>CM075507.1:24544504-25206171 GCA_037950675.1 Hypophthalmichthys molitrix | reverse complement strand
GGAGCACAACAATGAGTTAGAAGTGTTGGCTTGGCCAACAAGTCCGATCCATGGAGCCCCCACCTCACATCTTACTGGACTTAAAGGATCCGCTGCTGACATCCTGGTGCCAGATAACACAGCACACCTTCAGGGGTCTAGTGGAGTCCATGCCTCGACGGGTCAGGGCTGTTTTGGCAGCAAAAGGGGGACCAACACAATATTAGGAAGATGGTCATAATGTTTTGCCTGATTGGTGTATATATAACCATTACAAAGTTCTAAATAAGTAAACATGTCCGATTTGAAATTACTCTTTCTCTCTCTCTCTCAAGAGTTTCCTAGAGAGAACTAACTATCCTTGCTATCAGATGTGATGCTAACTATCAGATATCAGATGGGACTTTGAAACTTAGTCATGTCTTCAAAGATGTTAATGAGAGCGGTTCTTTCCCAAGTTTAAAAAAAACAAACAAAAAAAAAACTGTCAAGATGTTTGGTGACAATTATCATGAAACAACTGTGGAGACAAATAATGTTTTTTTAAAACACTGTTGGAGTCCAGCAGAATGTGTCTGTAATTGGATGTCAATTGAAGGGGGGAAAAAACATTTCATCTATAGAAACTGCCAGTCCTGTGAAAACAAACAATCTGCCAACTACAGGCAGCAATATCAAGAGCATATTGATCAAAATGGACAAAAATAGGATTTAAACAATTATTTGGCAGTAAGTAACAAGATATTATAAACTCTGGACACCACCTAAGAAGTTTATGATTTTGGTTTGCTAATTTTCCATATTTGTACCCCATAATTCTGATCAGAGGATATTACAATGGTGTTTCAAACAGAATGTGAATGCTTAATTATTTACCAAACATTCATGCTTGACTAAGAAACGTAAACAAAACAATAACAAACAACTGAACTGAACTAAACACGGCTTAAATACACAGTGAAATGAGGAACTAACTAATTGACAAGACACACCTGAACAGAATACTAAAGCAATCAGTGACCATGGATACAAACGGGCAGGGGAGAGAACTAATTAACAGAACAAGATAACCAACATAGAAACAGACATGAAGAGAACTCAAACCGTGACAAATATTTTCCTCCATTTTATTTAAATTGTTTTTATTACATTCAGGGCTCTATTATTATATACAATAAACTGTAGACTACATATTAAGGGGGATCTATTTAAGGTTATCTAGTAAACTGATAAACAGAATGGATTCAAAACTCATCATCGTCATCATTTAGGCTACGTTCACAATGTCAGTCCAAATCTGATTATTTGTGTATCCGATTGGAATCTAATCTAAAATTATTGACTATCCACATTGTGTATCGCAACATGGAGGGTTTGCAGTCTCCATGTCTCCATTATATTGTCATTTTCTGCTTGTCCGGCACTTTGCAACAACACAACCTTGTTTCTGTAGCGACTTTCAGCATGGTTCTATAACAACGTCTGACGTTTACGTGAGAAAGTCACACAAACCACGCAAAATCCAATCAGATCAGTCAGACTGAAATGGATTTCAGGAAATGCGATTTGAATAGGATTTAAAACCACATATGAATGTAGCTTGAAACTGATTTGCCGTTAACACTTGCTATATCTGAACGGATTTCAATCGGATATACACAGATTTGGATTGAGAGTCTGAACATAGCCTTACCCACCCTCATGTTGTTCCAAACCTGTATGACTTACTTTCTTTTGTGAAATAAAAAGATGAGATATTTTGAACAATGTTTCAGCTGTTTTTGTCCATACATTGAAAGCCAATCGGCTTCAAAACTTTGGACCCCACATATGGACAAAAACATTTTGCAAAATATCTTCTTTGTGGAAGAAAAAATGTAATTCAGGTTTGGAATGATACGAGGATGAGTCAATGATTTTTAATTTTTATTTGTATTATAACTTTTAAGTTTTTAACCTAAGTACAAGATCACATTATCAATTATTATTTGTTGTATAGTTGTAGTATAAGAATGAGTACAGTGAATGGTGGCCTTTACAGGCATTTACTTTATCAATGAAGCTGATTCATTTGTGGTTGCTGTTGTGATGTAGCTTTGTTGTGGCGATCAAGTGCTCTGTGAGAAGTGAAACAGAAATGACAGGAGCATGAACATGCTGTATGAGGCCTACACAGTACCTCTTACTCAGAGACCTCTGTTTCCTCTTTTAATCATTCCCAGATGTGCGGTCTGGGTCTGTAGACCCTCTGACGCAAGAGACAGGGTGGGCAGGAATCCATATAATTGCAAACATTTGTTGAGGTTGAAGCATCATTTTTACCATGGCTTGACTGCCAGTAACAGTTTCTTCATTTTTCTCAAGCGTAATCACAATGAGTGTTGAGCGTTCAGGTCATTGCATGTTTAGGTCATTGCATCTTTTTATCAGCGGCAATCTGTATGTCAGGCCAAATAAAACATGACTAAATAAAACAGAAACTCCTGGTTGGAAATTCGCTGGCTGATATCAGTAGTAATGGACTTCCTGATGAAATGAGTAAGAATGATACAGGGCAGGTCCTACTGGAATTTCACTCTTTTAAAAGGAATAACGGAAAAACTTCAAGTTGGTCACTCCACATAGAATATGTGCTTTAAATGCCTAAATATTTGGTCACATTTACCAATCATTTCAATAGTAAAGGGGTGGTCACACTACACTTTTTGTTCCATTGACTTTGTTTAATACGCATTTGAATCGAGAGACAGGAAGTTTCACATTTTGTTACGTTCCAACATTCAAGTTTGGTGAACTCTGAACTATGACTTTGTATCAAGTGAAGGTGTGTGACCAACAGAAGATTTATATATAGAGGGCAAAAAAAAGTTCCCAACGCAGATTTCGCTCGTTTTCAAGTTGGTCACTCAAATTTGCCATACTTACCCATAGAAAGCTACTTTGTTTGGAAGTGACTTTTTTGTGAACTGTGCTTCATGCATCACTACACTATTGACTGTGGTCAATGGACCTTTTTTGATTTTATCCCACCTACATTTAACTTTGCTCTGTGTGGTAAAATCCAGTAATTTCAACAGAAATCTGGCAATCGGGAATTTTGCGTGAGGATGAAACATTTCCCCATGCACATTTCACATTGGGTTCAAGTTTTTCCATGCAAATTTGGAGCATTGACCCTCAGATTGCTGCTTAGTTTGAAAGTGACTTCTTTGTCAGTGGTGCTTCGTGTATCGTGAGTCACTACACCATGACAGTAAACAATGGACCATTTTTTTGCCAGAAAGTTCTTGTTGAAGTGAAGTTGGATGTTCAACATGTAGGCCTATTCAGTCAAGGCTATTTGCTTTCACATGTTTTATCTGTCTTGCTTAAAAATCTATTCTATAGGCTGTTTAAAACCCATTCTAGATTACAAAAAATAACTTGCATGTTGAAACATACTGTAACTTATCTTTAAACTTTTGGAAGTAATTTTCCTTTGGTTCTGGATCAGTTTTCCTTTGGTCACTGTACTCATATTCTCTAGCTTATATTGCCATTTAAGCAGTTGTTAAATATTGTTTAAGGGTCAATGATGTGATGGGTCTTTTTTGTCCAAAGGCCTAAATAATAATAAAAAACAAAGATATGTGTCAGACACAGACAGGAACAAGAGGGTAAGTAATCAACAGGTGGTTTATTCAGAGACGGAGGCACGAACACAGGAACAACACAGGTGAGTAGTTTGCAGATATGAGCATGTTGAGTATAGTCACTTAGCTGAGTAATAACAGAGTCCTTTCTCTTTTGCAGAAGTATCAACGAAGGAAGACAAGACTTGAAGAAGTGGGAGCACAGAGACTTCAGAGGAGAGGTAAGAAGTTCAGGTATGTATAAACAAGACCAGACACTGATGTGTGGGAAGTGAGTGTTCTTATAGTGCTGGTGTGATGAGGTGCAGGTGCTGCCGATCAGTACTCTGGTGATTGTGAATGAGTGGGCGGAGCATGGAGATAGTGTTGGTGGTGGGAACTGACTCCGTGACAATATGACATCCAAAGTATGTAAGGTAGTACAACTAGATATCTTTTATTGAATCCAAAAAGGTTTAAATTATATTTTGCTTAAATATATTTTGGTATTTTAAAGATTTTAAAGTGTCAAAACTTCGGTTTAACCGTCCAAATGCCAATACAGCCATTTCATTTGTGATTAAAATATCTTAAAATGTAAAAAAATATATATATTTTTTATTCTGGCATGATTTTATAACATCATATATCAACATAGCGCAAAATGGTATTAAAATTATGTGTAGAAGTCGTTGCTTTGTTATGAGAAAGAATGTCCAGAAAAATAAATTTCATTGATGTCATTCGGAGTAACCAATATAAAGGGACCATTTTGGATCAAGTCATGCGGTCAATATCATGTGACAGGATGTGACATCATTCAGACACCTGCAAAGGACCACACGGTCATAAAGAAAAGTAACTAACTCTCTCTTAACTATTTAAAAAAAAAAAATCACTTTGCTCATGCGCATGTCCTGAAACATCAGGTCATTCGGTACAACTGGTAAAACCGTTATTTTTGTTAAACTGAATGACTTTTTTGGTGGCGAATTTTGTCCATCTTGTAAAAAATGAATAAAACAGTGTTAATTGATTATAAAAACCATATAATCTATTTCTTAACATGTAAAAAAAACCTTCAAAATTAATAATATCTTCATTATGTTTTTTTTACACTTTTAAAAACCTCATTCGTCAATGTCCCTTATATTGTTTTAAAGAGATCATTCCAGCTTTTTTTTTTCATTAACAGCTTTTTAACCCCCTATAATTGGGATCCACCTTGGTTGCCTTTGGTAACAGTCTAAACAAGCTATAACACTCAAACGTTGTTCATAAAATGTTTTGCATGAAGCAATTACCCCCAAATGGCACCCACCCCTTTCTGATTCACTCTGTGTTCTTGTGTGACTAGATGCTTTAAATCACACAAAAGGGTAAATCATTTACCTGATCATGCATACATTATCCATCCCATAGGTAAATTATGGGCAAACGTAATTTATTTGTGGGCTGTTATCCTACAGTGTTATTGATTCTGCTGTTAAATGACACTCAAACTGATTTATGTCAGTGCTGGTCTGGATGTACAAATGTCAGGGAATCCTCCCTATATATATTTTTCAGATATATTGCAAAACTGTGTTTAGAGGTGCAGTCCACATCCTACATTGCTGGAAAATGTTTAAATTGCAGTTTAAAATGTAGTCAAATTCAAGTTTTGTCATTTTATATATTTTTGTCCATCAAAGTATAACAATTTTTCATCAATTTTTTTACTCTAAACAAGAGCCATGTTTAAAATGCTGAGATCATTCCAGCAGTGCAAAAGGAGGAATATTTATGTTGTAAGTATTGTTATTTTATTTAGATAATAATTCATGGTGGAATAATTTTGTCAAACGGCAATGTTTGAAATAATTTCAGCACGTCTTCCATTAAAAAATAATTTATTTATTCTCTTGTGTTGTTTAAATAACAGTCCACATTTACAAAATAATACTGGCAATAAATATATTGACTCAACATGCTCTGTTCAAGTGCTAAAAGACAACAAAATGCCCCGTCACATTACATCAGAAAGAATTACAAGCATTGTAAATTAGCACACATCACAATTGCTTCTCATGAAATATTTCTGTCATATTTATGTTAGTAGTCATTCAACAAATGCTAAAATATCAGCAGCAGCACATAGTGCTGTTCACTGTGTCAGGTATGTATTTCTTTATCTGCATTCTTTATATCTAAATAAGTGTTGTAACAGGAGGTCTTAGTGTGTCTTCAGTTATCTCAACAATTAATCAATATCACTTCAGTAAGCTCGATGATGTAAAGTGATATGTTAGAATTCCTTCACTAAAAATAACATCTGTAAAATTTGGTTCACTGCTATATTTGTTTAATTTAAAACCCCACATCATCAATGTTGACTGTATATGACTGATTTCTGCACATTTAATATTATCGTATTTCATAAAGACAGGTAGTTTCCACATAATTTCTGAGCTCTAAATTCATGGTATTAATAGACAACATAAATTGCATAAAATTGTACCATACTAAAATGTATAAAAAATCATAATTACAATTGTAAGTTTAAAAACAATCTATAAATAAAATTGCATGGAAAAACATGAAAAAGTACAAGTTTTCTTAAATAAATAAAAATGTGTGCAAATAATTGTCCTATACATTCACAGTGTAACTCTGTGAGCGTTTTCGGAGTAATCTCCGAAACCACATCCAATAGAGGCAGATCATTATAAGCCAGTAGCAGACATAAGCTGCAGATCCAAATATCAAAAACTTGATCTCTTCTTTTTTTCCATCTGTTGTCCATTTCTCATTGTATTCCCTGTAGATTGTGTACCCCAGGCCTCCCAACAAGATGGCTGCCCACACTGAAAGTGGTGCCAGGGGAATATAGTTCCCCACCATCTTACGACGTCCCGATGTCCCCCAGCTGCTTTTGTTCATGGTGATAATGGCAAAGTATTTGGCAGGCAGGAGGCTGGTCATGTAGAGGGCAGAGTATAAGGACATAAAGAGCATCACTGCGTTTTGTCGTAGGATGCAGGCATAGGCCGCCTTTACCAGACCAATCAACTGGATGCAGCACAAAACCCACAAAATGTCCCACAGAGTGCCTGTCCAGAAGAGCTTGATAATGGTGGCAGTGACAAAAAAAGGAAAGATGCCTGAGACAATGGATTCGTAGGTCATCCACAGGTTATGCTTGTGCCACCACATAGCATTATAGAGCCATTCACGAAAGTAGGATTTGGTCCAACGCGTCTGCTGATTGAGCCAGCGCAGAAACTGTGCGGGAGTCTCGGTGTAGCACTTAGAACGGGCAGTGTACCTTATAGGAACAGAAACTCACTGTTAAAACATGTCTGTTTGAAATGAAATACAGTTTTGAAGTATTCAACAGACTGTGATGCTTGTTATGGAGGACGATCATTAACAATTTTACTTCTAATTCATCAATGGTGAATCATATTTGGCCATACTGTAAGTACTTACTTTGTAGCATAGCCCATGCTCAGCATTCGATTGGTGAGATGCCGGTCATCCCCAAAAGTACAGTGGGTGCCGAGAAACTTCTGGTTGTACCAGGATTCCAGAAACTGCTGCAGAAGGTCATTCCTATAAAGACCTGAAGCAAACAAAAAAAAAAAAAAATGAAACTCACTTAAATGCGCCTACTAGGGCAGATCAGAACTGAGAAATCAAACTCATACAACAACATTTTAATCAGTGTTTAGTGAACCAAAGATAGTTTAAATACTTATTAAAAACTTTTTTTTATTCATGCTACATTAGACAGTTCAGAAGCGAACATGCTGTTTGTAACACATTTTACTTTTGTAATGTGTTTTTGAATGTTTGCTAAAAAAAAAAATGGCTAAATAGCAGTTTGGCTTAATATTATCCAATAGACTGTAGTGACATCCGTGGCAAAAGAATGTTGTTTCAGAGGCAACGCAAGTTATTGGATTAAATATATTTTGATTAAAAATAGAAGACAAAGTGTTTTATTTGAAATAAGCTGCATCGATGACTCAATATAAGACCAAGAACATGCATTTATACATAGTACATAGGGTCAATTTTGATTCATATAAACTTCTAAGAGGTTCTGAATTACCTAAGGGGCCGCTGATACAGGAGACACAGTCAAAGAAGGACTGGCAGGACCTCTCAATGTTAAACGCCATCCAGTAGCGCAGGCTGCTCATGAAGCTGATATAAGAGTCTTTAAGGTTAAGGATCATCACGTCGCCTCCCACGGCACCGTATTTCTGGTCACTCTCCAGCACCTTGCAGAGCTCCACTGTGGCCAGAGGGTCTAATTTTGTGTCTGAGTCACATACCTAATAAAAAAAGTGGAATATGAAGAAAATGGAAGAGTTATGGAGTATTTCTTTCATACACCTTACTTGTTACCCTAAAATGCACTCAATTTGTACTTAGTATAAGCTTATGTGCTTGTAAATATCACTAACCTGTACATAATCGACAGAGGATCCTAGTGCCTTGAATGCTGTATACATCACTTCCCTCTTTCCTCCCCATTTTTGCATGATACACACACACTTTTTGGTCCTAATGAGTTCTTCAACCTCTAAACGCTGAGGGTCTTCAAACATCACCCCATCATTTCCTTCTTGACCGTCAGCTTCAGCTGCATCTTTTTCTTGGCCAGTGGGGTTCCAAGAGTGGTAGTTGTTTTGCCATATATAACAGCCAGGATCCTGGTCAGCAAAGACCTCACGAAACATCTCCATCATGTAGCGGTCATCTTCTGAGTTTCCGTCCACCACCATGACAATGCGTAGCAGCTCAGATGGGTACTGCAGAGCCCGTACTGACAGAAGGCACTCTCGGAGATAAGCAGGGTCCTCCTGATAGGCTGATATTGTAAAGCCAATGGATTTTGTGTAGGAGCAAGGTTTGCGTCTTGCATGCATGCGCCGATGCTCCACAAAGGCAAAAAGGCTCTGAATTAGGACGTGGAAGCTTAGCAGCACTCCATAGAAACCCAATGAGATGATGTTAAATGGAGATGTAACTATCTGGAAACCATAAATGTACGCCCATACCATCACCCCAAGGACCAGGAGAGCAAAAAGAAATGTAAGAATGGCTCGGATCAGAGAGCCAAACCTCCTTAATACTGGCTTGATGTCCATTTTATTATCAAAATGCTAGAAATAATGGAAAAAGAAAAGTATATATATAAAAAAAGAATTACTTTTGGAAGGAAAAACACTATTTTTAGTAATCATCATCATCAAAAATGTAACCTGGAATAAACATCAGGTAAAATAACTGAGTGTGATTTTTTTTTAAAATTACATTTTTAATATAATGTGTAATCACACATATAAATAGTATAGGATTAAATAAATCAGCTGTTATTCACATACCTGTTCGGACAAATCTTCACCCAGGTTTATTCACCCTTTCCTTGACCTTCTCTCCTCCAGATCTAACTGTTCATTCAGGACTTCAAAACTTATAGGCTCTTATAAGTTCAGGAAACATCCCTTCTGCAGATGTGTAATGAGCTACAAATATGCCTTAGCTCAGATCACGCCCCTCTCAAAGGATTTCCATGACTCACGCAATACAGTACGTCAAAACTTGGTACTCCTCTTATTGCATTTAATGTTGGGTATGTGAGGTTTACAGAAAATGAATATTTGTTGGTTAAGGTTCAGAGTATCTTAGGGAATAGTCAGGGTTCACAAGATGTGCACTGTTGATAGAGTATCACACTTTTTTCCATTTTATGTTTAAAGATGAAGACCATTATAAATCAGGAATATATATATATATATATATATATATATATATATATATATATATATATATATATATACATACACTACCAGTCAAAAGTTTGGACACGGTAAGATTTTTAATGTTTT
Source organism: Hypophthalmichthys molitrix (assembly GCA_037950675.1). Lineage (NCBI taxonomy): Eukaryota > Metazoa > Chordata > Actinopteri > Cypriniformes > Xenocyprididae > Hypophthalmichthys > Hypophthalmichthys molitrix. The sequence goes on along the minus strand of CM075507.1, from coordinate 25,196,699 downwards.
TAAAAGAAGTTTCGTCTACTCACCAAGGCTGCATTTATTATTACAAAATATTTCTGTACAATATTTTTTTTTTCAGGATTCTTTGATGAATAGAAAGTTCAAAAGAACAGCATTTATTTGAAATAAAATCTTTTGTAACATTATAAATGTCTTTACTATCACTTTTGATCGATTTAATGCATCCTTGCTAGTGGTTCAACGGATCACAAAACTCCCAGTTCGGACCATATCACGGTAATTAAGTCACGGATCGGATCATTTTTCGGATCAGCACAAAAAAAAAATGGGTTGGATGTACAGAAATTTAATAATTAAATATAAAATGACACTGTTCACTGTATAAATTTAATATAGAATAATCTTGGTTAAAGCTGTGTTTTGTTGTTTGATTTACATGACAGACAACAGCAGGTATTTATAGGTTGCTGTCACTTTAAGAGTAATGGAATGCGTAAACTAGCAATACAAAACACGTGCAAATGATAACCTTTTACTCTATTGCGGTGAAACTTGCAATTGATTCGCGAATCACATGCGTGCCGAACCGTGGGGGTTGGTCCGTATGGATCACGGATCAACAATGATCCGTTTAACCACTAATCCTTGCTGAATAAAAGTATTAATTTCTTTTAAAAAAAAATAAAAATTCTTACTGACCCCAAACTTTTGAACGGTACTGTATAATGTTACAGAAGCTTTGTATTTCAGATAAATGCTGTTCTTTTGAACTTTCTATTCATCAAAGAATCCTGAAAAAAAAAGTACACAACTGTTTTCAACATTGATAATAATCATAAATGTTTCTTGAGCAGCAGATCAGCATATTAGAATGATTTCTGAAGGATCATGTGACACTGAAGACGGGAGTAATGATGCTGAAAATTCAGCTTTGATCACAGGAATAAATTACTTTATAAAATATATTCAAACAGAAAACAGTTATTTTAAATTGTAATAATATTTCAAAATATTACTGTTTTTACTGTATTTTTAATTAAATAAATGCAGCCTTGGTGAGCAGACGAAACTTCTTTTAAAAACATTAAAAAATCTTACCGATTCCAAACTTTTGACTGGTAGTGTGTATATATATATATATATATATATATATATATATATATATATATATATATATATATATATATATACTACGCGCGTTTTTATGACGTGAACATGAAATATGAAGACATTTCATGAATCTTTATATTTAAAATAGTTTTAAAATCATACTAAACAATATTTTATTAAAAATGTAAAAATGCAGACAGTTTTCTGTGATGGGTAGGTTAGGAGTAGGGTAGGGGGATAGAATGTACAGTTTGTATAATATAGCCTACCATTACGCCTATGTCCTCACTTTGATAGCAAAACAAACCTGTGTGTGTGTGTGTGTGTCCTGTTCAAGTTGACGCTTTCACACAGGCACATCGCCCAAGACTGGTTGCCCAGTGAAGCTAAGCAGTGTTGAGCCTGGCCAGTACCTGGATGGGAGACATGGGAAAATCCCCATCCACTGAACTGGCTCTATCACTGTCTCCTCTCCACCTACAGCTAGTGTAAGGTGAGCGCACTGGCGCTGTTGTACTGTGGCTGCCGTCGCATCATGCAAGTGGATGCTGCACACTGGTAGTGGTTGAAGAGACCCCCTGGCATAAATGTGAAGCGCTTTGGGTGTTTGGGTGTATAGGAGATGCGCTATATAAACCTCATTCATTCATTCATTCATTCTCTGAATCCTTGGAGTTATGCAAACAGGACCTGTAGTCCTGGTTTCCCAAACAGATTTCAAAGTTTCTCTGTTCTTCCGCTACTTCAACTCCAAACCCCCCCAAATGTGCGTATTTGACACTATAAATACTTTCTGGGCATGTCAGTGATGTCACTGTTGCAGTATCTTATCAAGGAAACAAGAGGGTGTATAATAAGAAAGGAAAAACTACCCCTTCACCTCATTAGATAAGTTTTTACGCAGAAATATCAATACTCTCCATTTTTCTGAGATAATTAGGGATTTTCTGTTTTGTTTGTTTATTTTATAGTTTCACGGCTTGATCTTTTATACGACTCCACTGGCTGTATTTAAGAAAACAGAATGTTGCCCTCTTGTGGTACAGTATTGTGTTCTCCTGATATAAATGCGAAATTTTGTCTGTATACCTGCTGTGATGTTCATTTTACAAACGTAGTTTTAATTAATCCAGCCCGTCATATGCACGGGGTTTCTGCCACATTATTCAGTAATGTTATATAGGCCTACTTATACTCATTTACTGCTATTGTTACTTTCTGGGATGTTCCACGAAATAAGAGGCAGAAGAAAGGCTTGCTCAGTTGACTCGACCATTTCTAAGCATTATAGAGTTGTCAGAGATTAAAATCTTTATATAGGCTAATAGGCCTATATAAGAATGGTTTATTTGGATAACCCTAATTTTGGCTTTTAAAGTTCCAAAGATGATTTTTTTTTTAATGGGGTTAGGTATGAAAGTTGTTTAAGTTCATTCAATTGATCTTCAAATTTGATTTAGAACAAATCCCGTTTTTCGCATCACCATGTTATACCAGCAGAGGGCAGCACCACATCGTTTTGTTTTCTCTGTGACTCGGTCGCCCCCTATTGTTCTGTTTCTGAATGCCTTTCTATAGCCTAAGTGTATATGAACAAACAAGATTATAAATAAGAAAATGAAACAATGCAGTCTTGTCCCTCGACCTAAGGTATTTATACACTGCAAAAAGAGATAAAATGACATGTTGTGCAGAATTTTAACACATGTGGTGAGTGTGCTCAGGGACTACACGTTGTGTCAAATTTAACACAGTAGATGTGCGATCCATCTTAACACACAAATTGTGTAAGGTAATTTTAACACACAAATGTGTCATTTAAACACAATAAGTGTAACTGAAAATTATCATTGCTAATTAATGTTCATACAACATTAAGCATTACCATCCATTTGTAATTCTACAAAATTGAAATAAAACAGACAAGATGTAAAAATGTTATTAATTTAATTTATAGTCAAATTTTGTCAGGGTAGAGAAAAATGCATTCACAGAGGCACAACAAAATGCTCTAAATCTCAATTTCATAAACTTAATTTAGATGATTAGATGACACAAATGCTTTGTAATGCTATTATCTACAATACAGTATACATTAAAGTGTTACCAACAACTACACCTTGATTGATTGAAACAATCATACACAGTCAAGACTAGCAAATAACCTTTCTCATAACATAAGATCAACTTATAAAATGTCAGATACAAGATAAAACTGTCCAAATCAGACAAATAAACAATTTTAAATCTGTCGTAACAGTCAACTTTCAAAATCTATGGAATGTTGGTTTTCTTCATGAGACAAATACATTTGTAATGCACTAGCCATTAAAGGGTTAGTTCACCCAAAAATGAAAATTCTGTCATTTATTACTCACCCTCATGTCGTTCCACACCCGTAAGACCTTTGTTAATCTTTGGAACACAAATTAAGATATTTTTGTTGAAATCCAATGGCTCAGCGAGGCCTGCATAGCCAGCAATGACATTTCCTCTCTCAAGATCCATTAATGTACTAAAAACATATTTAAATCAGTTCATGTGAGTACAGTGGTTCAATATTAATATTATAAAACGACGAGAATATTTTTGGTGCGCCAAAAAAAAAAAATAACGACTTATATAGCGATGGCTGATTTCAAAACATTGCTTCAGGAAGCTTCGGAGCATAATGAATCAGCGCATCGAATCAGTAGATTCAATTTCAGCAGTTTGGCGGTGTGACACGCGATCCGAATCATGATTCAACACGCTGATTCATAATGCTCCGAAGCTTCCTGAAGCGGTGTTTTGAAATCGGCCTTCACTATATAAGTCGTTATTTTGTTTTTTGGCACACCAAAAATATTCTCGTCGCTTTATAATATTAATATTGAACCACTGTACTCACATGAACTGATTTAAATATGTTTTTAGTACATTAATGGATCTTGAGAGAGGAAATGTCATTGCTCCCTATGCAGGCCTCACTGAGCCATCGGATTTCAACACAAATATCTTAATTTGTGTTCCGAAGATTAACAAAGGTCTTACGGGTGTGGAATGACATGAGGGTGAGTAATAAATGACATTATTTTCATTTTTGGGTGAACTAACCCTTTAACGACAGTATTCATTCAAAGTGTTGCCAACATCAATTACACTTACAAGTAACAAGACTAGTGGATGACATTTCTCATAACAAACCCAAGTCAGACAGATACTTTTGGATGCATTTAAAGAAACATTTTAGATCAGACAAACATTCAGGCATATATTTTGAAATTGTTTGCAATGACAATCACTTGGAAATATTGTAAAATTGTAATTGTGTACTAATTGTGAAGTAATACTTCGTTACATCTGCTATAGTAGTGTTGGATGAAGAATATATTTGGGCCTCAAAAGAGGCAACACGGGAAGTAGGAATGTCAGTTTTAAAAGAAGAGAATGTGGCGCTTCAATATTAGATGCTCCAGTCTTAGAAAGAGAAGACCAAACTAATCTGTGGTGGACAGGACAAGTTTCACACCTAGAATATATTGTCCACAGCACGTCAGGCCCTCATTCACAGGAATGGTTACTCTGTCAATCCTCACAATGATGTACTGTCATGTTGTGCTCTTCAAACTTCCAATGTAGATCAGCTGTGGTCTGGTCTTTGATGCTGTCTCAAAACTGCTGCAGAGGGATGCAATACTGGCTCCAAGCTTAGAGTTAGGGGGAAAAGAAGAAAAAAACATTTTAGGAGTTTAGAATGCATCAAGACATCATTACAAAAATAACGGCCCATGTAAAACTTACCGGTACAAAATTAAATTGAAGGAATGAAATTTCAGATTTAACATTGCATCGACTTCCAGGCAACAGTGGCAGAAGATATGCAAGAACAACCATCATTGTGTAGCACTTTTTAATCTGAAAATTAATGAAAACAGATTAGAGATACAACAAATGTTTAAGTGTAGGATTAAGAGCAGACTAAATAGGGTTGTAGTGATAACCACAATATTACTGACAAGCCAGCCACAGAGGATGGCAAATAACTGCTGCAACCATGAAGTTTATTTATTTTTGTAAGACTAAACCCTCCTCATTTTACACTCAATTCATGTGTTTTTAAGGTTAAATAAGTTAGTAAGAGTGAAGAGGTTTTTTTTTTATTAAGACTTTGTGTACCATTACCATTATTATGTATTTACAGCAGCTCCATAGATTTGCACTAAAGAAACCTAAACAGTCAGAGATCGACATGTGCAGTTACCTGCATCTGTCCTCCTTCACGTCAAGTCATATTAATGAATATTTGTTATAATAAATTAAACAAGAGATGTGTGTGTAAGTAAAGACTTCACACTTACATAGCATCTGCTTGGTCTTCCATCCCCCCTAAAAGAGAAAATTACTCCTTTCCAGGGTAACTTCAGCTTTCAACTTTTCAGTCTTTCCATCTGTTATTTATCCAAACTCAATATCGAGCTTAAAAAAGGAAACATTTTCAAAATATATCAGTGTTACTAACAATATCAGAACTTTTGCATTGTCTATTAAAATATCTTAAAGGGATATTACACCAAAAAATGAAAATGTTATTGTTACTGTTGTTGTTACTCACCCTCATGTTCCAAACCTGTATGAGTTTCTTTCTTCTGCTGAACATAAAAGATATTTTTAAAGAATGCTGGTAACCAGACAGTTGACGGTAGCCTTTGACTTCCATAGTTGGGAAAAAAAATATATAAAAATACTGTATGGAAGTCAATGGCTAGCATCAAGTGTCCTGTTACCAACATTCTTAAGAACGTCTTCTTGTGTATTCAACAGAAGAAAGAAACTCACACAGGTTTGGAACAGTATGAGGGTGAGTAAATGATTTTTGGTTGAACTATCCCTTTATGTAAAAGAAGAAAATAAGTAAAGACTGAAATGCAATGACACCTACCACACCCAGCATATCCGAGCAGCATTAGTACTCAAAGATTTCAGCCACTGTGGGAGTCCCCTTCGATGTTCATCTCCACTGCTGATTAAATCAAAGATACAAGGAACAAAAATTGAAGAACAAAGTATTGATCTCAACAAAATACATTCATTTCTAATATCTATCAAACAGTCAGATAATGTAACGTTAGTAAGCTGCAAGTTAGTATATCATGAGAAATTTAAAGGCCAACTGACAACAGTCAAGGACTAAGATAGATAGACAGACAGCACATGGATTGCAAATTATATTGCCCAAAAAATTCACCTAAAATATCCTCACATTAAAAATGCATTTACTGTACAAAAACAAAATACCTGGATTTGACGGGACTCTCCAGCATTTGTGGTAGGGCTCCGTGAAATCGGTCAAACCTTCATCTCTGTCAACATCAACAAATTCTTGAAAACAAGTTTAGTGTTAATCTAACAACGTCCTTGAAGAAAATTCATACCGTAGAATGAGATGAGAACAGACAACATTTCACTCGGTCAACCGCAAAAAACGTCAGGCACTGTGAACATACCTGATGCAGCAAGGCAAACGCTCCACGTTAAATTGTTCACTTATAATACACTCTTTTAGGTGTTTATAATGATCTGGTGTGCTGGACAACTTGTCGTGCGCTCTGCCTGGCTAACACTTCACTAACGGTACACTGCTCGATGCACGTCGCCACTTTCCAACTAATTAACAATGTAAGTTATTTGTTAGCTAACTATTTTTATGATAAATTTTTTTTTCAGCACTACGCATTTTAACAAGTATTATCTACTGTAACTTACGGATGGGTCCAACGCATCGCGATTCCCCTCAAACCAGGCCAGAGTGAAAAGAGCGCGATCCCGCCGCAGTTTGAAAAGACAAGAGGCATGACGTGATTGGCCGCCAAAAACAGCCGTTAATATTTCGTGTAATAAATTGAAATATATTTAATGTATATTTATTTTTATAAATGATTATTCATTATTCATAGAGCTTTTTATGTGCTACCATATGAAATATATGTATTGTTTTTATTTCCATAAACACAAACTGCCCGCCCAGGAGATGCTACACAACATGTGTCAAAATGCTGTCAACACAGCCATGTGTGTTGTTTTTTGACACATCTGTTTTTGCAGTGTATGTGTTTATAGCAAAGGATCTAAAAGGCACCCAGACGAAGATGTGGTTTTTGATCAGTAAATTAGATAGTTGACTTAGGCTATTGAGGAAGTTGAAATAGGCAAGATTAAAAAAAAAAAAAAAAAAAAAAAAACTATTTCATAACATGCTGTGGAAAAGAACTTGCAAGAGATTTTATGCTATATATGACATAAAAGCCACTCATGGCAATGTTTTGCAATATTGGTGCTTTTCTTATTTCTTTATATTCATCTTCATGAGTTGTTTGTGACTAATGCCTCTTTTTTTTTTTTTTTTTAAATGTTATCTCATTTTTGTCATAATAATCTATCTTTCAAAACACTAATTTGTGGCAAATGACGATAATTGTATAGCTTATATAGCAGGTTGTTATTAGTGTAGGACTAATGTGGATATACAACACTTCAAGAGCTCTCAGACACAAGAAACAATATTATTTTTAAAATTTCATATTCACTTCTTTCAATTTTTCTATAAACTACATTTAGTTCTTGAGAAACTTTGATGCAATGTTCAATCTTTAATAAAGAGTTGAGAACCATATAGCTCAACTCAAGTGCAACAGTGCAATTTTGATTATTTTTTACACATTTCTAAAATTATTTTTCTTCCTTTGTCTGATCTCTCTATTTCCTGATAGCAGTCTCAGTGGAAAATTGAATAGAGGGTTTGCCTTAATGTCACACTACATAAATAAATAAAGTTAGTTAGTCAGTCTTGTGTGTACAATTGTTAAATCATGTAACCTATTAAGTAATGGCTGTAGATTGTCAGGCACTCTATATAAACACATGTGCCAAGGTGTTTATCAGTGCCAGACAGAAGAACAGATCTAAGAGTAGATTTCACTAACCCCATGATTATATGTACTTAACTTTTAAATATAATGCATTCCCATCCAGTATGGGCAAGTTCTCTTCTCTTCGCTCTTTAAGTCACAGCTGACTTGCTTTTATTTGTTGAACTTCAAAGGACATGGTAAGAAGTTCTGGGCATTGGTATAATGATGAAAATAAACTTTCTTTTTCTTTTCTTTTTATTTTTATTTTTTTTTTTTCAGGACTGCAACGGTTGTTTACTGTTCAAAAATGTGTAGACTTTAGAAGAAAGTTTGTGTGTGTGTGTGTGTGGCCTGTTTTGAAAAACACAAATCACACGATGTCAAATAACAGAAATTGGGAAGAGGATATATTGCTCATGAAGACACTAAATATGAGAAAGTGGTTTCATTATTTTTGGGGGTCATACACATGATACATGCAGATGCGCATGATCTTAATCATAATGTCAACCTTGCTTATCATTGAATATATCGCAGCTAGTCTTAGCTAAATACTGTGATGTCTAACATTTGTCCTGTTTTGTTAGAATGATTTTATGATAATAAAAATGGTAACACTTTACAATAAGGTTTCATTAGTTAACATTACTTAACTACTTTAGTTAACATCAACTAAGAATGAACAATACTTCTACAGCATTTATTAATTAATGTTAATTTCAACATTTACTAATACATTATGGAAATCAAATGTATTTGTGGAAATGTCAAGTTAAGCTGTAAAGCTACTGAGGCAATAGTGAATTTCATAACTACTATAGCATCAGTAGAAAAACACAGGATGAAAATCCATAAGTTCTGCATTTGAAAAATGTGTTTGGTCATAGCATGAGGACTTATAATTATGTGAAAATAATAGTTATTAATGAATATATGTTTGATCTCTATTGTTTTTTTTTATTATTATGTTTTGTTACAAAAGGAGGGTTGCCTTTGGTGAAGTTTAGTAGAGATTAAGGTCTTCCTGTTTTAAATTATAGATATAATTTGCTAAATTTGAAAACTGAGCTTTTTGAGCTGGAATCTACATGTAAAAATTATGAAAAATGTTAAATTGTATTGACGTATAGTGTTCATTGACACTATAGACCAACTTTAACTTGAAACGTTAATTCACCCTGAAGTTGAGTAAACTCAATAAAGCTGATTTTTTTTATATATACCAAATAATGTCTCTCTAAATAGTTCAAACATGATAAACTCAAAACTCAACCATATCACAACATCTGTACCTGACAAAAAGTTTAGAAACACCATATATGTATGAATACATAGCGCATAGGGCGCTTAATTAAAATTTTGTAGGTGGCACTATTGAGCCATTTTGCCACACCTAATTCTGAAACCCACATCAGACATAAATTTTCACCACTTCTGAGTTTTCTGAGCCCTCAAAAATGCGATTCATTTTAGAGAAGAAGAAGAATTGACTATCAGTGCTCGGCCCCTAAGTAGGAAAAATTAAGTGGCAGGAAACAAGAAATATATAGGCGACAAGACAGATGCACATGAAAACCACAACAAAGTTTCACAACTTCTAGTTACAGGGCATATATGCTGGCAAAAGTTGCTGATGTTCTAAAAGTCACATGTTGTGTAAAGACAGAAGCTTCCGAATTTTTCTCTCCAGTGACATTGTGTCAATATCCACAGTGTGACAATATCACAGTCGTGAAACTGAAATTGAAATATGGCTCAGTGCTCCCACAAAAAAGCAGCATGTGCTCAACAGATGCTGCCTTTTTCAGATGATGAAACAGTGTTGCTGAATGTGGTCAATGGAGGAAGTGAAAAAAAGAAAAAAGTGGGAAGACAAAATTTCACTGTCCTCTCTTGTGTGTGTAAGGCAATGTTTATTGACTTTGTCCATATGCCAGTTCCTGGTTCCTATTTTCCACTCCCTAAAATGCATATGTGCATTTCTTGTATGGTTTCTTATGTTCATGTGAAAAACAAAGAGCCTTTATTCTTCATTCAGTCTTTATTATCACTAAGGGACACTGTCTCTGTACATCCCAATATGCTGTTTTAGACAGAAAGCCTTTCAGATTTTCTTGCAGTATGTTGTATCTACACACTGGTCTGCCTGTTTGCTGCCATTGCGGTGAAGTCTTATATATTTGTGTCACTGGTTACAAACACTGTGGTTGGGAGTTGAGACAAGTAATAGGATGTGGGTATGGCAGGAGAGCTCCAGCATTCCCTCTTTGTTGATTTTTGGTCAGACCGGCAAAGCAAAAGTGGGGAGAATATCTTTAACTCAATTACAAAATTCTTGACCTCTCAGCTGTAATGCCACCACAGTTTTCACTCCCACTCTGCCTTCCCCATCCACACAAAATCCCGAATTTGACATGAATGGGAATTCACTCCACATCCTGCAACTCTCTCATTCAATACATTGATTGATCAATTTAGTTGATTCAATGTATACAACTGACTGCTTATTTGATGCACTTAGTAAAACCAGTTACTCTGTTCTAAGTAAAAATAAGTATTAAAAATAAGAACCTAAGAATCAAATCGTACAACTGAGCATACATCTGCAAAGAGTAATAAATGTGAGTGCATACAACAGTGTTAATTTTAGAAAGAATGCAGGAAAAGAGATTTCTGGTCAGTGTTACTCTCCAAAAGAAATCCAGCTGGTTTCAGGAAAAAAGTTTCAAAATCTTTTCTGTTCTCATTTCAGTATGAATGTTTGTTCTGGTAAAATGAGAGTTGGAACTAGAACAGGGTTGCAAGGATTTTCCCCTAACAGCTACATAAACACAGGGTGGAAGTCTGTACAGTGCCTCATTAGATTTTTCACTGCCACAAAATGAGAGCAGAGCAAGTTCATTTTCAACCCTTTGGATCTGTTTATTTCATGACCACACCCTGACTTCATCTGCACAAAAGAATCTACTCCAACCAAGCCCCCAACCCAGGCACAAACCTACTCTCTGCCCCATAGTCCCACTAGTTGTTTTACACACCCAAATTGGTATTTATGTTAGCTGACCAAATTGCAAGTTTAAGAGACCTGGGTGCCCACAAACTATAGGATCTATTAATATCCCACGCAGACACCATCATTATGAATGACTCATAACAGCTTTATGGGAAAACTTAGGACAATCAATTAAAAAAGCAAAACTTGTTGAAAATTTGCAAAAAACAGGAATGAATATTTTTATGCTTGGATTTCATAACTAAAATATGAATCGGAAACATTTCTGCTATTGCAACATGTAGGCTAAACTATTAAAATACTTTATGTTAAATAAAAGCACATGTCGTACTGCAATATTTATACAGATGGGATTGATGGGATAGGAACAATTAAGCAGTGAAGTTTGTCAAAAAAAATGTTTTCCCTGCTGCCCACTATGAAAACACTCAGCATTAGTCACAATATAAATAACATGATAAGGAAAATTTACATTTAGTTTTTGGGTGGGTCTTCACTATTGCAAAACGAATGATACATTTAATAACTTAAGCTTCCACACCCTTTTATCGCTCATTCCTCTTCTCCCCTCTTCCTCTCCCCTTTTTTTCGTTCTAACTTTATCTTCCTCTGCACATCTGTATTGGCAGTGTAGGCTACATGACTTTTAGATTGGTTACTTATGCTCTCTCAGGACTAGACGGGTGCAATCAATTTTAAAGTCAGAGGAATTTAAAAGCTCTGTAAAGAAAAAAGTTTTCATCCTAATGTTCTGCAGCCAGTTCCAGTAAACCCCAAAGTGGGAAGGTTAAGAAAACCTTTACACACTGTCTGAACCGGGCGTGTCCATGGCACAGCTGTCTTCAATGGACGCGTAAAAGCGAGCATCAGCTCAATGATATGTCTTTCTTTGTCTATTTGTCTTGATTTTAGAAGTAGCACAAGCGTACATATTACGTCAGAAATAGAACAGGACATCTGTCTACTGTCAGCGCTACGCATCCACTGTAGACAACATCAATTATTGTGTTTATTTGATGCTACGTGACGATCACGTCCAGTATAGCAGGGTGTTAGTGTTAAAGACTTCAAATTATAACTAAAGATTTTCTTAACTTAAAGGGTTTATTGCAAGCTGCAACTGACATCTTGACTTGTGCATGTTTGTATACAAAACCAGCTTTGAATAGACTATTGCAAAATCCCTGTCTCTGATTCATGTCATTTAGGTTATGGGCTCAAATCTTGTGTACACCATAATGATCCATTTGACAGACAGGGTGTGATTTGGAGATTTTTATGCAAACAGGCGTTATAGAGTCACATATACACTGCTCAAAAAAAAAAAAAAAAAAAAATGAAAGGAACATTTTTAATCAGAGAATAGCATCAAGTTAGTTAAACTCCTGGGATATTGATCTGGTCAGTTAAGTAGCAGAGGGTTGTTAATCAGTTTCAGCTGCTTTAACAACAGGTGCACTAGATGGGCAACAATGAGACAACCCCTAAAACAGGAATGGTTTTACAGGTGACATTTTTTCCCCTACTTATCTTTTCTGACTGTTTTTCACTAGTTTTGCATTTGGCTAGGGTCAGTGTCATTACTGGTAGCACGAGGCGATACCTGGACCCTACAGAGGTTGCACAGGCTCCTCCAGGATGGCACATCAATACGTACCATTGCCAGAAGGTTTGCTGTGTCTCCCAGCACAGTCTCAAGAGCATGGAGGAGATTCCAGGAGACAGGCAGTTACTCTAGGAGAGCTGGACAGGGCCGTAGAAGGTCCTTAACCCATCAGCAGGACCGGTATCTGCTCTTTTGTGCAAGGAGGAAAAGGATGAGAACTGCCAGAGCCCTACAAAATGACCTCCAGTAGGCCGCTGGTGTGAATGTCTCTGACCAAACAATCATAAACAGACTTTATGAGGGTGGTTTGAGGGCCTGATGTCCTCTAGTGGGCCCTGTGATCACTGCCCGGCACCGTGGAGCTCAACTGGCATTTGTCATTGAACACCAGAATTGGCAGGTCCGCCACTGGTGCCCTGTGCTTTTCACAGATGAGACCAGGTTCACCCTTTAGAAGCCTTAGAGACTGTTATGCTGCCTGTAACATTGTTCAACTTGACCAGTTTGGTGGTGTGTCAGTGATGGTCTGGGGAGGCATATCCATGGAGGGACGCACAGACCTCTACAGGGACTCTACAGACCTCTACCACTGAATGGCCTCCATGCTCACCTGACCTAAATCCAATAAAACACCTCTGGGACATTATGTTTTGGTCCATCTGACGCCACCAGGTTGCACCTCAGACTGTCCAGGAGCTCAGTGATGCCCTGGTCCAGATCTGAGCAGTTTACCTGTGCACAAAGAGACCACATTAATAACCAACACAACAACAGTAGCATTCTGTGTTTACTAAAGCACTTGAAAGAAATATAAGAGTTGGAGTTTAGATTTATGACCTAAACATTCAGACATGCCTCTTACAACAAATGAATTCTCCAATCTGTTGGTTCTTTGTGGGTTCACATTTATAATTAAATACAGAAACATTTCAAAACACATTCTAAAGGGTTTTTGACCACTGGTAATAATTATTTCCAACCATTGCTCCATTCTCACAGCTGTCCAGGTCAAACACTTCATCCTGAACCCCAGAGAACTCTAGACACAGAAAAAGGTTCACACACTGACTGCCAGAATTCACAATACACCCACACAGCAACGTGCAAGTCTCTGCTACGAGGGCGTATAATAAATGAAGGCACGTAGGGGGTTCCAGGGCCTGTCCTCATCTCTGTAGGTTAATTGGGTGTGTCTTAGAAAAAGCCGTCCGGTTCCTGTAACCTCCATGGAAAGAAGGGGTGGAAGGGGAATTGCAGTCACATAGCACTTATCCACCTACACAGTACCCTTCTACAGCTTGAACTGATTATGATTTTCTCATAGCTGTGTGTGCAGATTTTGACCAATGTGAATATGTTGTCCAAGCAAGCTTATCTGTTGATGTTCTTTTTACAGAGCCCTGGAAATGACACGCAGGAATAATAAAGTAGGCTAAATCGTGCGCACGATTTACTAATTCCTTCCCTCGATTTACTAAAACGCCCGCACGATTTACTATTTCATTCCCTCGATTTATAAATCATGCGCATGATTAAGTAAATCTAGGGAACGAAGTAATAAATCGTGCGCACGATTTAATTTTTTTTTCTTGCATGTCATGTGCGGGGCTCTGTATCTTTTAGATTAACCATTGTTGTACATTATTTTTTGCTAGTGCAGATGTATATTGTGCATTAAAGACAACTGGAAGACCACTACATTTTGTGAGTATGTAATGAAAAAGTTCTATAAACCATCATACAAAATTTAATCCTTTCCAGTTGACAAAAACTGAAAGTTCCACATCATAACAGGTTTACCAAGTTGCGTTTAGTGTTTAAAGCAACACGTTTGTGATTATAAATGCATATAATTTATTAATCATTCTATGATTGTAACTGATTATTCATAACTATTTTTCACACAAGCTTAGGCCATGGTATTAGATGAGGTTGTTGGTGATCTGATCACAAGCGCTCTGCTGACATTTCCACCTGGTATTAACATGCATTTCCCGGGACTCCTTGTGATTGGATTTTGTTAAGACCCCTACTTATTTTGTCATAACCTACATCACTTTCACAGGAGTGAAACAAATATGACTGAATGGACAAAGCCATATTCTGTATGTGTTTTCAGCGTGACTGGTGTCTGAATACATGTAACAAACATGCCAGTTTTTTAACCTAAGTCAGTCCATGACATCATAAGCAGAGCACCAGTGAGAATAAAAGGGTGCCTGTTAGGCACGTCATCAACTCTTTTGTCTGAAGGAGATATGCAGGCAAACCCAATGCATGGCAATGGGACGCAGCATCTCATTCCCCTTCTCAGGGAACTAGGGTTACATATGTAACCTAGACGTTCCCTTTTGAAGTGGAACTTCAACGCTGTGAGTTGACGCTATGGGAAACCAAAACCCACTAGGCCATGCTTAGGGGATCCCTGCCTCACTAAGCTGTGGATATGCACAAACATAGTGGGCATAGCTTAGATTGACTCACTTAGCAGAAGTCAGAGTGCGTCTACCCTCAGGGCGCAAATTGCGACTCATTGATACTGAAATTGCGACAGCTAAGTGGAGCCACTACCTAAGTCCAATGTTTTTCTCTAATAGCAAGAGAAGTTATCCAAGCTTCTGTGCTCTATTGCAAGGGAAGTCCCTGCCTTTACAACCTTCCTCCCTCCCTTGCAGGGCAGGCAAAAAGCCTAAAAGTCCCCAAGAGCAAAAGCTCTAATAAAGTGCTAGCTATGTCAATACTTTGACAAAGGCCTTAGGCAGTAATTCAACTACAACCTTCGATTTACCACTACTTACAAAGGGGGAGAATATAACCTTCACTTCATCTGAAGGAATGCAAATATGAGGGTGTCATAGAATAAAAGCCATAAAATCTTGCCATTGCAACTCAACCCCCGAGGGAAACCACAGGGGAGCTTAGGATCTCTTACCCCAGAGTCATAGGGAAGAGCTCTTATCCGTACTTGAGCAAAGTTCTTCTCCAGGAACCACAAGAAGACTCCATGGACTCATCTGATTATAGAGTGCTACCATAACAAGAAGGGAGGCCACCAGGCAAACTGCCTTTACTTGCCAGGTTCTCCAAGCATGGATCAACAAGAGATTTTGCACAACACCCGGCAATAGGGGAGCATAGGGCCCGACTCAACCATAGGAGCACTGAGGAGGGGACAAACGAAACTAAGGGAATTTTGTGCGTTTGTGAGAATTGAATGGAATTGAGTACCTAACACAATTCCGTTCATCCTGCTCTACCCTAAGTGTTATCTTAAGAGCAGCTTAAGAAAGGGAGCATGCAAAGTGTTAAAAACCTTAGTAATTAGCCCTTCAGGCTACAACCTTCACTCTTACTCAGGAAAGAAGGGAGAATGAGAGCAGGGCATAATGCAGAGTGCCTACCACTTTAATCACCCAGACTCTAAACCCCCTGGGAACCACAGGGAAGCTTAGGTTATACTTCAATACCCCAATATAACTGGGGGAGAACAGCTGAACCCTGCCTTGAATAAAGAGCTTGACTGATTCAGCTTTAGTAGAGCATCCATCCAAAGCAGAGTGATATCCCTATTTTAAGACCCAACAATAGTTGTGGAGGGAGGTAAACGAAGCAGAGGGAGTATTGTACCCATCATAATTCTGTCCACCTTACTCTACCCTAAGTGGTATTTGAGCAGCTTTCCAAAGGGAGCATGCAAAATGCTAACTTTCTTACTTCAGCATTACAGGCTACAATTTTCAGTGTCGCCACTCTTCCACTTCTCACCACATTCCGAAAAGCGGTTGTACCTCGTAGGGTTGGCTCGATACCACAATTTTGGCTTCGGTACGGTACCACAATCTAATACCATAGTATTGATATTAAATTGATACCATACAGGGTCTGAATTTTAATTTTACTCATTCCTGCAGGTTTTGTGTTTATAATGCAGGAAAATACTGCAAACATTTATTAGTAAATGAATCAACACAGATTATCACATCAAATCAGTAATTTGAAAACTTTTTGTGAGAAGTAATTTCACTAACAGCATGAGAGAATCTGCAGTGCCATTACTCTCCTCTCTCTATCTCTCAAATACACCTTTTCCACCAGCATGAACCGAGTGCTAGTTCAGAGCTAGTGCTATTGCCGGTCGAAAATGAGCAAATTTCTCCTGGCTTCTGCAATACAACACACTCGCTTGTGTTTCGGGACCGCTGATGGAAATGTCACTTGAACGCGTCTTTTTAAACCTTGTAGGGCTAGAGAAAGAAATATGTTTCTTCTATCTCTGCTAATAATACTCCTTCAATCCTCACGGCCCCCCCAGAGAGGGATATATCCCTCAAGAAAGAATCAAGCAAGAACAAAAGCTCTTACAGTGAACGCATTGCTCCAACAGATTCTCGTCTTACACAAGCATACAAACAAAGCGGCTCCTGAAGACAAAAATGTTGATGACGTGTCTTGCAGACGGCCTCTTATACTCACGGGTGCTCCACTTGTGACATCATGGACTGCTGTCGGCCAATAAATTGGTGTTTGTTACACATATTCAGACACCCGACACACTGAGGGTGTTCCCCATAGCATCAACTCCATGACGCAGCGTTGAAGTTCCACTTCAAAAGAAAACTTTAACACTTTCATAGTCATATGTAACAAAAAGGTAAAATTCTAAAACAACCTCTTCAAAACCTGTAAGAGCATAAATGTAACTATTTGATAAGCCTGTAGCCTATTTGACGAGCAAATTTAAATAATATTTGCACATATTCACTCTTTGGGATGTGACCTAAGCATATTGTTTGTATTCCAAAATAAGCAGAACACAATACTGTGTCTGCTCATCCCAGTGTTTAGTTTGGCCAAAAGGAGCAGTTCTGACAGAAACCTCTTTGTAGATTGTGTCAGCATTGACTGTTTCCAGAGCCTCTTTTAAAATTCATAAATATTTGGCCTGAATTATGTGGATCTGATTCAACTTTTATCTTGAGATCTTTACAATGACACGATTACCAAAAATGATATGGTTAATGTATCTCTGTCATATAATTAATCTCAAGCCTCTTGGGAACCATCTTCAAAATATATATTTATATTTACAAGCTGCTGGTCATGTTTGCCTTGAATACAACTGGACAAACCAAGGGAGTCACCATGACACATATGGCAGCTGTGACCACAGTAAATCGTCAACAGATGAAGTGACTAGACTTGCCATATATCCTGTTGTCCTGTTGAGAAAAATAAAACAGACCTGTGCATAATTTCCACTCATTTTCCAGTGAACCCATAGGTATTTGAACCTCAAGCAAACATCTGCTTGGCCCAGTGAAGAAAACAAAATATTTTTTGTTAAGAGACATTGCATACTTTGTATGTTGGAAGATGGAATTCTGGAAGCATAATGGTTTAAAGGCTTTCAGATTTGACTGTGTCACTATATGTCACTAGGTCATCTGAAACATATTAGAACATACAATGATAATAACTACATATTATAATGCACGGTAAAAAAAAAATAGATCTTGTAAAAATGCTCAAATTATTTACTTGATTATTGTATTTCTGTGATTACTTACTATTCTAGAAGTTTCAGTCAACTTACTGCTTTCAGGAACAGAAAGCAATGTGCATCTCAGTGTAGTCTTTATGGGGAAAAAATGGTTTTTCATGTGATGTTATGGTTAGTTTAACACAACACTTTCTTTACTGTCCATTCACGTTAATGGCATATTTAAGATTAAGCTCATTATAGGTTACTGCATAATTAAAATACATGACCGCTTGCACAGAAGTTCATAGAACTTAAAGGTGCAGTAAGCGATATCTGAGAATCACTGTTGAACACTGTTAATATTTAAAATTAGATGCAGATCAGATCTCTTTATTGTAGCAGAAGCAAAGGAAAATAAAGCTTTGCCAAAAATAAAGCAGAGATGATAAACGACTGACAAGGAAAAACAAAAAATGAACAGTACACAAGAGTATATACAAGCAAGAGTTGGTTGTTAGTCAGCAGCAGCACGCACTCAAAAAAAAAAACAACAACTATGTTTCTCACGTATGGAGCAGAAACAATACTACCTCCATTTTCAGGCTTTTCCGTTTCGGTCTCTCCGGCACTGGAAAACTTTTATAATATTAATGCAGGTCCTAAAGCTCTTTCCTGATCATAACACTTCTTTTTCCAGTGATATTCCTCTGACCTTTTCTTTTTTGTAATGCCTCTCAGCCATCTCTCTTTCTACAGTCTTTCTTCAAATCTTCCTCCTGCTCACTCTCTCTCCTCACCCATTATGAGATGACGCCCACTATTGCTGATTGGCTGCGAGTATCTTGTGGTGCTCATTCTGATCCAATTTCAACAGTGTTTTTCAGAAATTGCTTACTGCACCTTTAAGTTTAAAGACCAATTCACACTGCACAGACATACACCAACAAACACGTTTGGGTTTTGTCTGTTCAGTGTGTTACCCCTGTCAGCATTTGATAGCGTTGTTCAGGGTTTGATTTGAACTTAACATGCTTAATAAGCGTTTGTCTGTGTCTCTTGGTGCAGTGTGAACATTTATGTCCAGTACATACTCAATAAGTAATTAGGTTAATCCAGTGTTTATAAGGAAAAAATGAAATATGCAGGAAATGTAGTATTGACTAGCTATATATTGACTTTAGCCATAAAGTGACATCGTCATGTGATTCTTTACATGAGAGCTCGCTTCACTCCTTTCTCCAAACATGCTGTTTTTGTCAAGGAATGGCAGCTTGCGTTACCACATTCGGGAAACCGCATTCATTCCATGCCTCTGAAATGCTGGAAATATTCGGCAAGTTATAACCCGTAGAAGAAGCTTGTCACCTCCAAAAATCATTAGAACACTAGAACGTTCTGTAGAACGCATTATAACGCATTATAAACGCTATGTGGACATTAACACACCTTTGGTCAAACCTACGAGAAAAATACTATAAAACAGAGATAAATTAAGGAGCAGCAAAAACAGAAAGGAGGTGGTGATGTGACGTCACCGCAAACGGGGATTGAGTTTCCCAACAAGAAACAAGAGAGATTATTGCAGTTTTGCTCTCACGAGACACGGGTGTGAGCTATTTCTTAATAATTTTGTGGAAGTAATTTATTAGTCAACTCTAGGTAAGCATCACGCTTTAATATGATTTTCTTATTGTGAAATGTAACTTTTAGGAGTCATTAAATCTCGTTTTTCCAAATGTTTGAACATTTTACAGTCATGAGCATCTTTCTATAGTTATCAACTGTGTCTGTTACAGCAGAGATAAAAAAAAAAATAAAAATAAAAAGTTTTGTGTAGACTATCGTTTACATTTATCATATAACCGTGTAAGTCTAGTATATGTTTTAACAGTGTACTTATATGACGAATAAGTCTGGTCTACATACATTTTGCAGCATTTTTGGGGACGGATTAGCAGGGAATAATTTTTTTTCTTTCTTCGTGAATCAGTTTTAGTTTTTTCCCTTCATATAATCGGATATTTGCCTACTTAGCCTACCTAACACTATTTGATTTGTTTATCTTATGTTCTTAAATGTAAACTGTTATGCAGAAACAACACTCCCTTGATGTCTGTTATGCTGGCCAAAGAATGAGCTAACTGACATTCTGAATGAGCTCAGTTAATGCATTGTGAAGACAGATGTCACGTCCTTACCATCTTTAACACTAAAATCAGACATTTTAATATATTTTAGATTTTAATTGATGGAGAATTCCCATGTAAAATGTAACATGGCTGAGAAGGCAGAGTAGAGAAAGTGCTTTCAGATGATGTTCAGAGCTTTTCTGTATAGCCTTACTTTACTACTCAAATTCTGGCCTCCAGTGGACAAAAGCAGAATAACACGTTAGTTAGTCTATTCCTTTCCTTAACAGATGCAGTGGTGCTATAACTGATGGCTTACAATTATTTACTAAATACTATATTTGTTCTGTCATCCCAGGTTTGAAGTTACAATGATGGATCAATCCAATTTTACAGTGAGCCCTCTCAATCACAACTCATCTGAGTATGAATATGACTATTATGACTATGATGAGAATTCGGAGCTTGCGAAATCTCTTAAAATCATGTCACTCATAGTCTACAGTCTGGCTTTTGTACTTGGAGTGGTGGGCAACGGCATTGTGATTTGGGTAACTGGATTCAAAATGAAAAGGACGGTCAACACGGTCTGGTTTTTGAACCTCGCTGTAGCAGATTTCCTCTTTACTGCCTTCCTCCCACTCAGCGTGGCTTATACGGCTATGGGCTTCCACTGGCCTTTTGGCCAGTTCATGTGTAAATTCAACAGCACTCTCAGTTTCCTCAACATGTTTGCTAGTGTGTACATCCTGGTTGTGATCAGTGTTGACCGCTGTGTGTCTGTGGTGCGTCCGATCTGGGCACAGAATCATCGGAATGTGAGCCGCGCTTCTGTGGTGAGCTTTGGAGTTTGGTTATTTGCCCTGGTGTTGAGCTCACCCTACTTTGTCTTCAAGGACACTGCACCCGACCACATCAGCCCAAACGTAATCAACTGCTTCAACAACTTTGCATTATCCGATGACTATGAGACACCAGCGGTGGTGGCGCTCCGTACTCTACGGCATCGTGCCATGATCATTACTCGTTTCCTCATAGGCTTTGTGGTTCCATTTGTGATCATCGTTTCCTGCTATGCGGTCATCATCCATCGTCTCCAAAGAAACCGTTCAATGTCTGGCCGAACTGGACGTCCCTTCAAGATCATTGCTGCTGTGATCGCTGCCTTCTTCCTGTGTTGGTCTCCGTACCATATCCTGGTGCTTATTGAGATGGTAAACCACATGAGAACTAAATACAGCTCCACCCTGCAATATGTCACCACTGTTGGAATTCCCATTGCGACCAGTTTGGCTTTCCTAAACAGCTGCCTGAACCCATTGTTGTATGTTTTCATGGGACAAGACTTTAAAGACAAGGTGCGCAAGTCAATCCTGAAGGTTTTGGAAACCGCTTTCACAGAGGAAGTTTCACGCACAAATACCTGCACAAATTCATTGCCCACCATTCGCAACAAAGAGAACGGGAGCAAGTCCTTCTCTGATGCGGAAGTATAACAATATAACATACATGAAGCACTTTTTCTAATGGAGGACTTTACAAAGTGTCTCATGTGGATGTAATGTCATCATAAACAAAAGTGAAACACATTAACCTGAAGAAACTGGACCAAAAGAAATTCAGTTAGTTTGTAGCTTTAAATTAAAACACTGCCTTGCTGTTTTAATGGAAATGTTTTACTGGAAATGTTTAATGCAGAATTATAATTTACATATGTGGGTGTATACCTACTTAACCATATTTGGAGACAAATTTGTACCCAGAAGTGTGCTAAATCTGACAGAAACCTTCTTTTGGGGAAGTTCTCATTTTTAAGAAGTATAAAAATAAAGTAAAATACATAGGGTTCCAGCACTCCATGCTTGGACACCTAATAAAGTTTGTGTTTTATTGTAAAAATGCAGAAGGTTTTATGTTAGGATTAGCTTATAGTATTTATAAATAGCATTATATAAAAACAATAGAAGTCAATGAAATGACCCTACTTAGTAAACGTGTGTGTGTGTGTGTGTGTGTGTGTGTGTATGTGTGTACTTGTTTTGGCTATACTTGTGAGGACCAAATGTCCTCATTTACATTGTGAAACACTTTCACAACCCACTAGTGAGGACATCCTCACTAGTTAAAAAGGCTTATAAATCAACCGAAAGATGTTTTTATTTAAATCTAGTGTTTTGCACATGTTTCTGTGATGGGTAGGTTTAGGAGTAGGGGTTGGGTTAGGTGATAGAAAATATCATTGACCTGATATAAAAT
Source organism: Hypophthalmichthys molitrix (assembly GCA_037950675.1). NCBI lineage: Eukaryota > Metazoa > Chordata > Actinopteri > Cypriniformes > Xenocyprididae > Hypophthalmichthys > Hypophthalmichthys molitrix. The sequence goes on along the minus strand of CM075507.1, from coordinate 25,174,255 downwards.
CAATGGAAGTCTGTGCAATGTCCTCAATAAGATAGTAATAAGATAGCCTTTGTGTGTATGTGTGTGTGTGTGTGTGTGTGTGAGAGAGAGAGAGAGAGAGAGCGAGAGAGAGAGAGATTTAATGATATAGCCATAAAGTATTTGACAAATATATATTGAACATGGTATTGTATGCCATATATGAGCAATTTAAAATGAAGTTTTTCATGTATTGTGCATGTGATGCAAGTACCTTTTTTTGTTGCTATTTCTTTACTGTATAACTACTGTCTGCACATTTTTTTTATAATGCATCTCTTATTTCATATTAAAAATAGTATTAAGTTTAATGATGTATTTCAAAGACTAACCATAAAGCTGAATAAACTATATTAAGCTTACACAGGTCTTGTTGTCTATCAAGGTCTGGATGACTATCAAAATATAATAAAAAAACTAAACATTAATGCAATAAAATATTGAGATTTTGAATATTAAGAATCATATATTCAAGTTGAAAAGCTATAATTTCATGCATGCTGTTTCTGTTCAACTCGATTATAGAGGTCAGTTTTGAAATTAAAGATAATAATTCTGATCTCGTTTTAGTCTATATTGCACCCAAATTGTAAAAAAAAAAAATGCACAAAAAGCCATGTAATAGCACTTTACAGTCATTTAAATCTCATATATCCTTGGTGTTTTTGAGTGTTACTGTGCAATATAATAATGTAAAGTACAGGCAAAACAAAAGCAAAAACTTTAAATGCAACAATGCTTTTTGAGAATTAGAGATACTGCTGTTTCAGTTCCCAAGAAACAGAAAGTAAGTGTTATCAAATTTAAACGGTTGGTAACATTTTAAAATGTAAGTTGTTTTTTGATTCAATTTTTGCTCTCTCATAAAAGATTCATGAAAAATTATGATCTGTTCAGTTTTAGTTTTTTGATACAAAGAGGTACTAATTTAAAAACAATAAATAAAAACAGAACCTCTGGCTATTTTGCTGTTCAGGAACAATGAGAGAAATGAGACTTGCACCATGTTTTGACTGTTTGCAGTGTAAGAAGTGAGAAGAAAGATGATGGACTAATACAGAGTGCAATGAGAACATTCACATTAAATAGTACAAAATATCTCATATAATATTTTATTTTATGATATATATTATTTTATAGGATATTTACTTGCTTTTGTGGTATAGTGTACCATATATTCTATGTTCTCTTCCCCTTTAACTATGACTTATTCTTTTAGTATGCCCAAAACTAAATTATCCCTCAGGATTACATTTCCAGAATTTATACATGAAATAAAAATGCATTCATACCTTTTTATCAATTGATTCAAATCTGAACCTTCAGGAGAGCATTCATTTTGCTGAACCCTGAACTACAAACACAGAGATCTGGCAGGGACATTTTACTTTTAACATTGGTGGCCCTGGGAGGAGGGCCTCACTCCATAATGACTTGAATTACACCATAATTACTGCAATGGGCCTAGTTAAATGGACCCTCATGATAATCTTGAATTATGCTTTGATTGAGTAAGAATATTAGGCTAGCTCATCGCTAAAAGCTGTGTACTGTAACTACATGTCCAGTAGATGACAGTAATGTGCTTTGGAGTGTTTGGAAATGGGTGGAAACATGATCTTTCTGTCTTCACTAGTTCATTTCAAATGATTCTGTTGTATTGAAAATGAGTTAAGCACATATATATGTAATGTATTCTCAATAATACAAAGTCATAAAGCTGCAAAATTATATATATATAAAAAATTCTGCATGCTGTTTAAAATTATTTTAAATGAAGGACTTATCAGTTTCATGACAGCTCCCCTCCTATACTGCACAGCACATGCAAGATAAAGATTTGAGCTTTCACAGAAAATAAAAACTGCGTTCTAGTTAGCCTAACATTACAAAACATGCAGGCAAACACATAGACTACAGCACAAGTTATTTAAAAAAGATTTAGATAACATGATTTAAGTATTAGCCAACATGCATGCACCTAAAATGCAACGAATTAACAACAATGTAGCCTATAGATTTTTGCTCTCTCCCTATTAGGTGCTCCCAGTCGCTCTACGCTCCAGTCCTGTAGGAGGCGGTGATGCTGCAAAACTAACCTCACGCGAAGAAGAATGGGAAAAGGAAGCTTTCGTTTTTTCTTTCCCCCCCGCTTCTGTTGCCTTTCTCAAGGATTTAGCCCTCTTTGGGATATACAAACAAGTAATCTTGTACACTGCTCAAAAAACAAAACAAATGTACGGTAAACATTGAATTCTGAAAGGATCTTACTACGGCTACGCAAAAATAAAAAAGGAAACGGAAAGTTGCTACTCGCGTTTGATCGTCTTCAGAGTGACACCTATTACTCGACGAGGTAATACGCGGATACACGTGTTTGTTTTTATTCTTAGATATTGTATTATGAAAGCATATAATTGTTTTTTTCCACATTACGCCCTACTAACAGTTCTGGTTTTACTTTGGTAGTGTAACTAGTATATAAGGTACAGGTAAATCAACTTTGCTAACGTAGCGTGTTGTTCAGGCTTGTAATGTGGCGTTAATAACGTGACGGTGTTGCGTCTGTAATACGTTGCTGTTTTTATTTGGTTTGAGTCGTAAATGTTCCCATAACCTCACCGTTGTTATAGATGTGTACGTTTACCGTCAATTCACTTTTATTGTATCATTACATATCATCCTTTGAGATCGATAAGCAGGCTGGTCGCTTGATCTATTAAGAGCCCACAATGCCTTAACCCTTTAAATGAAATGAACATAAAATACCTCAGAAAATAATTTGTTGCTGCTCAAATAATGCAATTAGACTAGTTATTATGCAAAATATAAAGTCAAAACTAAATAACTACACGTTCGGTCGAAATTCAGTTATGACCGAATTTGTGTATCTTAGATTCTAATCTCTCCTGCTGCGACGGAAGGATTTAGCTCAACTTTGCTCAAATTAGGAGAAAACATTGTTTAATACTTTGAAGTGTTTTTTTATTTTCTTTTTTTCTAGATAGAATATGTTACTTTGGTAGGGCAGCCGAGGTCAGTAGAGTATATATGTAAGCCACTCGCCATGAGTATTTGCAGAAACCATCTTGCAAATATTTTCTCTCACTCATTGCTAATCTTTGTTTTAATTAAAATTTACTATGGTAAACATAGTTTGACATTGTTTAGTGTAAATACTAGCTCTTATGTTAGGAAGCGTATTAAGTTCCTAATTTTGTAAGTTGCTTTTTTAGTCATCATGTAAGCGGCCTGTCAAAGTTTTCTTAGAGTAAGGTAATTTGCCAGATCCTTGTTCTGTGTTCTACTGTGCAAAATTGTTAAATTCCAGCTTTACCTTTATGTCTTTTTTCTTTAGAAGTACTGTGCAATTTTGGTGTTCGCCCTGGCTGTAATAAAGAGGGAGTGATCGCTTTTAAAACATCAGGATTGCAGTAAGTAAAAGTTGAACTCCAGAGTTCCTGTTTTTTGTACTTCTGCACTATTTTCATTTGAAGAAATTCTGCATTACAGTGCACCTGGCTGGGAAAGTCATTCATTACACATTCAAGTCAGAGATATAACAAGGAAGTAGACTAAACAAAACAAAATAATTTTGTAAACAATAAACCCAGATTACTACATCTAAATTTAAAATAATGGAAGTTATGCATTTCTATCTCTTATTTATGCATAGTATAACATAGTATTATCTGTTTGTTAAATAAAGCAAAGCGTAAAAGTTTAGTGATTAACTTTCCATCATTCACTTCAGACTTGCTGAATCTGTATTGAGATTATATAAAGTATTATCTATATTTATAGAATAGTGTTTCTGCAATGATTCAAATCGACACGCCCTTTCAAGGTCACGCACTGCAACTTGTGTATCATCAAGAATTAAGTTTCCCTCTCAAATACGACTAAATAAAATGCATAAATACATTGTAAATATGACATTGCTTGGTCGTTCAAATGCTTGGAACTCATAATTATGATATTTCCAACTCTCGTAAGACAGAATACAGTGTGTTTATTGGAGCATTTTTTTTTTTTACGTGTTCCTGTGGTGTTTTAATTAGTAGCCAGCCAGCAAAATATTTGTATACATTCCCATTACTTATTTGAATAAGTTGTTTTTAAGATGCAAAACTGGCATTCATGTTAAATACACTCCCATCAGTAAGCAGGGTTCTCCACACTTTTGTTACTTTATTTATTCTTTCTTTTCCACATTCACATTATGCACGCTCCAAATAACTGTAAGTATGGCATATATTTGTTTACATGGCTGTGGCCATAATCACAAAGAATTTTGTTTGGTGTTAGTTTCAGAAGTTTGAAACAGCTTGCCAAAGTAAACTTTCCAGAAAAGTTCCTTCTGACTGGTAAACACCTTAAACTAAACTGTGGCGATTACGTAACAGGTTAGTGTGCTGTGTGCCTTTTTTGGCAAGTCCTGTTTTCTCGGTGCTGTTATTTTTGTTGTGTTTATTTTGTTATTGAGTGTAAGCACGCAGCACATTTCTATATTCATCTTAGCGTCGGGATGTTTGCTAACAGTATATCAAACAGTATATTAAATCTGATACCAGATTATGGAGAAATGCTTAAATATTGGAAAAAATATCGTTTTTTTGGCCGATCTCTACTAAGCTGTCCTGGGTTTAGGAGCAGTAGATGGAGAGGCAATCTTTTGTGGTTGTTTGAACACATTCAGCCACATGAGTGTCTACATAAAGCAATCCAGTCAAATGTGTTTTTGGCTGTGTCTGGAAGTGGTCGAAAGTGGACAAGCTTTTAGACCCTATTTGCATCTGTATTTATCTGGATTGATGAAAGTGCTTCTTAATTCCAGGTGTGAACAGGGCTTTTAAGGCCCTTTCACAGCAATTGTGATGTGAAAAACTGACTGAATTGCAGTCTGAATTCCAGACAAATTATCCATTCACACCAAGAGAAAAATGAATATCCTTTGGGCTGAACTCTTTGTTTACCAATGTTTTTGCTGCTACATTTAATGAAATTCAGTCATATAAACAAATGACTTTAGTTTAAACATAATGTCTTTCATATTTGTATTGCTAAAATGAGTATTGAACTTGCTTCTCATGTACCCTGTTCCTCTGACAGAAATTGCGTTGCTTTCACTATTTTTGAAAGAAACTTTGTTTACTTTTTCATGGGAATACATGAAATGTATAAGCAGCTTTTTTTTTGATTGTTAGTGTTTTTGTAGTGTGCCAAATAAGTTTCTCTGCATAATTTACAGTATCTGAGAGACAGTTTCTTTAATAAGTAAAATTAATATTATAAATGAAATGTACTCAAATTAATCTTAATTGGGAGCATATGAGTCATATTTACAACAATGTGGGAAATCTAAATCCATCTCCAACACAAATACCACAATAGGTAGTACATGTGGCTCATTAAGGTCATGTAGGTGTTGATTGAGTAACTGGTCAGGGGTGTTTCCCAAAACCATTGTAAGCCTTAATGGATTATTTAAAAGTTTGTATTTATGAATTTATTTTTCTCTAAATATTTTAATTTCTCAAAGAAACATCACTTGCAACTATATTTATCTGTCTTACTTTTCCTCTCCTTTCTTGTTTTTCCAGATGGCAATATCTGAATTACGGGCCAGCACCTGAAACAAGGCAGGCCATATCTAATGAGGTTTACATCATTGCATTATGCTCAAAGACCACATTTTCCTACAGAATTGGGAAATTGACGATGATTGATTTGACAATCATTGACTTTTAAGGATAAATTTTTAATTATTTATGCAATTTTCTGTTTTATTGAAGTTGGTGGAGTTGCCATTTTAGAGATGCTGTGATTTTTATTTTATTTTTATTTTTTTATCATTATTATTAAATGCATATTGGATATTAGCTTTGTTTTCAACTGAGGTGAGATTTGATTTTTAACAATTTATTTCTTGGAAAATATTTACAATAGTCCAAGTTACCCTATATATGAATTTATATTAAGTGTCTCATGTAATCATGTTCCCAGTTTCCTAAACCAGTGAAATATATTAGTGAACAGAATCTACATTTGGCTTTGTCAGGATGGCGTACTCAATGGACTGTACTCAAGAGTTAGGTGCAGGAGAAGCCTTCATCTGCACAGAGTGTGGCGAAGGGTTTAGTCAGTACCCAAAACTAGTTGAACACATGGCCATTCATGGACTTACTGGCTTATTTTCCTCTGATGGTTTAAGCATTAGTAATGGTAGTTGTATCAACGCGTCCATTGAGGTTGCTCTCCATGAAAACGGAATGCTCACTGTGGTTGATCGATCTGTGTTATCAAACTTTACTTTCTTGTTTGGAAAACCTTCAACAAAGTCAGTATGGTGCCAACCCCCTAATCAAGAAGCCTTGATTTCATCCAAGATGCCAGAGAAGGATTATGCTCAGTTTAAATGTGAAAGATGTGGACAAGTGTTCAAAACCCCAAAAAGCTTACAACTACATCAGCAGTACCGTGCCCTTGAGCAGGGGTTCAAATGCACCCTGTGCTGCAAGGTGTTTAATGACCGGGAAAGTTTGCAAAGCCATCTTCAAAACCATGCTCATGAACGCTTTTATAGCTGTGGACACTGTGGAAAGCGATTCTTGAGACAAGAGACCTTACTGTCACACCAAAAACAGTGGCATGGATCTGTTGGTTCCAAGACTTTGAGTAGATCCGAGGAAGATCAAGAAAACACCATGGACAGGTCTTATCCATGCAAAATATGTGGCTTACGCTTCTTTTGGTTGTCTGACTTGCAAAGCCACCTAAACAGTCATTCTCGTGTAAACAAGCCAACCACGGAGGCAATGCAAAAACAGGAAATGCTTGAGGAAGAAGAAAGTAAGAAAAATGACAGTGATTCATTTAATGAGCCATGTCGTTGTGGCCTGTGTGGAGAAGATTTCAACCAAATTTCAGATTTAAGAGATCATCATAAAACACAGCATCCAGATGAGGTTGAGGTAAATGACTCTTCAGATTCACCAGCTAAAACGAAACGGCAGTACCAGGGTGTAATGCGACAAATGGTTGCAAAACAGCAAAAGCATCTGCTAAGACCAAGCATGAGAGGAAGGCCTAGAGGAATGAACAGAGCCAATTTTAGTGGTAAATTATTCTCCTGCAAACTCTGCCATCGTGTGTTTGTGCACTCAAGCAGTCTCTCTCGTCATATGCGGTACCATAAGGGTACTCTGCATGCCTGTGTTCATTGTGGAAGACATTTTCCACAAAGATGTGATGTCACAAGGCATGTGGCCATGTACCACAGTTCAGCGCTTCAACCTAAGGCTCCTGGGGACTCAAAGACAGAACATGAGGGTAAAAGCAGTGAACAGGAACCTGCGAAAGCATCAACACAAACAAAAAGTGATAGTGAACAAGAGGACCTTGAAGAAGAAAATCAGCTCGAATCCAAGGGAGATGACCGGTTAATTGGTTCTCGATATACGAGAACTTACGCACCAAGGATGAAGTACAAATGCAAAGAATGTTGTAGAGTCTTTGGGCTACTTAGTGTTTTTAAGCGACATGTGTATTTCCACAAGCGAAGTCCCTGCAAGGTATTGCTCAGTTGCCCTCTCTGTCCAAGCCGCTTCACATTCCTCTCTGCGTTAGATAGCCATCTTGAGTATCATCATAAAGGAGACTCTGAGAATGATGGCACAAAAGCTCCCAAGACCAGTGTGGTTAATCCTGAAAATCAACAAGAAGATGCTGATGCTGAAAAGCCTGATAAAAACGCTGATAATGATATGCCATCGGAAATATTGAATGAATCTACTGAATGTTCTCAGACCTAGAGATGCACTAAATGGCCAAAAGTATATGGACGTCCTCTTCTAATTAACAGGTTTGGCTATTCCAGTAATTTTAGTAAAACAAATATTAATTCTTAACTGTAAAGTGATATTCTAGAGTATTGTGTGCTTTCAATTTTGTTTTTTAAGAGCGAGGACTCTTTTCTATTCCAGTAGGGCAATGACTCTACACAAAGCTGATTCAGGTGTTGAAAAATGTGAATAAACAAAAGGGTTTTCAATCCATTCCAAAAGTGTTCATTAGGGGTTAGGTCTCGGATTTGCTCAATGTCATTGCCTGCTCTTGTTACTGGAGCAAGTCCCTGCAACAATGTCCATTCCCAGAAGAGTGTGGAGGCTGTTATAGCACCAAAAGCAGAAATGAATGCTTTTTGTCATGCTTTTGAAAATAAATGTTTGAGCATCAGAGGTCAGGGACTGATGCTGGATGATGTCTCGCTGTTCTGATTTACTCTAAAGGCATTTAGGTCTTCATGCAAACCAGCACTGTCCTTTTGGAAAAGAAAAGGGCCCTCCCCACATAGTTGCAACAAAGCTGGAAAAACAGAGTTCTGTAGAAAATCATTGAATAGTATGGTATTAAGATTCCAGTTCTTACTGGAATACCTGGAGAAATGCCCAACATGTTAATTAAAAGAGAGTGTCAGTAATGAGGATATGATGTATGTCAGCAATGTCAGAATGCTTATAGTTAAATAGTAATGAACTCACTTTATTTAGGCTTCATGTGTTGTACTTTTTATAGCGTTAGAAGCGTTCTATAGCCTTCTCGGATATATTGAATGAATACTGTTTTCTTGTGTGTTGCATTTGTTGTTTATAAAAAAAAATTTCCCATCAAATTCTCTTTTGCTTTTTCCAATTTTTGGATGTGCTCTTCGAATTCTTATTCAAAATAGGCATTGACAGTATGTGCATGCACAAACCAAAGGGACCTGTATAAGAACCTGTATAATGACCAGAATGTCTGAATTTTCAAAATACTGTCTTTGAACATTTAGAACAAAAGTTTTTAATTCTGGAATTACTCATGTAATACAAACAGTCTTTGCTAAAAGGTGATTCAAGAGCACACTTCTGGTGCGGTTAGGGAATATGTATTTTAGCTATACTTTTTATAACTAATAGTCTAGATTTAAACACCCCTTCCCCCCACACAAGTCAAAGTCTCTACACTGATGAAACCCTGAACAGATTTTTTTTTTTTGTACAAATTGTATTTTTTTTTTTTTTAATTATGGTGATGCAAAACATTTTTACTATTCTCAAACATCGGTAACAAATTTTGTGCAAGTCTAGTTTCACTTGTTTAAATAAAAATAATACTGTTTTCCCCCTCTAACTCCTAATTGTTGAATTTATTTTTCATATCAAAGCTTTTGTTATAATGCATACAAATAATGGTATCCCTTTCTTTGACTTTGGTTATGCTGAATATAAACATTCCCCTTGCCTTTAAAGACCATACATTTTGTTACAATAATTTTAAGATTTCTCTTAATTATCATGAAGAGTTAAAGATACACTCAATATTCATTTGTGTTTTGAGAAATGAGTAGTGTTTTAAAAATTTGTTTAAATATCTTAAAAGCTGAATAAAAATGAATTTAGTCTTGCAGACAAGTTGTGGTTCTATGACCAGTGAAACACACTTTGTCTTGTAATCCCTGTTATTACTGTTACAAACATGTTTTCCCGTGGAATAAGTTTTAAACCATGGCTTAAACCTTTATACAACTGAGAACCTTTGCTACTGGGTGATGCTATATTAACAATGCTAGATGTCAAGTCTGGCACGACTGTCATATAGGACAACACGACATCAAAATTACATCTTTTAGATTGCATCTTTAAGATAATTTATTCTTTGGAAAAACTGCTGATATATGATATTATAAAATGTGATTTATACCTTTTTGAACTTTTACTACAAAAAATGTAAACTAATATATTTAATAGTGAAATTGTGTATGGATATTGCATTTGTTTTACATTTTAAGTTGACATTTTCGTAACCATAGCGATGTTCTAGCTTCTCATTAGTTTGGTACCTCAACCCTCTACGGACACACTGAAGCTCGAATCGCCATTGGCTAGTCATTTTTTTTTTTTATTTTACTCGCCAGACTTTTTACATGAATGGAATGCAGGAACAATGCAACTTCTACATAAATATAATATAAAATATAAATTACAAACACTGTTAAAGACAACAGTCTGTAGAAAAAAATAAGAACAAATAATCAAACTACAAGCAACAGCACAAATAAACAATAGAACAAAGATACAAATCAAATAAACAGTGTTTTTCAGGTAAATCCAACAGTATTAGATACAGATTAGGTAGGTTAGGTACAGAAATTGATAATCAAATGTAAAATAACTGCATAGTCTTCACTGTATAAATTAAATATGGATGAATCCTTATTAAAGATACAAAAGTTATTAAGTAAAGAGCATTGAGTCATTTTTTGGCAGTGAGTCTTTTGTTGTTTGATTAACAATTAAAACAGACAGCAGCTGGAATATTAGGCTGCTGTCACCTTAAGACCTAATGCACGGACCCAATATACTGATACTGCTAGACATGCATTTTCTATCTCGACTGTTTACCATCACTTAGGATATGACCGACTGTGTTTACTAAGATACTCACCAAGACGGGCATTACGACAATTTTGTGCAAAAAGTTGCGGCTTTCTGGGCGCACGCTTCAGATGTGCGAGTTATTGTCGTGTCTTCTTGTGCATAAATATTTCAATTGCCACAGCTTAAAAACAGACGCAAATAACACATCTTCATGACAATGCAGCACTGGTCCGATCGGGACAGCATCAGTTCTCTTTATGTGGCACGTGTAAGCCTCTATCTTTCTCTCACGTTGAGTGCATGAGAGAAGGTGACAGAAGACACTCTCAGCCAAGCGACAGTGCGTAAAGCTTAGCAGAAAATTATATCTGCACTAAACTTATTTTTACCCTCTAACTCAATCACAAGCAACTGAATTTACAAGCCATTGGCTAATTAAAAGACATTTTTTAGTCACTCTGTGTGAAATTTTGGCCGCATTTGTGTGATTTACTCGCATTGTAGAGGGTTGTACCTGCTATTTTTGACCAAAGTAATATTACAGTGACCAAAGACTTATGTTCTACAATTTTAACTAAACTGCCTTTGACAGAGGCATCATGTTTTATTTGTTTGAAAGGCTTATTCGCAGAGCACACTATTTCATTTTTGTACTTTTCACTTTGGTCAGCAGTTTGGTCAAATCCATTTTTGACCACCTCCAAATGTAGTTGCAAGTAGGTTTGGGTATCGTTTTAATTTTAACGATTCTGATTCTGCTTATCGAATCCGGTTCCAATATTTTTTTATGGAGAGAAAAAAGAGCACATACTTAAAGAATAATGTTTTTACCTTTTATTCTTGCCACATTTGTACCTGAGTGTGAGATGCTGCTATTGCTAATATTAGCTGTATCTGGTGCTTTAGGACTCGCGGCTGGGTTAGAGTTCACATATCGCGTCTTTTGCACACGCAATTTCGTTATTTCAAATGTAGGCGCGTTATTTCAAATGTTCGTTATTTCAAATGTTTCCAGGCGCGCCTATATGCTTTTCAGGATGCCTCAAGAGCACCGCAGGTCATGTGACAAGAACCAACCGATCAGCTTCGGCCTTTCCATAACAACATCAAAAGCTCAGCCGGGTTTTATTTCTCATCTCCATAAATATATCTAGTAAAGCTAATGCAAGGGCTAGAAATCAATTAATCCTTTGCTGATACTTCCTCGTCATCTTGCAGAGCGCAGTTCATGGTTGCATAGCAACGACAGACGCCATGGGAGCAAAAGCACTTTGGAAAGGAGGAGAAAGTGGCATGGCTGCGCTTTCCACGCGTTTTTAGACGCGACATGTGAACGGCCCCAAACACGGTGCATTCCTTCAGATTAATGCCGTATTGAAGCAAAAGTCAGTGCCGATTGTAATGAACTGTGTATGTGCGTGATGAGATAAAGTCCTTGTCGCAGGTCCTAACAGATAGATACAACTGTAAAATGCTCACTGCTGTTCACCGTGTGAGAATGACTGAAAAAAAGTTAGAAATCGATAAACAGAATCGAAATGCGCGAATCGTATGAAATACCCGGTTCTTTGACATTTGGAACCGGTTCTCGATACCCAACCCTAGTTGCAAGTGGACAATCTCAAAACATATAGCACTGTCCACTTGTGATCCGGTTGGCCGAAACCTTAATTCCAAGTGTAAACTGGTACCTGAGAGACTTGAAGCAGTTTAATAAACAACAGTGTCCATTGCTGACAATATGACTAGCTTATCTTGTACATGGATTAGTCTGAGAGAGATTGGCGATATCTTGTGCTGAACAAGAACAATGATATTCTAACTCTCAGATCTGTCTTAGACAGATAGACAAAACACTAGACATTACCATAAGATAGACATAGTTCAGCAGACAACACCAAGTTGTGTTTCTTCTATTGTAACAAGGTCATACTGCAAGTGAGGATATTTTATATGCTGCTGCAGTTCATGATGAACTCCTGTATCATGTCATATTTCTTTAAGACTCTTTAGAAAGTGCAGGCATTGGTGTATATGTTTTAGAATGGCCACAGTTGTGGGGCCCGATCAGATCAGTTGAGACTGAAGTAGAGCATCCTGAACCATCTGATCATTTCCACTGTAGTGCTGGTAATGTTAAGGAAATTACACCCTCTGCATCTTTTTACTTTGATGTTGTAAGGCAAAATTTGTAAATAAAGCTTGAAAAGTTTTTTGATTTCAGGCTGTATGGCAAATAAAGTAACTATTTCAAAGGGTTATGATGATTTTCTATAGGCACTGTACGTTCTAGAATAGTATGTTTATGCTACTGCCATCGCAGTAGGTTCTGTCGTCTTCTTGCTCAAGAACATCTTTAAGGACCTTCACCTACTTTTTTGCATGACTCATTGTTTTTGTTAATTAGCCCAGTCATGTCATTGGCAAACTTAACTACTGCTGTGAGTGGCTGTACATGTGAACAAGGAGGCATATAAGTAGTCCAGGACTGAAGCAGCAGGCTATAGAGGATATTTTGAGGTCTGCTTGTCAGGAATTTCAGTATCCAAATAAACAGAATTGCATAAGCCCTGGTTCTAAAGTTTCTGGAAAAAAAGAGTCCCTAACGTAGATTAAGCAACCATCCAGATGTTCAAGGCAAGCATACAGAATTATTTCAAGGATTTCAACAATGCAGCTGCTTATATGCAATAGATTTACTCTTTCCATTTTGGGGTATCTAGATGGTGGAGACAGCTCTTCCATTTGCTGATGTATGAAGTAGCCAACTCTGTTCATTTAAAATTAGAGGAGAAATCTTTGAAAATGCTCCAATTTTTATTTCAGAACAACCAATACTTGCATGGTTTTCACCATAAGTAGAAGACAGTGTCTTTTTGTAAACAGGTTGTAAGCTTTATGTTCCTTCAGTGTTGTATAACAGTTTTGTATAACTAACTAGTTTTTGGAGAACCAACCTGCATGTATTAAACCTGCACATGTATTCACAGCATTCTCCTCTATCCTTATCTGCATTCTCACTTCACCTCTGACTGGTTACATCTTTGCCACTATTTTCACTGACAAGGTCCACAAGATTGCAACTAGTGGCTCATTTCCACTGAGCAGTACAGTACTGTACAATGAGATTGGGGACAGTAAACCCTGATCCAGCTTGCGTTTCCACCGGCAACAGTACCCTTACTCGATAGGCATGGTGTATGCCGGAGAGTAGCAATCAACGTCATTCTCGCACGAAGAAGAAAGCGACACAGTAAACATCAATGGAGGACGTACAGCAGATCGCTGGAAACCCTCGGCAGCCATCCTCTCAGAAACATGCTGGAAAACCTTCTCGTTTCTCACCATGCCATTGAGTTCCCTTTGCACCCTTTCTTCACAGATGATACTCAGGAAGGTCTGCACCTCCTGGGCTGTCTTCAACTTTTTGCATTCTTTTTTCAGAACAACCTGCAGGATGTAGGTCCATTCTGTAACGGGGACATTTCACTTAACTACCCTACTCTCCTTTCCCAAATCCCTATGACTTTGAGATCATCTGTCCTCAATCTGCTTATCCTGTCTGCTGCATTTGACCTGTCTTCTGCATGGTACATTGCTGCGCGCCGACATTGTGTTGCAACAGTATTGTGTTTCAACTATATATTTAAATATGGCGCCTCTTGTGTTGTCATTCCCCTTGTTGCGCGTCCAAGTGATGATTCTCTGTCAACCAATCAACGTTCTGCAGGGATTATAGCTCCACCCTTTAGTTACCGAACTACTGTGCTAGGAACTCCATCAGAAGGGTCCCAAAAAAGTAGTACGGTTTAGTATTTTGGGACCATTCACAACTTCGACAATCGAAAGCTGAAATAATTGCATACCATACTGTACTGTACCGTATCGTACCGCTCGGGGAAACTAGCCATAGTTGTCTGCTCTAGACACAGATAGACACCACTCACATGCAACATCCCCTCTCCTCTCTCTGAGTCTGATGTTTCCAAACTTCTCTCCAACTGTTATACCTAAATAGGTACTGCTTTTCCACCATTGGGCCAAACCATTCTCTTTGCTTATCTGTTCCATTCCATGCCGATTTGGCCCAGCCGGTACGGATATGGTTTCATTTTCAACTGTGAGGCTAATAACAGAGCTTGTTGGAATTTAATACAAATGTGTCAGTTGTTGCCTAGGCATAATGCAAGAGTTTACAGACGATACGAGATGTAAATAGTGACTGTTATGAAGGATGATCAGATATTTCTTTTAATTTTATTTTTAATTTGTGTTTACGTCGCTCAAATAGCGCGCTTGGCCAGCTGAAGAGAAACTGGTAGCCAGGCAACAGGCAAGTGGCCAATCCTGAGTGGCGACGTCACTACACACATTCTACCAGAATGCTTCAGCCAACTGTGCTGAGAATTTCAGGCCGAGAATGGTTTGTAATCATGCCATACCAGGCTCAAGTGGAAATACAAATGGAACCGTTCCTTACCATTTTTTAGAACTGTTCTAGCCTGATGGTGGAAAAGCGGCTTATGTTCCCTTAGAACATGTCTTTTCTTATTTTCCTCAAACCATGTCTTATCTGTACTCACACACATCTTAAACATGTCTCTTTCCACTAGAGTCTACTCCACCACATTTAAGCAGGTTCAGGTATCCCCACTCTAACCCCACTCAAATCAATACTTTACCCAGCAGAAGTACATTTCCATTCATGTATTTGGCAGGTGCAATTATCCACTACATTTAAGCCACTAAAAGTGAATTAAAAAATCAAACCGATGATTGTTTCGCTTGCAGCATGCTTTACTAGTTAAGCTTAAACTGATGAATATTATATTACACAAAAGGTCGTCTTCAACTTTTTGTGTTCCTTTTTCAGAACAACCTGCAGGATACAACCATTCTGTAATGGGGACATTTCACTAAAGTACCATGCTCTCCTTTCCCGAATCCCTATGACTTAAAGATCATCTGTCCTCAATCTGCTTAACCTGTCTGCTGCATTTTATGTCATCAGATCTCCTATCAACCAGTTGTGCATCACTGGTACTGCTCTGTACTGCTTTGAGTCATATCTTACAGGGAGATTCTTCAAGGTTTCATGGGTAACCCTTAACCACTTGAGGACCATAGTGTACCCTAGAGTCCCTCTCCTCTTCTACACATTTAACACAGCTCTACTGGTCATTCCTGCCTGACAATCCTACATTCTCATTCTGTCTTTCAGATTAGTTGTTTTTGACATCATGGACTCAATGAAGGATTGTCATGTCCAGGTCAGTCTTGCAAAGGCAGAACTCCTTAACATCCCAGCCAGGCCATCAAATGAACACCTCAACACCATATATTTAGACTCAACAACCATAAAGCCAACCAACCATACTATCTTTGGGTAGTATTCAACAACCGTCCCAATAACTGTCCAGTTTATGCTCTGTAACATAAAGAAAACTAGCACACACCTGTCTGAATATGCTCTGAGTTCAGACTCTTGACATCCCATACTTGGAGAATTGGAATGCTTTACTATCTGGCCTTCCAACTGTCAAGCCTTGCAGCTGATCCAAAATGCTTCAAAGCATCTCGTCTTCAGACAGTCAAAATTTTGCAACATGTCACACCCCTCCTGACTCACTGCCTATAGGCATCTACATCAAATTCAAGGATCTGATACTAGCATACCAGACCAGGACTGTGTTCTCCCTTCCCCTGCAGTCAGTCAAAGAACACATGAAGGACCCTTCACAGTGTCACAGGTCACTTCCTAAAACCTTCACACTGTTCCTGTCCTTTGGTGGTTGAATGAACTCTCAACCTTCACCCTAACCATGCAATCCCTTGCCGACTTTAAGAAATGGCTAGAAAAGTCACATTCTTTAAGAGCTTAAAAATGTTTATGCACTTATTCTGCATAAGCATACTATTCTAGTACATACAGTGCCTATAGAAAATCATCATAACCCTTTGAAATAGTTCCTTTATGTGTCGTACAGCCAAAAAAAATCAAAAAACTTTTCACGCTTTATTTACAAATTTTGCCTTACAACATCAAAAAGAAAAAGCAACAGTTCTGAAAATGAATTAAAAAAAAACAGAAAAACTAGAATAACAGGGTTGGCAAAGTCATCAGTCCACTGATTTAATACTTCGTAGAGCCACTTTTTGCTTTAATTACAGCCATTAATCTTTTTGGATATGTCTGTACTAGCTTTGCACACCTAGATTGGGAAATATTTGCCCATTCTTTCTTGCAGAATTGCTCAAGTTCAGTCAAATTCAATGGTGAGCGCTAACGGACTGCTCTTTTCAAGTCCATCCACAGATTTTCTATCGAATTTAAGTCAGGGCTCAGACTTGACCGCTCAAGGACATTTACCTTCCTATCCTTAAGCCATTGCATTGTTCATTTGGTGGTAATGTTTAGGATCATTGTCGTGTTGGAAGGTGAATGACCTGCCCATCTTCAGCTGTCTAATAGAGGGATGCAGGTTTACCTAAAGAATTTGGATGTACTTGGCAGTATCCTTTTCCTTTCAAT
This sequence comes from Hypophthalmichthys molitrix, assembly GCA_037950675.1. Classification (NCBI taxonomy): domain Eukaryota; kingdom Metazoa; phylum Chordata; class Actinopteri; order Cypriniformes; family Xenocyprididae; genus Hypophthalmichthys; species Hypophthalmichthys molitrix. The sequence goes on along the minus strand of CM075507.1, from coordinate 25,157,284 downwards.
CCTGACCAATCCCCACTGAAGAGAAACACCCCCACAACAAAATGCGGCCACCACCAGGCTTTATAGTAGGTATGGTGTGTTTTGGGTGGTGTGATGTTTGCTTTTTGCCAAACATAGCACTAAAAGAAAGAAGCCTTTCCTGAAAAAGTGGAATGCTCAAACTTGTTTGTGCTATTCAAAAACCCACCTGGAAGATTGATGCTATCCGGCAAAAGGTGCTATGGTCTGATGAGACCAGAATTTACCTTTTTGGACTTAACTCCAAGCATTATGTTTGGCGAAAAGCAAACACAGCACACCACCCAAAATAAACCATACCTACTGTGAAGTATGGTGGTGGCAGCATTATGTTGTGGTTGTGTTTCTCTTCAGCAGGGACTGGGCAATTGGTCAGGATTACAGGGAAAATGGATTCTGCCAAGTACATCCAAATTCTTGAGGAAAACCTGCGTCTCTCTGCTAGACAGCTGAAGGTGGGCAGGTCATTCACCTTCCAACATGACAATGATCCAAATCTTACACCAAAGAACATCGCAATGGCTTGAGGATAGGAAGGTGAATGTCCTTGAATGGCCAAGTCAGAGCCCTGATCTGTGGATGGACTTGACGAGAGCAGTCCATTGGTGCTCACCACGAAGTTTGACTGAACTTGAGCAATCATGCAGGAAGAATAGGCAAATAATCCCCTATCTAGGTGTGCAAAGCAAGTACAGACATATCTAAAAAGATTAATGGCTGTAATTAAAGCAAAAGGTGGCTCTACAAAGTATTAAATCAGGGGACTGATGACTTTTCTAACCCTGTTATTCTAGTTTTTCAATTTTTTATTAATTTTCAGAACTGTTGCTTTTTCTTTCATTACTTTGATGTTGTAAGGCAAAATTTGTTAATAAAGCTTGAAAAGGTTTTTTTTTTTTTTTTTTTTGGAATGGGTTTTGATTTCAGACTTTCTATAGGCACTGTACATTCTAAACATACTATTCTAGTACCTAATAGAAATTTTGTTTGGTGTGATATACTTCTGTTGTGTTGTCCCTTGGATCAATTGCTTCTACATATGTTATTCTTATTAAGTGGCTTTGGATAAATCATCCTCTAAACCAGGGGTGCCCAATTTAGCTCCTGGAGGGCCAACATTCATCTCCAACTTGCTCCAACACACATGCCTATACGTTTCTAGTAATCCTTAAGACCTTAAATAGCTGGTTCAGGAGTGTTTAATTAGGGTTGGACTTGCAGAACTCTGCAGGACATTGGCCTTCTTAGAGCAGGATTGAGTACCCCTGCTCTAAATGAAAAAATGTAAATGAAAATGCTTATTTTCAATGTTCTATCCTATATAATGGGTAGATCAATATGAAGAATTTTTGAACAACTAATCTGTCAGAAGCTAGCAGAGCAACCAAAGATAAGTGAAGCGACTCTGACACCAAGTAGCTGACCTGGATAAGAAGATTGTTTTGTGTCCACCTCAACTTCAGTGTTATTTTAGAAAGACTGTTACAAAACCCCAAATACCCAGACAAAAAAAGGCATAACTATACTGTAAAGAGCTACTTGAACTCCTCCATTATAGAATCAGGCAAAGGCCAGTTTTATCCATTTAACAACATAAGGAAGCCATTTAAAGGCTCTCAAACAATATCTTGTTTTAATGGTAATTTGTTTGTGTTCTGTAGAAATCTGTTTCTCCTTACTCATCTTCTCTAAGCATTGATGTAGTCAACACACCCACTGTTCTGCCCACTGATAAAAAGTGATCACCATTTGATATTTGTTGGAACAGCACTTGCATATTTGTACATTATTGTATTATAATCTGTACTGTATGATCTTTAATGGTTGATATTGTTTCCATATAATTTGTGAACATTTTTGTTATTTCAGACAAGGTATAAAATGGGATCAGACTCAAGTGTTCGCTTACCACAGGAGAATATCACAAGGGAGTTGTGGATAACGGGTATCTAATGGACTTTCAAGGGCTACACAGGGGTGAACAAAATGGATCTCTAAAACATGTGTCCCTTACTGAATGAGAGTATATCACTGAATATTAAAAAAAACTTTCTTGTAGGCTACAGTGTCCATTGATATATTGCCCCCTACCTCCCAGTTACAGTCAATTCCTTGTACAACACCTTTTCTTAATAGTCTTATGTCAGGCAATTCCAGTCCTGGAGGGTCACTGTACTGCAGAGATTAGCTTGATCCCCAGTCAAACATACCTGAAAAACAAGTCTAAAGGATTGCTTTAAAATTACAGGCAGTTGTGTTTGATTAGGGATGGAGCTGAACTCTGCAGGACAGTGGCCCTCCAGGACTGGAGTTGCCCATCCCTGTCTTAAGTAAAAATATAAGAGGTCAAGGTCAAGTTTCCACCAGATTCGGTTATATGTAGTCTATTTTAAATATTTCTTATTGAGTGATTTGGTTATATGTAGTGTATTTCAAATATTTCTTATTGAGTAGAGTAATTTTTGGACCATTTTGTGAGTGAGTGGCACAACATTGTGTTAAAGGTGAAGGATGTAGTTTCTGTGACACTAGTGGCACCATGCGGAATTACATATTTTGCAAACTGCCATTTCACGTGTCGTGCCTACACCAATTCAAACATCACAAATACAGCTCTTATGTGTGCTTGTGAAGGCATGTCTCAACAGGTAAAAGCAGGCTACTTTCAATAGCCTGCTATTATTGGGAATACTTTTAGCTGTGTTGCTATGTGTTATGAGTAAGCAATTGAGTAGGCTAACCCTCTGTCAAGAGCGAACACAAGCATCTTGGGTTTATAATAAACCCATTCAACTTAAGTGCACCGGGCACATTTTATCATGACGACCACAACTATTTGAAGCTGTCTACATTGGACATGTCAAAGTAAACAACTGGTACTTTGTCTTTCTGATGATGTTGTATGGCAGAGGTCTTCATCCCTGTTCCTGGAGACCCACTGTCTGCAGAGTTTAGTTCTAATCCTAATCAAACACACCTGAAGCAGCTAATCAGGGTGTACTTATACTAGGCACGGTTCCAGACCCGTTATAAACCCATATACACTCAAATTACATGAATTGAAAAGTGTACTATCAAAGTAGTAATAAAGATGTTTGCTGTCGTAATGATGACTGCTCCAGCACGGTTAGTGCCACACTGCATGCGAACCGCGATTGAGCCCAACCAAAACATGCTCTGGCCCACCTCTTCCAAGCAGGCCAGGGACGGCTAAACAGACCGTGCCTGGGCACGGAACGGAGCGATCACACTAGTCAAACGAACCTGGCTTTGAGGGTCAAATGTGCTCGGGCACGGTTCAGATCGCCTAGTGCGAGTACACCCTCAAGCTCTTCAAGATTACTTGAAAATAAAGCAGGTTGGAAATAAACTTTGCAGGACAGGGGGTCCCCAGGAGCATGGTTAAAGACCTCTATATTGATGTGTTCATGACCTGTTTAATCTTTGAAGGTCTAAATGCAGTGAAATTTGGCTTGCACTTCTGCAGAATGTCTTTTCCTATGTAAAGTGTCAGTCATGGTCCCATACTGGCTCAGCCTGCCACAGTAGCCTTGCCCCAAACCCATGCTATTGGTTGATCTGGAAAGAGATTGACAGATCTGAGCAAACCGCTCTCAGTATTTAGATGGTGCCTGGGGGCTCAATGTTTAACAAACTGTGTTAAGAGAATTTAACAACAACAAAATCTTACATACTTCATCTTTAAGGTATACTAGTAAAAGCGGTCCTGTTTGTCAAAGTCAGCAACCTCCCAAACTTAATGCAGGCTTATACTTGTAATTCATATCAATTAGACCTAATTACATAATAGACATACTATGTTCCCTCTTTGTTTGTTTGTTTTTGTTTTTTTTAAAGTTATATTTCAAGTTAGATTTTTGGCCTTTTATGCCTTTATTAGATAGAATAGTGTAGATGAGACAGGAAGCAATGGAGAGGAGAGAGGGGAACAGGACAGGCAAAGGACCTCAAGCCAGTACTCGAACTCGGGTTGCCATCAAGCACAGCTGTGCCATATGTCGAAGTGCTGGCCACAAGGCTATTTCTCCGACACTATGTTCCCTATTTCTAAAATATGTGGCCACTATGTGCTGTTTTGATTCAACTAATTTTCTCTGTTTAACTGTTCCCTTTCACTATGAGTGACTGCTCTCTAGTATTGTATCTATGCTCCTTATGGAGGTACAACTCTGGGAATAAGAGAGAGGGATTAAGACCAAATAATTGAAATTTAGCTAAGGGTAATGGGTAGAGTGGTAAATGAGGAAGGAGTATGGGGGAAATTGAAAAATTAAGGGCTGTTTCACTCCTTGAACATAGTGGAGCCTTTCTCTGGGTGATGCATTTATGCTTCTTTGCCAAAACATCCCTTGGGGTAAAAAAAAAAAAAAAAAAAAAAAAGAAAGAAAGAAAAAAAGCAAGCATTTGCATTAGTTGTGCCTACAACTTGCTCAAAGGAAAGGAGTAGATGGATGCTCTCAGTGCCAGAATTTTTTTGAGACTCAATGTTAATCTGATTTATCACTGTGAATCTTAAGCCAGAGGAACCACGTTAAAATCTCCTAAGTTGTTTATTACAAATACCTTTCCCAATCTACAATGTTTCATGTAACAGTCCACATTGCTTATTAAACTTTTACAGGTGGTTATCAGGTGCAAAGGTGTGGTGGGCTCCAAAATCGGTTCTGTGACATTTTTGCCACAGTATAGTAATTATGAAATATCTTACAACACTGAAGAACAAGATAAGTGGCTTGGATTGTTGGACCTCTGACTATGTCAAGTTCTTTGACAAGAAACTGTAAGGTGCTGCACCCTGCAACAAGGCATGATGTAGGATGGTCGACGGAATATATCTAACAAGCACCTCCCACAACATCGGCAGCCATTTTAAGGTACGTTTCTTAGATACCATGCGCAAAAAATGCTTCCACACATTGGACATTGAAATGGAGGCCCCGTAGAACTGGAGGCGGGTCTTCCTCTCCAGTAGCCGTCTTCTCATAGGTTCATGTGGTCGAGTGTCACGAAATATCCCGGGGTCGGGTGAGCCACATTGTTTGGTGAATGTGCTTCGAATTGTACTAACATCAAACCCATAATGATTTTTTTTAAAATAACGAATAGTGTTCTAATGATCTTTATCTTGAATTGAAAGTTTGGGAATATCTTATGTGCGCATTGCGCATCGGGAAGGTGCATATAGTCTTACAAAGGAAAACGACAGCAGCAGGAAGCCGAGCACGACGGTGAGTACGAGCCGTTCTAAAGGGGTATAAGCTCATGGGGAGAAGCATACTGTTTTGCTACGTAATTAAACGGGGCAATATAATACTAGGCGTGTATAATGCACTAGATGATATTTACATCGCAAATGAAGACGTTGATTTCCGTAGTTTCTCTGATCGCTAGGTCTTGTTTGTGTGCTCGTACTCCAGGTTCCAAGCATGCAGCCCATTTTGTTTTGTGACGTTGGACTTCCATGTTCCTAGCCAGCCAGCTTAGCTTCGTGCATTTCTCTTTCAGATTGCTCCGTTAGCATTATATAAACAACTAAATAACAATTAAAATACAACCAGTAACGTTATAATTATGAACATCCGTATATTTACATAATGTTACTGTACTTGACACTTGATCATTTACTGACAAGTTATCATAACAACTAAAAATCTGCATCACTTTAAAACAGCCACCGGGTTCTCACTGTACACCGTCAGGAGGGAGTCGTACTACATCGTTTAGTGTTGAAGGTTACCATGGTGAATCTATTAAATATAGCTGTTTTGTTTTTCACCTTTTAATAATGTATTTATTTTGTATTGATAAAATACATTAGAAAAACAGACAGACTCAGCTTGTATACTTGTTTTATGTGTAAACAAGTGTGTTCTGTGTAAGTCTACCCCATAGACATAAATGTTTGATAATGAGTTTGTCCTTTTTTCTTTATTTTTTTTTTACAGTGTGTATGTTTAAGGACAAAACGGTGATCACAGGAGTGAGTTTGCTTTTGGAATGTGTACTGGCATTTTAGGGTAAGTTGACTTTCCTCATTTTGTAGGCTGTTTTTAATTCTTTACAGTATGTTATAGTTCATAGAATTTATGGGTGTTTAGTTGCTTTCATGTACAGATAAGGATGTATAATTTCCCCTGGTGGGATTGAGAGGAGTTATTGCATCTTGTCAAAGAACGATCCTCGTGTGTCTTTATTTGACTAAATAGTAGCCACGTGCAAACACTTTGCATACTCTGTCAAAGTAGTGATTTTTTTTTTTTTTTTTTTTTTAACTGCGTACACATTCATATAGCACACACACGTTAGTGTGTTATTACAGAATTAGTAAGGTAACTTGTGGCATACTCACTGCATGCACATCAATCACTCGGTCATCCAACCTGAGCATAACATTTGAGTGGCTTTTGCATTTGTGTATGAGCCAAGACAGCATTGATTGTGATAGGTTATTAATAATTAATAATTAACTTTGTTTGTCATGTCAACTGTTAGCTGACTGGTTAGCTGACTAATCATCTTAATGTATTAACTTGATGGCAAAATGATATTTACACTGTTGAAGACCAATTATTTCTCACATTTAGTTTACACATTAAGTAGTTACTTTACAGGTCATTAATGTAATTTGCCTTTATATTAAACCTACAGTGGTAGTAAGAATACTAATCCATTTCTAAAAATACGTGCAGTTTCAGAACCATATGCGACTATCGAGAAGAGAAGAGTTGAGTCAAGTATTAGGATTTGTTTGTTAAAAAAATTGTCAGTGAATGATAGATCGATGTGTGATCAGGAATCATCTGTGATGACGGTTAGTTTGCGTTTTTGTTTCAATCAAGCAGAGTGTGAATCTTGACGTTTTCTCTTACATAGAAAATTAATATATTCCAATCACTAAGGTTCTGAGCTGTTGGTGTAAATGTTGTGTAAAACCTTTTTTTATTATTATTTAAAAAAAGCTAACATTTAATGGTCTTTCCATCACTGCAATTTTAAGTGCACTTAGCAAATTTCTAGTATTCATATCAGTAGCCTAATAAAAGCTGATTTATATCTGTGTAATCCCCCAATTATAGGACACTATTTTGCTAGCAGTGAACAAAAGTCATGGGCTTGATTCCCAGAGAATGCATGAAACTGATAAAGTATATACTTTCAATGCAATGTAAGTGGCTTTGGAAAGCAAATGCATAGATGTTTAACAGATTTTGTCTTTGAAAAGTGTATTTTAACAGTGGCATCAGTAATGAAAAATTATTGCTTTTGCATGATGCAGCATCTAACGCACTAGGTATGTGTATATAAGACCAAGAGAGCACCATATTGTACAGTGCAAACATAAATTTAAAATTACTGAGTGCTTTTTATGTCAGCATGACATAAGTTGCGATAGTCTTTTCTTCCCTATTGTGATGAATATCCAGGTAAAACGGTTTCTTGAACAAGACAAAATGAAGGGCTGGATTTGATTTTTTTCCATCAGCAATTGATTGGATCATTGTAATTTGCTACTGATGCAATCTTATGTGAATGACAGGTTGTCCCGCCCTCACACGTCATCAGAGAAGAGATGTTGTTGCAAGTGGGAGGGGCATTATTTTGATTAAAGATTTTGAGGCACGTGAATTTAAAAAATGAGCATTGATAATTTATAATAAACACTGCAATATTGCATTTTGATTACATGGTGACATTAAAGGAGAAGTGTCATTCTTGTACTCTTAGTGACACCATATAGAATTGTAAACATAATGACAAGCAGGTTATCCAAGCTCTCTCCTTGTCTGCAAATCAACCTACAAATGGTTTGTAGGTTTCGCTGCATATTATATTTTATGAAAAAAGCTAGAGTTGTCAAAAGTACCGACTTCGGTACCAATTGGTACTGAAATTTTAAAAATGTGTTGCTTTGAGTGCTGTTGAATGGATTCGTAAACACCTTTGATTGGCCTTTGTGCTCATGCGCTCATCGGTTATGTCTGTGATTGGCTAAAATGTTTAACGCACGGGAGCATTTAAAAAGCACATGGAAGTGTTTGGATTTGAAAGCGGGAGCGTTTTGAAAACGGGCGTCTATCAGCAGACTGATCCGCGATAGACGCCTGCTTTCCTGCTTTCAAACACATTCGTGTGTGTGTGTATCTGTGTCATTTATGACTTTGAAGCGTTGACCATTGAAGCCAATCACAGACATATCCGATGAGCATGTCAACACAATAGCCTATCAGAGGTGTTTACGAATCTGCTCAACAGCGTTCAGTGTCACATTTTTAAAATTTCAGTACTGACTTGATACCGCAGTCGGTACTTTTGACAAGTCTAAAAACAACACTTTGACTATGACTTGGTTCACATGTACTGCATCTGCTGCATGAGAGCGTCACTGCAGAAGCAGGCGTGTGTTGTGCTTTTACATATGGATGGGGGGGGACTGTCCCTTTAAGAATTATTACAATACAATTATTACAAACCAGAATTAAAGCATATTGATCTTAAGTTGTAAAACATTTTTGATATGTTCATACTGCATTTTCTACAAGTTTTCTGCCGAATTCGGCATGTGCTGCACTGCTAAAATATTCCATCTGTGAGTTTGTAAATATAGGTACCAAAATGAAAATGCTCTGCGGAAACAGTATTTGTGAAACAGCCCATCATTTGCGACAAACTGGTGGGTGGGTGCCCACCTCCATCAGTCTCCATGAGTATCACTTAAGGTTCAAAATGTTAACATTAGTTAATGTGTTATCTAACATTATATAATGCGGCATCATGAACTTAAAATAAACTTCATGTTCAATTCAGTTCAAATTGTTCAATTGCCTTTTATCTAGGTGAATTGTTCATTAATTCATGTTTTTTCATAATACATAAATGTGAATTTATAAATTATAAATTGCCTGAATAATTATATTTCTGAAAATGAAAAGGTGAAATAGCTGAATTCAAAGATTTGAATGAATCCTTGAATCCTTCAGGAGTTTGTGCAGAGCTGTAGGTGCCACGCACAGCCAGGTATAGAGAAAGGTTTGGCAAACTTTTTACACTTTACATTATGGCTCGTTTCCACTGAGTGGTACGGTTCAGTTCAGTACAGTTCGGTACGATTCGGAACGGTACACCTGATCAGGCTTGCATTTCCACCGCCAACAGTACCCTTACTTGATAGGCGTGGTGTAGCTGGACAGTAGCGATCAACGTCATTCTCACATGAAGAAGAAAACGACACGGTAAACAACAATGGAGGACATACAGCAGATCTTGCTCTTTCTTCTTGGCTTGTGGCTGTCTGTCACAAGAAGAAGACAAGCTTTGCTTGCTGCACACCAACATTCAGTGTTTCACAATACTAAGTACGCAAAGTTCAGAAATACATGGTAGTTGGCAACTACCAGCAAGCGTCAATAGTGGAGAAGCGGAGAAGAAAACCCACATAATTTAAAAACTACTTTATTGTGTCCTGAAATGTAGTTTTAAAAGTTTTTCAGGCGAGAATGTAGTTGTTTAAGTCTCAAATCTGTGGTTTATTTATAAAGATAGTGCCTATTTGAAAATTTGATCTGACGTTGTCAGAGTTGTGATATCCAGGCGATCACCGGGCACTCAGTGCTAATGTACCCAGCCGAGAACAGCTGTACCTCGGCTAGACCTTCTGACATTTGCCGCTGACTCTGATGTCTCTGTAATAGTTAAACATGAGAGATCATTCATCTTGTGTATTACCGGGAATCTTTGGTCTCATGAATTTATAATTTGTTCCCGGGCAAATCGCTTTGACTGAGGGGAAAGTGAAGTTTCATAACTTTATATATTTATTTAACTTTACTGTTGTACTAGAGCGCTGACTTTGTACGTTTGACTGAATTGTTTGCTTGTCTTTATTTCTTATTGTATAGCTTCTCATACTTTATACATATCAATAATAACCATTATAAAAGTATAATTAAAACTGACTTTTAACAAAAAGAGGGGGTTGTTTTGTCTTATTTCATTTTATGATAGGCTACATGTAGGCTACATACAGTGAAGATAATCAGAGTACATATTTTCAGGGTTGTGATTTATATTTTGTTTTGTTATAGCCTACATGAAGTGGAGATAATCAATGTAGGCATTGCCTCGACCACATTTGTGTGGCGCCTCTTGCATTGTCATTCCCCTTGTAGCAAGCGCAAGTGACGATTCTCTGTCAAACCAATCAATGTTCTGCAGAGTGTAGCTCCACCCTTTTGGTACCGGTACTGTTGGTACTATTGGTACTATTGTGTTTGGTACCCCAATGGAAGGGTCCCAAAAAAGTGGTACGGTTCGGAATTTGGGTACCATTCACAACTTCTGACAATGGAAACGGCAAAAATTGCGTACTGTACTGAACTGAACCATACCACTCAGTGGAAACGAGCCATTAGTTAGTTAATCTGGATATTTTACTACCTTACTTTAATTGGGCCAAATTTCTAGGTCAAGTTTCTGATCACCCAGTACGCATTGTTCCTCCCAAGACCATTTCTATGGATACCTGCTTTGTGCACAGGGGTATTATCATATTGTTATCCTATACTGCAGGGGTGCCCAATCCTGTTCCTGAAGATCTACCTTCCTGCAAAGTTCTGTTCCAAACCTGATCAAACACAAGTGAACCAGCTATTGAAGTTCTTGAGGAGCACTTGATAATTATAGACAGGTGTGTTGGATCAGGGTTGCATCTGAACTCCGCAGGTAGGTAGATCTCCAGGAACAGGGTTGGGCACCCCTGCTATACTGTCTACAATGCCATTGTATGCAGCAGTATTAAGATTTATCCTCAAAAGAATTTACTGGAATATCCAAACCCGTTAAGTAAAAGGGGTTGTCCATATACCTTTGACCATATAGTATATATGGAGCTTTTCTCTATATTTTTTGCAATACAGGTTATGGGCACCTCTGTTGCCTAGGGTTCAGAGCATGGGACATTGCACTGAAAATTGCATTTTCAACCATAAACAAGTCCTTTTTTTTTTTTTTTTTTTTTTTTTAATAAATACACTCTCAAAAGGACAGTTGCTGACTAGATTTCACTGATAATATCCATTACATAATCTTACAGCTAGGTAAGTAATTTGTTTACCCTGTCTTGTTAAAACTAGAGGTGTAACAGTACACGTATTCGTACCGAACGGTACACGAGGCAAATTCCAAATGGAAGTGATCATCCCTATGCCCTATGTGATCATCCCTGTGTAAGCAGGGCACGCGTGTGCTGTATGTAGCCGTTTGGAATGCATCTAGTGAAGGGAGCGGCGTTATTTCCTCTTTATCTTCAGCTGGAATTATCCCGTGACATCGCAGCACAGTGTCCGTCAGCAGATGTCGTTGTTTTAACAACATAATTCTTTTTTTTTTTTTTTTCTTTTTTAGCCTAACTGTTGCAAATAAAAACATACATTTTTATATTGTAAAATATGCTATATAATACTGAGTATAAAAAGTAAAATATAAAATATATATATATATATATATATATATAACTTTTAAAAATAATGTATTGTATATTTATTTATCCCGGCGCTGCGTTGTCACAGGAACATCCCAGCTGAAGATAATAAGGAAATTACTCCGCTCCCTTTGCCAGGTGCATTCCAAAGGCTACATATGGCACCCGTGTGCCCTGCTCATATAGGGATGATCACATAGGGCATAGGGATGATCACTTCCATTTGGAACTTAACCCGTGAACCATTCAGTAAGAATACGCGTACCGTTAAACCCCTAGTTAAAACGTTTGTGTATAGAATGTCAGGTAGTCATCTACTATGGAGTCTGCATCAATGCCAGCATGGCAAATGTGTGCATCAAGGGCACAAAGCAGTCCCAATGCCGGTGAGCATCCTTCTCAAACCTAGAAATGTCAAATGGGGCACCCTACGGTCTTGTGGACTTTACTAGCACACACGCTTGCTGCAGTCATCGCAAGTCCACATAACTGCAAATGCACACTGTGCGCCATTTGGGACAGGTCCCAAGTGTGCATACAAGCTTGCAAATGAATTTCAGCTGCTGCTTCACACCCGTGCTGTGTATTTGTTTATTTTTATTCCTTTTATCAGTTCCATACTATAAACATTCATAATGGACATTCTTGGATTAAATCTCCCTGTTATTGTGTTTTGGTGGTGGTTCATGTTATAAGGCTGGCTGCTTCATTGCACTGTATGGACAGCCGTGAGTTGTCTGCCTGCAGTGGCAGCTGTGACTAATGCATGTTCACACTCGCTGCCTGAAGCTACTCAGTCTAACCTTGATCTGTGTTTAGGAGCAGTGGATCATTGTGGTTGGTTTCATCTAACAGGAACAGCATCAGCTCATATTCATTTTGTTTGGACTGATGGATCGCATATGCTTAACTCATGCTCCATTGTTCTATTGTGTCTGTAGGTTTATTGTTCTTGTGATATTGTTTGATTGGTATGCTTGCTTTTCTGTTTATACATTGTATAGTCTTGAGCACTGGTCAGAAAGTAAGTAATATTATTCATGTTTACTAAGTATTATTAATAATATTATTAACTGTATGACATAGCTGATCATGTGCCGACATGGCCACACTATTGAGGGGGTGTCCTTCAGGGCTCTTCAGCACCAGTCCTGGAGGTCCGGTGTCCCGCAGACTTTAGTTCCAACCCTAATTAAACACCTCTGTCTGTAATTTGCAAGTAATTCTGAACACTTTGATAACACTTTGTTCTGTGGTGTTTGGTTAGGGTTTGAACTAAAGTGTCCAGAACACTGGCCCTCCAGGACTGGAGTTGAAAAGCTGTGGTCTAGGCCAGTGCTTCCCAAATCTGTCCCGGAGACCCTCTACCCATGCACATTTTGGATTTGGTTCCAGTACAGGTTTGGTAGCCAGTCCTGCTCCTGGAGGGCTACCATCTTTCTGAGCTTAGCTCCAGCCTTCATCAAGCCCATCTGCAACAGCTAATCAAGGTGTTCAAGATGTGTGATTTCTCTTTTCTTTTTTTCTTTTTTCCAAACCAGTTAAGCACAAACCTCAACCTGCAGCCAATTTTATTGGTCACAGGTGTATTGGAGCAGGGTTGAAAAATGAAGTCTGCAGGACGGTAGCCCTCCAGGAGCGGGGTTGGTCTCATGTGAGTCAACATTATTGCTTTATTTATAAATATTTTAATTAGAAAAAAAGCAAAAATATATGTGCTAGCAGTAATTATGGGGCCAAGCCCCTTATGGCCATTTTTGGCATGTTTGGACATTGGATTTTATTAGGAAACTTTTGAACATTGCACAATTCACATAGTTAAACACTTGCTACACATTTAATTTGATCAAACAGTCCTCATTTGTATCCTGTCGCTTTAAACATCATGCCACTTATAGAACAGTTTATTTAATTTTACAGAGACTTGAGGTTTTGAAGGAAGAACCACAGCTAGTGGCTCTAAATGACACAACATTACACAATTTTATAAAGTTGCCCCGCACAGGACTCGAACCCACAGTCTCTGGGTCAGGTGTCTGTCGCTCATCTGTCTCGCTGTCTCGCCACCGGAAAGACCTGTTTTCATACAGATGCCTAAGTTCCATAGTTCAAGTGAGAATCAACTCAAAATTAAGATTTTATATGTAAATGTACCGCGTGTTATATTTAATAATTTCAGATGAGATCATTCCCCGAAAAACACAATGTCTGGAACAGAAGCAACTTTTGCATCACTTCTGGCCACAGTACCTCTTGCGATCTGGACATGTGCCACACAGGATTTGAACCCATGACCTGAAAGGTTTGGGGCTTGTGGCATCACTGATTGCACCACTCAGTTGGCGCTGGTTCACCAGGCTGTCGGAGAGAACCTTCAGTGTGAGAATGAGCACACAAGAGCATTACTTGATATTTTAACCAGATTAGCATGCTAACTTAATGCTAATGTAGCTTATGGTTAACCTGATAGTTAAAGAGAATGGCAACTGGTTAGCATGCTAAGCTAACTAGCATGAGATATACACAGGCACGGTCAACTTTGGAGAGAGATTTCTCAGGAACGGCAGCATTAAAAACAATAAAAAATCGGTTTAGTCATTTTTGTGCAGCTTGGTCCAAAGATCATCAGAGCAGATTTTGGAGAAAATTTGTAGTAGCGCAATCTGTTTTCCATTTACTTCAATATGACAGGCACATTGACACATGACAAATGATACATAGTCTCTGGAACACTAGGTGGCACTGTGTTCAGTCTTCTCAGGTACATTTCAGGACATTCTGATGATGATGCCTAAGAAATTGTACTGATACTGCAATTTATGACAAAATTCAATTGATGGTTCAATGGTTAGTCCAATCCTGGCAAAATCTGTATCCTCAGATTAGGCATGATACAAGGAATCCATAGACACCAGCTTTTCATTTCCTGATAAACTGTTCAAAAGTTATAAGCAAAAAGAGCCATTTTTTTCAGGTCTCATGACCTGTAGGTGTTGCTGTTCCCAAATTTGGCACGGACCCTCAGACCATGGATCCGATGAAGCGTACCATTTGTCATTTCGATTTCTTAAAGTTTGGCTGAGATCCAGCCTCTGAACCAATTTTGGGTTGAACTTGTTAAGTTTGTGACATCATAACCATAACTCTGATCTATAAGCTGTGTCATCAGAAGGGTTTAGAACCAGTTTGTCTTTGACTGCAACTCCTCCCTTAAGTTTGTGGTCTCTGTATGGCCCAAATGCTACGCTCTACATGCAGTTATATATTTTGAATTGAATGCGCACTTGCTTTTCACTTTCGCTTTTGAAAATGCATGATAATTCATGGCCATCAGGGAGCCACTATCAATATGTATGGTATTGAAAATGCTTTTGAATGCGTGCTCGCTTTACAAATGTGTGATCACGCGCAATCTGTATAAGGAGCGGCGGGACTGACCCCACATTTTACAAGATAAGGTATTTGTTAATGATGCTCAGGATCTGTTGCACAATCTGTTGTTTTGAGTTGGGGTTTTTTGGGGGGAGGGGGGGATTATGGCTATTTATTCATTTTGCTGATGACTTGCAAGTGAGGAATACAACAAGTGATTCATCCTGAAGAGGCAAATAAACACAAGAAGTGCACACAATACAAGTTTCAGACATTGCTGTAGCATAAGCTAGAATAGGGAGGGTTTAAAGGAAGTGAAAACATACATTTATGCATTTTAGCATACATTTTTTTTATGATGAGGATAAGTGCTCTCGAAAGAGGAGAGTTTTCAGGTGTTTTTTTGAATATTGCCAGGGATTCTGCATTCCGAATGAAAGTGGGGAGATCATTCCATCAGCAAAGAACAGTGAACGAAAATGTTCTGGAGAGCGATTTTGTGCCTCACTGTGATGGTACCTTGAGCCTTCGCTAATTTAGCGAACACAGGCTTCTGGTAGGGATGTAGACTCATAAGAGTGAGTGGAAGTAGGAGGGTGCTGTGCCTGTGGTAGATCTGTAAGCGAGTGTCAATGCCTTGATCTTGATATGAGCAGCAAGTGGTAGCCAGTGCAGAGAGATGAAGAGAGGTGTGACGTGGGCCCTTTTGGGCTCATTAAAGACAAGACATGCTGCAGCATTCTGAATCATTTGTAGAGGTTTGATTGCGCATGATGGCAGTCCAGCCAGAAGAGCATTGCAGTAATCAAGCCTAGAAATGACCAGGACCTGGACGAGAAGTTGTGTTGCATGCTTTGTTAGGAAAGGCCTGATCTTCCTGATGTTGTGTAGTGCAAATCTGCATGACCGATCTGTCTTTGCAGTGTGGCCTTTGAAGGTCAAGTGGTCATCAAAAATTACTTCAAGATTTCTGGCCGACCTTGATGGGGTAATTGATGATGTACTTAGTTGGATGGTGAAATCGTGCTGTAGAATCGGATTGGCAGGGAAGACAAGAAGTTCAGTCTTTGCCAGGTTGAGCTGCATGTGATGTTCTTTCATCCATTTCGAGATGTCTGCCAGACAGCTTGAGGTTCGTGCAGCTACTGTAGGATCATCTGGTGAAATGAAAGGAAGAGCTGCATGTCATCAACATTGCAATGGTGGCTCAAAATAACTACTGCAGATTTTGAGAAGTTAGTGTTGAGTGATGTCTGGTGATTTTTGAAAGGCCTGACTGAATCTTATGGATACACCAGGTGTTCTCAATTTTGACCCTCAAGGTCCACTTTACTGCAGAGTTTAGCTCCTGACCCTCAAGGTCCACTTTCCTGCAGAGTTTAGCTCCTGATCAAACTCATCTTCCTGTAGCTTTCTTGTAACTTAAAGACCTTGAATAGCTTGTTCAGGTGTGGGAGACTAAGTTTAGAGCTAAACTCTGTAGGAAAGTGGATCTTGGGGGCAAGAGTTGAGAACTTCTGGTGTAGACCATAAAGAAGAGGAATGATAGAAGAATATGGTAGATCTGGAAGAAAGAACCAGAGTTATTGTATTGCAATGTATCTCTGTTCATTGCAGAGATGCAAAGATTTGCCTCTGTTTCCACACAAGAACAGTAACAGGAGAGGGGAAAAATAGGGCGTAGCAGGCATTGGAAGTGGAGGTGGGTGATGTTGCTCTATGTATTAAATGATGAATGCAATGTATGATAACAATGTAGTTCAAGATGATGCAAAGTTCTGCATGATGTCCAACAACACAACAGATGCTGGGAATCACCTTTTCCACTTACTCCTTTCTGTCAGGAAATGGGGTATTGCCTTATCAAGGGATGACCCATTCTGCTCCTGGACAGCCACATTTCTGAAGAGTTTTCTCCAACTCAAATGAAGTGTGCCTGAACAAGCTATTCAAGGTCTACAGGATTATTAGAAATTTCAGAGCAGGTTGGAACTCTACAGGAAGATGGCCCTTCAGGAGCAGGATTGGACACCCTTCACCCTTGGCCTTATCCAATACAAATTAATTTGGTGGTTCTCAGGGTGTGCTGTGTCTCAGGATGTAGACAGGGTCTTCCAGTGTTTTCTCATAATAGCATCTATCTTACTTCCTTGATTATTGTTCCTGTTTTAATACCGTTTTGTTTTGAGTTGTACTTTTTGAAAACCATTCTTGGTGAGGGCATTACCCTGCCCTGAACAGCCTCTGAATCCTGAGAACCTTGAAGGTGCCAAGCTAATTTTCCTGGCCAAAACAACCAATTCTTCCGTGGAAATGCACAGAATAGTTCTTGGTTGAGCAGTGACATCGTGCCAGTAGGGTACCAGAAACCTACCCAGATATTCAGTTATATGTATTTAATACCAAATCTGCTGACACAGCCCCACGCTATCAGGTTTCTATAAATGGATTTGTGGTTGACAATTAACTCTTCTGTAGTATTGTCAGTTGTGTTAAGAAAGCTATACTGAATGTAGTAATGAGAGTGCCGAAGAAACTGAATAGTATATTTTCCCAATGGAAGCCATGGCTTATTAGTGTAAAGATGCTATACGTAATTAAGACTTGTCATCAAAATATGTCATCTCTTTTGTAACTTAAGGCCCCTACCTCATGACAGGACATGAGGTAATGTTTCCAGTTGCCCCATACCAACCACATCTCACCGTATATCCAAGATAAAGGCTCATCAAACTCTGAATCTTCAGGGTGAATGTGATTTCAGCACATTCCTGGATCAACATTAGATTTGGCCAATCAGATTTGAGAAACAAGTTTATAGTTTGTCAAGTTTAGGCTTACAATTAAGGTTAGGTACTTCTACATCAATGTTATTCACTTATCCTTTCCTCTGATTTTAGGGATAAGTCAAGGTTAGGTTTAGGGGTAGGGATAGGGTTAGTACTATGTTTTCAGATAGGGATGGTGTTCCATGATCAATAAAATATTTTGATCCAGGAACATGTTTTAAATGGCAAAATCACAGTGACCATGGAGAACTAAAGATGTCAGTTTTCTAAATCTTTTTTGATTCTTAGGTTCTTGAAGATCTGTAGAATATTTTTCAAATTGTAAAAGAAATTCCATACTCCTTTTGGGTGCATTTTCTTGTTCATTTAAGTGGATAATGGGGATAATGTATAGAGTAGGCATTTTGTATAGAGTAGTGTACATTATTTTAATTTGTACCTGTAAAGGCATCAATTTTTCCACTGAAACCTGCAAAATCTCACCATGCAGTGGTGCCATGGATGTGTGATGTTATGATGGGTCACAATGCCAGTCTGAATTTTGTAATAAAGTAATTGAACACCATGAACACACCCTCGGAGCAGTGCTGCAGTGCCCGGGGAGTGATCGGGGGTTAACCTAGCTGCAACTCAGTTGTGGGTAATGAGAGTGGAAGAGAGCACTGTTCATCCCCCCCACCTACATCTCCTGCTGGTACTGAGACTCGAACCCATGACCTTCGGGTTTCACGTCAGACGCTTCAGGCCACTACTGCCCCCTAATGCAAAACAGTATTCAAAAAATGTTTATTAATCATCATTTTTCTCAGATCAGCTTCATGTGGTTGATGTCTTAAATGTTGAAGTAAGCTGGTAGCGTAATATAATAACATGGG
The DNA here is from genome assembly GCA_037950675.1 of Hypophthalmichthys molitrix. Taxonomy (NCBI): domain Eukaryota; kingdom Metazoa; phylum Chordata; class Actinopteri; order Cypriniformes; family Xenocyprididae; genus Hypophthalmichthys; species Hypophthalmichthys molitrix. The sequence continues at coordinate 25,138,733 of CM075507.1, read as the reverse complement.
AAATGAACCGCGGTGTTCACCTTCTCCTGACTCGGGTAATCTCCGCCATTGTTCATGACTACTCCTCAAGTCCCAGTTGGCCTGCTTCGGACCATAGTATTTGGTGGGCCAAAAACACCTTGCCATTGGCCCAGAGGAAGCCCAGTTGAGGCCCAATCAAGCCCTGGAAGTGACAGTGGAACAGCAACTGGCCCTGGCACGCACTAGAAAGCTCTCTTTTGGCCCAATAGTGGAAACACTGATATTGTCCACTTCCGTTGCTTTGTGGCCATTTTAGACTTTCTTGTTACCACTTGACCTTTGAAGCCTGTAACTGGAAGCTCTTCTTCCGTTTACAGCACTTGATAATTACAGCCAGGTGTGTTGGAGCAGAGTTGGGACTGAACTCTGCAGGCAGGTAGATCTCCATGAACAGGATTGGGCACCCCAGATGTAAGGTCGACTTTGATCTACTTTGATCCAAAAAAGAATTTTTTTGCTGTAAATTATAAGATGGTATGTAAGAATTCTGTCCGCTAGAGGTCGCTAGAAGCCTATTCAAAACAAAGGGCGTAGCTTGATGACGGCAAGTTTGAGAGCGGAATCTTAGGACATGTGGTCTCCACCTCAACGGACGGTGCAAAAGAATAGGGATAGGACTTAGGAAGAAATCATGTTCATGGATGCGATTATTAACGTTACTGTAGTATGAAGCAGAGCAGGACCGAGTGTTGTGGGAGCTGAACGAGGTCGCTAGAGCGATTGCGCAACACACGCCTCACGAGCAGCGGAACTTTTATTATGACAGTCACTGGCGCCACTTCCGCTTTTCCGGTCATGAGTATGAGCTCTGTTTATCATATTTGATACATTTGAGAGTGTTGAAAATGATGTTATAACGTTACTATGTGCGTTCACTCGGTGGCTGCTGCGAGACACTTGTTTGAGACACACTGCAGTCAGCTAGATCGATTTTAGAATATCTCATTAGATACTGGATGGCTTGTGTTGATAAATTGCATGCAATTAATTTTAAAACTTATTGTATGATGGAGAAAATTCTGTATTACTGTTACTAAAAATAAAGCTGCATCTGATTATGCTATGTTAGCTACTTGACAAAATAGTGTTTTTCTCTGAGGCATGGTAAAGCATGGTACTCGCAAAAAATCAAGAAAATTAGATTTAAACAATTAGACTAAACGTGTTGAGCTATATAACAACAATTAGTTTTCTGTCTATAAATATATCAAAACAGTTGTTCCCTTGTCTATTAAAACGCGTAATATATTAAAGCGTCTTTGGCGTTTCCATGGTTTCTACAAAATAAAAACGGAAACCAAGGCAGACCGAGGGTTAACGCGGGTATGACACAATTGACAGGCGACTCCTCACACAGGAGCCTTGGTTAAAATGACAATTTTCTCACGATTTACAAATAGTTGGAAACATTTGGGATATTGTAAGTGAACAAAATATATGACACTGGCCTAGTGGTTTTTGGATATTTTACTGCAAAAATATTACATATTGCACCTTTAACGCATTCAAACTCTTTCTATTGCTGGCCATTATTGTACACTTTGTGTAGGCTACTCTTAAATCTTTCCTTCAGAAAATGAAGCTTTTAGATCCCTTTGGCACTTAGGTCCTCCAGGAATTGGATTTGACAAACCTCATCCACAAGCTGATATTTAAAGTCAGCATGAAACAGAAGTTGTTATTGTCTTTTCTTCTTCATAGTGTCCTTTGTCTATGTGAAACAGCTTTTTAAACAAGAAAAAATGTAGGGTGAGACTTCATTTTAGCCATGGGGAATTGACTGGATGTTCAAATGGTTGTGGTTTGCTATTGCTGCGATCTTATGCGAGTGACGGGTTGCACTCACCAGTAAACGCGAGAAGAGAGATGTTACTGCAAGAAGGAGGGGAAGTTATTTTGATTGAAGATTGAGGGCACATTAATTTAAAAAAAAAAATGTTATGCACAGATAAGTAATTTACATTAGATACTGCAAAATCCCATTAAAAATAGGAATTGTCAAATGATTAGGAAAATAGGAAAAATAAGAAATGTTTACATGTATTGAAGTCCACACTGCATGCACCGCTGATCTTGTGTATAGTTTGAGAACCTCTGTATATTATTTTTCATATAATAAAAGTGAATGGGGCCTGGTTCTGTCACACTCGAAAATTGTTTATTATTATTCGTAGTAGTAGTAGTAGTAAACATCCACATTATACTAGTAAACAGCAATTTTATTAGTAATTGATTTATATGCTGCTTTTGAAATAGATTTTTTTCTTTATGCAGGTCTTTGGGCAAATCAGCTATAATGTTCCCACTGATATGTAGTGGATAAGTGTGGTGAGCATTTCATTTCATCATCTTATTTAATTTTATTTACAAATGTGTGCTGTTTTGGTAATCACATGGACATTTGTCTTTCAGAGTTTAAGAAGAGCTAGCCTTTGAAGACGAACACCAGGATGGCTCAAAAATGGAATTCACTCCAGCAAGCACAGATTCTTTCTAACCAGAGACCAGAAATGTCTGTGGGAGCTATGGAATGTAATGGAATTCCAGAGGAATCGGAGGAGAACTTTGCACATGAGATAGAACAATTAATTGAGAAGGAGAACTTTTCAAGCATGATGGATTTGCAAGACATTGCTGAATCGGACATGAAAGAATTCGAGTCTGGTTCTCTGCAGCACACATGCTATGAATCACCTTGGCAAGATGTAATGAATTCAGGTCACCTTGAACAAGATAAGTCAGGGGATAAAGGAGAATATAATGGTAACATGACACCCTGTCCCTTGCCTAATTCGGTAAAGGTTGAGTCCACATTGGAAGCACATTCTGACAAGGCAATATTAGAAACTGCTTTTGAGACAAATGCTAGTCTTGTGGAGTATTCAGATATTAGCAGCTGCTCTGACACGGAAGCAAATCTTGATTGCAGTTTGGGTTCATCCATTGAAGTTAACATTAGTAGCAACCAGGCTGGTCTCTCTTTAGAGGAAGGAGATCAAAATTCAAGTAATACAATACAATTTTCTTCAGCTGATGTCCGCCATAGTACTGTGAATTCGGATACGAGTGAAATAAATCTACAGCAGGACACTGGGCCTCCAGTGACCATGGGTGAGAGCAAAGATGATGTAAACCATACTTGTAGTGAGGGCTCACTTATCACAAATTCTGAGGGTCCGTGTCCAGAAGTACAAGGCGTGGATAATTTGAATGGTGTAATGCCTTTGTCAAAAGATGGGCAAATTGAGGAAAGGGACATTCTTTCTTGTGGTTTGGATTGTTTTTTGGATCAAACGATGCATTGCAAAGAACTTGATACCTCTCAGGGTGGTTCCACTTGTGCCTCAAATCATGCAAATATTGAGACTTCATCCACTTCTAATGAAGATGAAATCAATTGCCCAACCATAGATTCATTAAGTATTTCCCAATTGGAAAGGACAACCCCAGATGCGGAAAACGCATCGTCAAAACCTGAAGAGACATTTGTCATTTCTGGGATTGGAAAAGATCCATGTGGTGACAACCAATTTGAGAGAATGAATCCAGATCCTAAAAATACATCTCCGAAACCTGAATTTCAAGATACAACTGGGATATCTGGCCATGGAAAAGATTCACTTGGTGGCTGTCAATTAGAAAGGAACCAACCAGAGCCTAAAAAAACATCCTTAAAACCTGGCCATGGAAATTCTTCTCAGCTGGAAGGACAGAAATGCTTCACGTCCGATGATGAACAAGTTGAGCGGAGTAGTTTTGGATTCCTTGAGTCTTGTTTTGGTTTAAAAAGTACAACTCAGAACATTGAGGAACTGAAACACCTGGAACATGCACATGTAAACCAAATTGATGAGTGCAATCTGTTTAATCACACAGAACCACCAGTTCTACTAAAAACTGCCTTTGAATCTAATAATCGGATGGATGAAGGAACTGATGCACCAAAAGATCCACTACTACTCAGTGCTGACCAAACATCCAGGACCTTCTTAGATCCTGGACAGCACAAATGTCACACTGACAATGGCACCTTTGCAAGCAAAGATTCTTTTTCATATTTAAAGACCCAAAAGAGAAAACTGCAACCTGTTGTTCTCCTTAAGACGACTGAACAAAAAACTTGTAATGGAAAAAACTACCATTGCTTTGAGTGCCAAGAGTCAACACAAAGTATAGATGAGCTAATCGAGCACTACCACTGCACACATTCTGTCCATAAGTCTCAGTATTGTTCCGCTTGTGAATGTTACTTCACTGGTGACGCATTGGCAGAACACCGCTTCTGTGGGGAAGTCAAGCTTAATGACAAGTTAAAATCACCACCCTCATATACTAAAGGGCTAACTGAGGAGAAAGCAAAGTTCATTTGTAGGTACTGTAGGAAGTCCTTTGTTCGACAAGCTTATTATGAAGAACATGAGCTGAAGCACAGAGTTGTCACACATCATAGATGTGACTGTTGTGGATTATACTTTCCTAGTGCTCACAAATGTCAAAGCCACAAGCGTAAAGGAGCTTGCACACCCTTGATACTAGACCCTTCTTTACAGACTGCAGACCATTCAGAATCAACTCTTGGAAAAACCGATGTACCAGACATCGTTGAAACCACTGTCTCCAACAAAGAACTTCGCGATTGCTTTGTGAAACTAATGGATGTGTACAAGACAAGCCAGTCACCTGAACAAATGCATTGTCAAATTTGTGGGAAGACATTCAGGCTTCGAGCACAACTGAAGGCACACCTTAGATCACACTCAGATGAGAAGCCCTTCAAGTGTGACAACTGTGGAAAAGCATTCAAATATACCTGGAATCTAAACAAACATAAAAGAGAGCAGTGTGCTCAAAAGATTGTCCCACGTGAAAAATCTTCCGTTCCAGATAGCAAGATTCCAAAGTTTAAATGCCCCATCTGTTTTCGCATTTTCAAGTACTCCTACAATCGGACACGGCATTTGCGTGAACAGTGTCTCAAAGAATACATGAAAAAAGGCAAAGGAAAGATCGGTGCAAAGTATCGATGCCCTTTGTGTAAGGATGTGTTTACCATGGCCAGCAACCGCAATAGACACATCAAGCAAACTTGCGTTAAACTTAAACTGTATTCAGCCAAAGGTAAAACAGATGTAATGAAAAGAAAAGAGTTGGAGGAAGTTATCAATAACAAAAATCAGGACAAAGAGTCACAGAAATTGACTGTGCCTGTACAAAAAGCATTGCAGTACAAATGCACTTTTTGTCCATCTGTGTATTCTAGCAAGTCTGGTTACTATGGCCATCTAGCAAAGCATAAATTGCTTATAAATGCCAAAAAGGCAATCAAACACAAACATGGTAATGGTGTCAATTTGAAAAGTTCAAGCTCTGCTGGTCAAAAGCCAACTAGCAAAGAATCTGCTAAGGATGCAAGCCTTTCTTGTCGCTTCTGTGGAAAAGCCTTCACTTTACCTGACTCACTAAGAAAGCACTTACGACTTCATAAAGGAAACAAACCTTTTCGCTGTTTAGACTGTGGTAAAAATTTTGCCAGGCATGGACACCTAATGACTCACAAAAATGTGCACAAGCGGAATGTACAGTGTTTAGTCTGTTGGGAAGTTCTACCATCTATTGGAGATTTGTTAAAACACAGACAGTCCCATCCAAAAAAAGGCATGCTTAAGTGCCCCGATTGCCCGTTGCAATTCAGGTTTCCAGTATTTCTGCTTCGACATGTGGCTGTGCATGAGAGAAGACGCAAACTTAAGGAACTTTTCCCTCCGAAGGACCAAGCTAGACCTCTAAAGGTAGAAAGGGTTTACAAAGAGGAGTTCAAATGTGCTCTCTGCCAAGAAGCCTTTGCCGATTCAAAGGCACTTAGTGAGCATTGTATTACTCATATGCCTGAACCTTCTGCAACCAAATGTCAGTTCTGCAAAGGCCATTTCTCAAATCATGCTGGGCTGGTTCGTCACATCCGCCTTCACACTGGTGAAAAGCCTTTTCCGTGTCTCACTTGTGGCAGACACTTCAACAGAAAGGAATATCGTAACGTACATCAGGAAAAATGTACAGGGGAGCAACCGCCTTTATTACAGACGTCAAATGTTGAAGAAACACAGGCAGAACACAGTGTAGATACTGCATTAAGCAAGACCAACAAACTCTATAATTGCTCATACTGCCCACATTCGTTTCGTTTTCCCAACAATTTGAAACTCCACGAGAGGGCCCATTTGGCAAAGACAGTTTTCCCTTGTTCAAAGTGTGGTAAGTTTTACAGGAAAAGAAAATTTAAGGCTCATGATGAGATCTGCAATGGAGACAAGTTAAAACCTGCTTGCAGAAAATGTGGGAGAGTTTTTACAAGAAAAAACTACAGAAATGGTCACGAAAAGCAGTGCCAGGGCAAGCTATCAACCGAAAACAAAACTGGTACAAAGGAGGAGGGCAAGTTTAAGCAGCAATGTCCAAAATGCTTTAAATGTTTTAGAACTAGAAGTTTTCTCCAGAAACATCTCTCTCTTCATTCAAAGGAAACCCCATATGTGTGCATGCATTGTGGACAGAAATTTGACAATCAGGATCGATACTTGCAACATGAGGCTTTTTGTGATGGTGTGACTAAGGAACGTAGATTGGAAAGTTTAAAAGGATCTGAGAAAATTAAATCTATGTTTGCTGAAGAAAAAAATCAGAAAGAGGTCACTGTGGTTTCTGGGGAAAATGGTGAGTCATTGAAGTGCAAATTTTGCACTAAATCATTTTTGAGGGCTAGAAATTTAAGACATCACATCCTCACTCATACAGAGGTCAAGCCATATCGGTGCAAGACTTGTGAAAGTTGTTTCTCACGCTATGATCATTTAAAATTGCACCAAGCCCGCTGCAGAGGAAAACGACGACTTGAGGTACGAGTTGTAAAGATGAGTCTCGACAGCTTGAACACAAGTTCCCAAAGCAAAACACAGGAAGGTGACCCATTGCAATGCACAGTTTGCTTAAAGCGGTTGTCCACCCAGAGTGATCTGAAGCGCCATATGGCCATGCTCCACATTACCGATAAACCTTTTCCTTGCAAAAGATGTGGCAAAACTTACAGCACTAAAAAGACTTTAACCAGGCACAACCTCACCATTAGATGCAAAAAGGTTTCAAAGGAAAGTGTGCCATCTGCCACAAACAATGTTCAAAACCAACCATGCAGGGAAACTTCCAAACTTCTGCAACGTATACAAGTGCACTACATGAACAAATTTAAATACCAATGCGAGTTTTGCCCTCGACGCTTTAAATTATCAGGACAACTGAAGGTACATGTACGTCTTCATACAGGAGAAAAACCATATGGCTGCGCTAACTGTGGAGAACATTTCATCAGGACAGACTATTTGAAACGGCACTTGGCTAAATGCAATGGAAAGGGGGAAAACCAAGAAAAAGTCCTTTGTGACAAGTGTGGTGACCTGTTTACCCGGGACACACTGTCTGTACACCAGAAGACCTGTGTCGTCAGCTCAAAATCATCTGGATCTTCTCAAGAGGTGAACAAGAGCCCCACTAAGATAAAAGGCTTTTCATGTGCTAACTGTAGTGACCGTTTTTTATTATTCTCACAGCTCCAGCAACATTTTTTAGCAAAGCATAGATCTGATCAGCCACAAGAATCAGTTAACGATCAACAGCAATTGACATCAAGTCACCTGGAAATCATAAAGCAAGAGCCGGTTGATGAGGGGTATGGGCAGAACCAAGAAAGCAGCAGTCCGATAAGGGAGCGACGTGCATGTTCAAACAAAGACATCAGCAAGCCTCTTAAATGCCCACAGTGCAACATGCGATTTTCCAAGCGTGCTGGACTGGGTATGCACATGCGCATACATAATGGCGTATACCCTCTTTCTTGCACAAAATGCCATGTTGGTTTTTGGACCAAAAAGACAATGGAGAAACACAGGAGAAAATGTACAGGTAACACAATCATCTCAAATAATGGATCTGCCCTGGAAAGTGCAAGTGAATTAGATTCTGCTCTAAATGACACTGTGTTGATATTTAACAAGGGTTCCAATACAACAGGAACCGGAGTACTGCAGACTAAGTTCTCATGTAAAGATCAAGACCAGGAAAATGATGCAGAAAAAGGAGATGCTTCTGTTCACAAGTATCAGTGCTCTGAGTGTGATCAGAGTTTTACAGATGGACTGAGACTCATAAGTCATTTAGAGGAACATGGCCGTGAAGATCAAGAGCGTAAATCAGACATCCACAGATGTCATGTGTGCAATAAAGTCTTTGCTCAAGCTGGTATATTGCAAAGGCATATGAAAATCCAACATCAGGCAAAGACGGATAATACCTGTGAAATTTGTTTCAAGCGTTTTCGTTTTCCTTCTGACCTGGACATCCATAGATCTTGTCATGACCCCAGTCGTCCCTTTGTTTGTAACCGTTGTGAGATGCGGTTTTGGACTGCTAAATCCCTGACCATTCACCAAAGGATGGCTCATTTGCACGCAAACCTGCCCAGTTCAAAAGATCCTAGTGTGAAAGCAAGAACAGAGCAACCTGAAGTATATAGGTGTGAACCATGTGACAAAACCTATACGGTAAAAAAGTCATACATGAAGCACTGCAGGTTAAAACATGGACAGGATTCAGTCAAAACACTCACTGATGAATTGAAAAAATCCTCTGCCAGTCCAAGTCAGGAGTCAGATAAGGAAGAGTCCAACTTAAATTTTGATGATGAAGATGACAGCGACAATGACTCCGATTCAGCACCATACTTTCCTTGCCATGTTTGTGGTAAAACATTCTTAACATCAGAAAATCTTGAGGATCATCAAAGATGTCATCTTGGCGAAAAACCCTTTGAGTGTGAGGAATGTGGGAAGTGCTTTTTTCAGCTAGCGAACTTGCAGCAACATCAGCGATGCCACAAGTCTGAGTTTCAGTGTCAAATGTGTGGCAAAGGTTTTGTCTCGCTTTTCTCCCTGCGCAAACACAAGCAAACACATATCAGAAAGAGCCCTCATCGCTGTACTAAATGTCACCTGAGCTTCACACGCCCAACAGAACTAGCAGAGCACATGGTTACCCACCGTGATGAAAACTTTCCCTGTGACCTTTGTGATGAAACCTTTTCCTGCAAAACAAGTCGGGCGGAGCATCGTAAGATGCACACAGAGCAAGAAGAAGAACTTCCACCATTGATTCCACCCCAACAGCCTCAAACAAAGCAAGGGACTTCAGCCATCCCCAGTAAAAGCCTTTCATCAAGTAACGTTGAGCAGTACAAGTACCGCTGTGGAATTTGTCAAGTAAGATTTCCAGATCCAGAACAGCTCTCAGAACATGGCTGCAGTCCAGCAAAAGAGCGGCCATACTCATGTCCAGAATGTAACAAGCATTTCTTACATGGTTCCCACCTAAAAAAGCATCAGCTCAGCCATCAGTTGTCAGGACCTCGTTCTTATCAGTGTAATCACTGCAGCATGAGCTTCACCCACCACCACCTTTTTCTTACCCATTTACGAAGCCACAGCAATGAAAAGTCTTCCAAGGACAGTAACTTTCCCACCAGTGAAAAGATTATACGTGTAGAAACTGTGAAGCGTGACAAAATTTACCAGTGCCCCATATGTCCTGAGAGTTTTTACCAAGCATTGGACCTCGCAAATCACCTTTCTGTTCATTCTCATATGTGCAGCGTCTGTAATATGACTTTTCCCACTAAGAAAGACCTTGACGAACATGAACAATGCCATTTGACTGCTGCTACGCAGTATGAATGCACCGAATGTGGAGACAGCTTTCTTGGAAGCGATGCTTTCCGCAAACACCACTGTAGTAATCGAAATTTGACCTTTTTAGACAAGCACCATTCAGAGTCATCTGTCTCTTCCTCCAAGAAGCAAAGTTCAGGGACTCATTTTCAAGCAGGTGATGAAGAGGAAGAAGTTGATGTTGGAGAAGACTTCATTATTTGCCCTATCTGTAAAAGACGGTTTTCTTCCAATAGCAGTTTAATGGAGCACCATAAAAAGCATCATGAGGATCCGCGTCCTTTCAAGTGCTTGGTATGTGAGAAGGGTTTTACGAAGAAAAGATACCTTACGCAGCACCAGCAGATACACAGTGAACGGCCTTACCAGTGTGATGTGTGCTCAGAATCCTTTAAAACGGAACCGACTCTCATATCTCACCGTAGAATGCATGATGCAAAAAGGCAACACCAGTGCCCAATATGCTGCAGAACCTACCTTACAGCAAACGATCTTGCAAAACATAAGCGGAAACATGTTGAACAGCAAAGCTCGAGTCAGGACAACAGAGAGTTCCGGTGTGATATGTGCTATAAATCCTTCACCATGTTTGATCAGTTGCAAAAGCACCAGGAAACCCATGTAGGACAAGTAGTCTATGAATGCACAGAGTGTGACAAAGCCTTTGCTTTTCTAAATCTTTTGGAGGAGCATCAGCGGACTCATGCTTCTGCAGAAGCTCTTCAGTCCCAATCACCAATCCATTTTCCCTACCAAAGCCCAGTGAATTAATAAAGGTTGAATTACTGATGACTCAGTTTCCTGCAATGCAGGTTATTCAAAATCATTCAGTTTTCTGAACATTATTTCTTAAGATAGAACTGTACATACAATCCAATTGTTCTTTTTACGTAGGCCTAACTGCTTTTATCCACTTTGAAATGTGGCCATGGGTGTTTTACCGTAGTTCTGAATCGGTCTGTTAATGTTCATACAATCTACTCTCTTCTACGGTTCTGTGAACTGCTGACTAAATTGTTTGTACAGTACTCAGACTGATGTGTGTATATTAAATGTATGCAATCTAGATGATGTATGGAACTAGAGGTATATATGCATGAATGAAGTAGTTGGAGATGTTATTGTTCCACAGTACAGTTCACAACATGTATAGTTGAAAATCCTGCATCATTCCTTCATTGTTGAAGTAATTTTTGACCTTGCTAAATTTACTAGCCATACGTGTTTTTAAACATCATTTTGAATGTTAGAGGAAATCTGTAGATTTAATTGTTAATATTTCATAGTAATGTTAACTTTTTTTTTTTTTTTTTTTTTTTTTTTACTATCCATGTGTTAACATTTAAGGTCAAGTTAAGGGTTCATCACAGTAGTTATATATGGTGTGAATGCCTTCTTGAGTTAAAATAATGTATTTTATGTTTCATAAAAATCCCGCTTTATCTTTTTGAGAACAGTCTAACTTCAATGGCTTTGCTCAAAGAAATAAAATAAAGGAGAGAATGTCAAACTTCAGGCTTGACAAAAATACTGTACCCTTTCTGTTTAAACTACATTAGTGCTAACATGTATATGGCTTTGAAAACCTGATGTTTAGTTTTACTTTTGTATGATATGGCAATGTTGAGAATTTATTCAACTAGTAAACATTTACACCTACTTTGCTGTTATTGAGAAATTTCTTTCACTTTTGGAATGATTTGAGGTAACTGGTCACATTGAACCATGTTTTTTTTTTTATCCACTTAAAGTAGGCTTCACTCAAAGTCTAACTTGTAATAAAATCAAAATTAATTTATTTACTGTGAATTTTATTGTAAGTATAAATAATTATTATACAGGTATATTCTCATACTGTCAATTTTGTAACAACTAATAGCTGACTTTTTTTTTTTTTTTTTTTTTTTGAATGACTGGGAGACCAACCTGCTAGTCACAGTCAGGGGTATTTCATATACTCATCCATATCTGCCTGAAACCAACTTAAAATAGCAGATAGTTTCAAACTAAAGTTTACCACATAGATTAACAAAGAGAGCTCAGTTTTCTTACCTGAATGTAGAATTAGTCATGTCAAAATGCAAACACCTGTAATAATGCTTGATATTCTGAGAACATGGTCAGTCTTCCTGGCCTGTAGTTTCTTTTCTTTTTTTCTTTTTTTTTGGCCTTTTAATATTACCAATCATGGTTATGTAGGAATAGAAATTTCAGGTAATTATAGAGTTTTACAAGTCAAGAGCTACCTATTATTTTAGAACAGTGATCTGTCTTACAACGTTTGGCTCAAATACGCTCAGGTTCAGAGTGCGTTGTGCGTTTGGCCTTGCGTATGACCGTAAACATTAGAAGTGAAACCTGCATCATCAGTTACTTTAGTTTTGCCTTTCATCTATTTTTAATTTAATTGATTTAGAAAATTGGCTGTATCTGGCTGTAGCTTTTTACCTTCCATCTCATGTTTTAGTATTCCTCTTTGAAAACAAAAGTATATAGGTATATATATTGCTGATTGTTTCACTAGTTTCTAGTGAACCATATCTCAACAAAAGAAAGGTGTTTTTGAAGCCACCACATGACCATCAATAGTTATCAGTTAAATAAAATCAAATTTAAGATGGTTGTTCTGTTTTGGAACAAGTTAGCTACTTTTTAGCTGGTATGGTCTGCTAGTAGCTGGCTTATTGCTGACCCAAGATGGTCTACTGGCATACACCAGCTACCTCATTCCAAAACACAGCTACCAGTTTAAGCTGGTAGTAGTTTAAAAGAGAATAATTTAGCCCTGCTACTTCCTTTCAGCGTGTTTTGGTCATATCGCCCATCTCTGTCATTCATTCCTTATGTGACTTGCAAAGGCACATTCGCTCCCAGCTCTTGCATTTCAGCTCTGAGCTCAATTGCAAAGTAAAACATCCTCTCATTACCATAAAGAAATGTAGAAATAAAAGAATGTGGAAATAAATAGATAATTGTGGAAAAAAATAATACATAAATAAGGGAATAAATGTATAAATTCTCATTTATTTTATATGTATTTTTTTTTTTACATTTCTTTGTAGCCTATATTTATGTATTTGTTATTTTGTCAGCTTTGGCATTCCATATCTTCAGTGTTTTTAATAAAAAATATCATTTACATTCACTGAACAGTGTAAATTAAATCAGAAATGTGTCTCTGTCCAAAGTTTAATGATGATGATGATGATAATATTAGGCATTTATTTAATGAAGATTATAACTATATTGTAGACCTACCGTCCATATTACCTAGGCCTATGCTTAATAGCTACTGTTCAATATTTATGCAAACTAGCCCAATGAGGAAAGTGTAGGTCTACTTCTGTAGGGAGACCATACCGGTCCCTCACACCAGTTGATGGCGGTATGTTTAAACCTTACATGTGGGGAGTGGGAGTGAGCGCTCAGATATACTGCCCTCTATAGTGAACAGCGAGAATAACATGTCTACACAGAAACTGGTTGTAAAAAACATACCGTCTTTCGGATTGAAAATAAATAACGTCTTTGAGTAAAATCATGCTAGTTTGCACACCGTACATACACAAGGTGAGTGCAAGCCAATAACTGTTTGAAGTGCTTGTTATGCTTCGTTTTTATTCGCGCATACAGTCTTTAGCGGCGGTTTTTGTCATTCAATTCCCCTGTGCAGCACGCCAATGACATGTTCCGCACGCGCTATATCCAACAATCAGATGTTTCTATAAAGCACTTTTGGTTTGGTAAAGAGGTGTTATTCGTGTTTAGGTGTTGGAGGCTGATTGTGTAGTTCAGCATGTTTAGTCTGATGCTAAATTTGCAGCATCTATTGCAGTGCTTGTTATTGGCATCTATTGTGATATTTTTACGCTCTTTTTAAACTATCTACTAATGCTAAATCAACGAGTGGTCTGCAGATCACCTTGGTGATGTGTTTTAGGGTTTTTTTTGGACCGTGTTTATTTGAACATATTTGAGTAATTTGCCACGGAAAACGGCCAGGCCTATCAAAATCCAAGCATGCTATGAGCCGTCTTTCCTCTATCTCGGTCCTCTATTGTTGCTACATTTGAAAGGTAGACTATTTGTAACGAATAATTAAACACTTTACTTAAAAACGAGCGCTGCAGTTTAATTTGTACTAGCTGAGTTTTCTGAGAAATTAATTTTCTCTATTAAATATGCATGAACTCACTGAGGTTGATGACATGTGGGTGTCCGAGATTGTAAAAAGCATAAATCTTAGTCTTGAACAAGTGTGCCAAGTTTTTAGAAATGGTCATGAATATCAAGAATTTTATTTTAACATTAGCTAATATTAATTATTAATTAAATATTAATATTTGCTAATCACTTTTACTGATTGTATAACTTGTATAATAATTCTACAACTTGTATAACTAAAAAATAGACAATAGACTGTACCTTTCAATGAGCACTTTTCATGCATCCAGTTAAACCCATGTTTTAATTTAGTGGAAAACAGATTAGAGGGTGTTTTTTTTTTTTAAACATGTGAAATTACACCATACACAGGCAATTCCATTTTTAGAACTGCATTACAGAATTGTCTTTTATTGAACGTAAAGGAAACATAAGAGCACTTAGAACTATAGGGTGATGTCAAATCAATCAGAGGTCCCCAGCTCAAATTTTTTTCTGTAGAAAGACCAACATAAATAGTGATGAAAGCCAAAAAAATTAAATGTCACAGATGTATATTTACTGAGTAATCCACTATTTTGTAGAGGGGGGTCAAAATGACAATTTTCACCTGAGATTTGGAGCCAAATTAGAGAGGTGTAAAAATGACTTTAGAAAGCTGGCAGCATCGTTATTTTATTTTTAAACAGAGATTATTAGTAAAATCTGTTGACTTTAGCAATCTTTGTTTCATTGTATGCCAACGGTGGCGGTTCAAAAATGGCAAAAAGCACTTCTTGTGTTTTTTGCCTCAACTTTGCATGCCTGTGACTCAAGAAGTATTAAAGAGATCTTAATATCCTTTTAGATTCTGGTTCTTGACAAACTTTCCCTTTGGTATCTTCATTTTAAAGACCCTCGATGGTTTAATCCCAGAGATAAGGACATGTTAATGTGGCTCAATGAATTAAACTGGTAAATTGTACACATTTTCAGTGGTCAAAAATCAAATCAGTTTTTATAAAGCTGATACTTTTTTTCTTTTAAAGAGCAATATCTAAAGAACAAATAATGTTAAAAATGAAATGTATCTCTTTTTTTCTATCATCTCAATTGCATAAAACAAACCTGTCTGAGTGCCATAAATATTTTTCTAAAATTTTCATGCCTTTAACTGAAGTATTCAAGATATCTTAATATCCTTCTAGATTCTCATTATTAATAAACTTTTCTATATACTTTTCCTATATAGTTCAGTCCTATAGATATCGGGACCCCAATGTGACTCCATGTCCAAATTGTTGAATTTTCAACTGTCAGCTGTTTAAAAACTTGTAATTTTATGTTAATGTCATTTAATGTATAAATGTTATGTTAATGTCATTTTAGATTGTTTTTCTTAAGAAACTTTTCTTTTTGAATTTTAATTAAGGCCCTATATGGTTAAGTCTCATAGCTATAGGGATGTCAATGCAGTAACGTGTAGTTAAAGATACTGCGTATTTGAACTCTTGGTAGCTTCAGAAACTGTTAAAATGAACAAAATCCCATCTTCCAAATATCCCTAAAACTGATTTAAATATATATTCTTATAAATACACAGAGCAAATTAATGTGCCACACTTTAACCATTTTAGTGTACTTTTAGCACTCGGAGAGACGCATTGTATGCAATCAAAAGAGGAAAACAAGACACATTTCAATTTTTAACATCCTTTGTTGTTCATATATTCCTCTTTGTGCCTCAACTTAACCTGAACAATTTTCATTGAATTTTTGGTACTCAGAGCTGTTTTATGCAATTCTTTTGTCAGAGGGAAACAAGATACATTTCTAGTTTAAACATGATTTATTCTTCAGACATTCCTCTTTAAATGCAATAAGTATCAGCTGTGTGCAAAGTGAACCACATTTGGTTTTCAATCACTGAAAATGGCTAAAATGCAACAATGTGAACATGGAGCTGCTTTGAGATCCCCATATATATGGGACTGAACTATATCGGGCCTTGAAAATGAAGATTTCAAAATCAAAGTTTATAATGAATAAGAATCTAGAAGGATATTAAGATACCTTGAATACTTTGAGTTACAGGCATGGAAATGGAGTATTTATGGCACTCAGGTATGTCCTATGCAATTGAGATGATAGAAAAACACGAGATTCATTTCTAGTTTCAACATTATTTGCTCTTCGGATATTCAGATATTCCTCTTCCAAAAGAAGTGTTTTTTGCCATTTTTGAACTGTCACTGTTGGCATTTAATGAAACCAAGATTGCTAAAGTCAACAGATTTTACTAATAGACCAACCAATCTCTGCAAAAATAAAATGATGTTGTTGCCATCTTTTTAAAGTCATTTTTACACCCCTGCAAATTGGCTCTAAATCTCAGGTGAAAATTGTCATTTTGACCCCCCTCTACGAAATAGTGGATTACTCGGTAAATATACATCTGTGACATTTAAAATTTTGTCTTTAATCACT
Source organism: Hypophthalmichthys molitrix (assembly GCA_037950675.1). Taxonomy (NCBI): domain Eukaryota; kingdom Metazoa; phylum Chordata; class Actinopteri; order Cypriniformes; family Xenocyprididae; genus Hypophthalmichthys; species Hypophthalmichthys molitrix. The sequence goes on along the minus strand of CM075507.1, from coordinate 25,122,312 downwards.
ATTTATGTTTGTCTTTTTACAGAAAAAATATTAACAAACTCAAAAATTTGACCCAGGGAAATTTCTGAAATTTGGTTTATTTGATTTGAATGACCCTATAACATTACATGATGTATGCCTGTATTGAAAGCATTTGAAAACTCATGCTATGCCACTAATTGTGTTTATTTGCTTTCTTTTTTTAGGAGTTACACAACAATAACAAAGATTTTGGTAACAGTTCTTAAATGTAATGTTCAGCATTGGAATCTTCTGCCACCTGCAAAATGCTTGGACTTCAAGAAACAAAGTCTGCTGGTAGTCCTAAAACTTACAGTTGTGTGGCATGCTCAGCTACGTTTCATAATTTATCATCACTCCTGGTGCACCAAGCGACTCATGCAAGTGAAATCTCTTGCCAAACAGAATCAACACTACCTACTTGTATCAATTGCGGAAGCTTATTTGCAAGCAAAGATCTCCTTGAAAAACACCACTGTATAATGTCTGCCTCTCCAACCCAAAACTACATTTGTGAATGTGGTGAGGAGTTTAGTGATTTTACAGCTCTTGAGGACCACAAAAAGCAACATGGGCCAGAAAATAAGGACAAATCAGATTTGAGTAGGATTCCTGTTGTGCCAGATAGCAAAATAGACTCCAACCATCCTGTCTCCAGCCAAGTTTTTCACAGTCTCTCACCATCCTATTCCAATGAGAAATCTCTTGCTGAAAGTGCACCTCCTATTTCAAATACTGATATCAAGAAGACTGAATCCTCTGCCAACATGGAAAGCAGCATCTTGAAGCCTTTTGAATCTCACTCTGTGACCGAAGTGCAAGTGCAGATTCTTGAGAAGGACACTATAAAATCCTCCACTGTGGTAGTAGAAGAGCAAATGCAGATCCATGAAACTGACACTTTAAAATCCTCCGGCGTAGAAAGAGAAGAGCAAGTGCAGATATGCGATATGGACACTTTAAAATCCTCTGACGTGGAAGAAGAAGAGCAAATGCAAATCCGCGATATGGACACTTCGAAATCCTCCAACGTGAATGGAGAAGAGCAGGTGCAGATCCTTGAAATGGACACTTTAAAATCCTTCGACGTGGTAGGAGAAGAGAAAGAGCAGATCCTCTACATGGACACGTTAAAATCCTCCAATGTGGTAGGAGAAGAGCAAGTGCAGATTCTTGAGATGGACACTTTAAAATCCTCCAATATGGTAGGAGAAGACCAAGTGCAGATCCTTGAGAAGGACACTTTAAACGTGGTAAACCATTCTGTGCATGACAATGAGAAATCACCAGAATCTTGTGGAGAATCAACTGCAATTAGTAAGAAATCAATCCTGAAGATGCTAGCATCTGCCTACATGAGTCATAAACAACCCATCCAAGTGAAACAGAGGAACTTGCCCCCCAGAAAAGTTGCACCGAGAGCACCATTGCAACCTGCAACTGCCATGACGGTATCAAAGCTAGAGCCACTGGAGAATCAATCTAAGATGAAAAAAGACACTGTGGTCAGTGTGAAAACTGGAAAGATGTCACCAAAGAAGGGGAAGATTATATCTGTGACACAAACTCTCTGCCCCGTGGTGGTTCTCGAGACTCGTCAAAAACTTTTTGGCCGGGACAATGTTGAAGGCAAACTTCAGTGCAGGCTCTGCCGTCGAGTTTTCCAGAACGTAGACAGTTTGATAATGCATCATGCCTTGCACAAGAAAGAGAGAGTTAAATTTTGTCTTTGTTGCCAACAGTTTGTGATAACTGTAATCTCTGTCCCAGAGAACCATGTCTGCTGTGACGCATTTTCTAGAAACTCTGAACCTTTGGGAAAGAAGTCTGTGACACCGATCAGCCCTATAGCTCAACAGGTAGAAAAAATGTTCTACTGTTCTTTATGCAAGCGTGGCTACACAAGGAGGCACCGCCTCAAAATTCATAACTGTCCTTATAAAGCTTCTCGGAAATCCTTGCCCACTGTCAGCAACCAAGGTCATGTCAAACTCCAAAATATGGAAGTAGACCGAAGCAAGATTCAAAAACAAGACTCGAAGACAAATCAAATGTCAACACAGCATATAAATATTGGGGTAGGCACAGAGCCAATAAAGATTGAGGAACAGAATACAGAATTTTCTATTGACAAGCAAAATCAGGCTGGGTTGAAGATGCAACTGAAGGATCAGATAAATCCCGTTTTTCCAGTTAAGTCCATTTTTGCCAGTGTTTCTAACTCCAAACCAACTGAATCAACTAAAAACTCTGAAGTACCGGCCAACATGGTTGAAATGAAAGCAGAGGAAAAAGATAAATTGGTTGAAAAGCAGTGGACCATGCCATTGGATGATGCTGAAATTGATATACTTATAGATGTAGATCAAAATGACTCTGATGAGGATGATTTGACAGACATGGCTAAAGACGACTGTGATGACGATCAGGATGTTGAAATTGTAGAGCTACCTGACAAGGAAATTAATACAGCAGAATCTGGTAATGGTTTTCAGGTGCATGTGACTAATAAAGGCGTGAAACGGTTTGTTTGCAATGGTTGCCAGAGAAGCTACTCCCGCCTATTTACGCTAAAGGAGCACTTGAAGATTTGCGAGGCAAGAAAGTTGAATGAGCAAACTGTTGAGAATGCATCATCTGATTTGCCTGTGCCAGCTAAAAGGTTTCCATGTCCTCGGTGTGGCAAGTTCATCAGCCGCAAAGACAATTTAAATAAGCATGTAAAAAAGTGCCAAGGAACAAACACTAACTCAGTAGTAAGCTCTAGAACCGTGGAGTCTAAAACCACACATACAGCTCAGGAAAACTTATTCGTCCTGTCTCCATCTACAGAAAACCCAGCAGCCCAACAGGAGAGCACTCAAAATACTAGCAGTAGCAGAAACTGGGGGATCATGTCACTTCCATCTGTGCTCCCAAGAAGGGTGACGTGCGAATGCGGAGCCTCGTTCACTTGTCCTCGACTTCTATTCGAACATCTGCAGGTGCATGCGCAGGAGTCCTACATTTGTCCACACTGTGGTGAGAACTTGCAGTCATGGATGGATTTTGAAGCACATCAGCAATTGCACAACCAATCTAAAATCCCAGCAAATGAGCAAAGAGGTTCCCAGCAACAACCTCGTTCATTTTCCCAAACGTTGCCATCACGTGCTCCGACTCGACCGCAGCAATCTATAGGTTTTTCGGCGCTTAACATAAAAGCACAACCACCTGCACTCTTGTCACCTCAACATGTGAACCATAGGTCATTTCCTGAGACATGGACTTGCCATAAATGCAAAAAGAACTTCAGTCTCCGCAGTTCCTTGTTGAGACACATACGGTTACGTTGCAAAGGCGATACTGCAGGTCAAAGGAAACACGCCTGCTCTCGTTGTGGTGCAATGTTCCACAACCCAGTGACCCTTAAAGTTCACATTCAAAGCAATACCTGTAAACCCGCATTTAAACCGATCCGATGCCCGGTGTGTGTGCGTTGGTTCAGTTGCCTAGATGGGCTCAAGAGACACCTGGTCTCGCACAGCAGGCAAGCTGGAGTGACATGTCAGATTTGTGACCATAATTGTCCAACACCTCAGGCACTCGAGGAGCATAAAAGAAATGTTCATGGAGTCATTAACAGAATGAGGCCAGCGGAAGACACACAGGAACAGTTGTCCCAAGCAGGCACACAAAGCAGTTTATCTACTCCTACTCCTTTTCAATGTCCTATTTGCCTTCGCAGTTATCCAAAGCTTCAATCCCTGAAGGATCACTTAAGGAAAGTTCATCGGCCTAAACAGCCAAATCTGGTTACCGCAGAACCGGTCCGTTCTGGCCAGTTTCAGTGTCAGATATGCTCCCGCTCCTATTTTGACATAAAATCGTTGAAAAACCATAGAAGAAGAGTACATCGTATTGTTGGCACTGTGTTTCAGCCATCAAAGGGAACTGAGCAAAACAGCGCTCCCAATCAGTTTCAGTGTCACATTTGTGCACGCAGCTATCCAGATGTACAGTCCCTCCGAAACCACAGAAGGAGGGTCCATCGTATTGTGGGTGGTCTTGAGCTGTCGAGGGGAATGGCTCAACACAATCTATACAAGTGTCAGATTTGCCAGCGCAGCTATCCTGACATAGTGTCCCTTAAAAATCACACAAGAAGGGTTCACCGCATATTAGGGCCAGTGCCTGAAACATCAGCAACTACAAATGACACAGAAGATGATCTAGAGCAGAAACCGATACCTTTTCTGCATTCATAAAATTTGAATCTACTGCTTGCCTTCATTGCTGCATATGCGATCAAAATGAAATGTTAAAAGAGACATTATAAGGCAGCAGTTTGAGTACATTTTTAAAGAGTAGTAAAAAATAATTTTGAGTAGTTTAAAACGTTTAAAAAAAAAAGTTTGATATCTGATTAGTAGTGTAACATTTTTGTCTTGTCAATATCATATTCAGCTTCCTCTGTATTTCATTGGTTTCCTTAATTCATCTATTGAATACAGCTATTTGTTTTCAGTACAGAGATTTTTGGTGAATGCACTGTATAAACTGTAAAATATAATAGTTTGCAGCCTTTTTTAATGTAGCCATTGTGTATTGTTAGTGTACTGTATATAATACATTCTGATGTAAACATGTTCTACGTTGCATCAATAAACACAATAGTGACACCTTTCAAAGTCTCCAATACATTAATAACAGATGTGACCATGCACACGTTCATTTAAGATCAAAACTTTGAATGTTATACTGTGCTAAATGTTGCTGTTAGCAACAGTAAAAATTTCTGGACAAATGATAAAGTTTGAAAGATATGGTGAACTGATTGAGTGGTAAAACTGATGGAGAACTGAACAAGTTAAAATACATTACAAAATGCATACAATACACAGTCAACGTGTTAAATTTGCATTAAAAAAATGAAGTTTCAGGAGGGACACATAAATGTCACAATTGTTTCAACTGTCATATGTGGACATAAAAAAAAAATCTCAAATCAGCTAGCTTATAGGAGTTCTGTAGTTCAAAAGATTATTTTGGTAACAATTTACAATAAGGTTCTGTATGCTAATATTAGTTAATTCAATAGCAAACATGAAAAAACAACGAACAATATTTTTACATGTTGCATTTATTAGTCTAGTATAATATTCATTTTATACATACTATTACATTTTACACAATAAAATTAATATCAGTTCATAATATGTATTATGAACATGAATTAACAATGACCAATAGTTGGCTACTTTTATAATTCAACATTAACCATGATAAATAAAATTGTTTTTATATACAGTCAAACCAAAATTTATTCAAAATTTCATTCATTAATGCAGTTTATTCACTATAGTTTAAAAAAATGGTAATAAAATATGACTATCTCAGAGTTAAACTGTGTCAGGAAAAACACTTAACACTTAAGCAAAACATGGTCAGGTCAAAGTGTCTGAACAATTTTTGGTTTACAGTCTTTATCAATTTTACTGGTTGTCCACTGTATTAAGAATTTTTGGGTATAATACGTCACAGTTTACTTTATTTTGCTATCCTCACATAAATTAACTAGTGTCCTGCACCCACTAGTAAAAAGTTTGACTGTATATATATATATATATATATATATATATACATTGTTAGTCCATGATACCTGAATCAACATTATACTTGGTGAACTTGCCATTGTCATGATATAGTATGTTTAATCGCTTATCTTTAGAATTTCAGAATTTTTAGTTATAATTTTCTATTTTTTATTTATAATTTATTATTATAATATTTAATTTTGAACCATTTCTACGGTTTTGAATATTAGAATATTAGATATTCAGATGCATGCCTTTTGCAGTGTAAAACTTGGTTTTCTGAAACATTTTAATGCTGTACTTTTTTATTATTATTTTTTTTTTTAACTGCTAATAAAAACGAATAAAAGTCATACACATACCAAGTCTTTATGTACTTGAATGGTTTGGTATATATAGTGCGCGGTAAATGCAGTCAAACTAGAATTATTTAACATGTATTTTCAGAATGAGACGTCCAAGAGGCTTTTATCTGAAACGGAAAAGGAAGCTCCATTTGTATAGTATATGAGTCCTGAATCGTTCATTGGTGCTGAATAGAAAGAGCATGAAAGGTTGGTTGCCTTTGTTTGTTGCTTGTTCGCATGTATTTTCTACAAAGTAAAGACAGAAGTTCATTTAATGCAGTCGAGCATGGGTATTTATGAAGTCGAGCATGTTTAATTTTGCATTGAAGTGGTGTTTTTTAATATATAAAAAATGAAATGTTGGGGTTTTAAATGATTCGTTAAGTCCAGCGTCGGGTATCGTTGAATTAATCCACATACTTATTAATCCTGTTTAAATACGCTTGTTTCGCTTTTTAAAATAAACTTGTTCTTAAAGCACAGGTTCTGTTGTATTAGGAGATGCAGGGCTGACTATAACAGTGCATGCATAAAGCATTGCAGAAACATTATGGCAGGAATGGCCTTTGCAAACGGCTGCAGAGCGCCATCACTCTGCATCAAACGCTATTTGCTACGGCGCTGATTTTTTTTTTACCATAGTTGTTGTGCGTTTGCGGTCAGAATTGAATATCATTAAATACAAATAGTGGATAAGAACTCAAAAAAGGGGACAATGAATTGAGATCCCTTGTTTATTTTGTTTTCTTTGTTGAAGTGCTATTCACTAACTAATGACTCTTGTGAGCCGGTTCTTTGAATGAATCGCTCAAATAAAAGAACGGACCACGATTGACAATCATAGAAACACGTGAAACATAAATACTTAATGGCAGTAATAAATAAGGATCTACTTAAAAAAAATAAATAAACGTAATGTATAAAAAGAATCATGAGGTATTCAGCTACTTATATGCTTTTTTACATTTTTATATTAAGAAAATCTTTGGAAGTTACAGATATTGAGGCAATATCCTGCGTTAAAATTAAAAATGTTACTGATGACGACATGCATTTATGGATATAATATTTTGCCATCAAAATAATACAGTGATACTATTTCAAGTACAAATGCTTATATGTGATGCAACATCTTTTTAAAATTGGTCAAGTACCATTAAATCAAAATTCCAACATGGCAGAATATAATATTATCTCATTACTTTAATATGATATTATGTTACGTGGTTTCACATTGATGTTTTACTACAACTAACTACAACAGTATTAAATGAATTAAAGGGATAGTTCACCCAAAAATGAAATTCTGTCATCATTTACTCACCCTCAAGTAGTTCCAAACCTGTATGAATTTCTTTGTTCTGCTGAACACAAAGGAAGATATTTGGAAGAATGTCAGTAACCAAACTGATCTCGTCCCCCATTGACTGCCATAGTATTTATTTTTCCTACTATGGTAGTCAATGGGGGGTGAGATCTATTTGGTTACAAACATTCTTCCAAATATCTTCCTTTGTGTTCAGCAGAACAAAGAAATTCATATAGGTTTGGAAGTACTTGAGAGTGAGTAAATGATGACAGAATTTTCATTTTTGGGTGAACTATCCTTATAATATGTCCAACTACTATGTGGATAACAGGTAAAGCAGTTGCTAATGTGCTGATGAAACTAATCATTAGATGCAATACTTCTTATAATATCTCTATCTTTTATTCCTTTTCCTTTGTCTAGTTTCAGCTTGAGTGAGGGGAAACTCAGGCACCTGCAGGCGACTCACACATCATGCTTAAAGGAGAGGATAAGAAGAAAGGAACCAACACTGATGAGGATGAAGCCAATGAACAATCTGTGAAGAGAGGAATGGGGGAATTAATTTCTAAAGGTCTGGCATTAAGCTCCCAGAACAGAAGAGCAGAGGAACCGTCGCCTGCAGGCGCTAATGTCCTACCTGAGTCCTTGCCCGTTAATGCTGATGAAAAAGAGAGCGAAAAAGCAGATGTAAATACATTTCCACAGCAATTAAACTCTAATTTTTCCCCTGTCAAAGAGGCTGATATGGATGCACAGAAATGTTTGGAAGTCCGTGATCAGCCAGAGTCAAATTCTGATTGTCTTTCCAGCACCGCAAATAATGAACCAAAATCACTGTCGCTTAATGCAGAATTAAATAAACCACAAATCGACACTCAGATGTCTGTTCAAACAGATGAAATCTCAAGTAGTCAGTCTGAAAGAGAGTCAGACAGGAATGAAGCCCACTGTTCAACTATCCAAACATCTGAGAAAGCTGTCTGTGATGCATCCTGTCCTGTTATAAGTGATAGCCAATGCGAAGAAGATTCTGATAAACAAATCCACGAGGACACTGCAGATGCAAAAAATTCTGACACTGAAAATCAAGAAGCCTTGCCCTCTGACACATTAAACCAAACATCAGACGATGCCTGTGTAGATGATTCACCTGATAAAACGCAAGAGTCTAATTCAGAGCAGAATAACCAGACACCTTCACCCGAAACCAGTGCTGATGCAAGCAGTATGGAGATCACAGAAAGTAAACGTGGATTTCCATTTTCCCGCGGACGGCCACGCAAAGAGAAACGGGTCATCAAGTGTGAATATTGCGGGCGCCCGTTCAATCATGCCTCTGCGTATATCATTCATCTGCGTGTCCACACAGGTGAGAAGCCCTTCACATGCCAGGACTGTGGCAAAGCCTTCGCTCAACTCTCTAACCTTCGATCTCACAGCAAAGTCCATAAATCCAAAAGTCGGAAACATGCACACAGACACCACGACCGAAGTAGAGCCACGACTGAGAAAAATGCAGACATGAACCAAGTGAGTGTGATCAACAAAGTAGAGAGTGAATGTCGTAGTAATCAAATCACCCCTAGAAGGAGGAGGGGGCGAGGAAGAGGGAAAGGGAAACCCCAAACGTGTCCGATTTGTGGGAAAGTCTTTTGCTACAAGTCTGTCCTCAAAATCCATCTTCGTATTCACAGTGGAGAAAAGCCATACTCTTGTAAGGTGTGCGGAAAATCCTTTACTCAGGCGTGTACTGCACGTGTCCATGAAAGAGTGCATTGGTCCATCAGGCCTTTCTTCTGTTCAAAATGTGGTAAGGGATTTTCTCAGATCGGGCCATTAAAAGTACACACTTGTGAAGGTAAAAGAAACCCACATGCCACGTTGAAAGAGATGGAATTGGAAGGTGTTATCAGTTTCAGGTGTCACCTTTGCAAAAGTTGCTTTGGCACCAGAGATGAGTATGAATTACATTTGCAAGGACACACGGATACCCAGCGTTACAGCTGTGACTGCTGCAAGCAGACATTCAGTCTTCTCTCAGAACTACATACACACAGCAAGCACTGCGTTTCCATTCGGCTCACAAAAACCAAGTCTTCTGGTTACAATTCCCCTCACAGATTACAATCCCAAAACTCCTTGAGGAGAAGAACTGCACAAAAAATACGAAGTGCAAGTCCAGTAAAATCTCCTGAAAAAGATTTTTTCTTGCTGAGGAAGTTCAAAAGAAGCTCTTCTTTACTTGCTTGCCCTCCTCAGTTCATGGCCACCTCTGTTTATTACTCACAGAATAATCACCATTCAGTCAATCAGCCAATCAAATGCAGCTATTTCGTATCTCAGCTGAACAGTACGCACCAAAAAGCAGATCCAAGAAAGTACTTCTGCCCACAGTGTGGACGAGTATTCCAGCATGTAGGAAGGCTGAGAGCCCATATGCTCACTCATCCACGGGCTCGAAGCTTCACGTGTATCGATTGCAACAAGATGTTTAAAAACTGGAACAAATTTTGGATTCATCAGAGGCTGCATAGACAGAAAAGAGGACGCTTTTTTTGTCCCAAGTGCGGTCAGGGGTTTCGATTTGTGGGCTTGTACAATAAACATCTGCAGAAGCATCCAGAACTTAACACTCACGTTTGTCCCTTCTGTCCTCACACGTTCACAAATGCACAAAAGTTGAGAAATCACCAGCAAGAGTGGCACCGCTCAACTATGCCCTTTATTTGTGATATTTGCGGAAAAGGTTTCGCAAGTGCGATGCTTCTTAAACGACACAGAGTTGTTCACTGCACAAATGACCCAATGGAGACACATTACACCATTGATCCGCAGTCCGCTGTGCATCCCTACGAGTGCGGTACGTGCAGTGCCAGTTTTGAGAACTTAGACATGCTTTTCCACCATCAGCTCTGCCATAAGACTGTAGAGAAAGAACCAATAGCAATGAAAGGTCAGCTACTTATAACAAGGGAAAAACATCAACCTCACCACCTCCAGCGTCAAAGCCACAACTACAGCCTTTCTGATAATCAGAGACAAGAGAAAATCTCCTCTTCAAATGGTGCGGAAATGCCTCATTCGTTGTCACACATAGGTTCCTCAAGCTTACATCCATTACAAAAGCAGCATCAAAAACCGAACACGGAGACCCCAAGCACCACCAGGACATTGGCTTATCTGTCATCAGATCCACATTCCATTCCTAATTCTCAGAATAATGAGAGGCAAATGGTTAAAAAACACACTAAGGACAGTTTTTCAGCAATGGAAGAATTAAATGGTTCAAGCCGGTCACCGTCTGTACTGAAGACGGAAGACACAGCCAGTGACTTAGTTTGCACTGAATGTAACGCTTGTTTTTCCGACCTTCAAGAATTGCATGGACATTACTTGGAACATGCCAGAGGAGAAATATGAATATTCTGTAAAAGTTGTTCTCTTTTGTTCAGCGAGTACGTGAGAAACTTTTGTATTGGAATGACTTCTGAATCTAGTGAAAATGTTTGCTGTATATGAATATGTTTTTCATATGATATCAACATCACTGATGTACTGACAAAAAATAAATGTTAAAAAAATCAATTTTCTAATATTTGGACTAGTAAATCCCTGTAATGGACAGTATTGTTTTAATTAGAGATCCTATGGTTTGATTTAGATGTCTGTTAGTGTTGGTGCTGTAGTTGAAATTTCATCTGTTGCTTATAACAGATTAAACGTCTTGTCTAAAATATCTCAAACTCAAGTCTTGTATGTCATTTATACCTGTATAGTGGTTTGGACTAAACATTCATATTAAGTGTATTCAATGTTAATTAATTTTGTAACATTTAAATTAAATTAAGAGTCAATTTAATTAATAGTAATGTAGAACTAAAACTGTGAGAAAACAGACATGTCATAAACTTTATTAAATTATAATATAAATAAGACAAAGAAAAATCTTTAATGTTTGGTATCAGATGTTTATTTTACTTTGCCAAATGATATTGCAACATGCCATGATTATGGCCTCAAAAATCTGTGGGAGTTTAGTTGGAGTTCATGGTGTTTCTGATCCAGGTGGTGAAGTTGCAGACCTTGGCATAGACACCAGGTTTGTTTTTCTGGGCACAGCCATAACCCCAGGACACAATACCCTGAAGCTGGTTGTTGCACACCACAGGGCCGCCAGAGTCACCCTGCAATCCAGAAGTGTTTCAGAGAAGTCAATAATACTTCTTTTATATATCTGTTAGCATTACATTAAAAGTGAAGCAGTGATCTTACCTGGCAGGAGTCCTTGCCTCCCTCCATGAAGCCAGCGCAGAACATGTTGGCGGTGATCTCACCAGGGTAGGCGCTTCTGCAGCTGGTGTCACTCAAGATAGGAGCCCAAAGGCACATCAGACGGCTGGGGTAATTGCCTGAGAAAACATCAAGTTCCCACTTGGTGAATTTGTATTTCTCTAATGGGTTATTTTAAAATGGACTAATGATTTATGCATGAAGTTTCATTCCATATTAGTTTAGTGGCACGCACTTCCACTGGCACTCATGTTTCCCCATCCAGAGATCAGGCAGCTGGTACCAGCTGAAGCACAGCTTGAAGGCAGAGCAACGGTCTGAACGTAGCCGTTCAGAGAGGCGGCACTGCTCAGCTTGATCAGCATGACGTCGTTGTCCAGAGTATAGCTGTTGTAACTGGGGTGTCTGATGACCTTACTGGAGTCGATGAACTGCTCGGTGCCCTCAGTGACGTCAATGTTGTGCTCACCCAGACGCACCTGGACACGTCTGAGAATAGAGACAAGTGATTATTGGTTCATACAGAAAACATTAAATGTTAAACTGTTTAACATACTAATACAAATTATTATTTTTTGTTGAACCTAAGGAAATGTGCACTTTGTTGGCTGAAATTTAAGTGATTGCTGATTTATCACTTATGTGCCTCTTATAGTAGAGATTTATTTTTGAAAAGTAATTTCTGTTTAGATATAAATGGTAGAATCCTGACTACAGTAAAGCACTTTTTTTTTTTACCCCAGTAGCAAGGCATATTGACATACTACAAGATGCTTTTTGAAAGAAGTATCTTAAGGCTGCATTTATTTGATCCAAAATTTAGCAAAAACAATACTACTGTGAAATATTATTACAGTTTAAAATGGATTTCTGTTTCAATGTATATTTTAAATGTAATTTATTCCAGTCTTCAGTGCCACATGATCCTTCAGAAATCATTCTAATTTGCTGATTTGGTGCTCAAGAAACATTTCTTATTATTATCAATTTAGAAAACAGCTGTGCTCCTGTTGTGGAAACCAATATTTTCAGGATTCTTTGATGAATTGAAACTTTAAAAGAACAGAATCTATTTGAAATAGACATCTTTTGTAACATTATCAATGTCTTTACTGTCACTTTTGATCAATTTAATGCATCCTTGCCAAATAAAAGTATTAACCTTACTGACCCTAGACTTTTGAATGGCATAGCAAGTGGGAATTTGCCATTACATTTTTTTTTTTACTTAATTGCTTTCATTAAAATCAAACTTTAGTTACTGAGATATAATTATTGTGACAACTTCCCCATGTGACAACTAGGTCTAATCTCTCCTATATATGTAATATATACATGCAAAAAAATATATAGACTTTCACTTACGACTTGTAGCAGTGAGCAGCAGACACGACCCAGAGGTTGCTGATCAGAGAGCCACCGCAAAAGTGGTAGCCACTGTTCAGGGAAACCTGGTATGGAACACCATTCTTAGTACACTCAAATCCACCAACAATCTTGTCATCCTCATCCAGAGGAGCGGCATCTGGGAAAGCATAAGGCTTCATTGTTACATGCAGTCATTTTACCAAAATTGATGCACAGAGCAGTAACCATATAGAATTCAAATAAATTCAAAATTTATTCTATTTTACATGATGAATTTGTGTTTAGAAAACCCTAAATTTCCTTAATAGATCTGTATTAAATCCAATCTAAAACTTCTCTGCCTCTTTACTTACAAGCCGCAGCGAACAGAGCCAGAAGAATGAGAACCTTCATGTTGAGACTGCTGAGTGGTGTGTTCTTGTGGTTTTAAGACCAACCTTTTATACTCTGTCTACTCCACAGCTCGAGATAATTTTCAAGGACATACATACATTTTGGTTCATTGTGTAAGCCTTAAATAGCAACCAGTGTGTGAGTCCAGCATGTGCTTCAACATAATGCAGATTCTCTTTCTAGCACATATGATTGCAAATCATTTATTTATTTATTGTATGGCTATGAAGAAGCAATATTCACAAATCTCAATTATTTGATGTTTCTTAATATTCTACTATTCTAATAGGGAATTCTTTGCAGCGGTTATTTAAAAAGGGGAAATTTGGTTGCATATTAATAATGTGTGTGAGACTGATGTTGCATAAAATTACTATATTATTTATCTTTGGAAACCAAAATGCAAAACCAAGGGTTTAGAAATTGTCCATGTTGTAATGTTAAATATATAATGTTAAATGTTATTTAACATATTTTAATGTTACATTTGTTTAGTTTGCTAAATTAGGATACATTATATTGTATAGTGCAGTACAGAGCTCTTTTTTATTTATTTATTTATTTTTATTTTTTTAAATGTGATCAAGTCAAGGAAATTTCTAAAATGAGTATACTGGTTTTACAAACCCTCATTAGAGATGACTGACTGGAGTACTGCAGTAAAAAAGTGAGCACATTTAATTGAAAGTGGGCATTAATTAATTTCCCCTTGTAAGTGCATTATTTCCTCTTGGTAATATTAAAAAAAAAAGCTGTGAAATTTTGGCAGATGGAAACCTTCCTTTTACAAAATACGTACAAACCGGTGACTTTAAATAAACATGACATGGGAAAAGTTCAACTGAATCAACATGTGGCAGCTAAACCATTCAAGGTGTTTGTCACCAGAGGCAGGGGCGCTGCTGGGGGGCGGGGGGGGATGGGTAGTCATCAGACTATTAATTAATTGTATACATCGCGCGTTCGGAGATTTTATAAGCTGTACGAACTGAACGGATCAATTGTCTGCGCAACTGACTGTGACTGAAGCCCAATTGGTTAATGTTGCATGAGTGGCGCGCGAATCCCCGTAAGCGCGTTCACCAGCGCGCTCCAAAAGTGTTAATATTTGCACGAGCCGTACCTATGCGACGCTGATGATAAAATGTGCAACCTATCTGGTCGATCATGATCTAAAACAGCCACCAAAATGACTGATGAAAAGAGGGGAAAACATCATCCTACAAGCTTTTTAAACTTATGATAACCACATTTACTAGAATTTATCAAGTTCTATTGTATTTATTGTGGCAAATTTTGACTAGTTCTAGAATTTATAATAGATAATCTGTTAAGGGAATAGATTTTTCACTAAAGATTTATATTACAACTGTGGCATGTTAGCTATAGTTTCTAAACTGTGTTGCTGTTTTTCATAACAAATGCTATAAAAAGAAAGAAAGAGAAAATGGTCTTACCTCTAATTATATCCTTATTGTAACAAATGCTATAGTTAACAATTACAAGAACTGTTATTTTAAGGCCGAGTACAAGTTAGAAAGAGCTTTAAAATATGGACCTTTTTGAATTTTTTACTAAACAATTGGTTTTGTTTAAGAATGTATGAATATGAATATTTGATTACTGTACTGTATTTTTCTATTACATTTACATTTGCATAATAAATCATCTGCTAGTGCTAGCTACAGCCATGGTAGGTCTCTGACTAAATACTGATACCTAGTGGTCAAAAGCAATAGCAAAAGTTATAGGTCATTATTATTAAATTGCAGACAAAGATTTTGGATAGCTAGGTTGACTTGTATGTTTGGTGCGGTAGGGGCCCCAACCTCAAATTCTTTAATAGGACCCAAAATTGCTAGCGGCGCCCCTTACCAGAGGTGCTATCTACTATCAAAGAATTTTGAAATATTTAATCAGAAATTTTACACATATATTGCTTGTCAGAAAGTTTTATTTTTTTTTTCATGTGACAGGCACAATACACAATAACACTGTTGTACAATTGTGAGCTATAATAGCTCATTTGCAGCATGTGTCCCTAGTTAGACTTTTACTAAAACCATAAGAAATGTAAGTTTTTTTTTAACTCTTTGATGCATGGTGTTAACTACATTGAACAGATCTTTAAAGTGACCTTTTTCATAATTCTTTATGAATGTCTTCTTTATATTTCTGTCTACTTATGAACTGCACATTGTATTACGTTAGAAACATCAGACTTTTAAGACAGTCACCTTTCAATTTCATAATTTAAAAAAAATATTTCCAAAAAATTACTCATAGTTAATGCTGTGTGAATCTTGGGCTGATTTTTGACTGCATCGGTAATTTCAGAGAAATCACAAATAAATCATTAGCTTTTGTGGGAGAGAACAGATGGCAAATGAAGGCTATGCAAGGATTTTTATAAAATGCTGATTATCTGATTAAAAGCATGTACCTTTCTTTTATTATTATTATTTTATTGTCTGCCTGCTATTATAATGAGAAAAATAGATTATAGATTTTTTTTTTCCCTCATTATATAGGCCTACATTAATATCGCTTTGTTAAGGAAACCAGGCTAGCTGTAAAATGCATCAGGACATTGTCACAAGAGATAAAGTCCACTTGCATAGGTCAGCTATATAATGAAGACCAATTTTAACCAAAAATATCCTCAGATATGTTCACCGGAGCACACCTGTGAAAGCAAGTGATAACGGAAGTAAGCTAGTTCAAGCCATTGCATGTTTACTCTTCTACTATGTGAGAACTGGGAACAATATTCAGCACCTCTTCCTTTTCAGCTATATTACTCAAATCGATTGCAGCTTACGCTTTTCTCCCGTGTTTCTCATTTAGACTACAAAGTCTGCTAGCTACTATTATTATTTCATTTAGCCTAACTTATATACGAATGACTTATATATAATTACACCTGACTTAGTTTAAATATACTTTCCCGTTTTAATGTATAAAATATTTGTTTCAGAGTTCCATATGTAACCGCACGGTAAATATCTTTGTGTGATGTCATATTCCTGCGACGTTTTGGGGTCTGTGTACATTTAGGATTCTAAGAGGTTAGCTTTGCATCTATGCACTTAAATCGGTTTGGTATTTAAACTCTCTAATCATTTATCACAGTCCGACGGTGTGAGTACGGATTTTTTCCCCAAACCTAATTCTGTCTCGTAATGCGGGTACGTCGCATAAATGACTTTTCCACGAACAGCAGTATTTGCTTGAGAAGAGCTAGTGGTGGCTAACGTAATTTATGCGGAATGCGCATCCATTGCGGATGTGGTGCAGAATATATGCGCATTGCTGCGACACAGGTAATTTTGGCCTTTACATTTAAGATATTCCCTTAATTAAACAATTAGTTAAATGTGATTCCAACTATATTATCCATGCATTCTTTGTTTTTATTTCTCGCCCGCTCCTCTGTAACCTCGGACTTTTCCTCGTCATTGCCAGATTGGTTGTCAATTAGGAGAGCTCTCAGATATCTGCATGTAATTAATGATTCCGATACATAATGTCAAACATAACAGAATATCAGAAGAACATCTCCGAGTTTCGCTTTTGGACGAAAGCCACAGGTTTTTGTTTTAGAGATACAAGATACAGACAACAAAATATCGCAATAATTGCGCAAAATCAGTGTAAATGCACATAAACTCTTTATAAAATGACACGTTAACCGATTGCCGTTCCGTATTTAGTGTCTAATTTCTGTAGTTGTGTATTACTGAGCCCATTATCAAGGCTGTCCTTGTTAGACATTACAATGAAGCAATGAATGCCTTGCCATGGAACAGCATGGTGGCTTTTTACCCTCCTTGTGAATGGCACGCTGTCCACCAGTCACATTGGTGTGTCTGTAAACCACAACATATCCATGACTGAATACTACGAGGAGGGAGGGTTGCTGTATGAGCACTCACCTCCCATGCACATCAAAGTGGAGTCTCCAGAGGGTCCCTTTGGAGGCGGGGTCTCAGAGGATGGTTTCCCCAGGGAAGATGATGACTCAGAGGCCAGTTGTGACCACCAGAATGGTGGGTTGCCTAGCAGCCTGCCCTTTAATGTTGTGGTTGTGCATCCCAACATAGTCGCACCTGGAATGTCTTCAGATGAACTCATCCCAATCGAACAAAGTAAGTCTTAGATGATAGGAAGTGTTTAACAATATGTGATTTTACTTTACTGAAATATTACTTCTAACATTAATATTTAAAGGTGCACTCTGTAATTTCCCCACTCATTTTTAAAGTTTTACAAATATAGAAACTCACATAAGATGAGGACTCCAATCATGTTAGTAGTCTAATAAAAGTGGTTTTAATTTAAATGGAGCGGGTCAACATGTTGAGATCACACTACTCAATTCAAGTAAATCTTTATTTATATAGTAGTTTATACAATGCAGATTGTTTCAAAGCAGCTTTACAGTGATCAACAGGGAAATAATGATTCAGTTATGCAAACAGAGTTCAATTCAGCTGTAAAGCAGCTTTAAAAAGAAAAAGTGTCATCGTTCAGCTGAAGTCATTTCAGTGTTGATTCAGTTCTGTCATAAAGATCATCAGTTATTAAATTAGTTCAATTAGGCTATAAAACAGCTTTGCAGAAAACAGTGACGTCATCATCCAGCTCAGTTCAGTTCTCATCTGATAGTGTCAGTTTAGTCAGATCAATAATATTGTTGAATATTAACTGTCCCCAACTAAGCAAGCCAGAGGCGACAGTGGCAAGGAACCCAAACTCCTTAAGGTTACGGAATGGAGAAAAAAAACCTTGGGAGAAACCAGGCTTAGTCGGGAGGCCAGATCCACGAATGAACATGGTTTAATTCCAGGCTGCGTCACAAGTCAGAAAACAGATTGTAGATTGGTATTGTTCAAAATATTTCATCCAGTTCCTTCTGCTTGAAGATCAGATTCATCATGCTGGTATGGAGACGAAGCTGGCCACTGGGGTCTGTGCAGAGGACTTGTCTGATTCTCGTGGTCTTTGCTGAGGACCTGTGCTGATGGCCATGTGTCGATGAGGTCTTCACAGGGGATTGTCTAGTTGACACGGTATCTGCTGACATTCATGGCTGTGTTGTGGTCGCTTCTAGGTGCTGGTCCACCATCTGGTCTGGACACGGCCTGGATCTGACTGACTACGGTAACCTCAGGATAAGGATGAGACAGACAGACTAATATTAGTGTAGATGCCATTCTTCTTACGAATTAAGAAGAACATTGGATGTAGTGGGAAGTGTTCCCTGTTCCGGTTGACCTACTTTATGGAGCCTAAGAATCCTTTTACTTACTCGAAGTTATAAAAATGTGAGAGTGTGTTTTGTGTTTTCTAGGTCAAAGAGATGCATTTTTAATCTAGATTTAAACTGACAGAGTGTGTCTGCCTCATAAACAACGTTAGGAAGACTGTTCCAGAGTTTGGGTGCTAAACAGGAAAAGGATCTACCGCCTGCAGTCGATTTTGACATTCTAGGTATTATCAACTGGACAGAATTTTGAGACCGCAATAGATGTGAAGGACTATAATGCATTAAGAGCTCACTCAAGTACTGATGAGCTCAACCATTCAGGGCTTTATAAGTAATCAACAAGATTTTAAATTGTATGCAATGTTTAATAGGGAGACTGTGCAGTGTTGACAGAATCAGGCTAATATGCTCATACCTCCTGGTTCTATTCAGAACTCTAGCTGCTTCATTTTGTACTAGCTGGAGATTGTTTATTAAGCATGCAGGGCAACCACTCAGTAGAGCATTACAATAATCTAGCCTTGAGGTCATGAATGCATGAACTAACTTTTATACATTTGTCATTGATAGCATATGTTGTAATTTAGATATGTTTTTAAGATGGAAAAATGCAGTTTTACAAATACTAGAAATGTGGCTTTCAAATGAAAGACTGTCATCAAATAACACCTAGGTTCCTAACTGACAACAAAGAAATGTGCAGCCATCAAGTGTTGGTTATTACATGTGGAGGTTTTTGGTCCAATAATTAAAACCTGTTTTTTTCCCCCCAGAATTTAGTAGTAGGGAATTTCTAGTCATCCATTTTTTTTATATCAACTATGGATTCTGTTAGTTTTGTGAATTGGTATATTTCATCAGGCCATGAAAGAATAGAGTATCATCAGCATAATAATGAAAACTAACACCATGCCTCCTTACGGTATCTCCCAAGGGTAGCAATGACCGAGTGAAAAGCAACGGTCCTAGTAATGAGCCTTGCAGTACTCCATACTGAACTTGTGATCGATATGATACCTCTTCATTTACTGCTACAAATTGATAACGATCAGATAAGTATGATTTGAACCATGCCAATGCAATTCCATTTTTGACCAGAATGTTGTGGTCGATAGTATCAAATGCAACACTAAGGTCCAGTAATAGTAATAGAGATACAACCACCAACAGATGATAAGAGCAAATAATTTTTTACATTAATGAAAGCAGTCTCAGTACTATGATACGGTCTAAATCCTGACTGTAAATCTTAGCAGGTCCCATTTTCAGGAACATAGTATTTTCGAAAAAAAAAAGGGAGATTCGAGATCTGTCTATAATGAACTAATTCTCTAAAATCAAGTTGTGTTTTTTCAATGAGATGTTTAAAGGGTTAGTTCACCCCAAAATGAAAATTGTCATTAATTACCTCATGTCGATCCACACCCGTAAGACTTTCATTCTTCTTCAGAAGATGAAGTAAGATATTTTTGATGACAGAGTGCTGTCAGATTTCCTTCCATTGACTGTCTTTGTAACTACCACTTTGACGCTTCAAAAACTTAATAAGGAGGTCGGAAAACTAATCCATATGAATGGAGCGGTTTAGTCTGAATTTTCTAAAGAGAATCGATTGCTTGTTATGATGAAAAGATTTAATTTAGGCTTTTACTTGCATGTAAACATTGATCTGTGAACATAAGCAGAAGCTCAACCCAACTTGAATAACACGCAAGAACAAACCTCTTCCGGAAACTTAAATGTGCTGCGTAACAAAGACTGAACCTCATTGGTTATGTAGCATGTTTGAGCTTAGAAGAGGTTTATTCTTGCGTGTTATTCAAGTTAGGTTGAGCTTCTGCTTATGTTCACTGATCTGGTCTTACAGGTGTGGAACTATATGAGGGTGAGTAATCAATGACAGAATTTTCATTTTGGGGTGAAATAACCCTTTAATAACTGTTTTTGGTACATATCCAAATGACAATGATGAATTAATATTATAAATATATTACTACTTAGTTTATTATAGTAACATTCTGATAATGTAATTTATGCTCTCTGAATAAATAGATCAGATTACCACAAAAAACATGACACTTGATGTGACACTTTTTTTGATTAACTCATTCAAAATACAAAATACAATTCATACAGTGGAATACATTTCAATTAAAAAGATTACATTTTGTAATTTGTTTTTTTATTTTTTTCAAAAATGTATGGAAAACCTGCCATTTGCATTTTGAACTAGATTTCTAAATATAACACTTGTTAAAGATGTTTTTTTTTTCCCTTCAAAAATGTATGGCACCACCGTGAATACAAAAAATACATTTTCTATTAACTTGCCATTTGCATTTTGAACTATATATTTTTTTAAATATTTCACCTTTTCATAACTCCAGATATCCTAATCTGCCATTGACCTTTAAAGGTGTCATCAGTAATAGAAAACCTTTGTGTGATGCTGCATTCATGTTGCTATGTGTTAGTATAAGTCCAAAAATACTGTCATATTGATCAGCGCAACGTAAGCAGAAAATGTACTGAGTGCACCTTTAAATAGAAATGCAAAAGCCTAATATTGTGTTAAAATAAATCTTGCCTTTGAATTAAAGACAGGAGTGTGTCTTCAGCATTAGCCGCAGGAGGCGTAGGAAAAAGGAAGAGCCGCTTTAGCGGGGCAGAGCTGGAGGTGTTGGTATCAGAGGTGACCCGGTGTGAGGGGGAGCTGTTCGGTCCAGCAGGGAGGCTCCGGCGCCGAGAAAGAGAGCGAATTTGGGCCGGGATACTTGAGCGCGTCAATGCTGTGTCTAGAGTACCACGGACTCTAAGAGAAGTGAAGAAACGCTGGGATGACCTGAAAAGACGTAACGGTGGTAGACTGGCTGACGCAAGGCACCGCACCTGCTACCTGCCTTCCAGCAGAGGGGCCGCGATTATGGGAAGGCAGACTCAAGTCAGTCCCAGGCTCCAGCAGTCTCGTCAAAAGCAGAGCACTAGAGTAAAAGCCAGTTTTAGTTGCTTGTCAGACACCGATCCAGGTAACATCTTTAGGTTTTGAGTGGCCCCACAAATTTGATTTCGTAATAAAGTCTGTTAAGCATGGGAATATTAAATGTTTATATATATATATATATATATATATATATACCTTTTCACTGTTTCAGTTGCAGTTGGAGATGGTTCTGAAAGAGATGGTTTCGAAAAGGAGGAAGAAGCTGGTGAGCAAGACTGTGATGATGGAGATGATTGTGAGGGTGTGGAGAACAGCATGGAGGATAAACTGGGCTTGGGCCTGGGTCTGGGAATAGTACCACCTCCGACATCAGAACGCTGGCTACCTCCTTCACCCCTTTACAGTGCGCCCTTCCTCAACGGGACCCCTCATACAAGCCCAGAACCATCCTTAGGGACCCACCAGGGCCCACTGGAGCCCCCTCCACCACGCACTTCCTGGCTGGAAGATGAACTTCGTGGACTTGGAGAAGCAGCCATGCAGCTTGGAGATCGCATGGAGCAGAACCTGCGCGAGTTTGGAGAAGGCTTCAGAAGCGATATGCGGAAGCTTGTGGCTTCACAAGAGGCACTTACAAGCAGCTTGCAACAGAATAATGTACTTTTGCAACGTCTGTTGGGTCTACTTGAGATGCAGCATCAGCCGCCTCAGCAGCAAATTCCACAACAGCAACTTCAGCAACAACAATTACAGCAACCTGCACAGCATCAACAGCAACAGGAACCTCCACAACAGCAGCCTTATCAGCAACTGTTATTGCCACAGGAACATCCTCAGCTAGAGCAGCAAATCCCAGCAACTGTTCCACCTCTACCACCACCTCCAGATATTTTAGATGGTACTCGGCACACTGAACCACCGACTGACATAAATGGAGTATCGCAACGGCCACGCCGTGGCAGAACAGTAGACCTCAGACGAAGACGCAGACGTTGATGTTGCCGTGAGATGTGGAAAAATAAACTGTATTCGGTTACAGTAAATGTATTTATTTAAAGCAATGTTTTATAAGGTTAACTAGTTGCAGATTGTGCCATGTCATTGCAGCCACATTTTATGTTATGCCTGTCGCAGATATATAATAAAGTGTATTATATGTACACCAAAAAGCTCAAAGCTATATCAAAATTGACTTATGAACTCTTGTTGCTGATAGTAAATTACTGACATTTTATGGATCTGCTTGCTCAAGTTCATATATAATAAGTTTAGAAAAATATTCTCTAGACAGGCCTAAAACTTTTCAGTTTTCATGCTGTGGCATTAAATTTTTATTTTTATTCAAGGCATAATTTTTGATCTTTGATTGAGGCACCACAGATCAGTGCAAAATGACGTTTTACTTTTGCTACCATCACTGTTTATGAAAATACATCCAAATGCTGTTTTAAAGGACATTGTATTGCAAAGAAGTTCCCCAGTTCCATGGAAATAAATGCAGTTATCAGAATTACTGACTAATGTAGAGATCTAAGATTGCCCAGTCATTCTGCATGCAATGCAAGATAGCTAAGCTCAAATATATCTTTTTGCTAACTTTTCACCATGTTAACAAAAATAATGTGTACTTGGAAAAAATGTCTGCATATGAACAAATTTTAATAAAAGCAATCATTACATTTATCACCCTGTTCCTATTATCACAGTCAATTATATATTAAGCGGCACAACTTTTGATACAGCATAAATGTTTGTCATGTGACACTGAAGTCTGGAGAAATGGCTGCTGAAAATTCAGCTTTGTCATAAGGAATAAATAATATTTAAAAAATATTCTTTAAATTGTAATAATATTTAACAATATTACTGTTTTTACTATATTTGTGATTTTAAAAAGAGCCCCAAATTAATGTTTCTGTATTTTTCTGTAGATTAACAACCAGTTTACTGTAGAGTCAAAAATTCATTACCTGTTACTAAATATTAGACAAAAAGGACGTGAGTACACCCGGTACATACATGGCTGGTCACGGTCATCAATACATCTGCTAAATTAATAAAACAATCTCTTTATGTAAATCTAAGATGCTAATAATTCGCCGCTTCGGAACCATCAACATTTATCGAAAGGTGTCGCTTTAAATGTATCCGCAGAGAGCGCATGTGACGTAACAGACGCTTCCAATCAATCGCTGGCTTCCATGTTTTTAGGGGTGGAGAAAAGAGAAAGAAATATGTGAAAATGGCTACTGTACAGTCTGAATCCGAACAACCACTAGATAATAAACTCATTAACGGTACACTAGCTGAAAATAAACCTGAACTACAACCTGCATCTGCTACAGTCGCTGATTGTGACGCGGAGGTTTGTGCACAAGGCAGCGACATAAAGGGACCGACAGAGCCTGGTGTTCCGTCTTCACCAAGTGAAAATTCATCTCCACATGGCGCTGCTCTTTCACCACGCAACAAAGATGAATCGGGAATCTCATTTAATTGGAAATCTACGGTGGACAAGGAAAAGACGGATGTGCTTTTCGAAAATAATAACGGTGATCTTGTTTCAGCTGAGCCCGGAACGGATTGTGGGGAGACATCGGATCGTTTGCACAATGAAAACATCGGTAAGTACAACTTTGCATCAAGGGCAGACAGCAAATGGCACACAGCGCTCTCTTGAATATCGCATCGACTTGTACAATTTCACACATAGGCTATATTCACCCTTGGGATCATGCAGAAACTCGTGGAGCGTTTTTTTTTTTTTTTTTTTTTTTTTGGGCAGCAATTAATTACTCTGTAATTGGCTTGTTCTAACCCAATCAGAAACAAAACTGATTGTTTAACCCTTTCATGCTTGTAGATCAAGATTTGTTTTAGAGGATTTAATTTAGATATAATTGCATACAACTCCACAAAAGTTTGTTTAAATTCATTTTCCCAGTATCAGTTTTAATAAAAAATTATTGAACTGTCCTTGTGGAACAAAAACAAACCTCTGTAAGAAACAAATCATGTTCTTCAGAGCCTTTCTGACGTAATAAAGAGTTGGCATATATTTTTATTGTGAGTAGAATTTTTGAATAGGCATATCCAGAACATTGGTTACATACCTGCCACTGTCACCTATATTCAGAATGATGCGTAATGTGCATAATTTGCAATAAACAAAAATATATCGTATCTTTATAATCAACAACTTTAAATCAATTCATCTCCATCATTTATTTGTCATTTGCATTGCTTCATGAGATTGTAGTTCTTTATCTCATTAAAGCTGTCGAGTACACAGTCCTGTACCTGATTTTTGTCAGATGTTTAAATACTTATTTGCTTCAAATAAAAGTTTGTAATGTTGTGATTCATCTTGTAACTGGCTGGCTTGGTACATATCTTATACAGAATGAAATTGACCTTTTTCATTTCCAGTTCTCAGAATTGGAAGTCATCATAGGTAAACTTCAGAAACTTCCCTGGCTCAGATTTTTCTTTTTGTTAATGTTTTTTCTGGTAAAAGACAAATATAAATGAAAATGAAAGCCAAAATATTAAATGTCATAGTTGTATATTTACTCAGTAATCCACTATTTTGTAGAGAAAGCACTTTTTGGGAAAAGCACTTCTTGTTTTTTTTGGTTTGCCTGAAGGTAAAAATAAAAGATCTAAATTGTACACATTTTCAGTGGTCAAAAACCAAATGTGTGTCACTTTGCATTTGATACTTTTTTCTTTTAAAGAGGAATATATGAAGAACAAAGGATGTTAAAAATTGAAATGTGTCCGAGTGCTAAAAGTACACTAAAATGGTTAGTGTGGCACATTAATTTGCTCTGTGTATTTATAAGAATGTATATTTATATCAATTTTGGGGATATTTGGAAGAAGGGATTTTGTTAATTTGAACAGTTTCTGAAGCTACCAAGAGTTCAAATACACAGCATTGTAACTACATGCTGCCGTATTGACATCCCATTGTCTCTGGGAATGAAGATTCCATAAGACAAGTTTCATAGGAACAAGAATCTAGAATCAAGAATCTAGAAGGACATTAAGATATCTTTAATACTTTGATTTGCTATAATATTTATGGCACTCAGACAGACATGTTCTATGCAGTTGTGTTGATGGGGGAAAAAGATCCATTTCTAGTTTCAACATTATTTGTTCTTCAGATATTTCTCTTCAAAAAGAAAAAAGTATGCAACTGTATTTGGTTTTTGAAACTGAAAATGTGTACAATTTACTCATAAAGCCACATTGAGATCCCCATATCTCTGGAAATTAACCATATTGGGCCTTAAAAATGAAGATCCCAAGAGAAAAGTTTAAGAATTAGAATCTAAAAGGATATTAAGATATATTTAATACTTCTTGAGTTACAGGCATACAAACTTCAGGCACAAAACACAAGAAGTGCCATTTCCCATTTTTGAACCGTTGGTGTATAATGTAACATAGATTGCTAAAGTCAGATTTTACTAACAGACTTGCCAATCTCTGTGTAAAAATAAAATAATGATTCTGCCATCTTTCTAAAGTCGTTTTTACCCCCCTGTTTAATCTGGTTCCAAATCTCAGGTGAAAATTGTCAATTTGACCCCCCTTCTACATGATAGTGGACTTCTCAGTAAATATTTGTCCATGACATTTGAAATTTTGGCTTTCTTATTCATTTATGTATGTTCATTTACAATGTTAATGACTGAAAACACATCATCACAGTCTGAAAAAAAGAGTCCATGAACGACAATTTTTTTGAAAACGGATAGAGGACATTGGTAGTGTTCATGTGGCTATATCTCAGTAACTAAGTTTTTGAATTAAATGCTCAGTTACACAAATTATTGTTTTCTCTAGCAGTGCGTTTGTAGGTTTCAAGCATTTAGGTTTTAAACTTAAATTAGAATAACCTTTTGCATTTTGTCTAAAGTAAAATTCTAGTATAATCTTATTTTATCTATAGCTGCTCTATAACAGATTGAAAACCTCATTAATGTACAATCAGGCATGTGCCAGCTATATAATGTAGATGGATTTTAGCTGAAAGGTTGATGTGTTATGTTATATTGTGTTATCAGCACAAGTGTATTTTTCATGCATGTCAAGTCAGGGCAAGTTTAATTTTATAAATTTATACAGTATATTAATTACAATATTTGTTGGTCAAACAATGGTTTACCTTTTACATTTTTGCTGTTTTATTAGTTGTTTTTGTTTTATAATCATTGCACTGTTTTAAATAGCTGAAAAGGTCAGTGTATTTAGTTAATTTAACTTTTTTTTCTTTGGCAGTACTTAATAGCTTTTTAGACTTCTTAGATGATCTACTCCTTTTTAAAAGATTGAAGTCATCTAAATAGGTTTTTACAATTATAAATCTGAATGACTGCTACCTGTTGTGGTTTTACAATGCAAATGACTTCTAATGTTTTCGTTGCTATTACTCCACAGGGCAAGAAAACGACAAAGAAGAAACGGCAGACAAAACTATAGAAAATGTCAGCAAAGATTCCAAGCTTGCTAGAGAGGAGGAACACCCAGCAAAACAAGATGAAGAGTCGACAAATGTAAGTGAAGACTCAAAGTCTCATGAAGAGGCAACACAAAGCACAGAAGTGGAGATGGAGGACAAAGGAGATCCCAAAAGCATGGAGGAGGTTAAAGACAACACAGAAGAGAAGGAAGGAGAAGATGAGTCGAAGAGTGACGGGAAAGGATTAGTTGTAAAACGAAGGAAAAGCCGCCTGGAATGCAATGAATGTGGTAAAAAGTTCACACGCCGGGAAACGTATAACCTGCATCGACACTTTCACATGCATCAGGATGAGCAGGCTTCCCTCGTTTGTAAAGAATGTGGCATCACTTTTCAGCATCGAAGTGACCTCATCAAACACCGCAGTATTCATAAAGAAAATAGCCAACCAAGTGTGTCGCATTCAAATCGCTCTACGATGATGTACAAGGAACGGAGGAGATATGTGTGTGAGCATTGCGGTATGTGTTACTCGACAATGATGCGATTAAGGCTTCATGCTTGTGAACAGAATGTGGAGAAGCCTTTTCGCTGCCCTCTGTGCCGTAAAGAGTTCCAGTATAGGGTGTCCATCAATGCCCACATGCAGAGTCACTCATTGGACAGTCCTTATCGATGTCTGGAGTGCAACAAAGGCTTTCATAGTTTGGCGGCGCTGCATATCCATCAACGATCCCACGCTTCACTGAAGCCGTATGAGTGTCCAGATTGTAGTATGGTCTTCAAGCATCGCTATGTTATGGAGGACCATCGACGCAGGCATGTGGAAGAAAGAGCACACTTGTGTAAAATCTGTGGGAAGAACTTCAAATACAGCAGCCTTTTGCAACAGCACCAGTATCTCCACACCGGCCGAAAGCCTTACCACTGCTCATACTGTGGAAAAACATTCGCTTTTGCACAAAACATGCGAGCACATTTTCGACAACACAAAAAGATCTCAGCTAGGTCTGAGGCACGTATTACAAATCATAATGTGTCTCTTGTGGGGCAAGTTGGTAAGGAGAACACAAACGTTGAGCAACAGCGCAACTGTCCTCTATGCCCTCAAATTTTTTATAAAGCATCTGAATTAAGAGCACACATGTTAATCCACGAAGCAGAGTATGAAAAGATGAGTAATGGCAAACGATTCGATAAGGTCTATGCATGCCAGTATTGTCCTCTCAAATTCCAGACAGAATCTCTCCTGCAGTCCCATTCACAAACGCATATGACGAACATTTTGGGTATCAACACGACACATATCACAAATCAGGTTAAAGCAGTACTTGAAAAGCAGGATATTGGTATGGATGAGGCGGATATTGACAGTATGTCAGGAGTAGGGGGTTTGGAGAACCAGACAGAGAAGAAACCGTTCAGGTGTCGAGACTGTGGAAAGTGCTTTCGTTACCGTTCAGTGTTAGAGCTCCACATGCGCATACACAACAAGGGTTACCAGTGTCAAGTGTGTAAAAAGTCCTTTAGATTTAGTAGCTATTTGCAGCAGCATTCGATTATCCACACTGGCAAGAAGCCATACAAATGCCCAGACTGTGGTAAGGATTTTGCATTTCATCATAACATGAAAACACACCAGCGGCTGCATCAACAAAAGCCGTTCCGCTGCACGCAGTGCCGTAAAGGCTACAGCGATGAGAGTCAGCTCCAGCGGCACATGCTTTCCCATACAGGTGAGAAACCTTACAAGTGTCATCTGTGTGACAAGAGCTTTGCTTTGGCCTACTTGCTCCGAGACCATCTAAACACTCATACAGGGGAGAGACCCCACCGCTGCCAGGAGTGCCATAAGTCATTCCCTTGGCTTAGCAGCCTGCTTGTGCATCAAAAGATTCATGTGCGTAAACGGCAAGGTCAGAGTCATGGTTATCCACTGTCCATACATTCTCAAAGAGGTAGAGTAAGTACCGGCAGGAGAGGAAGGCCTAGGTTAGATCGAGACATTGGAAGGACGGCACCTCTACCTGGTAGACTCATACAAGAAACACTGTTGCCAAATGTGGTTTCCCAACAATCCAGTAGGTTCAATGCAAATAGACCTGAACACATGCAGCTGAGATCGCAGCACTTGCAGACAAGAAATCATTCCCAGCAGGTTCCAATGCAGCAAGAATGGCAGCTACAAATGGCGCCTTCAGAAGAGCTGCTGCTCTCTCAGAAGCCCACAAGTTCCTTGGAAACCCAGCCAACTAATGCAGTGCAGATGCAGTGGTCAGGAAGTCACCTTAAGACTATCTTGCCTAAATGTGATGGTCTCCCAGAGCTCATGCACCAGCAGCAAACATCTCAAGCAAATGTACCCATGTCAACACAACCTAATCATTACTCCGAGATCAGTGTATCTGAAGCAGAGCAAAAGGGCAAGCATCCTTCTCTCTGGGTGAGTACACCAAACTCCACTCTGCAGAAGACCTCTTCAGAATCACACCACATGGACAGGCCTTCGCCTCTGGATGTGAAAATCCAGTCACCGAGATCCATTCAAGACCCTCAGCAGTCGCAATGGCCAGTACTCTGTGATTCAGTGCAAACATCTAATCCAGAGATGTTCAGTAATTCGTCAGAAGATGGTAAAGTAACTGCTGACTTAGAAGCACCAACCAACAACAAATCTGATAAACTCACTCATGATTTGCAAATGTCAAATTCCTCTGGTCTGGCTAAAACAGAAATGGGTCAGGCTGGTGGTATACTGCTGTCCACTGGTGCTTCCGGTCTACCGACTACTAATCCTTGGGGAATGAAAACATCTTTAGAAATGTCTACAACTGTGAGCTTACAAGACATACCTGGGGATGCATTAGAGAAGCAGCAAAACAGACTAATCCAGCATTTGCCACAACAAATGCAACTACAACAGCAGCTTCTTCAACAGCAGCTTCATCAGCCACAACTCCAGGAACAGCCTCAAATACCTCCTACTTGGGTTAGTGCAGCTCCCCCAAACCAGATGGGACCAGTGAACATGCCGTATGCACCAGCTCATTTTTCTCTTGGGGACAGACCTCCGATGTGGGGGTTTCAGGCTGGTCCAGTTGTTTCCCAAGCCCTCGTAAATGGACCAGTTCAACAAGGCCACATCCAACAGCACGTAGCTCTCATTTCTGGCCAGCGGATTCCTCTAAATAAGCCTCCATCTTTTATCTCTCCCCCTTTTCCTCCACCTCCACCAGCACTGAATTTACCTCCACATCCAATGCATTCTGTTGGAAGGCAACTTCCAGGTCCGTTACCACAAGGCATCTTCTTCACCTCACAGGGCAACATAAATGAGATGCCATTAATGCCACAAGTAACAAACTTACCTCAGTATGCCCAACAAACTGATCCACACAAAATGGGGAATAAAATGCCTTTTGCCCCAGATCACCTGTTCCAGTGCATGATATGTGGTTGTTCTTTGCCTGGAGAACTAGAATTACAGATGCATTATATGCAACATGCACAGCGAGATGTCTGAGTTTGATTTTTAGAAACGATATCCATACAAAACTACAATAGCTCAGTTTAGACTGTCTCTTTGCTGTTTTATTGTACATTGCTGTTAAGCTGCTGGAGTGTGTCATGAAGATTTAAAATGTATTAATGTTTTTATTCAGTTATTAAATTTTCCAGCTGAACTTATATACTAGTTTCGTGTGCTTTGTTACCCTCATGCGATAAACCACACAAACCAAATGAACATTGTTAAAAGGTTTTTTCAAAGAACTGCAGTGATGGCCAACATGATGGAGTTCGAATGTTTTCAGATTAATAATATATAATAGTTATAAGCCAATTATTTTAAAAGTTAGTGAGCACTATTACTCCAATAAACATGTTAATAACAAGTGAATTTATGAATTTATATGTATTTTAAACTACATTTAAAATTTCAAGTAATTGGCATGCAGTGGTATGCCATAACTTTCTAAAAGTTGTAATTTTTCTTTTTTTTCTAAAGTTTTTTTTCCACTATTGTTCAACTTTTAGGATCAAAATAAAAGACAAAAAATAAAATAAATTTTAAATATTAATAAGTTAAGGTTTTCATTTAGTCACAAAATGTGTTAAACTGATTTGAGTATGTAACTATTTTAAAAAAGCAGTTATGTAAACATTTAATAAAGTGCATGTATTTCATAATTACACCTGTATAATACCATACACTATACCAGAGCAATATGGTTATTGTTAAAACTATGTTGAAGATTCAAGTCACTGTAATGCCTGATTTTAGTACCTCTCTCCAGTGGTTTCAGATTGATTGAATCAAGTTTGTGTCTGGGCATGCACAAGCATATGGGTCGGGTGGATTGGGGGCCCGCCACATGGGATTTCAACCAAGGGGGCCTGTTAAAAAAAATTTTCCCTTTGGGTGCAGGGCTGACTTGCTCCACCACTGTAGTACTCTTGTGTATGTTGAGTGCTTACGTGGCTAGAATCATTGTCATTTCGAACACGTTAGTATCATTATGAGGACTTTACATAGGTGTAATGGTTTTTATACTAATCTATCCTCTTACCCTAACCCCACCTCTAAACATAACCCTCACAGAAAACGTTCTGCGTTCTTACATTTTTAGTTGTTTAGAATGTTTATTTATTCATTTGAATTATGGGGACAGCTGTCCTCACAAGTATGGATTAGACACCTGAATAAACACCACATTGTAAGTCCAACCATAGTTCAACCTACACACGCAAACAAAGAAAGAAAGAGAAAGATTATTGATATTGTACAGAATAAAGTATAAACACCAAACATAGCATTTGAAGTGGATCAAAAAAAGTTGTCATAAGAACTAAGCTGTCCTAAGAAGAAGGTTTTGATCCACTTCAAATGTTGACTACTGTAGATTAGAAAGAGTAAGAGAGAGAGGACTGTACAGGGCTAAAGGAACACCTTAAGAAAAATGTGCTTTTCACTACTCCCATAGGGTATGATTACAGAAAATATATATAGGCCTATTTTTATTGAACATTGATGGAGCAACAGATTTTGTGTGAAATCATGTGATTTGTTTTGTTGAAAGATCTTACAAATGTATGAGGTGGCAAAGTAGGCCTTTTACCCCATATACAAATACTTAGCTAAAGTAATATGTTTTGAATAATATCTGAACCGAGCCAAGTTGTTCCACCCAGTGGAAAAGCGCCATAAGTTAATACTTATTCAAAACAACCACTTTAGCAAAGTTTGATAATATATATTTTTTTTCAATAAATATACTGTCATTAAAATATGTTCTTTTTTAAAATACAGGAACAAAATTTATTTAAAAAATTAAAGATTCTGAAACTATTGATGGAGATCCCATTATAATTTAATATAGCTATACAGTAGTAACAATAAATATATTTTATTATAAATTATTAATATCAGTTTTAAATATTTATGGTTTCATTATAAATATGGTGGACACCCAACTTAATATATGATATCTGAATCTAATCATGTCAACAAATGGAAAAGCTATTTCTTATCATGTTAATTATCATGCCTTTATGCACATCAGCAAAGGCGCTTTTTACCCCAAATACCATGCTTTAAAAAAAAAAAAAAAAAAAAAACATATTAGATCAAATTAATTAACTTTACATTGCTGTCCGCGATTGCGATAAGTAAGGATCAGCCAAATTTCTACGTGTCGTGCATAGTTAAACGTAGTTGTTAAGAAAAGTG
Organism: Hypophthalmichthys molitrix; assembly: GCA_037950675.1. Taxonomy (NCBI): domain Eukaryota; kingdom Metazoa; phylum Chordata; class Actinopteri; order Cypriniformes; family Xenocyprididae; genus Hypophthalmichthys; species Hypophthalmichthys molitrix. Next base: position 25,089,615 of record CM075507.1, on the reverse strand, counting down.
CTGAGGTGATTTTTTTTTTTTTTGCCTTCTAGTTGTTTAAAGGTAGAATTTGCCTTTACCCCTGTGGACCTACATTAATGGCCAATCTGAACTGGATTCTTTTGTTATTGTAGAATGCACATGCAGGCCTATAACACCTGAAATTCATCCTGCCCAACTGATCCACATTCAAATCTCATAACGTTTTAGTCTTCTTGGAGATACTTATATACGAAACACTAAAACGGTTGATAAATATATTTCCAGTTATTCATTACGTTAGCCACATTCACAGGTATGTTAGCCTCCATGAAAATCCACCCCTGGAATTTCTATATAACAATTAATAATGAATCACTGTCGACACAGATAAATATAGTAACCACTTAACTGAAAAATGCACACAGTGAACGAAAAGTAAAAAAATATATAATTTCGATAGACACATGACCCGACAAATTATAAACAACGTCCGGGCCGCTAAGCGCCGCCCATTTTCGCATTAAATGCCTTACTAGTAAATGTCTATTAAAAATAGATATAATAGCTGTTATAAATAATTATCGTATTACACACATCTTATTATATACTATTATTCTATATCTTATATGATCATACTGCGGCAAATGAATTTGTTCAGGAAGACGTTGCGTGCTAACAATTATGGAGCCAGAAGGAACGTAGCCTAATTAATATTCATGAGCTAAGCTTTCGCCATAGTAGGGTTCGTAAGTTTGCCTCCCCCCAACAACAACACACTGTCCTTTACCGCGAAAAGTGCTGTGCCTTTCCTATCGAGGAAAGCCTGAGCTGGCTCGAGCCATTATGGCTGCTGTTTATTCTGAAACTGATTGCAGTTTGCAATCAAGTAATGAAAGCTTGTCCTCTGAATATGAGAAAGGTGCAGCCCAAGAAGTAAACATCGATCCAGTGAGCAATAGCAAAGCCAGTAATGCTAAAAACACGGACGGAGAAATGGAATTATGTCCCCGTGGCCCTATATTGAAAGCCCAGGACCACGCCGAAGTTGTTCCAGTTCCACCAGTGAGGATTAAAGTAGAGCAAGTGGAGGAAGATGAATGTGTAGTTGTACATATGGACGATATGGAGCAAGAAGATTTGGCTGACGTGTTTACCAATAAAGCAGACTCGTCTGAGAGAGATGAAAGTACCGAAGGTAAGCAACTTTATGTTGCTTTTGACAACATCGACCAGTTAGTTCCTAGCTACTATTTATCTTTTGCTTTGAAAACAAACCAAGCAGGTATATAAAGTCACCTAAAATTTTAAGAGTCTGTACGATTATGTACACACAACATTTGCATCATATTTTATTTTCATATAATTGTACAGAATAAAGACGTGCATCTTACTTATTATGGTTTATATTTTCCGCTAAAACAGCTGGAATAATTTGCACCAGCGATACGCGTCGTCATGGGGAATGAGACAGAACAGCAGCAGTACTGCATGTCCATGAGGAATTTGTTTTTGTTTTAAACATGTCCTGCTTGCTGCCTGTCATTATCTCTTAGTATAGGGTTAACTGATTTGGCAGGCATTTCACAACAGTTAAATTTTCATGTTAGACCAATAGGCATTCTTTGTCATTTTCAAACCAGCTGTGCAGTCATTGTAGTAGGGAACCACTCGTTCATAAAATCTGCTCCACCTTAAATTGTATTGCAGTATCGCTGTTTTGCAGTAGATGGCAGTCTTTACTCAACATTTGAATTGCGCATGTGCAAAATGGAATAAAAATAACAGAAAGGCGAATGAAATAGTTTTAAGCAACGATTTTCCAGTGAATGAATACATTTTATATCATAAGTTTGTGAAATGTATATGAATATTGTATTAATATCATAACAATGTGGCTTGTTGGACCATGTGGTCGATATCATTTAAGGTGGAACAAATAATTCGAACTAGAAGCCGAATTGTTCAGTCGTTACCTGGCAACAGGTTTCTTCAACAAACCACCAGCCAGATCGTCTTAATTTACAGTTGTGCAAAATGTAATCAATGAAATCATTCTAACCTTTTTGTAGTTTTATAGTCTAGTTGTCATTAAAAACTGAAGTTGCATAAGAAACAGTAGATTGTATTTCTGTTTTGTTTTTTTCCTCATTATTTGTAATGCATAAATTATTTCTGTTGGTTGCAATACACACTCTTCACGTTTTATATAACAAGCAATAATAGAGAGTATTTACTTTTTTCTTTTTCTTTTTGTCTGATTTGTTATCCTATTCCTTTCATCTGTACTGTTAAAATTTCCTATAATAATAAATTATTTACACTTTTAAGATTATGAGGGTATTGTTTTTTTTCTTCATGATTTTCTTTGAACATTTGGAGTAAAGGGGGCTTTTTTCAGTCTTCTCAATTTTATTTGTTGGCTCTATACATTGTTTATTTTCTCTCTCCTCTGGCCACAGGACTCGCCCTGACCTCCCATTTTCCCCTTTCTATTTTAGGGGATTGGCCATTTCGCTGTGAGGATTGCAGTGAGGCATTTGGGAACAAGGAGGCTTACCTAGAGCATCGCAGTGAGCACATCCATGATGGTCCCATAGTCTGCCTGGACACAGATTCGCAGTGGGATGACCTGCTCATCTCGACCGACGGAGGCCGAAGAACGTTGTTCTGTGCTCTGTGTGGACAGAAGTTTTCAAGCTCGAAAGGCTTTTTCACCCATCAGCTGAAGCATCGCAGTCAAGCCATTAAAGAGGGGATAAGTGACGGCTTTGGTGAGGGTGCAGTAAGACAGAAGCTTTTTGAATGCAAGGATTGTGGTAAAGCATTTTCCACTGTTGGTCAATGTCTCAACCATCAGCGTTCACATAAACAGGCCTCAAAGTCTGTTTTTCACCAGCTTGCTCATCTAAAGAAAAAGTCATTTCAGTGCCCCACTTGTGGACGCTGTTACTCTCGGGCTTCGGCTCTTGATGCACATCGTCGTTGTCATGAGGTAAAGCTGGTGAAATCCAAAAGCTGTGAAACGGAGAAACCTCTGTCACTTAATGACTCTCCAGATCAAACTGAAGACAACGGCACAAGCTCTGAACAGACTGAGGAGCATGAGCAAAAAGTTTTTCAGTGCTTCTGTGGCAAATCTTTTCGCACCATGTGTGGCCTCAATACTCACCAGAGATTCTCAACCAGCTGTTCGGAAGGGAAGGTGAAGGAAGAAATTAAGCATCCGTTCGTTTGCTCTGAATGTGGCAAGACCTTTGTTAGCTCTGTGGCTCTGTTGTGCCATCAGCGTTGGCATAAAAGACGGGCACAACTTGGCTGCAATGGCCAGCCGTATAAATGTACAGAGTGCGGCAAGGTCTTCACCTCCCTCACTTTTTACAATAAGCATCAGCGATTGGCTCACAGTGAAGAGCTGCCAGCGAAATCATTCCTTCATCAAGTTATTCAGCTCAAGAAGAAGGCTTTTGAGTGTCAAGAGTGTGGTCGTCGGTTCTCGCGAGCATCCGCCCTGCAGTCGCATCAGCTTTGTCATTCTGATGTCTTCGGTGACATCATTGAGAAGAAGACTGAGATGACCACAGCCATTCAAACAGTAAAAACAAACCAGAATGACAGTGCCGACAGTGTTGTTTTTCATTCTAAGGAGATCTCACATGCTCAAGTTCAAAAGAAAGATTTCAACTGCACCGACGCAGTAGAAGAGTGTGAGGCCATAGATGTTGATTATGAAGTTGTCCATATCACAGCTTCAGATGATTATGAGAACAACAGCGGATCCTCTCAGGATCAAAATCCTGATCTTGAGTTAGTGTGTGAATCAGACCAAGAGGAAAAAGATGATTTGGGCTTCAATTTAAGTCAGACAGCTGAATCCACCTCCTCCCTGCAATTGAATCCAGAGATTGATGTCAAAATTGTACAGATTGATTATGAGCATTTAAATGATGAACCATTAATAAATGCGGAACTCGTGAGCAAAAGCCGTCCTCAAGAGGCAAAGTATAATTGTCCACACTGTGATCGAAAGTTTGTCAAGGCTTTGTCCTTGCGCTGTCATATTCTTTGGCACAAGGGGCGTATGGGAAAAAAATCAGATAGGAGGCAGAAGTTTGACGTAGTGACGCCAACTAAGAAGGAACTTTTAACATGCGAGGTTTGTGGCCATGAAAGTTCCTCCAAGGGTGCTCATTGTTTTCACATGGGAAAGCATGAGGATAAAGTAGCGTACAAGTCTATTTCATACCAACTTGAAAATCTGCAGAAGAACAATATTAAATGTGAAGAGTGTGGGATGTGTTTTTCCCGACTTTCTGCATTGCATTCTCACCAACAGCATCACAATAGAAAAAAGAAGTCCTTTGCTTGCTTGCAGTGTGATAGGAGCTATGCGACCGCAAGTGGTCTGTTCAACCATCAGAAGGTTTGCTGCGGCGGTGCCAAAGACGAAAAGACAAAGAATTTCAACCCAACCAAATCACTTTTGGGCCCAAAAGTTTACCACTGTAAAAAGTGTGGTAAAGGTTTTTGGTCTTTGGGAGCTTTCTGTCATCACAAACAAAACCACTCGGAATGTGCAGATGTTGAGATGAGGCCCGCCGGTACAGCCGACACTGAGAACGGTCACATACGACGGAAGAAAAGGGGTCGCAGGGGTGGTTATAGGAGAGTGCACCCTTTGAATCCAAAACAAGAACATAAATGCGAAGTGTGCGGCAAATCATACCACATGCTAGCTTGTTTTCTTAAACACAAACTTGTCCACGATGCCCAAGGTCTCCAACCTGCTGTCAAATCTTTTGACTATCAAGTCCAACAGCTGAAAAAGAACTCCTACCAATGTCCCGACTGTGAAAAAGTTTTCTCCCGTGCCATGGCCCTCCAGTTTCACATGAAAAGTCATGGCTTTGAGACTGGCCTTCCTTTGATAGACTCTGATTCGTCTGAGCGACCTCAATGCCCAACATGCTACTCTTTTTTTGCATCTGAGTCGATACTACAAAATCATCAGAAGCACTGTTCAAAACCAGAGGACAATGTGGAATGTGAGGTAATTGAGATAGAGGAGCAAGATGTATCCTCCCAAAAAGCTGAAGATCTCAGTGCCACTTCTCATTCAGCTAATTCTAAAAAAGAGAAGAAAACTCCTTTAACTTCAAATTTGAAATACAAATGTCAAGACTGTAGCAGAAGCTTTTCAGTAATTGGTGCTCTAAATTTTCACAAGCGAATTCATCGCAAAGGTCACCAATCTAAAAAGTTGAAATCCGGTCCGGCAAAGCCATTGAAGCTTGGCAAAGTAAAGCCAGAAAAGTGTTTGGCAAAATCGTCTTTTGGTTGTGCTGAATGTGGAAGATATTTTAGCACCAATTCGGCCCTTGGCACACATAGGCGATGGCACAAAGACAAAAAATTTGCCAGATTTCTCTCAAAGACTAATAAGATACGCTCAAAGAAAAGTGTGGATGGTGGACCTTATTTATGCAACTTATGCGGGAAAGGATTCTTCTACCTTTGTGTTCTTCGCCGACATCAACTACATCACCCTTCCATGGAGGCTCAACCCCAAAAAGGGCATGAAGTTCCTGAATCAAATGGTGTTTTTACCTGTCCAGCCTGTCAGATGTCTTTCTCAAGTGGGTCTCTTCTAACAACTCACTTTGCAGACCATCACAGCAAACCTACTGAGACTGAGAAACTACATTCTGAAATCCTCTCTACAGAAGAGTCAGGTCCATCAGTCAAACAATTGTACACATCCAAAATGGATGTTGCCAAATTAGAGAAGACTAAGGTACAGCACCATCAGTGCTCCCACTGCGCTAAGAGCTTCTTGAACATACGTGGGCTTCGTGCGCACAAATGGCAGAAACACCACAAGGTTAGTGAACGACCCATTGCATCTATAGAAGAGCGTTCTGCATATTCAAAGCCCTTTGCTTCTGAAGGGTCCCTTCGTAAAACGTCCAATAAGAAAGAGCTGAAACCATCTACGGAGGAGGATCCCGTACAGCACAGTCGAAATTTTGAACTTACCAAATGTTTTTTCAAATGCGATAAATGTGCTAAAGCGTTTCCTAGCGAGGAGCAGTTAAACGCTCATAAGGAGGTGGCGAAGACTCGTCCGCACTGCTGCGCTCTTTGCTGCCGTGGTTACTGGACTGAAAACCAGCTGCAGCAGCATCTCGCATGGCACAACGAAGTACGTCGGCGTCTCCCAACTGAACTGCGATACAGACTGAGTGCTTCCCTGGCACCTGGACCTTCAGACAACCAGCAGGCTTTATCACACAGATCAGAGTCTATAGTCAAGCTGCCTGTAGCCCTTGTAAGTCCACAAGCGAATACCCATAAGTGTCAGCACTGTGGAAAAACGTTCTTGTCACCTCGTGCGTTGCAGCAGCATCAGACTCTTCACAGAAATGAGGAGCCATACCATTGTTCTTTGTGTTCACAAACATTTAGTGATATCAGAAATCTTATCGACCACCATCAGGAGTGCTTGGGTGCTAAAGAGCTAAAAGACAGCTCAGCTTCAGAAATAAGAGGCACTGAGAACCTGACTTGCATTGAGTGTGGCATTTCCTTCAAACAGGAAACAGAACTGCATCAGCATTATATTGAACATGCACGTGGGTTCTAAAATTTGTGAAAAAATGCATGAAGATGGATTTTGGTATCTGTTTACTGCATCTGCACTGGTTTAATTTAGTACTTGATTCAAGAGTTTTGTTACCTGCTGTGAGTGTTAGTATACAGTAAAAGAACAGAGGAAGGAAAATGCCACTTTCAGCTTTTAAATTTTACATTTTTGCTGAATGTGTTGTAAAGAGAAAGAATGTTGTCTGCTGATTTCAGAGCATTATGACAGATGTCCTCTAATCCAAATAGTGTGTTGTAATTACTTGCATAAAAGCTTTTTCTGATTCCCTTTAAAATTATCATTAGATCTCTGCAAGTGTTCCAAGAGCATCACTTTGATGCTTTTCAGTCTATTTAGGGGTTTTTATAAGATTTATCCCCCACCCCCCCCACCCCCTTTTTTTTGTCTGTTGATTTCTATCACCTGGCTTGTACTTTTAAAGATTATTTAATTTAAACCACCAAGGTGTTTGTTGGAAAAAGGTGCTTGAAGATCCTTTTTGTTAGCATTACAGCTTAAGTCTCATGTGTGGTCATGCTAGACTTTGATTTGTGATTTGTACAGCGTCGGTTATTTCCAGTGTCATTGTTTCTTTATTGCTATTTTGACATCACCATTTTTGCAGTGTAAACCACATTTCTGTTGCATTTAGGTTTTGGTTAGCATTTTTTAAATTTAAAAATGTTATCTTTTGAAAAACATTTGGGGTTTAATGTTTCTCTTGAAAATGTTGTGCTCATACAGACATTTATTTCCTTTCTAAATATAATGTTAAATACATTCCTTGTGTAATTGCCCTGAAGTCATGTTAATGACATTAAGAATGTATGAATAAGATGTAAACTGCTCAGTAGATGCAGGGATTTTTGTATAGCAATGGCATGATCTTAAAGAATCATGAAATTGGCAAATGATTTAAACAACTGAATCACCTTGTGATGTTAAATTGAACAGATATATTAACATTCCATTTTGTTGTCTTGACTGGATGGTGAGTGTGAAGGTTTATGGTTGGTTTGTTAATAAAGGACCTCCTGTAATTTCCTTATAAAGTTGATTCATTGGTCATAATTTTTGTGAAAACTGTCTTATCTTGCATTTTTAGATGTTCAAGTAGCCATTGCCTGTTTAATATCCCTTGTCCAACTTTTAATATGTAGCAGATATGTTGGCTGCTATTAACTTTACAGTGGTGCCGTGGTTGTTAAATGGATCGATTTGGTGGTACAGTATCATTGAATGGTATGACAAATTTTTGCATTTATCATGCTTTTTGTTCTTGAGGTGGCTTGTTTTGGGGGAAAGGTACTCTTTGAATGATGTCACTGGAAAAGTATACTGATACATATTAACATGAATAGTTTCTTTTACCAGCAGTTTTATTGAATGGAATTTGATTTGAACTATTTGCTGTAGCTGGCTAATAAAAACCCTAATGTGTGTATTATGTAGTGTGTGATTCTAAAAACATCCTACCATACTAGTACCATTTTTGAGACACCTGGATGACCCTTAAACATTTTGCAAAATATGTGGTTTTTAAAAAGAACACTGCATGTAACAGTGTATTCTACATAGTATTCAAATTGACCTTCCATTTCCAGTGTAACAAATTCTTAATTTGATCTGACTGCCATTTTTACAACAACTAAATCCAAAAATGTTAATGTATTTGTGGGATAACTAGAAGCCACATGCTAAAATACACTTTTTAACATGGTATAATGTCCCTAAAACTTAGTAATTATTGTTTTTAATGTACAACCCGAATTCCGGAAATGTTGGGACGTTTTTTAAATTTGAATAAAATGAAAACTAAAAGACTTTCAAATCACATGAGCCAGTATGTTATTCATAATAGAACATAGATAACAACAAATGTTTAAACTGAGAAATTTCACGATTTTATCTACAAAATGAGCTTATTTCAAATTTGATGCCTGCTACAGGTCTCAAAATAGTTGGGACAGGGGCATGTTTACCATGGTGTAGCATCTCCTCTTCTTTTCAAAACAGTGTGAAGACATCTGGGCATCGAGGTAATGAGTTTCTGAAGTTTTGGTGTTGGAATTTGGTCCCATTCTTGCCTGATACAGAGTTTGTGGTCATCTTTGACGTATTTTTCGTTTAATGATGCACCAAATGTTCTCTATAGGTGAAAGATATGGACTGCAGGCAGGCCAATTCAGCACCCGGACTCTCCTACAACGAAGCCATGCTGTTGTAATAGCTGCAGAATGTGGTTTTGCATTGTCCTGCTGAAATACACAAGGCCTTCCCTGAAATAGACATCATCTGGAGGGGGGAGCATATCTTGCTCTAAAACCTTTATATACCTTTCAGCATTCATAGTGTCTTTCAAAACATGCAAGCTGCCCTTACCGTATGCACTTATGCACCCCTATACCATCAGAGATTTTGGCTTTTGAACTGAACGCTGATAACACGCTGGAAGGTCTCCCTCCTCTTCAGCCCGGAGGACACGGCGTCCGTGATTTCCAACAAGAATGTCAAATTTGGGCTCGTCTGACCATAGAACACTTTTCCACTTTGAATCAGTCCATTTTAGATGAGCTTTGGCCCACAGGACACGACAGCGCTTCTGGACCATGTTCATGTTTTGCATGATAGAGCTTTAGTTGGCATCTGCAGATGGCACGGCGGATTGTGTTTACCGACAGTGGTTTCTGAAAGTATTCCTGGGCCCATTTAGTAATGTCATTGACACAATCATGCCGATGAGTGATGCAGTGTCGTCTGAGGGCCCGAAGACCACAGGCGTCCAATAAAGGTCTTCGGCCTTGTCCCTTACGCACAGAGATTTCTCCAGTTTCTCTGAATCTTTTGATGATGTTATGCACTGTAGATGATGAGATTTGCAAAGCCTTTGCAATTTGACGTTGAGGAACATTGTTTTTAAAGTATTCCACAATCTTTTACACACTCTTTCACAGCTCTGCCAATCTTTACTTCTGAGAGACTCTGCCTCTCTAAGACATCCCTTTTATAACTAATCATGTTACAGACCTGATATCAATTAACTTAATTAGTTGCTAGATGTTCTCCCAGCTGAATTTTTTCAAAATTTCTTGCTTTTTCAGCCATTTGTTGCCACCGTGTCAACTTTTTTGAGACCTGTAGCAGGCATCAAATTTGAAATGAGCTCATTTAGTGGATAAAAGTGTAAAATTTCTCTCTTTAAACATGTGTTATGTTATCTATGTTCTATTGTGAATAAAATATTGGCTCATGTGATTTGAAAGTCTTTGTTTTCATTTTATTCAAATTCAAAAAATTCCGGAATTCGGGTTGTAGCAGTATTATGCATGCAGTAAAAGGTATGCTAGTGTTTCAATGACCCTTGTAATAAGATTACAACAAATCATGAAACATGAGTAAATGTTGGAGTAGACTTTGAAGTTTAGTTTTTCTCTTTTATTGATATCAATGTCATGTTTTACTGATATGAAACTTTCTCTCTTCTCCAGTGAATCACAGCATGAGATGTCAGGACTGTGGGCAGCAGTTCACTCACTGGGAGGCCTTCAGAATTCATCTTGGTGAACATGTAAAACAAAAGAGACGAAACAAAAAAAGACAGGTGCAATCTGTCTCTAATGGAAATGACAATGGCCTGGGATATGTTACAAAAAAGATAAAAGTGGAAGAAACAGACAAAGATGAATCCCTTGATGGTTCTCATCAGTTAAAACCATCTGAGATCCTCATCTGTTCTGATGTTGCTATGGTGTCAAAGGAAGAAAAGCCTGTATTCGCAAAGGCAAACAAGGTCTACGCCTGCGCTGTCTGTGGGAAGGTCTATTCCTACCTTGAGTCTTTCAGAAATCACCAGAAACTGCACATAGCTTTAAAAGACCAGCAGCCTGAAATCTGCTGTAAAACATGTAAGAAAACATTCAAACGTCCATTCTCTCTCACACTTCATCTAAAATTAAGCAAGAAGTGTGTTCCTGAAGAGCCTTCAGTCCTTCACTGTGAACGGTGTGATAAATCTTTTGCCTCTGCTGTGGCATTCATGAACCATCAGGAAATGCACAAGCAGAGGCCCTTCTGGTGTGATACATGTACTAAAGGTTTCAGAAGTTCAGAGGGATTGAAAAGACACTTGCGTGGCCATGACAGCAAAAAACACACATGCAACATCTGCCAGAAGTCCTTTCGGGTTCCAGCCGAACTTCGGTACCATTACAACATTCACACTGGTTCTAGGCCTTACACTTGTGATCTTTGCCACAAGAGGTTCTCGCAATTAGGAAATCTAATTACCCATCGGAAGAAACACCTGGAGGTCTTTAAAGAAGGAGAAGATGTTCCCCTCGGGAGGAAGGACACTGGTTTTAGAGGAAAGAATAGAGTGTCAGTTATGGAAAAAGTCATTTTAGGAGAAATGAATGTCTTCAATCGAGAGAAAAAGGATCCAGTGATAGAAGACGGTGATGAGAAAATCAGTGCCAACAATGCTACTTTACCTGAGAGGGATTCATCTGACTCCTCATCGGGTGAAAAGCAAAAACATTTAAATGATGCACAGGAAGATAATTTGCAAGTACAGGAAGCTGAGGGGGACTGGGAGTGTGTTGAATGTGGTGCACATTTCATTGGGGAGTCTGAGCTTCACATGCATTATATGAAGCATGCAAGTGGGGAAGTTTGATACACAGTATGCTTATTATTAATGGCATTTTGTGGGACTTGCTCTTTGCTCAATAACTTAATGTTTCAGTGACCAAAGTCAGTCTTGATGACACCCTAGTCTATTAGATGGCTTTAAAATGCAATAATATAATCTTTGGGGGCTGGGATGATTTACTGATTTGCCTTATTTTCCTTTGGAGACTTTGTACTTTATTGCTTAATCTGAAAATGGTGTATTTTAAACACTGATATCTGTGAGTCCTTAATTTAGTAAGAAATGGAATTTGACACTAACATTTATCACTGTTTTTTTTTCAATCTTGACATGTTCATATCTTTCTCGCAGTGTGAATTGAGAATCTTGGTTTGTTGAAAGTGGTCTATTTTTTGTTGTTGTTACAAAATATAGTTATTTTATTGCTGTTAACTTGTTAAGAATTGTTACTTGTTACTGGTTTAGCTGTTCAAGTTGTTCATGTCAATAGACCATATGCTATTAATCATAGAATTTCTCGTGTTGAATAAACAGTTAAGTAAATCATAACTTGCAGTCTTAAGTTGTGCTTCACTTAAGATGTAAAAGCATTTTTGTTTTTATTTAAGCTTTGTACCTGCATGTACCTTGGTTTTATCATGTTCATGGAAAACAGTGTGATAAGAACTGTTACAACTGTTGTCCCAGGTGCTTATTTTCACTTATGAATCATTTGCTCTCATCTTATTGGTTGCTCTATAGATAACAGTGTTAAATAAATCCCTTAAAATGATTCTTGATTCTTGAAAGATTGAGCCATTCTTGAACATTGCTGAAATTTGCTCTCTAAAGTTGTGATTCATTCCCCTGCAATGAAGTCTATTGTGTTTGCTTTGCTGGCTGTGGCTGTGAGTATGTAGAGCTCTCTTATTATGTCAGTTGTTAGTTTCTGCCTACACAATGACCTGTAAAATTCCTTTTAACATTAATAATTAATGTTGATCGATCAGATAAAACAGCAAATATGATTGCTTGAAACATCATTTCAAGCAATCAGTTACAAAAGACACAACAAGCTTTAAACAGTGTTTGGATTGCTTTATTTTGGGCACTTTGTGAACAATTAAACTCTTTTTATGAAGCTTGCAGTGCAGATGATAAAATCATTGGAGGTTATGAATGTTCACCCAACTCCCAGCCCTGGCAAGTCTACCTTACTTATGATAATGGGGAACGCTGGTGTGGAGCATCTCTGATTAATGAAAGATGGGTTGTTTCTGCTGCTCATTGCTACGTTTCGTGAGTATATCATACTTTTTCAGTGTTGGGTGTAATGCATTATAGTAATTGATTACTATAATTTTAAAACTTTTCCCTTGAAAAATCAAGGGATTACTCTCAATATTTTTGTATTTTAATTACAGTTACTTGTGATGTAATTGCATTAAATATAGACAAGAACAATTCTATATAAAACAATGTAACATCATAAGTTATTGTCTAATGTCAAAATGTATGTTTTTAATGTAAACTTCACTATTGTTATCTAGTCTATCATTATCTTTCATGTCTATCTTTGTATTGTTCAACTGGTCAAGGTTGATATGGGATTTAGAGTAATTAGTTTTAATTATTTTTTTAAATCACGTATCATGCAACACTAAAGTGAGTAATTATATAGTTATCTAATTACACTGTCGTAATTAGAAGCTAGCGATTAATTACTTCTTTTAGAGTAACTAACCCAACACTACTTTTTATGTTGAACCTCATCAGCAATTTTTTAATATCATCTAATAGCAGTTGCATGTTAATATGTGCATTGTGAATGTATAAACTGAAAATGATGATGGTAAATGTAACAGATGCAGATTTCTGAGAAAAAAAGTTACACATTTAATTCTGTAATAAAGATGAGAGTACATTAATCAATCAATATTAAGTAGGCAATTTTGCTGATAAAAACTTGTATTAGAGCCCAGTAATATATGAGTTCCTTGTCAAATAGAGCTTCTCGTCTTACTGTCCACCTGGGAGAGCACAATGTGTACGTTGAAGAAGGCACAGAGCAGCGGATAGGGGCAGAGAAAGTGATTCCTCACCCGAAATACAATGATTTTACATATAACAATGATTTCATGCTGATCAAGCTGAAGGAGCCTGCCATCTTTAACCAGTATGTGCAGCCAATCTCTGTTATAAAACAGTTCCAATCTTTAAATTTGATTGATTGAGTGGCAGTATATGATATTTGATCCAAAGGCAATGATATGTCTTCCATCATTGCTAGAACTATTGTATTACTCTGTTTTGTGTTCCAGACAGACTGTTGGTCTGTGTATGACTCTTTCTGTTCTTATACTCTTTTTCCAGTTGACTATGCTTCTGTGCTGCAGTGTTTGAATTTGCCTGTACTGTCAAGGTCGCAGTGTGAGGGTGCATATGGATGGCAAATAACTGAAAACATGTTCTGTGCTGGATTCATGGAGGGAGGCAAAGACTCATGTCAGGTATGTCACTGACAGTCTTCTTTTTTATGTCTGTTAAATAGTTTAATACAAAATCACACTTTTCTTCTTTTCCTTTTTATAAATTAATCTCAGGGTGATTCTGGCGGTCCTGTGGTGTGCAATGGGGAACTGCGGGGAGTTGTTTCCTGGGGTTATGACTGTGCTCAGCATGGCTATCCTGGGGTTTATGCTGAGGTGTGCCGCTACACTGACTGGGTCAAGTCCACCATAGCTAACAATTAATTGTTTGTTCAGTCGAGTTGGACCTTTTGATTACAATTTTTTTTTTCTGAAATATCTGATTAAATTCAGCTTTGAACAAATAAAAGTGCTTCTGTCCATTTATTTTATATGGATGTAGTATTTCTATCATGACAACTCTCTGAAGATTTTTAGCATAATAATGGATATGACAATGTTATTTGGTCTTGGCGGAACAGATCTGCTATGCTGCTGAATTGCAGCTGCTGTTGATTATTGCTGCTGCAGAGCAAGTACAGGAACTTGCTACTGGCAATACATACGCTGATATACTGCTGTGTGTATGCAAGACAGGACATACTGCTGCTGCACAAATAGGATATATAAAAATGTTCCGTAGCAGATCTATACAGGTGGAGCTGGGGAAGATGGAGGGTTTCAGAGAAACTCTGAAAGCGTGCTGCAAACTGCTATAGATGGTATGCATTGACGTCACTTTCCCTCTGAAGCACGCTCCCTCAGCTGGACTGAGTGGCAAAAGAGCTGCTGCATGACTAGATATAATAGGGGAAGCTGCGAAAACACGAGTAAAACAAACGATTACACTAAAGGTTGTGCTCAAAAGTGTTCCTTATAACATGTCAAAGAAACATAATCCATGGATATTGACATCTTATTTCCTGACATTTATATGTGCCTGATTTCGACGCTGGGGAAATATATAAAGCAAATCTGCCTGTGAACGCTTTATATAACTACATTATAGGAAAGTCTAAATTGGAGTGATCACTTATTTCAATGTTATATATATCGTCATATCGTCCAGCCCTAAAACTTGTATAGTTTTTGTCAGTGTTTATTTAAAAACACTCAATTATGCAGAATATAAGACGGTAAATATTTAATTGATTAGTTGTCAACACAATATATAGCAATACAATATATACGGTATGATTTTACCCTAAAATCCCACATTTTGACACAAAATGATAACTAAATCCATGTTTCTCTGCCCAGTTGCTTCTTTTTTTTTTTTTTGTAGCTTTCGGCAGTCTGTAAAAATATACCTCAGATTTCTTGTCAAATCTGTTTGTACAGTCAATCGCAAAGCTCTTTCCCGTTTTGGATGTGTTTTGTGTGTTTATCGCAGCATTCACGCTGAAAACCAATGCTGCCACTTTTTGCCACTCAGTGGGCGTAACTGCAGTCATAACGGCCGACAGTGATGTCACATGCATACCCTCTATAGTGAAAGCTAAACAGCCATTCAAATGTTGTGAGCAGCAAGCTCATTGGCTGCAGATGCAACATGAACCAATCAGCTGTGCCAAGCAGTTAACACTGAGAATGAATGAATGAATGAATGAATGAACGAAAATGAATGAATGAATGAAAAATTTGACATTTGGGGTATGTTTATTTATTCAGTGTGAGGAAAACATCTGCTGGAGACTTTGAACATTTATTATTTATTTATTTTTATTTTTTTGCTTCACACTCGAGAACATACTGTCTCATTATGTCCTTAAAGAAGTTTTCTTTTTACCCTTGAATGTACGAGTAACAAAGTATTTTAAAGGAAAATGCCTCAGTGACTTTTGAATTCAATTTTTTTTTCTGAAATTGTAGTAGAGAGAAAGAGACATGGCTGATGAAATTAGAGTAATATTACAGATATCCTCTAAACAAAACTGTTTTTTTAAATTACACTCAAAAATTGTAAATGTGTATTATTCCTTTAAATGTCATTAGAGCTCTACAGTGTAACTGATGCACTTGGAACAACTCATCTGAGAGCGATTCACCTGACACGAGTGGCTCTGATTCATCAGACTCCTTATCAGATGAAGAACAGGAACATTTAGATGAGACATAGAATGAGTTAGTGGAGGGGGAGCTGGGGAGTACCATTTAATTGGGGAGTCTTAGCTTCACAATCAATGAATGAAGCATACTAGAGAGGAAGCTTGATAAATGCTCATTTTTACATATCATGATATGCCTAAAATACTATGCATCATGTAGTGCAATATTCAGGGATGTATCATGATGACTTCCTGCATGGTCTCCTTTTGTGTAATTACTTACTCTGACAGTCTTGATGACACATGACTATTGGATAATTTTTGTCACTTGAATTATTTTTGTTTAATCACTGGATTGCCTGATTTGGCTTTCTTTTGGACCCCTTGTGTTTACTGTGTAGTTGAGACCTTGGCCTTGGTTTAAGTATTAATATCTGATATTAATATCTATCACTGCTTTAAATTAGCTAACTATTATTTAGATATTTTTTTCTTTTACTGATTGAACAGTTAAACATACCTAATAAAGATTTTCACTGTCTGAAGTTTCACTCAAAAAGTAAAATACCACTGAACCGAACATAAATATATTATTTAAATATTAATGTGGAAAAAAATCATTGTGCATGTTAATTTAATATATTCATTTAATCCTCCAAGAAAGAAAGAAAGAAAGAAAGAAAGAAAGAAAGAAAGAAAGAAAGAAAGAAAGAAAGAAAGAAAGAAAGAAAGAAAGAAAGAAAGAAAGAAAGAAAGAAAGAAAGAAAGAAAGAAAGAAAGAAAGAAAGAAAGAAAGAAAGAAAGAAAGAAAGAAAGAAAGAAAGAAAGAAAGAAAGAAAGAAAGAAAGAAAGAAAGAAAGAAAGAAAGAAAGAAAGAAAGAAAGAAAGAAATAAATGTTAGGTTGTCCATTCGGGGAACCAAAAATTTTTAGTATGCAGTGAAAAAATATGGTAGTATTTTGCGTTTTTTTTTTTTTTTTTTTGGCTTCACACAACTTGGAAATCCTAAAAAAAAAAAACGAATAACTATAAAGTAAAAAACATTAAAGAGGCTTTAAAGAAGTATAAGGTGTTGAACTTGGGAGAAAGGAGGGAAAGAATCAAGTTTCAGAAAATTATTTTAGGGGCGATTAATGGTTTTGACCAAGAAGGATCCAGAGGAAAATGGTGATAAGAAAGATGGATGACAACTATACCTCCTCTTCATCTGACAGGAAATCATCTGACTCTAGTGACTCCAAGTCATCAGATAAAAAACAAGAGCATTAGATGAGGCACAAAAAAAAGAATTTACAGGAAATTGAGGGGGACTGCATTATATAAGCCATGTAAGTGGGAAAGATTCATATATGCTTATTTTTATATGCTCATTCACACTACGTTTGGACAAGGCCATTGAAGATTCAGCTGACTGCAAGATATCGCAAGGTATTCGTTAACACCTGAGATTAATACATTTAAAAAAACCAAGGCTATAGAGGACAATGCCGTCAATATTTGCTTTTTCATTGTGTATTATTGGTTAGGTTGTGTTCATATTGTGCACAGCTCAGTGATGTATTGTGATCACTTGGCAGTTTTCCTTTTGTAAGATTTATTTGTATGATAATAACTACATTTTTCAGTGACCAAAGTCAGTTTTGATAACACCCAAGACAATTAGATCTTTAAAATAATATTATTATTATCATTTGGTATTTAAATGATGTTTTTCTTTTGATGTTTCCTGTGCATTATCACTCAAAAAACATTAATGCTGTTTCTGAAATTTGCAGAATCTTTCTTTTGTCTGAATGTGAGCACTTCTCCTTTCCTCTACAACAATGAAGCCTATTGTGATTGCGTTGCTAGCAGTGGCTGTGGGTATGTAGATCTCTCTTCTTATTTATTATTTTCAGTTGTTATAGTTTTACACTAACATAGCCTACTGGCTTAGATAGTCTTTAACCTTAATATGATACATACAAGTTATTGATTCATACATGATAACTGATAAATATTAAATGGTAAATATGACAGACAAACAAATATCAGAAACATGCACTTTGTGAAAAATTAAATTTAATATATATATATTTTTTAATATTTTTTTTCCAGCTTGTTGCACAGGTGACAAAATCATTGGAGGTTATGAATGTCCACCAAACTCCCAGCCCTGGCAAGCCCACCTTACTTATGATGGCAAACGCTGGTGTGGAGGATCTCTGATTGATGAAAGATGGGTTGTTTCTGCTGCTCACTGCAAGATTCCGTGAGTATAAACTATATCTTCACTTTTATTTATTGATTTAATTTTAAAGATGATGGTTCATTAGCCAACCCATAACTGGCATCCAATGTCAGCTTGTAGATCTAGTTTTGTATATTATTTGAAATGTATAGTGTACAGTTTTTTCTGGATTCAAGAAGTAATCAAGATATTTTTCTTTACCATTTAGCACACTACTGATTATTTATTATCTGTAATTGTCTTGACATAACCATGTCTCTGAGATTAGTTATAAAACCCATTTAAGACTACCTATAAGTCATTTGTAGGTAGGCAATATTGCTGATAAAAGTATGTTTGAGTATGTATTAGATCCCAGCATACATGAGTTTCTTGTCAAATAGAGCTTCTCGTCTTACTGTCCACCTGGGAGAGCACAATTTGAACGTTGAAGAAGGCACAGAGCAGCGGATCGGGGCACAGAAAATGATTCCTCACCCGAAATACAATGATTTTACACATGAGAATGATTTCATGCTGATCAAGCTGAAGGAGCCTGCCATCTTTAACAAATATGTAAAGCCAATCCCTCTGGCCACCAGTTGCTCTTCTGCAGAGGATAAGTGCTTGGTTTCTGGATGGGGCAATCAGATCACCACTGGAGGTGAGATGTCAAGTGATAAAACTTTTTTCTTTATTTGCTTAAATTCAGTTCTTAAAGCATTACATTCAACAATTTAGATATGTAAAAGTTAAAAAGCTTTCATCTTTTTCATATCTCTCTCTCTCTCTCTATATATATATATAATTTTTTTTTTTTTTTCTCCAGTTGATTATGCTTCTGTGCTGCAGTGTTTGAATTTGCCTGTACTGTCAAGGTCGCAGTGTGAGGGTGCATATGGATGGCAAATAACTGAAAACATGTTCTGTGCTGGATTCATGGAGGGAGGCAAAGACTCATGTCAGGTATGTCATTGACAGTCTTCTTTTTTATGTTTGTTAAATAGTTTAATACAAAATCACAATTTTCTTCTTTTCCTTTTCCAAACTATTCTCAGGGTGATTCTGGTGGTCCTGTGGTGTGCAATGAGGAACTGCGAGGAGTTGTTTCATGGGGCTATAAATGTGCTCAGCGTGGCTATCCTGGGGTTTATGCTGAGGTTTGCCACTACACTGACTGGGCCAATAACATCATAGCTGACAACTAACTGTTTGTTTAGCCTGCATGGCTGAGAGAATCATTTTCCTTTTTTCCTGAAATATCTACAATTAAATTCATCTTGAAACATGCATAGGTGTCTCTGTGTTTTATTTCTAAAGGGACAGTCAATGTGAAATGGAAGTTATGATACTCTTTTCATGAAATGGTTTCTCAAACAAGAAAAAAATGTAGGGCAGAACTTGATTTTGTCCATTGGGAATTTATTGAGTATGAGGTCCCTGCGGAACAAAAGTGGGCGTTTCTGTATTTGTGGGTGTTTTCAAACTGGTGGGTGTTTATATATCATGCAATGAAAATGATCCCCTTCTCCCGACCCACCCCTAAACCCTACCCACACTCTGACGTGGGCAAATCAGGTAACTCTCTCAAAAACACCCCTCTGTTTATGGCCTTGCCCACTGATACTGTTTATGGCCTTGCCCACTTATACTGTCCTGCAGAGACCTGTACTTGAATTTATTGGATCATTATGGTTTGCTATTGGCTGATGTCATGTGAGTGACAGGTTGTCCCCATGTGATCCCTGAAATAAACTAATATTTATTTTAAAGGGATAGTTCACCTAAAAATGAAAATTATCCCATGATTATTATATTAACCTTTTGACGTGTACGATCACACCGGTGTGATCAGTCTAGGCTGGTCCCTGGAGCGTACGATCACACCGGTGTGATTCGAACGCTCAGCGCATCACGTGATCAACTGCCAAATTCGAATGTGCTTGTGCGCTTTGAAAAACTCACGCTGGGGGCTCAGCCAGAATATTTTAAACTTACGTGTGAAAGGGTTAAAAAATATCCTTGCTCTTTATAATGGTAGCAAATGGCGCTCCTGATTTTGAAGTCCAAAAAAGAGCATCCATCTATCATAAAAGTAATCCAGGGGATTAATAAAGGCCTTTTGAAGCGAACCGATGGGTTTTTGTAAGAAAACCCATCACTGTAAATCATGGGATAAATCATGAGTAAATCATGGGATAATTTTCATTTTTGGGTGGACTATCCCTTTAAGGACTACAACGTTCGATTTTTCTGAACTACAACTCCCGCATAGAGTCTGTGCGTGACGTCACACAACCTGCATCCCAGTGTTGTGGTATGGCGATCTCGCATAAAGCCCATTTGATAAAGGCGCAACCAATGGGTTATCAAGAAAATACTGAGTAGAAAAGATGCTGGGAGGAAGAGAAAACAAAATCGGTGAGTTTGGGGCTTATATTAGTTAATACAGCGCTATGCAGTCATGCCTTTATGGCTGTGCACACAACCACGCAAAGACACGCGCCAAATAACTGGCAGTTTTACACACAATGGGTTAGAACAGCAAATTCTCATATTAGCGAAACATTGAAGGATTTTACCACTGCACGAGTGAGAGTACACAGCTATATTCTTGTAGTCATGTTTATTTCGACTTCTCTTTCCTTCCTTGTTCAGCTTTTCTTGACCTGCACAGTGGGCTGTGTCCTGTGTCTCAAAACCTAGTGGTGATGCATAGATAGCAGACTTGTGACATCAGTAACCACTTGCAGTCACTGGATTCTTTGTATCATACACCATACCTAGACGATTGCTACATTAATTTGTTACAGTTTGATTGATCGAACGCTGAGAGTGCTGGTATAGTCCAAAATCATTTTTCACTGTTGTCACTCTGCTTGAATGTGTTGTATGTGTACCGGATAGGCTGTCAGTCGGGGTAATTAGCTGTGGGGACTGTTCATTGACTCTTTTTGTAGGTTACATTGATACGCCAGTACAGTAGATTAATATTTTCTAAATAAAGTGATATATTATTATTATTATTTGCACAAACAAAGCACTTGCATCATAAAATTGAGGTTAAACTACTGGAGTCTCATGGATTACTTTTATAATGATTTAACTACCTTTCTGGGCCTTTAAAGTGGTAGTTGCATAGGCAGTCAATGGAGGAACAGAAAGCTCTCAGATTTCATTAAAAAAGATCTTCATTTGAGTTCTGAGGATGAACGAATGTCTTACGGGTTTAGAAGAGTTTTTGGGTGAACTAACCCTTTAATTTATTCAACTGATTCGATCAAAAATGCTGAACAATTCAGTAGTTGATTGTAGACGCAACGGTTAGATTCAGCTTTTAGTTCTGCTTTTTTCAGAACTATCTTTGTTAGTGGAGCAAAATATGCCAAATTTACACTGCAAAAGTGGTACAGATGCACTTCTGAGTTGGCACTGACAGTTTAATGCTGCTCAAAGGTGGCATAAATGCATTTACACAGCAATTTCAACTATATAGTATAGGCTACTTTAATAGGGCCTGAAGTGGGTCAGAGCAGGCATAATTTATTCTGACTTTTATGCAGCGTTACAAGCAGGCACAGAGCAGCCTTAACTCAGCTGTGTAAAGATGCCTGTGGAAAACAGTTAGCTGAGCTAACTGGCAATATGTCTGCAAAATCTACGTTACTTAATGTTAACTTGTTGTTTATTTAGCTGTCCTATAAAACCAGTATCATGCTGCTGTTCTAAATATCAGCATAGCTATGATTGCTTGTGGTCATGATTAGTACATAAAATGCAACCATGATATGATTTATTTCATGGTATTAAAAGAATTTATTGTGCTCAAAATGTGTACTTTTAATTCATGAACTTAGTTGCATCTTTTCATTATGGGGACCAGAAAGTATATGACCTAAATATAAAAGAAGTCTCACAGGTTTGTAAAAAGAAATTTGGAGTTAATAGGGGTAGGCTCTGTTTCTGAGCATGAACAACCAGTTAGATGCTTAGCCTGGGAAAAGAGAGTAGCAGAGAGAAAGCAGACGGAAGCCATGGCAAGATTGAAGAAACATGCAAATAAAAAGTTTTGACTTGACCAATTACTGTTTGGTTAACAGTTCCTTAATTAGTTAGGCTGATTATTCACAGAATAATCAAAATTTAATTGTTTATTTAATAAAATGTAAAGCATTTACATTTAAATATGTAGTGGGCTTATTTAGAAAACAGGTGGGCTTAAATTATCTTGTCAAGTTTGCAATTACATAAAGCAATTTAATTTTGTCGCTATATGATATTTAGATGAAAGATTAATATTAAAGACCCACTTTATTGGAAGGCTGTTCAAATATCTTTAAGAAGCTTAGTTATGACTGGGCTTAATAGACTCACTTCCTCTACCATGCTGCTAATGATTAATGATATTTACATAGTACAATCATACCATTTTGGCAGGTTCAAAACTGTATGGTGCATTGTGACATGGGATGTGCTTTTATGTTTTAGTGTGTTCCTCTTACCTTTGTTAGTTAACCTGCATAATTTCTTTCTCTTTTAGGAGAACTTTAGAGATCTGAGTTCAGTTGTACATTGAGTTTCACATCAGAAGTTAAGCATCATGGAACATGCTAATGACCTACTCAGTGAACCATCTGCTCCTGAAGCAAATCTGCACAACGAGCACCTTTCACTTTCAGATCAACTGTCTCCTTTGGAAGCACCATTAGATAGTATTGTACATGGAATAGAGGCTACAGAAAGTACAGATCAAACCAGTGGTCTTGAGTTGAAACTGGACCTCTATGTCCCAGCACCACCAATAATAGAACCTATAACCCCTGTAGAGGAAACACTGGAGCACTGTGCTTTTCCTGTGGCAACACAAGAGGACAGCACACAACCTGAAGCCGTTACAGAGGAAACAGATCAAACGGCTGATGTTGAAGGCTTGCGTTGTGAAAATCATTTAAGTCTGGCTGAGTCGAGTACAGATACTGTGACAGAAGTGGAATGTGAGCATGCATCCAATGAATCAGGCTCATCAGACTGTAATGCTGCACGTTGTGTGCCTGAAGAGCACATAAGCTCCAGTGAAACACCAAAAATGTGTGCCAACATTAAATCATCAACTGGAGGTACAGTACACAATGCCGACAGAAAGAACATCCCTCCAAAGAAGGACAAATTTAACCCTCTGAAAATTGACATGGCCAAAGTAATACCTCTCACCTGTAAGTTCTTCTACGCTTATGTGTGTATTCCTAGAGGAGCCATTATTATGGTCCTCATATATTTATAAATATTTGAAATCAAAATTGATTTTATTTCCTTAATGCATGTTACTGGTCGTATTTTGAAGAGTTCATTTGTGCATTTATTTATTTATTTTTTGACATTGCAATCTTTAATCAAAATGTCATAACTAGCTCTTTCTGTGATTCACTTCACTCTGCTGAAATTAACCCAACCATTTTCAAATCTTTCCATTCCAGTATGCAATGCTTGCTTTTCACAATACGATCAACAACCAATGGATAAAATCAAGTCTCACCCAACAATTTTTAATTTATTTTTTTAATGTATTTTACTCGGAAAATGTCATAATTGCGGTAGTAATGTTTTTAACTACAGTTTCATACCAGTATTAAGTTAAGCATAATTTTTTTTGCTCTACTTATTTGTTATTTTCTAATATGCATTGTTTTGTTTTTCACACTGATTTCTAGCATCCCAGCTTTCACTACAATGCCTAGAATGTCACATCATCTTCAGTGACTCCAAAAGCAAAGATCGGCACCTTAAAATGAGCCACCCTGAAGAATATCAGCAGTGCATTCTGGGAGATGTCCTCTTTACTTGCTATGTTTGTGATCAGCATTTCACCTCCTCCACAGAGCTCATGGCCCATCAGCGCACACACACTGGTAATGAGCGGTTCAAGTGCCCGTTCTGTAGTGAGGCCTTCTACCAATCCTGTGAGCTAACAAGTCACAAAAAAAAAGTTCACTACAGCAAACATGGATACACCTGCTCAGAGTGTGACAAGCCTTTCAAAACCTTTACTTTGCTCAGATACCACCAACGGGTACACTCAGCGGAAAAGCCGTATGTTTGCTCACACAAAAACTGTGGTAGAAAGTTTTCTGCATCCAAGTCTCTTCAGAACCACTTAGAAAAACATCAAAAAGAAGATACCAAGGGTGACCAGGCAAATGCTTCAACTACCACAAAGAAAAAGAGAACTAAAGGTAAATGACCAAAACCTTTTTATTTAGTTTGATTAGACATTAAAAATTAGATTGCTGAGAGTTTTATTAGAGATTACAGACGTTTTATATTGTAAAGATGAACTGATATTACAATTCTGGATGATACTGATAAGCCAGTCAGTTTCATGTTATTGCTGAAGGCTGATACATTTCTGTGCTATTTTGTCAAAATAAATTAAAAATAAAAGTTTAAAGTGAAGGTAACCTAATATCCAATATCTGCTGATATATACAATATGGTACCTATGTATTGTTCATCCCTATATTATACTGTGTTTTCATCACTCACTTTAGCGATCAAACATGATTAGAAGGATTGTTAAATAAGAATGTTGCTGTGCTGACCATTTGATTTATTTATATTACTTTTAATTTTGTTTTTCTGCAGGAACAAATGAGCGGAAATTCCCATGCGCACAGTGCGGCGCAGCCTTCAAGACTTCCAAAGCACATCTTCTTCACATCAAAAATAAACACTCTAAAGAGTCACAAAGTAGTACTGTGTTGGTGCCACAGCCAAAACCACCTGGACTTACTATGACACAGACAGCAAATGGACAACCACCGACTCTGCTCATGGAAACTGTCGGACCAGCACCACAGCAGATGGACAAGCTGGATACTGAGCAAATTAAAAGACTAATTGAGAAACTTGGAAATGTACAGAAAGTCAATCAGTTGGTTATATTGCCTTTGCAGCCACAAAGCTTTGGGTTACCCCACCCTCAACCATTAATGCAACCATTACATGTGAATTTTACTCAATCAACCAGTCAGCCAACACAATGTGAGCAATCTGACACAGGCCCATCAAAAGCAGAGCAAATTAACCTCCACGTGTCAGCAGAGATGGGAGATTTGCAACAAAAGGAAACTGTTCTGTCACAAGAGGAAACCATTATTTCACCAGAAAACTCAGAGACCCAAGTAGCACCTGTTGAACTGACACAAACAGAGGCCCAAATGCAAATGGATGAAATTCACCTTGAACTTATACCAATACAGACTGAAAGTTCGGTTTTGCTGGATCAAACACCTTTACAGGATGAAGTGTCACAAAATGACTTGGTTCATGAGCTGTCACATACGGCAGAGGAACATATTCCAGTCACTCAAAGCATTGCAGCTTTGGAAACAAACAGTGAACCACCATTAATTACTCAACCTGTAACAGCAAATTCTCATCATGTGGAGGAGGACAATGTGCCGGTCGACACAGTAACATCTGAGGAGACGGTTACCAATGCAGAGACAGCGTGTCCTACACAAATTCAAGATTCAACAGATTTGTCAGTGGAATCAGACTCACAGGTGGTAAGTGAACAAGGTGATATAGACAAATTAAGTGAGCCTCAAGAACTTCAGCAAATCCAAGCTCAAAATGACCAAGCTGAGTCAGAAAAAGAACCATCCATGGTGGAACCACAATCTCAGCCGGATTCCCTCAACAGTGTGCAGAACAACACCTTAATTGACCTACAACAAAGCTCTGTGCCTAAACCAGACCAGACTATTTTACAGGATTGCCCTTTTGTTCAGAAGAAACTTCCAACAAAGAAAAAAAGATCTAAGAAACAACTGGCTGACAAACTAGAGACTAAGGAAGCAAGTAAAGTATGTGATGGCCAAGTAGCATCAACCAAAAAAGTTAACACTTCATCAAAAGTGATTACTAAGAAAAAAGAAAAGACAAAGAACAAAAAGCTTGTTGTCAGATTTGGACCAAGCGAGAAGAAAAAATCCTCTAAACCAAAGGTAACATCTAAAACGAAACAAAACCAGAACCAGCAAATTAGTGATAAAGACCAAGTGCATATTTTATCTCAGCATGACGATAAATTTGATTTTAACCAAAAAGTGCAAAAAGATAAAAAAGTAAAGGGGGTTGAAAGTCCTTCGGGAGTAGCAGTGAAGTCAACAGGTCAACTGAATAATGCAACAGACACTGTTTTGGTGGCACCAGAAGCAACCCAACAAGGGAAACCTCAGAAGAGAAAAATGAAGAATAAGAACAATTTGGTCAAGAAGGCACAGTCTGTCCAGGAGGTTCAACAAGATGAAACACTTGTACCTGTGCGAAAGAAAAATAAGCAGGACAAAACATCTGAAGACGACTGTCCCAAGAAACCCAAGGTTAGAAAGACCCAAAATAATAATTTTCAGAAGAATACCCACAAATTACCAAAGCATAAGGTCACACAGGCAAAATCCAAACCTGATGTTCCAGACCTGCCTCAAATAGAGAAGCAAGCTCTGCTCTTATTAAAAGGTCACAAGCAGCCTCAGCTGAAGGTTCACAAGTTAGATGCTACTGAACTTGAGAAATCACCAAGCAAATGTGATAAAAAGGTACTGCAAAAAACAAAAAAAGCATCTAGTAAATCCTTGAATGCAGCACACCAGAAGAAAGCAAAATCAGTTGAAAATAAATTGGTGGAGTATCAAGGAGAGCCCTTTTCTTTTGAAATGCCCTCTGTTGAGAACAACCATGGTTCTGTGTCTACAAAGCCCAAAATTGTACGAAAACGCAAAGCTCCTACAAAAATAGACCAGGAAATTGCATTGAGCCCTCCATATTCTCAACTTACTCTTGGATGCCAGGACTGTGGGAAGACATTTTCTGAAGTGTCTGCTTTACAGGAACACATGGCAGCCTGGCACTCCGCTGGAAAAGTGGCCTTCCCAGATGAAACAATTGTTGCTAAAAAACGAGTCATGAGCCCTAGTCCTAATGAAAAATGTATTTCACCTAATGTCTTTGAAATTCATGTTGCAACAGACTGGGATATGGAGACTGAGGTGGGGGAGATTGGAGGAGAAAGACTATCATTCCCAGCTTTAAGTCCGTCTCCTTCTTTGACACTTGCTTCTGGTGGTGTTGAAGGAAGGCAACAGGAAGGAGACAAAGATGTTGAAGGAATTGTTCCTGGAACTGAGCAACCTCCTGAGAAAAATCCTTTAGAGGTTTGTGAGATCCCTTCACAGATGTCTACCCTAGCCTTAGTCAAAACTATCGTGCCCCAGGAGCTAACTGAAAATGCTAGTGAGAGTGTGTCAGAAAAAGATCAGAGCAATGAGGTTGGGACCATCACAGAAACTTCTTGCACTGAACTTAAAGATGCATTGGAGGAAGAAATTAAAGAAGAACTGCCCTTAGGGGTTAATTTAGTCATGGTTGGAGACCAAAATGAGGACGAGAACCATAACACTCAGATAAATAACATTTCTGGTGTCTCTCAAGAGAATGAAAATGAAGTAAGCAATCCATGTTCTCAACCTCAAGAGTCTGCTGATGAAGTATTAACTCAAAAAGTTCTTGCTGAGCCAGAGATAAAGCAAGAAGAAGAGGAGGTACTTGTACGAAGAGTTGATGATCATAAAAGAGTGGTGGGAGGACATTCTGTGAAGAAAGGTAAGAAAGGAGTTGGAAGAAACCAGGGCAAGAGACAGATTGGAAGAAGAACTAGCACAGAAAACAAAAGTAAAAAGAACATGGAAGGAAATAAGGATCCACAAGAATGCCAAGTGCTCTATCATATGTGTGTACTTGATACTCCAGAGAGAAAGAACAAAGAAACAGACAAGAATGGAGTTAATGCCTCTGAAACTTGTCAACCATCATCTTCTGAGGAGGCTCCTGAGGAACAGGTAGTTTTTGAGTTAGACTCTGTTACCACAAGTGTAATGGACATTGTGAACTCTGAAGATGGATCATTCGAGACATCTAAAGAGCTGGTTAGAGACGGCAGCTCTCCTGGAATCATATTGGAAAAATTCTTGACAGCTCGTGAGAGAAATATGGAAAATCCAAACACCCAGAGTCAGATTAGACGGGTGAGTGTTTCTGCATGTTTTGCAGACTGTTTAGATGTTGTCCTTCAACATTTGAATGTTAACTTTTAAACCCATTTGGAGAGTATTAATTATTTATTGTGTCATGTAAAGTATTGTATTGTGTATCAGAATTACATAATTTTCTCATTAAAGGCAAACTCCAAGTTGGATACCAGTAAAGTGACTTCAGCTTACACATCTTCTGACATGAAAATAGAAGAACGTTCTTCAAATTTGGCTCACCACAGTCTGATTTCTTCTGAGAGTTGTACGATGCGTGGAGTACAGATGTTTATTGTAAAAGCAGAAGACCACTTGACAACGAATGAGATGTTCCAGCCTTCAGATCCTCAGCGTGTTGCATGCCAAGGTCAGTTGTAACCAAATGATTAGACTTTAATTATTTGTTAGTCTCTGTTCTAATACAGCAGTATCAAGAAAATATATTTAACCAGATGTCAAATGTTTGTCTATTTAAACCTTTTATTTATTCATATGCTCTTTATTTAACTCTTTCTGCAACATTTTGTCTATTAAAAAATATTTTTTATTCTTCTTTCAGATAAGAACAGAGATGGCACCTCTTCAGACTCTCATGTAGTGCCCCTGCAGACCTACAGCAAGCAATGTATATTTTATCCTGTTAAAGAGGAAGAGAGGGAACATTTAGTGGAGCCTCCTCATGCAGAACAGACATGCTTGGATTCGGGGGAGCTTGCAGGTGGGGGAAATAATTCTGGATTTTATTAGATATATTTAAATAATTTAATTTGGAATTCTTTGCAGTATCAAATACATTTGTTTTGCATGTTATCAGTAATCAGTCCCACTCATATCACATAGGGGCTTCATCTAGAATTGAAGAATGTGAGGAAATCAGGGTGGGTTCAGTACAAATGGACATGCAACATCTGTACACAAACTCTGAAGAGGGTAAATAAAAAAATAGCCAGGTTAATGCTTTGATGTGTGGTCTGTTCTGTGAGCTTAGTTTAAAAATGTGCTTTATTGTTTTTGTAGGTGATGTTAGTGCTGAACAGCAGAGAACTCAAGGATTTCTAGAATTCCTCTCTGAGAATTCAGACACGGATGATGCCGATAGTGTTCATTCTGAACCAGAAGCTGAAACCATTCTGATGTCCTGTTACCATGGAATACAGAGTAATGGTACAGTACATCAGAAGAGCATAGAGAGATGTGGTCCAAGTGGCAGAACGTAAGTATTGTTGGTGTAACATAAGATACCAGGTATGCCAAATTACTGTCAACAATCTTTTAAAAGCTGTTTTTTTCCTCTCCTCTTTAGAAACATGGGTGCCTCTCCAACAAGGCACAAAGAACCAGAGAGGCAGCTTACCTGGAAGCCCATTAACTATTTCAATCAGTATTTTAGTTTGGACACGTGGAATGAAATTGCTGTCTGCACAAGAGAAACATCAAAACTGCCAAACCCTGTTACAGAAAAGGAGGTTGCACAGTATGTGGGAATCCACATTGCAATGGGAACTCTGAAGGTTAGTCATAATATAACTGCATGACACCATTTGAAAAATGAGTCATTCTCAAAAGATGTACAACATGTTCCTTGATATTTCAGTCATGAAAAAAAGATTTATAAATCGTATATATTTAATTATATAAATTTGACCTTATGTTGTTTTGCACATTTTTATTGCTATTATGTGAATTTGTCAAATGCCTTGAACAAAAACCTTGCCCCTACACCATTTTTATGACATTTACAGTTATTTATTTTTTGCTCATTTTATTTTCCTTGGTTTAGTATCAGTGCAAGGTTTAAAAACTGTAATAATATAATAATAATAATAATAAAAATATATATACACACTACCAGTCAAAAGTTTGGAATCGGTAAGATTTTTAATGTTTTTAAAAGAAGTTTCGTCTGCTCACCAAGGCTGCATTTATTTAATTAAAAATACAGTAAAAACCGTAATATTGTGAAATATTATTACAATTTAAAATAACTGTTTTCTGTTTGAATATATTTTATAAAGTAATTTATTCCTCTGATCAAAGCTGAATTTTCAACATCATTACTCCAGTCTTCAGTGTCACATGAGCCTTCAGAAATCATTCTAATATGCTGATTTGCTGCTCAAGAAACATTTATGATTATTATCAATGTTGAAAACAGTTGTGTATTTTTTTTTTCAGGATTCCTTGATGAATAGAAAGTTCAAAAGAACAGCATTTATCTGAAATACAAAGTTTTTGTAACATTATACACTACCGTTCAAAAGTTTGGGGTCAGTACGAATTTATTTTTATTTTTTTGAAAAGAAATTAAAGAAATGAATACTTTTATTCAGCAAGGATGCATTAAATCGATCAAAAAGACAACCATTAACCAGTAAAGACATTTATAATGTTACAAAAGATTATATTTCAAATAAATGCTGTTCTTTTGAACTTTCTATTCATCAAAGAATCCTGAAAAAAAATATTGTACACAAATATTTTGTACAATTGTACACAATAAATGTTTCTTGAGCAGCAGATCATCATATTAGAATGATTTCTGAAGGATCATGTGACACTAAAGACTGGAGTAATGATGCTGAAAATTCAGCTTTGATCACAGGAATAAATTACTTTATAAAATATATTCAAACAGAAAACAGTTATTTTAAATTGTAATAATATTTCTCAATATTACTGTTTTTACTGTATTTTTAATTAAATAAATGCAGCCTTGGTGAGCAGACGAAACTTCTTTTAAAAACATTAAAAATCTTACCGATTCCAAACTTTTGACTGGTAGTGTGTGTATATATAATATATATATATATATATAATAATCATTTATTTTTAAACAATGCTTGTCTCTTGATTTTATTTATTTGTCATGACAAATGTTTAAAAAAAAAAATACAAAAAGTTATGGAAAATATACTTCCAAGGTCAAAGTTAAAAATGTGTGATTTTAAAAAATATATTTACATTAATTTTTTTCATATGGTTCATTTAAATGTAATTTAAATATATAATAATATATTGATAATATATTATATAATAATGATAATAGATTTTATTCATATCAGTGGTGTCACCATCTTATTATTGTACTTTTTCATAAACTGCTCCTAAAACTAAACTGAGACTCTCTTTCTCTGTTTTCCTACCACAAAGTTTCCCAGCACAAAGCTCTACTGGGAAGACTGCACGCGAGTACCTCTGATCTCCGATGCCATGTCGGCTTCAAGATTCTGCGAGCTCACTCGTAAAGTGAAGCTGGTTAGTTCTGGTGGAGCTTCCATGGAGACAAGTAGCAATCAGCAGTCTGAAGAAAGTAATAGAGACCAGCCAGGACAGAGTAATGAAGCGCACAGTAATGAGAATGCACATAATTGTGCAAACTCAAAGACAGATCCTATGTGGAAGGTAATGCCATTGATTAGAAGAGTTCAAGACGGTTGTCGGGCATTGAAGCGAAATGGAAGCTATGGGGTCGACCAGTACCCCCTTCCTTTTCAAAGACACCCAACTCATTCTTTACTTCACACAGTTGTCGTAAGTGGTGGAGGGTTGGTTGTGGACTTCAACTTGAGTGCACATGACTCCAATAGAGAAAATGTAGTTGAGAAAATGGTCTCTAGGGGTAAAGACAGAAATGAAGGGATGGTGTTTCTTTGCAAACCAGAGCTTTCCACACCTTCTATGCTAGAGCATCTTTTAGAGGTGGGTGTGCAAAGCGCTGGCAAGGTTGGTGGGGCAAGAGGGCAAATAGGTGATGAGTTTGTGAGCTCAGATGGAAAACTCAAACTTTTCAGATGTCATCATGGCTTTATCCTTTCAGCAGTGGTAAAGGAGAAGCCACGCTCAACATCTCTTGTCAGTGGCTTTGAGCGAGCGATTAAAGCTGCGAATCTTAACCGTGACTTGAGAAGTCTTTATCGTACTCCATGCACAAACTCGGCAGTCAGCGCTTGGCCACATTCTGTTCTCTGGGACTTGATTGATCTGGTGTTGGTAAATGCATGGATACAGTATAAGCAAGATTACAGTCATATTACAGATCTGTTATCACTTATGGCATTTCGTTTGGAGGTGGCCAAAGCATTGATTCTCTCCAGTGGTGTTGATGCACAAGACTCATCCCCACCCTGCCCTCCTGCTCCCAAACTACACGGCCCAGATACAAACTCAAGACCTTCTCAGGTTCTTGAGACCCCTTTGCCAGATGAACATACACGATACGATGGCTTTGGCCACTGGCCAGAGCAGCTGGCTGAGGGCGATGAGGCCAGGAGGTGTAGATTCGGAGGCTGTGAGAGAACATCACGTGTGCGTTGTCTCAAATGCTGTGTGTTCCTGTGCATTTCTCGAAACCACAACTGTTTCCTGAAGTTTCACAGTCAGGGGTCTTCATGAGGCTGTGAACATTTAAACTTAAACATTTACTCATTTACTTAAATAAGATGGTTAATTGTTAAGTTATTGCTTACCATCCATGACTCCTGACAAACCCTGAGCCACCCATATCTTTTCTTGTCCAGGTTGTGTAGTTGTGTGGAAATAACACAATTAAACATATTTGGGTGTATAATGAATGTTATATTGTGATTGTTATATCTAATTTTTATGTTTCCACCGAAAATGGTATTTTATTGTATTTTACCTAGCAGTAGAACTTGTCCTATGAATTGTTTGCTTTTTATTTCCTAAATGGGGAAATGTTCATGTTTAGAATGTGATGTTTCCATTTAACAGTTCAAGACTATATTGGTTTCTGCTTGTTGTGCATTGCAAAATCATCTTCAGTTTATTTGTATGAAATAAAAGCTTTTACATTTTATAGTATGGGCTCAATATTCTTGTGATAAACACTTTAATGCATTTACTATAATCTATATATTAGGTTACATATAGTTATTATTTTATTAGTTATTATTTTCTTATTTTGCATTACAAACAAGGCATCTCGGTACCTGTTCTGCTTTTCTATCAACACAATGGAAAGTACAGCAGACGCCTTGGCACGTGATGCAGGTTTTTTTTTCCCAGTCTAACAGCGGGTCACTGACTACACGTTTGCGCCCCCTTTATTTTCAAATGTATGTCTAGCTCATGCCTTTCCTTCCAGACAAAAAGGCTATTCTCTTTAAGGTAAGAATTTTGCTGAATTATTTTTTTAAGACTCAAGATTTAGTTAACGTAAAATATAAATATTTCCCTCTTTTGGGGCTTTGTTTGAAACGGCTTTGGCTAGCGAACTTGGTTTTTACTCTACACCAAGTTTAACCTCGAACTCAGCAGCTAGCTAATGTAGTAGCAGCCTAATAAGAACAGCATTGCGCCGTTCAGACGGATAAAGTTTCGTTTTGACAGCGGTATCGGCACATTGGTAGTGGGACTAATTTTAATACATTAAGTAATGAGCTAGTTAGCTACATAGCATTGGTTTAGTTTGCAGAAGCTCAAGGCCCCTGTAGGCCTTGTTAGCCGGTAGCATGTAGCGTAGCATAGCTTAGTTAACGCGAACAAACGGTAGGCGGCTCTAAAACGCGCGATTGGAGACGTTTAGTATCCAAACATTTTTTTATATTATGGACAAATATTCTGAGATTGTTGTGATGTTAAGCTCTTAGTGCGTGTAAAAAAAAAAAAAGGTAGGTAATATATCTTTAGGCTTGTCAGCTATGTTGTGTTTTAATGGCTCAATTGACTTGTCTTGTAAAAACTTCATTCTGAACACTGAAGTACGTAGAAACGGTTCAATTGTGTTCTTACGTTGTTTATTAATTTGAGTGTCACTTTTTAAATGGGTGATGGTATTGTGATGCTTGCACACTCTTAATATGTTTATACCCAATATATTTGTATATATAAATTGTCTATCCTCTTTTCGTTACAGTAAAATTTACAGCAGGTGTACATTGAATCCCTAAGTCCTCATAATGGACTCTGACATACTGAAGATAGAGGAGATAGTAATGGGAGGTGGAGAGGCTGCTGCCCCTGCTGAACTGCCACCTGAGAAGACAGAGGATACCTACACCCCCTCCATTCAGGACCGTGCACCACCTCCTATCATTCAGTCATGTGAGTGTGATGGGAAATCATTGATTTTGTACTGGAATCAGTTATGGAAATGGACGTCCTCCAGCTTTAAAATATGTTTCTAATTGGCACCTGTTGCATAGTGTTATGGCAGTTTTCAAATAGTTTAATGGTGAATGGTGTCCTAGAATTTTTATTTAAAATCTAGGATAAAATAATTAACTTTTAAGTTTTGGGAAGTGAGATTACTAAACAGGATTCCTAAAATATCCCAGGATCCAGATATTACTGGATTAATACTATCATGTTATGTTTATCATACTCTGAAATCCTTTCTTTTTCTAAGTTATACTTTTTAGATGTTTTTATGTCTTGATGTTACACTATGTATATAACATTTATTATAAACTTGTAATAATTACCATTGTCTTCCATAGCAGTTTAAATTTCTCATTCTCTCTCTCTCTCTGTATTTAGACCAGCATGAAAGCTTGCAGTGTTTCCAGTGTTTTATTACTTTCTGCAACTCAAAAGCCAAGGAAAGGCACATGAAGAAGAGTCATCGGGAAGAATACAAACAGCAACTTCAGCAGGTTAGTTGAAGCACTACCTTGATGGCACAGAAACACATATCTCTGATTATTTGCGATTCGTTCATTTACAACATCAACAGTTTGATATGATTAGGTATGGTCATACATCTGTTCACCATTCAAACTACTCTAGACGATGTTTGAAACTTTGAATTGCTAGCACTTCACATGTTATTGCCTCATTAAGTTTAATCGTTTGTTTTATTCCTCATTTGTAAGTTGCTTTGGATAAAGGAATAGATGTAAATGATCCCCCCCAAAAATATGTATTCATTATTCTAAAAATATGAACTTTGTGATGCAAACTCCAAAATTGGTGTAATGGTTTTTAAATTCATTTTGCTAGTGTCAGCTGGAGTGAGTATGTGTTGCTTTGTGTCTGTTGCATTCTTCTAGTTTCACTGACCTGCACATAAGTCTGCATAGATGAGTTAATGTATTTGTTGAGGTTGAAAGCAGTCCATTAACCCAAATTAAATGACTAA
The DNA here is from genome assembly GCA_037950675.1 of Hypophthalmichthys molitrix. Classification (NCBI taxonomy): domain Eukaryota; kingdom Metazoa; phylum Chordata; class Actinopteri; order Cypriniformes; family Xenocyprididae; genus Hypophthalmichthys; species Hypophthalmichthys molitrix. Next base: position 25,054,472 of record CM075507.1, on the reverse strand, counting down.
TAAAATAGGAAAGCAGAGAGAACAGTCTGTTTATTGAATGTAAATCGTATTCTCAATGAAGCTGATAAACACCCATGGCTACACTCTTTAACACTTCATTACATTTGTTTTGTGCTCATGTTCTTATTTCGACAAACTTTATTTATTTACCACTGATAGTTTCTGAGAGGGGGAAAAAAAAAACAGTTTGAGTTTTTCTTCATCAGTAGACCAGATACCAGATTTTTCTGTTATAATAACTGAAAGTACTTTAAATTCTCTGTTAATGTTATTAAATGATGGAAATGTTTTTCGGTTAATGCAGCCTATACCCTACCATTATTATCAAGTGGTTTTGTTTCAGCTATTTTGATGTCAGCTTTATTTGACAGACTTTGCAAACTGAGTTTGCCACCAGGCTTTTTCAGAAGTAGTTATTTGCAGTGTGCTTATCTTTTATTTTTAACATAGTGGATGCACCATAATTGCTAGAACTGTTATAGCATGTTGTTTGAGTCCATGCTAATAGTGATGTTTGATTCGCAAAAGAATTATGCCACCATATAAGTAATGCAATAAATATAACTAAACATTGTGCTGAACAGATATTTAAAAATATTTATCAAAAAATAACTTTTAGACTTCTTTTCAAAAATTAAGAGACTTCTGCAAAAACCTGAATCCATTTTTGAATGTTCATTCAAAGTATGAAATTATTTTGGTTTGAAAAGGATGTATGTTCACTTACCTGTTGCCTATGCATCAACAGTGTGATACTCTGTTCACATGCTACGTGTGTGATCGAACCTTCTCCTCTTCTGAGGAGCTGACACATCATCAGTCGACCCATAACAAGGAGGACAAGCCCTTCAAATGTGCGCACTGTCAAGAATGCTTCCGCACTTTCTCAGAGGTGAGAGGAGGTTTACATAAATTTTTATATTTCACATTATATTTTTATTAAATAGTGACCATTTGATTAGATTTTTTTAATAGTATAAAGTCTAAAATATCTTAAATACTCTATAAAATATATTATTCTAATTAATTTAGAAAATTTAATAGGCAGTATACAGTTTTTTTGCAAAATGGTATGCCATTGTTATCGTAGTGTTAGAGCATGGACAACTATGTACTGTTGATTTACACATGCCATGCTTAATAATATGATTATAATATAATTAATAATTGTAAGCCTATGTTTAATAACAATTCAACATGTCACTTTATTTCCACAAGTTAACAACGCATCGACGGCAGGTATGTCCTGAACGTCAGTTTGTGTGCAAAGAATGCAACGAGACATTTCGAAGCCCTGGACTTTTGCGCAACCATCGTTTGGCCCAGCACCCCGTGCCCCTGGAAGAAGAGGAAGCAGAGGATTCCACAAAGACCTACCGGTGTGGTAAATGCGGTAAGGGATTTGAAGAAGAGGCAGAGCTCCTGCAACATCAGGAGAACCACGCAGGTGACCGGCATTGCAACGGTGGCGCCGCCGTCAAACGTCGAGGGAGGCCGCCGAAAACTGAGGCCACAGCTGCCGGTGAAAAGAAACTGAAGCGAAAGAAGAAGGAGGAAGAGGCAGAAGAGCCTGAGGAAACCAACCATTCAGAAGACGCTTCTGCAACACCAGCCACAGCTGAATCGAAGACGGGAGGAAGACGAGGACGCCCAGCTAAGTCTACCCAGGAGCCCAAGGCAGCAGATGACGAAGCAGAAAATGATGAAAAGAAATATGTTCCTGAGCCGGCTCGGCAGATCCCTTGCACTGAATGTGACCTCACTTTTCCCACCTTGACGCAACTTCGCGCACATAAGAGAGAGAAGCACACGCAGCGGAAGCCTCATCCTTGTGGAGAATGTGAGGAGAGTTTTAACCGACCTGCGCAGCTAGAGGCCCACATGGCAAGGGCACATAGTGCTGGTCGGTACACCTGCCCCACCTGCGGGAAAAGCTTTGGCAGAGAAAGTAACCTGAAGGCTCATCAACAGAGCCATGGAAAAGAAGAGAAGCCGGTCGGAAAGAGATAATTCATTTTGGGAGAATTTTGAGGGTCTATGTTAACAGAAGACGAATTCGATTTTTAAAATTTTTGTGTATAGAAATGTAGGTGGGGACAGGGTTCACTTTAGATTTGAAGTTGTAACATAGTGGGGATCCTTCAACTGTGTGACACTCGAGATCAACACTATGTGAACATGTTATTTGAAAACTGGAAACCCAAAGGGTAGTGATCAGTTAACTAATGGTATCCATGTTTGGGTGCCTCATTGTATTTTGACATCTGTACATAGCTTTGGCATGGCAAGTAACAAAGGATTCATACCACGATTGAATTCTCATTTGTAGGGATAACCATGTTGTAACTAATACCATCAAGAGAAACCCTCGGGAAAGCCTTATTATATTGTCTAAGGCTTCACATTGTTGTTTTCTTTCTTTTTTGGAAAATTTTAAAGTCTTTTCTATAAATATAATGTGTTATTGTTTTTACATTATTTTTAGAAGTGTGTACAATGGTGAGTGGAAAGATTTACTAAATGATTGTTTTCTGAAGAAATCTGGCTAAATTTTATTTCAAATGTTTCCATTTTCTACAGGTATGATTTGACATTTGACTTGAACTTAAATGTTACCCACAACTAAGACAGTTCTCTGAGTGAAGTAAATGTCTGAATAATTAATTGAAAATGTTTTTCAGTGTCTTCTGATTTTTTTCTGTGTTGCTATCAATTATTTGCACACTCTACAGCACTTGTAAAACCGATGGTTAAAGATCTTTTCAAGTTGAAGAATATCCAGGTCTGCACTAATGACTGATGATGAAGGTGAACAGTGGAAACATCTAAAACTGCAACTGTCAGACTAAACCTTTCCCTTTCGTTGCATTTCCAGTTAGTCTTTGGTTAGCAAGCTCTGCATACGTGCACTGTGTTTAAGAAAAGCTTGTTTGATTAGCTGGAACATGATTTCTGCTCAACTTGTTAAGTTCATTGTCAGGCATTGAGCAAGGTGGGTATAATTTCCGAGACATAAGAAAGGCTAGCATCATCTTCCCGTGATCGAAACATTTTGGTTACCAAAGTAACCAATACATTTAAATGGAAACAAGACTAAGAGAAATGTCCCCCTATTAGCCGTTTTCATTAAGCATAACAATGCCTTAAAGTTGTAGTGTGGATTTTTGCCGGCGGGAAAAAATCCAGAACTGTCAATATGTTAAATTTCTCGTATGATCAAAAAAGGATGACAACAACCATCCAGACTAAATTCGCTCAAAGAGCCGAGAAAAGCACAGGACATGACTTAAACGACATGACAAAATTAACAAAAGTTCTGCCGGGTACGGTTCATCAGTCAGTTCCGAAACTAAACCACGCCCCCAAATACAACGCGTTTAGCAACCACTGCACTTTCGTGTATATATATATATATATATATATATATATATAAATATAAAGTGTGTGTGTGTGTGCATTTTCTCATTCTACTATATAAAAAACGAAAGTGCAAATGGCAACATGTCCGCTTTGATTGGCTTTTTGTTAAGACCGCACTAACGCTCCCCTCCTACAGATGGCGACATCAACATTCCAATCAGGTATTTTATACCGGAAGTATTGGATGGACAGTGGCTTATTTTACCTTACTGTTTCTGCATGCTCATGCAACCTAATTTGAGCTTTATCATAGTCGTAATAAAATAGTTTTCACATTGGCGGTAGTTACAATCATACATTATACAGTTGTGGTTCATTATCATAATAGATGGTCGTTGAGCAATTAATAAACCCGGCATGATCAGAGATTCATTGTTGATTACTGAACAGTAGATCCTGGAGCGAAGGTGCTTGCAAATGTTCGTCGAAGACTCCTAGGTAATCTGAATGAAGTAAGCTTGCTACTGCATTCGCTGTAGCGGTTGAATTGACAGATCAAATGCATAAAATGTTCCTGTGTCATGCAGCAATGCAGTTTATGATAGATGTTGTAGACACTGTTTTATGTCTGAGATCTAAGACTTCTCTTTCTCTAGTACTATTTTAGTAATGCTACTACCAGGGTCACAAAATAATTTGTTTATTTTGATTTGTAATTTAATTAATAATCTGTTCTCACCTCAAAATCAATTCTGGGTGGTAAATGTGACTCTTTAATAATAATAATAATAATAACATTTAAAATGTTGATTAAAACCCAGATAACTTTGCCTTGATAGCTAAATGAATACAGTATTTCTTACTTCTTCCCCAAGGCACCATGTCAGAGTTTACCCTCGATATCCAGCTGACAGAGTTGGGTTTTTCAAGCTGGAATTTCCCTCTCTGTGAGCCACAGAGTGTTAAGGAGACATTTTTGCCGACCCCGAACAGCATTGAAAAGCCAGCACCTGAGACTGAAATACATGTAGACTGTCATGAAGATGCCAGCATTGTCCCGAGTGCATCAGCTGAAAAAAGCTTTCTGCTGGACCATCAGTATTCCTCTCCATTCAAGCATGACTCTTCATCTAAAGAAGAAACTGCTCAAGGTAATTCAAAAATCACTTCCACAGAGAAGAGGGATAAAGTCATTTGCACTTCATGGAAAAGACAAAGAAGAGAGGAGACAGAACAGAGAAACGATGATGATGAGCAAAGTGAACAAGAGGGAAAGAAATACAATGAAAAGGAACAGAATTGTTCAGAGGTGAGCCAGGAAGCCTCCAGTGTTATGACAGATGATGTTATGTCTGGTGAAGAAAGAACTGATGAGGAGGTGGAATTTGTTTTGACCGATGATGATGATGAGGAGGAGGAGGAGGAGGAGGAGGAAGATGATGTTGAGGAGGAGGAGGAAGAAGATGACGATGATGTTTCCTGGCCAGGTATTGTATAATTTTCGAAATAATGGATTGTGATTTAATTAATACACTTTTGTAGATTTTGCAGGGCTTAAAAGTAATAATTTTGTACTGCTGGGACAAAAAAAATGTCTTGCCCCACCACAAAAAAAAAAGCACAATACATTAGTGTGTGTGTATGTGTGGGCCTGCTCATTTTGCTTAATTATCTTTTCCGTCATCTAAAATTAATCTTTAAATAAACAAATAATTTGCTATTTAAAACTGGAGCACTAATAATCTAACAAAAATAATCAAATGTGATCTTAAATTCAAAAATATCTATTTTTCATAATAGATTTCATGTCTATTGAGAAATTTAAATAATTTGGTTTGGTTTTTATTTGTTTGTTTTTAATTCATTTATGCAAAATAGTGAAAATAGTAAGAAAGAATATTGGTATATCACTAATTATTTTATCTTAAGCAATTATATGTCCCAGAAAAATTTTTTTTCCTTGTCATTAAATGTTTTATTTACAAGTACAATGTACTAGTTTTTTATTTGAAATTATAATGTAACTCTCTTATATCTATAAATTCATAAACACGCTTTTGCTAAATGATGCCATAAGATGCAAAATATTACTGATTTGTTAGTCATTTCCATCCCATTAAAATAAAGGTGTGAATTTTCACTTGCCTTATGATTCGATTACGAATCAGAGGGTAACGATTCGATAATAAAACGATTGTCGATGCATCTTTTCCTCCAATTCTTTTATTAATAATAGTTACTATATTAATAATCACAATGTTGTTCTTTTTGTTGTTCTATGTTTGTTATTAAAAATAAGAACAAATATGCAAACATGCAACAAGTACAATATAAGAAAGAAATGAAATTGAGTGCTTTACATTTTTTTTTTTCATTTTAAGTAAGAAACCGTACAGAAATTGACTAATCAAATGTAAAAATAATGACCCAACAGTCTTTAGTGTATTAATTACAAATAAATAGATTATTAAAGCTACAAAAGTTGTTCAGTCAAGAGCAGTGAGTGATTCTCTTTTTTATTTACATTGACACATTTACATTAATTTTAAATTTAGACCTAATGCACAGATCTAATATGTTACACCCCTCCCCCCAGCTGTTTACTTTTACTTGAGACATAACCATCTATGATTATGTGAGTACTCGCCAAGACAGATATTTTCAGATTATTGTATTGACCGTTCAAACGCAATACGCCGCTAAAGAGAACTGAAATCAAGATCACATGCTGTTTGAGGTGCCGTTCACATATCGCGTCTAAAAACGCGTGGAAAGCGCGGCCGTGCCTCTTTCTCCTTCTTTCCAAAGCGCTTGCGCTCCTGTGGCATCTGTCATTGCTATGCAACCATAAACTGCGCTCTCCACGACGACAGGGAAGTTTCAGCAAAGGATAAATTGATTTCTAGCCCTTGCATTAGCTTTACTACTAGATATATTTATGGAGATGAGATATAAAAACCACCCTTTACAGCTGTGATCAGCTGTTCGGCTGAGCTTTCCATGTTTTGTTATGGAAAGGCCGAAGCTGATTGGTTGATTCTTGTTACATGACCTGCTTGCAGCATTCTGAAAAGTTGAGAATTTTTTATCTCGATGCGTCTGGAAAATGCACCACATGCACGTCGCTTCCATTATGAAATAACTAATTTGAGTGCGCAAAAGACGTGATATGTGAACGGCCCCTGAGAGAGGCAGCTTTCTGTGCGTGTGCTTCAGGTGTGTGTCAGTCAGCGCGACTAACGCATTGAGATATTTTTCATAGCTTATTGTGCTTAATGGGTAGGTAACGCACACAGTTTCTACCAATCTCATGTTAATCTTGAGGACCTATAGAGTAGCATTGCATCCTTCATATCTCCAAAAAGTCTTTAGTTTTATCATATTTATAAAAGATAGATACGCTGTACCGAGTCATGCTAAAAAAAACTCTCCGAAAACGGAAGTAGTGTATTTGGAACAGAAATACTTTGTCATACGTCGAACTCGTATTTTGAAACGTTTGCATTCTCATGCTAAACATGGCCACTCTTTAACAGTGTAAAAAAGTCAGAATGCATGAAATAGCTTTAGACCCCCCCCTTTAATAACTCTTTTCAACTTCAAGTGTGTAATAAGAGTTCTTTATTTACAATAAAACAGTACATTAATATATATTATAAGCCTATGAAATTTTTTGAAAATTGATTCTTTTATTTTTATGCATCGATGCAGAATTGTTCACATCAGCATTGCAATGCATCGTAAAAATGACTATATTCCGCATCCCTACATTTTAACATGATTCCAGTGGCCTGTTTCAGCGTCTGTTGATACATGTTTTTTCTTCAATTTCAGAGACAAATGGATGTGCAGAGAATGAAGAGAATCGCTGCCATGTGTGTGATCTCACCTTCACCTCTCTCTTCTTACTCCGAGAACATTTAAATATGCATACGGGTGTTCGCCCCTACCGCTGCGATGAATGTGGCAAGCAGTTCTGCCAGTTAGTCAATTACCGCACTCACCTTCGCTCCCACTCGCAAAAGGCCTCTATCCACTGTCGTGTTTGCTCAACCATCTTTGAGACTGAGGAACAGCTCCAGCAGCACTTGGACACTAACCATTTTGAAAAAGAGTTCTATCAGTGTGATTTTTGCAAGCAGATTTTCACTGACCTAGATGTGTGCAAGGGTCACGTAGAAGCACACAGGCAACAGGCGAAACGACATTTGTGCCTCAAATGCGGCTCCAGTTTTCGCCTTCGTAACTCACTGCTCCGTCACTTGGAATGGCACAGCAGAGGCATCTTCTCCTGCTCGGACTGTGAGCGGACCTTCTCCAGCAAGGCTTCTCTGTTACGCCACAGTTTCTCTCACTTGGGCGTCTTGCCGTATACTTGTCTAAAGTGCAAACGTCATTTCCGCTTGCCCTCTCTCTACCATGGCCACGAGTGTAAGCCGGAGAGCATTCAGTGCATGGCGTGTTTGGTTTTCTTTCAGAGTCAAGAGGACTTTGACAAGCATAAGAAGGACACAGGATGCTGGGGTCATCAAGGGGCTTTGCCTACCAAGACAGACGAGATCCGCTGCATGGAGTGTGGCCAAGTCTTTGCAAGCATTGAGGAATTAAAGAAGCATGGGAGCACTCACCAGAGGGTCCTAAAATGTTCTGAATGTGGGATGGGTTTCCGCTCGTCACTCATGCTTATGTCACACATGGGAGGGCATGCGGCACAGCGGCCGTGTCTCTGCCAGGACTGTGGCCTGGGCTTCCCGCATCAACAGGGTTATGACAGCCACCTGAAAACATGTGGAATGGTAACGCCACCTGTGGTAAGCTTTTAGTTATTTTTTTTTATTCTGAGAATACCAAGTGTCCTATACTTTAAAACGGGGGTTTTCAAATGGGCTAGGGAGATTATTACTTATATAAAAAAAAAAAAAAGTTAATACTTAAAAATGTTGAAAGTTCACTGAATTTGACACAAGTTTCAGTTTTTGAAATAAAGCTGAAATAAAATATAAATATTGCTAATAAAATTACTAAAATAAATTAAAGCTATATAGAAATAAAACCAAAACTAATAAAAATGGCAAAAGCACATGACAAAATTACTAAAACTTAAACTAAATTTAAAATAGAACTGAAAATATAAAAATAAAAGCTTACTTAAAATATTAATAGGTCCTATAATAGTATATAAACAATACCAAATTAACATGGTTTGTTCTGCATAAATACTGTTTGAAAGTTTTACAAAATTGTTTTGCTATAAACAAACTTCTCTGAAAAAGTGCTAAGTATGATTTTTATTGTGAAAAGTGCCACATAAATAAAAAGAGGTGTAAATCAAACGATTTGACATACAATCCAACATCAATTCTCTAAGCCAGAAATATGATATTTACAGATACCCTAAAACATGCTGTGATACTATTAGATTCTTAGATTTAGATTAGATTAGATTTATTTATTTATTTATTTTATTAACTTACAAGACAGCCAGTGGCACAGATTCCCAACAAACCGTCCCATACCGGCATGATGAATACGATCTTCAACTAGATGGAACTGGACCAATATTTTAACTGTTGCAATCCTAATCGGACTTATGACCTGTAACATTGCCTGAATCATGATCATGCACTGTTGGCCAGAGGAGAACTGGCCCCCCGACTGAGCCTGGTTTCTCCCATGGTTTTTTTTTCTCAGTTCTTACCACTGTTTTGTCATCTGATGTCACCTGATGGAGTTTGGGTTCCTTGCCACTGTCGCCTTTGGCTTGCTTAGTTGGGGACACTTGATATTCAACAATGTTTTTGATCTGCCTGCATTGACACCATTGTATGCGAACTGAGCTGGACGATGACATCACTGTTTTCTCCAGAGCTGATATATAGATAAATTAACAAATTATTGACTTTTACAGCCGAATGAATCAATACTGAATTTACTTAAGCTGGGCAAAATTATTCACCAGTTATCACTGTAAAGCTGCTTTGACACAATCTGCATTGTAAAAAGCATTATATAAATAAAGGTGAGAAATGCAACCAAAATATATAACCTGAACATTTAATTGAAATGTGCAAATCCTGTATCCCAAACAACACGCATAGCCCTGGAAGTCAGGAAAAAACGACAGACAGGCTGAATGAAAGTACAACTTCGTCTTGACAGACAGTAGGTTACCACTGTACACAAAAGCAGCACTAATAAACACTACTTGATTAGACATTATATGGAGTTAACATCAAAAAAGGAAATGCCATCAAAAAATTTCTGAAGACAGTCATTTCCCTTTAAGATACACAGATATAAAAATGCACCCACACACAAATAAACAAACTGCATCTATGCTCTCTAAAATTTGCCAATCTGAAATACTTCTACACCCATGACTAGTCAGACAGGAGAGAATACGCTGTCTGTGTTAGTTTTTTATATATATCGATACGTCATTTGATCAATCCAAATTCATGTATCTTTACACCCCTATAAATAAATTGAATTATAAATTTCTGTTCTGGTTTATATACATGTAACAGTACTTAATAGTCCATAGAAAAAAGATACAGTCAACTTAAAAAATAAAACATTTTCAGGTTAATTTTCCAGATAAGTGTTTTTATTTACAAATACAATGATGATATAAAATCAGCTTTTTTTTTTTTTTCTTAATATCAAAATGTTGAGAACACCTTCTCTAAAGAGCCTCAAGTTATATAAATGTGTTGGAAAAAATGTCCCTATAGTAATCTTATAATTCTTTTTACAGGCTTCTGTGAAGAAACCCAAACTAAAACCAACCCCCTCTCCACAAATAATGAAACCAATTGCACCTAACATAGTCTTCCAAACTATTGCTCAGGCCTCAAATCCTGTCACATTCTCCAATAGCTTGAAGGAGGTCCGCATGGTTCCATTAGCTGACCAGAATAAGTCTGCTGATGGTACGTGGAAGCTTACCTTAAATAAAGAGCCTCCTCCAGGTATGCCTTTAGTCATGCTTGTGCCAGTTTCCACTACACAGTACTCCTCTACCTCAGGTCCTGCCAAGACATCCCAAAACTTTTTACCATCCTCTCTGGTCTTAGAAACACCTTCATCTGCTCCACATGTAATTTCCATGCCGGTGGTCCCTCCTGGCACTGTTATTAGCAAAGAGGCAGAGAAAGACAACGTAGAGCCCTGCAGAACCAACATTCCTTCAAATACACTCATTCCAGTGGAAAGTCATGACAGTTCCTCTAAGAAGAAGTGGACCATTGTAGAAGATCAGGATTGTGTTCAAGTTTTTGGTACAGAAAATTTAATGGCAGGTGAACTGGCTGCAGGTGTAGTGGAAGCCAATCAGGGAATGAACGTTACTGCGCAAGGAGGGGTGGAGAATGAGCAGAAAAATCAATCAAATATGAAGCCTAATGCATTGAGGGATGAAAAAACAGATCCAGGGTGTTCATCAAATGCTGCATCTCTCCATCCCACACGCCCTGTGACACCATTATCATTAAAGGTCAATGAGGAGAAGGATGATAACATCAAGAAAAAGTCTTCAAATTTGAATGATGACTCCTCATCTGTTTTGGCAGAAGTACCAGTTAGTGTGCCTTTCATGAGGAAATCAGAGAAGCAAATGCTGGATAAGCAGGACAGTAGAGATCAGAGGTTTTTCAAAGAAGTCAATTCTGACAGGATGTGTGCAGAGTCACAAATGGAATTTACCATGACGGGAGACAAAACAGAAAATGGTCCGCAGGGGCCAAACGAATCTGGTTTCGATGTAGAGGTGGAAATTAATGAAGATGTGGATTTGAGCAGTATGGAAGTGGAGATTGGTGACGAAGACAGCGGAGTGGATATGTTGGACGGTGAGCTTCATGAATGTGTGACTTGTGGACAAGTCCTTCCTGAAAAAGATATGATCCAGCACTACATGAAGCATGCGGCCGTCACCGACAGTCCTGAGCGCTCTCCTACTAACTGTCCCTCTCACACTACAGAACAGTCCCCTCCATGTAGCCCATCAAGAAAAAGACTACGATCTGGTACAGAGTTGTGACATTTTGCTCAAGAGTATTTACTATCTTTTTTTTAATTTTTTTTTATGATTAATATTGTTTTAAATTGATTTGCCTGGTTATTAATATTACACCATCTTTAATTATACCATTTACGTAGGAAACAGGAGTCGCAATCATTTTTGCCCAATGGAAATGTGGGAAAGATTGGTGTATGTTAAAACCAAGTGTGTTTTGAATGTGTTCCACTTTTGACATTTCTTTCACGGTATTACATTTCCACACTGTTGTGTAAGATACAATAAATGTAGATGATTGGGACATTGGAAAAAATGCTTTCTTTTGTTTTTGTTTAATATTTTTGATTAATATTTATTTCAGGGTATTTTGGGAATTTGAGGTAGTGTTTTTGAGGTAGATCAGCAGTTTAAATTGGGTTTTTTTGTTGTTGTTGTTTTTTTTTTTGTGACTACACATCTTACAAGTCCTGCTGGTTTAAAGATTCCGTTTCTGATTGTGACGACATCTGTTCTTTACTCATTCCTGTAGTTGAGTTTATGTTCAAAAGTGAAAAAAAAAAAAAAAAATATATATATATATATATATATGAAAATACTTTAGGCCACTAAAAGTCATTTTCACTGCAAATTCAATAAAATGTAAGATAACGGATTATCAGTAAAAACAATGTATAGGGATAAAACAATGATAAATCATTTGATAACTGGTGCATTTCTGTACTTCAAAGATGTTGGATATAAGGATCCATGTCTGTTTACTGAATGTATAAGCATTTGCACATAAAGCTTTTCTTTTTTTCGTCTCTCTTCGTTATTTCTCCTTTTTTTTTTTTTGTAAGGAGACAATTAAAAGGAACAGAAACAAGCCCTTTGTAAAGGGAAGCTGCAAGCTAACCAACTTTGATAACTTTTTTTATGACAGAAATATGTGCTCTGTATCCTACTTAATGACTATAATTTTTTTTTTTTTTTTTTTTTTGAAGCTACATATTGGTGTAGGTCTATACTAAATAATTCAGCTTGACTGTCGTCACATTAAGAATCTAGAATCGTGATATCATTTCGTACTGTTTCAGTGGTTCTTTTTGTAATTGATGCTGCATTGTTTCAACAGAGTTCAAAGTGAAACATAGTTTTATTAAATAAAAATAATATTAAGGTCACATGGCTCGTTACTGAAAGTAAAGTGAAACTGTTGGAAAATAGAGAATGCTGTATGGGTGTACTCAGATCTTATATTTACCACTAAAGGTCGCGTATAGCCTATATTTATTTGGAAGGGGTTGGCTAAACTAACCATATATATATGACTCATAAGGTGGAAAAACAAAATCGTATGGGCGGAAGCAGGCTAACCGATAATGAGCAAAATGTCATCATCAAAGACCAAATGAATCGCTGCACATCACTTTACTGGTAAGCGAAACTCTCTTCGTTGTTTTAAAGTAGCTACTTCAATAACCTCAGTTTTCGTTTTAAAATGTGAGTCGAAACGTAAATGCAATACGGTTTCAAGCGTTATCTTGTGGTCGTCTTTTTTAACTTGACTATTAATATATTAATATTATAATGTTTTATTAAATTCTGTGAGACTTACGCTTGTGATGTTAAATTTTGTAATAATATGTTACGTTACAGTCGTTTACAAGTTCACTGTTGACGTTACAGTTTACTGTTGACACTTGATTTACCAAATTTCTTTGCAGGTTAAATGTACAGTTTTATCGTAAATTGAATAACTTTAGCACGTTTTAGTTAATACACGTAAGAAGGTAAATACTAATGTTCTATTTGAATATTAGTTTGATTATAGGTGTTAATCTTTGAGATTTTGCATATTTTTGATATTTGGACGTTTTCTTTTGTTTGTTTAGGTGAAAGAGCAAGACCAGACAAGTGTTAAACAGGAAATGACAAAGAAAGGCTTTACATTTTTTTTCCTCTCTCTGTTAGGTAGGTGAGACAATCGTTTTTTGCGTTTTTCTTTTTTTCCCCACCTCTTTCTTTCCTGTTGTTTGAGACCACCGTGCAATGCATAATGTGCAGCATCCGGTTAGATGAGGATGCAGATTAACAAAGGAGTTATTTCACATGAATTTTTGTGTTTTGTGCGGGTGTGTATTTTCACCCATCACAATTTTCTGTCTGGTGTTTTAGATCACATTAAGCATAATATTGATAATTGCCATCAATTTAATGACTATGGTGTTATCTTGCTGCATTTTGTAAACTGTTGATTTAAACTATATTTTCACATTACCATAAAAAGTAGACCTATCCACATTACATGTGTTTCTTTCTCTCTCTAACCTTTTTTAAGCTATGGCCAGTGCTGTTGAAGGTAAGAACTGATATTGTGAGCTTTGTGTTTTTGTCAGCATATTAATTATTTGTTACATTTAAATCACTCATGTAAATCCTATAGATATTCGACAGACTCACGCACAATATTTTGAACCTGTTTACATTTCTTTACATGAATGCATTAAACAGGGTGTGCGGTATTTCACATACATGGGTCAGTGACAAATAAGGTTTTTAAAAGTGTAAAAAAACATAATGGAGATATAATTAATTTTGAAGTTTTATTAAAGGATTAGTCCACTTTCAAATAAAATTTTCCTGATCATTTATTCACCCCCATGTCATCCAAGATGTCCATGTCCTTCCTTCTTCAGTCGAAAAAAAATTAAGGTTTTTGATGAAAACATTCCACACTGCAAAAAGAGATGTGTTAAAAATGACATATGTTGTGCAGAATTTTAACACGTGGTGAGTGTGCTCAGGGACTACACATGTTGTGTCAAATTTAACAGTAAATGTGCGATCCATTTTAACACACAAATTGCGTAAGGTAATTTCAACACACAAATGTGTCATTTAGACACATTAAGTGTAACTGAAAATGATCAATGTCTGCTAATTAATGTTCATACAACAATATTAAGCATTACCATCCATTTGTAATTCTACAAAATTGAAATAAAACAGACAAGATGTAAAAATGTTATTAATATAATTTATAGTCAAATTTTGTCAGGGTAGAGAACAATGCATTCACAGAGGCACAACAAAATGCTCTAAATCTCAATTTCATAAACTTAATTTAGATGATTAGATGACACAAATGCTTTGTATTATCTACAATACAGTAAAAGTGTTACCAACAACTACACTTTGATTGTTTGAAACAATCATACACAGTCAAGACTAGCAAATAACCTTTCTCATAACATAAGATCAACTTATAAAATGTCAGATACAAGATAAAACTTACCAAATTAGACAAATAAACAATTTTAAATCTGTCAATAACAGTCAGTTTTCAAAATCCATAGAATGTTTGTCGGTTTTCTTCATAAGACAAATGCATTTGTAATGCACTAGCCATTAACAACAGTATTCATTCAAAGTGTTCCAACATCAATTACACTTACAAGTAACAAGACTAGTGGATGACATTTCTCATAACAAACTGAAGTCAGACAGATACTTTTGGATACATTTAAAGAAACATTTTAGATCAGACAAACATTCAGGCATATATTTTGAAATTGTTTGCAATGACAATCACTAGGAAATATTGTAAAATTGTAGTTGTGTACTAACTGTGAAGTAATACTTCTTGTTACATCTGCTGTAGTTGGGTTTGTTGAAGAATATATTTGGGCATCAAAAGAGGCAACACGGGAAGTAGGAATGTCAGTTTTAAAAGGAAGAGAATGTGGCGTTTTTTTAATATTAGATGCTCCAGTCTTAGAAAGAGAAGACTGAACTAATCTGTGGTGGACAGGACAAGTTTTCACACCTAGAATATATTGTCCACAGCACGTCAGGCCCTCATCCACCAAAATGGTCACTCTGTCAATCCTCGCAATGATGTACTGTCATGTTGTGCTCTTCAAACTCCCAATGCAGATCAGCTGCGGTCTGGTCTTTGATGCGGTCTCAACTGCTACAGAGGGATGCAATACTGGCTCCAAGCTTAGAGTTAAGGGGGGAAAAAGAAAAAAAATTTACATTTTAGGAGTAGAATGCATCAAGTCATCATTACAAAAATAACGGTCCATGTAAAACTTACCGGTACAAAATTAAATTGAAGGAAAGAAATTTCAGATTTAACAATGCATCGACTTCCAGGCAATGGTGGCAGAAGATATGCAAGAACAACCATCATTGTGTAGCACTTTTTAAAATGAAAATTAATGAAAACAGATTAGAGATACAAAAGTTTAAGTGAAGAATTAAGACCAGCCTAAATAGGGTTGTTGTGAAAACCACAATATTACTGACAAGCCAGCCGCAGAGGATGGCAAATAACTGCTGCAACCATGAAGTTTATTTTGATTTATTTTTTTTAAGGTTAAACCCTCCTCATTTTACACTCAATGCATGTGTTTTTAAGGTTAAATAAGTTAGTAAGAGTGAAGAAGTTTTTTTGTCATTAAGACTTTGTGTACCATTGTGATTATTTACAGCAGCTCCATAGATTTGCCTAAACAGTCAGAAAGAAACCTAAACAGTCAGAGATCGACATGTGCAATTACCTGGATCTGTCCTCCTTCACGTCAAGTCACATTAATATTTGTTATAATAAATTAAACAAGAGATGTGTGTGTAATTAAAGACTTCACACTTACATAGCATCTGCTTGGTCTTCCATCCCCCCTAAAAGAGAATATTACTCCTTTCCATGGTAGCTTCAGCTTTCAACTTCTCAGTCAATATCGAGCTTAAAAGAGGAAACATTTTCAAAACATATCAGTGTTACTAACAATATCAAAACTTTTGCATTGTCTATTAAAATATCTTAAAAGGATATTACACCAAAAATGAAAATGTTATTGTTACTGTTGTTGTTACTCACCCTCATGTTCCAAACCTGTATGAGTTTCTTTCTTCTGCTGAACATAAAAGATATTTTTAAAGAATGCTGGTAACCAGATACATGACGGTAGCCTTTGACTTCCATAGTTGGGGAAAAAATATATAAAAATATATAAAAAAAACAACTGTCTTGTTACCAACATTCTTAAGAACATCTTCTTGTGTGTTCAACAGAAGAAAGAAAATCATACAGGTTTGGAACCGTGTGAGGGTGAGTAAATGATTTTTGGTTGAACTATCCCTTTATGTAAAAGAAGAAAATAAGTAAAGACTGAACTGCAATGAGACCTGCTGTAACTTACGGATGGGTGCAACAGCATTGTGATTCCCCTCAAACCAGGCCAGAGTGAAAAGAGCGCGATCTGCCGCAGTTTGAAAAGGCAAGAGGCATGACGTGATTGGCCGACAAAAAAACAGCCGTTGATATTTTGTTTAATAAATTGAAATATATATAATGTATATTTATTTTTATAAATGATTTTTATTCATTTTAGAGCTTTTTGTGCGCTACCATACGAAACATATGTATTGTTTTTATTTCCATAAACACAAACTGCCCGCCCAGGAGATCTGTTCAAGTGGCAGTTTTTTTTTTTTTTTAAATTACACATTGTGTGTTGAAATCCTACACAACATGTGGCAAAATACTGTCAACACAGCCATGTGTGTTGTTTTTTGACACATCTGTTTTTGGATTATTCTCCTTATAGTGGACTTCAATGGCCTCCAAATGGTTGAAGGTCAAAATTAGTTTCAGTGCAGCTTCAAAAGGCTTTAAACGATACCAGATGAGGAATAAGGGTGTTTGGAGACCATTGAAGTCCACTATAAGGAGAATAATCCTGGAATGTTTTCATCAAAAACCTTAATTTCTTTTCGACTGAAGAAAGAAGGACATGGACATCTTGGATGACATGGGGCTGAGTAAATTATCAGGAATTTTTTATTTGAAAGTGGACTAATCCTTTAAGTGTTAACAATGAGATTGTGTTTTTTATAATCAATTAACACTGCTTTTGTCGTGTTTTTTTTTTTTTTTTTTTTTTTTTTACAAGATAGACAAAATTTGTCACCAAAATTTGGTTTAACCAAAATTTCGGTTTTACCGAATGACACTTTTGGTTATACCGAATGATGATATTTTCAAACAATGCTAATAGGCTGATAACTAGCTAGTTAGCTTGCTAGCTAGCAAAAAGACAAACATTTTACATTCAGTACAAGTTTTTTAAATATTACAACATTTTCCATGTTTTATAGCGGTTGTACCGAATGACCTGAAGTTTCGGGACATGCGTATGTGCAAGTGAAAACATTAATTTTTTATATAGTTAAGAGAGAGTTAGTTACTTTGCTTTAGTTACATTC
This sequence comes from Hypophthalmichthys molitrix, assembly GCA_037950675.1. Lineage (NCBI taxonomy): Eukaryota > Metazoa > Chordata > Actinopteri > Cypriniformes > Xenocyprididae > Hypophthalmichthys > Hypophthalmichthys molitrix. The sequence continues at coordinate 25,036,837 of CM075507.1, read as the reverse complement.
TTTCTCATAACAAAGCAACAACTTCTACACATAATTTTATTACCATGTTGCACTATGTTGATCTATGATGTTATAAAAATATATACATTTCTTACATTTGAAATGGCTGTATTGGCCTTTGGATGGTTAAACCGAATGACCTTTTGACAATTCAAAATCTTTAATATACCTTTATATGTAGCAAAATATAATTAAAACCTTTTGGATTCAATAAAAGAGATCTAGTTGTACTACCTTACATACTTTGGATGTCATATCTTTGTTTTTATTATTATTATTAGGGGCCAATAACTTTTGAACCGTAAGGGTTAGAAGCAAAATTCTTTTTTCCTCTGATTCCTTGGGTCAAGACGAATCGATCGCACCCTATGATGTCATTTTCCGTCATGAAAATTTTTCCGCCATTTTGAATTTTCTGAAAAACCTACTTTTTCGAACTCCTCCTAGGCCGTTACTCCGATTTTCACGAAAATTGAACCAGATCATCTTCAGACCATGCTGACAAAAAGTTATGGAATTCAAGTCGATTTCTCAAATCGTTTTCGAAAAACACGCGAATGAATTTTACGTAGCGCTTGCGAAAAGAGACATAAGGCTGTATCTCCGCAACGCTTTATCGTATTCAGACCAAACTTGGTACATGTCATCACAAGCATGACCTGAGGCAACATGCAGCGTTTCGGCGCAGCGCCACCTACTGGTCCGGAGATATGAAAAATGGCTATTTTTGCTTATAACTTCTGATGGGTTTGTCCAAAAATCATAAATTTGGTCTCGTTGGATTCGGGGCATCATGCTGAGTCGAATGATATCCAGTTTTCCCATATCTGCCATTTTGGCAGTCGGCCATTTTGAATTTTGTGCTAAAATGCTGTATTTTACAAACGCATTAGCGTATCGTCACGAAACTCGGTACAGGTCATCAGGACAATGCCCTGAAGGATCCTGAGAACTTTCGGACCAGCGCCACCTAGTGGAATTTTTTTTTTTCATATGCTTATAACTTTTGATCTGGTTGGCTTATTTTCATGGGAGTCACATTCTTAGACTCCTGAATCCTTGCCGAGTCCAACGATACCAAATATGATAGATTTCAACTTACGGTTTGTGCGGCGTGGTGTTTTAGCGCTTAAAAAACAATTGCGAATATCTTCGAAACCGTTAGTCCGATCGAGACGAAACCACCATAGGAAACACGAAACCTAAGCTGGTTAACTATATGTTAAAGCCCAAATATCAAAATTTTGATAGGAAGTGGCAAAAAAATCAAAACAAAGTCGTCTAGGGGTCATTTTTTATGATCTCTTACATGTAAATGTCTATAACTCCAAAACGAAATGAGATATTTGCACCAAATTTGATACACACATGTATGGGGTCACCATGAGGACATATAAAAAAATTGGTGGGATTGTGCCTCTTGGTGGCGCTATAATTGAACAAAACATGAAATTTACATTGACTACAATACAGTATTATGATATAAAATGCTGTATCATACGAATGCATTGATGTACCATTATGAAACTCAGAATGTGGCATCGGCATCATGCTCTGAAGGTACACAATAGGTTTTGAGATAGCGCCTCCTTGTGGTCAAATTTTATAAAGAAATATTTAAAAAATACTAATAGCTTTATAAAAATGTGGCCTATTGTAATGAGACTGGTCTTATTAGATTCCGTGGGTCATGCTGAGAACATTGATGCCAATTTTGCCACAGTCAGCCAAACTTCCTGTCAGTCATTTTGATTTTCTTTAAAAACATACTTTTTCGAACTACTCCTAGACCGTTGGTCCAATTTTCACCAAGATCGAATCGTATCATCTTCAGACCATGCTGGTAAAATGTTATGGATTTCATGTTGATAGACATAACCTTTTTCCCATACTGCAGCAACGAATTAGAGGCATGATGCCAAAATCACTGTTGAGTCTGTATCTCTGCAATGCTTTGAAATATTGACACCAAACTTTGCAAGTGTCATTGTCACCTCACTCTGACCACACCACATTAATATGGTCACAGCGCCACCTATTGGTCGAAAATGATGAACCAGTAAATCCTCATTTTTGATCATTTTTCAGCTCTTTTGCCTAAAATGATCTTTATAGGTCTTTAATTGCTCACTGTTGCAGTTGGTCTGTTGCTCCCAGCCATGTTGGCTGGCATCTTGTGCTGCTTTTGTGCTTGGCCCCGTAATTGCTGCTTGCAGCTATATTTATTATTATTATTATTAAGGCCTTTGGACCAAAAAAAAAAAAAAAAAAGACCTGTCACGTCATTGACCCACATCGTTATTCTTTCCTATAGACAGAGGCACATGCTTTGGTGTCGGCCCTGGGACTATAGCAGGTATTATATTAGCTGATGTTGCAGTGACGGTCCTCATTGTTACTACCACCTACTGGTATGCCAGCAAGCGCAGACAAAAGAAAGAAAACGGTAAGAAATTACGCAGTAATACGCACACAGCTTGCTACTAATTTTCTCTAGCAATCCTGTTATTGTCACATCAGTGCACAGAACACATTTAACATGCTTGTTTCCATGTATTTTTTTTTAGCTGACGAAGTCTACATGAATGTCAGAGCAAACTGCAAAACATGAGGATCAAGACTGACATGAACAATGGAAGACTCACTGACATTTAACATCATACGACACAGTGTGATAATATATATGATTTATCTACATTTTAGCACAGTTTGAATACATGGCTCTGGCCTTTTAGGTGGTCATATGATAGTTGCCTTGTAAATAAAACAAAATTACGTTATCTGTCATAAAAGCACACTGTAAACTAAAATTATTAACTCGATCTAGTAGATTATTAACAGCAATAACTGCAGTGCAGTGAAGGAAAAACACTGCCACCTAGTGGATAGTTCAGGCTCGCTACTATTTTCTTCCTCTAGAAGTAAAAGTGACTTAAAATGTAATGTGATCAAGCTTTCTGAAACTTAAAAAAAGAACCTCAATTTCCTCTTTTTGTTCAAAAAGGCATGCAATTATGTGTTATGATTCTATAGGCGTCATTGAGAAACGAGTGTATATGACAGACAGACAAACATACCATCTCAGTTTCTTTGCAACAGCTTTAGGTGATTAGTAAGAGGTTATAATTCGAGTCTATGGCATCGTAGCTTAATATGCAAAAAGTGCAGAGTTCTTATATTCCTCTGTACCGTTTGTTATGCTGTATAGTTTCTATGCATATAATTTAACAATGAATAAATCCCAATCTTTTTAAAAAGTGGATTTGTGAATTTATTTGATCTTCAGCACAATGCAGAATTTATTTTGTAAGTGTATATTGCAGATTTGTAAAAGCAGTATAACATTTATTTCATGCTCTCTGTTATCTAATGATCTTGACCTTTTCCAATCACATGTGCTCTGTGTTGATAATGGAGCACAAGAACAGGCCTTAATTTCTGCGGACTGTTAACCCACAAATTATCAGCAAAGAAAAAAACATATCCTGATTGAATATGTGTGCTTTTAGAGTGATAGCATATTCTTTTTTTGTGTGTTGTTCTAAATATGAAAAGTATCAAATGACTGCACTGGAATCTCCCAGAAATTCCTGTCTAAAACAAGCACAAGACTGTGACTCCTCCACTGGGGGAAAAAAAAGGAAGTAGAAAGAAATGAATCTTTACAGTATACTTAAATCACATAAATTTCTAAATGTATTTGCAGTTTGCATTCAATAACATAATTCTGTCACCAATGTAGATCACTCTTATTTGATAGAGCTGTTTGTGAATGATTTGGAATCATTTGACCCTGAAAGACCCAAATATAGAAAAAACTGTGATTTAGTTTTTTTTCACCTTTTGTATGTTGTTGTAGGAGGCCTCTAAAGCAGAAATGGTTTTTACGTTTTTGACATTTTAGCAAGTTTTTTATGGAAATGTTGTTATATTGCAACGTTGGGCCTGTGGGGTATAGCAGAATTTCAGTGATTTTACTCAACAGTGTCAGAACAAATGCAGAGAACATCTAAGAGTTCATTTGCAGGGTGTACAGCTTATGTAGCCCAATAACAATAGCATATATAGCTATACACTAATAATCACACAATAATGATAACCAGGCAAACCATATTTTTTATGAAAAATTATTATAAAAATAGGCTCAGATTGTGTTTACAAAACCTGATAAACTGAATGAAAAGTTTGATATTGTGATATACATGTTCAGTTATGGTAGTTCCATGTTGAATATGGATAATCCTTTCTTTTTGTACTCTTTACTATTATCTGTCAGAGCCGTGATCATGTCTTGGCGGTCATAGAGTTTATTTATTTATTTATTTATTATCAATTTAAGTTAAGTCACCTTTATTTATATAGCGCTTTTTACAATGCAGATTGTGTCAAAGCAGCTTTACAGTGATAACTGGTATATAATTTTGGCTGCACAGCAGCTCTTAAAGAAAATGGTTTCATTGTCCAGCTTAAATAAATTCAGTATTGATTAATTCCGTTGTAAAAATCAATAGTTATTCATTCAGCACTGGAGAAAACAGTGATGTCATCGTCCAGCTCAGTTCTGTTCGCATACAATGGTGTCAATGCAGGCAGATCAAAAACATTGTTGAATATCAAGTGTCCCCAACTAAGCAAGCCAAAAGCGACAGTGGCAAGGAACCAAAACTCCAACAGGTGACCAACAGGCAACAAAAGTGGAGAAAAAACCCTTGGGAGAAACCAGGCTCAGTCAGGGGGACAGTTCTCCTCTGTTATAAACATGCATATGATGGCAAAAATGACATCATATGCATTGTAGATAAGACGTCCTGTCTGATAGCATTCTGAAATGAAAAAAACACTGATTCCAGGCTTATTAATCTCAATGCAAATCAATCTCAAACATACTTCACACAACAGAATTCACACAATACTGTCTGGCTAGCTTATTGTGCTCTATTTATCATGCTAATAGAACTTATACCCCCACATTCCAGAATATTATCACCTGGCCCTCATGCAGCAAGTAGTTATTTAGGAAAACAAGCAAAGCCCGGAAAAGAAAACATTATTTTATAAATAATAAGATACAGATAGTTTCAAATACTGCTACACAAATAGCCTATTTCTTCAGTAAACTTTAATAATCATTAAATTTTGATTTTTGGTATCAAAGAAGACATTTAAAATCAATATTATGTTTTATTGCTGACAAATTAAATTATCAGAAAAGTAAACTGGTAGAAATACAATTCATCCATGTAATGTGCAAGGTGCACAGGCAAATTTTGCTACCCCTTTAACCCAGTGTTGTAAAATTACAACACTGACGACATAAGCTCAAAATCTAACATGATCAAAGCATTCAACGGTATCTTAATATCTGCATAATCTAGACATTAAATCAGAAAAAAATATTTTAGTCCAGTTAAAAAAAAAAAAAAGTGATTAGTTAGTAGTTTGTCTTCTCAACAGGCCAGGTCTTTAGGATGAACTACACACTCCTGTATCACTGAAACACACTTTTTTAAGAACAACATCCTTTTTTAAATAAAACAATGATAATAAATAAATGGAACAGGATATATGTTTTTTTTTTCTACCTGTTTGAGAGGATCAGATACTGGCATTAGTAGTCACATCCTGTGCAGTGAGGCTTTTAACCACATTAACACCCAGGTCCCTCTCACTAGCCGTTTGCTCACACACATAACTTACTGTGAAGTGAAAGTGTATTTACTAGGAAGGACATTCGGAAAATACATGTATTTCCATTAACTGTATGTTCAGATTTAGTTTTCAGTGTTTTCATTTTAATTTGGTAAGGCTAGACACTGACAGGATAAAATGTAAACAAATTAAATACTGAACTAGGTTAAGTGTGTGTGTGTGTGTGTGTGCGTGTGAGAGGGAGATATGGGTGAGAGAGCAAGGGAGAAAAAAGACTAATGTTGCTTCAGATAGCAAATACAAGCACGTGTAGCTCCTCCCCATTATCCTTTGTTTCTATTTTGATGGATGGTGATAAGTCATCAGCACACACTCTGTGATTTTTCACACGCAATTTCCATATAATTCACTCTGATATTCAAGGTGTTTTAGCTCACAGCCAGAAAGGCTTCTTGTGCTCTTTTCAGGGCTGCACCAACCCTGTGTATTTCTCTCCTAAACCTGCGCTCATTATGAGAAGGACTCTATACCTAATGGTCCCCATGAACGGACTATTTGGTGAGTACATTTTACAAACTTTCACAGGTTTTAAGTTTAAATGAACTTAGCTAAACAGTGTTTTTATATATATTGTTCTTAGTTTAAATCATCAGCATCAAAATGATTCGCTCGCTCTGGGGTCAGTAACTCTTTGGCGAGCACAAATTAATTATTTTCAATAGTTAAACTTACAGACTTTTGGCTTACTTTTCACTACAAAATTCAACAAGATAATATATTGTAATTCAATAGCAATATAGAGAGAATAAAAGACTTCATGCACATACATTATATTAACTATTAAGTTACAATTCATGTATATGTACATGTCATGTATATATTCTACATTAAATATCTATATATTTAAGTATAAATTGTATTTAATATCTTATTCATAATCATTAACTGATTGATATGGCATGGCTTTCCTTTTAAGTGTTTCAGTAAATATAAACGCAATATCAGTTTCATGGGGTTGTTTGTGTTTTTATGTGTACTTGCAGTGATTATTGCAAGTAATCAAGAGGAAAGGGCATTTTCAATTCTGTTGATTGATTTGAGAACATGCTATTATAAAATTTTCTCTTCTCACTTTTATCAGCAGGCTTTGTTGAGGGGAATCAAGGTAATTATTCCTCCGAAAATCTCTGAAATTAAGCTGAATGTCTTCTTTTTCCATATTAGAGCATTAGTGTGCCAATGTGTTTTCTGATTCTCAGACTGCAGTTCATGTCACCAGTTGGACATTGGAGTGGTTATTGGGATCATCACTTGTGACATCATCCTCACGCTCCTCATCGCTCTCTCAGTCTACTGTTTTGTTTCCCGCCAGAAAAGGAGAGAGAGTTTACATGTGCAGCCCAGATGCTGTGGGTCAGGTATGCCTGCTTTATAGAGAAATCAAAAGAGATTTACGTCAGTGAGTCCCATTCAAAATGACACATTTTTCTGATGTTTAAGGCAAAGCAAAAACTCACCAGCCATCAATGAGGTCAAAGACAATTGAAGTGGAATCACCTTATCAGGTAAACTGAGCAATATCAGCTTATGTGTATTTAATGTACTATATTAATACATACTATATTGTAGTACATGCATACTACAATACTAAAAATAAATCAGTATTTAAAATAAATACAAAGTATTAGTTAATTTTAATACCAATTTTGGTTAAATCTCACAAATCATCTAAATCTAATCTTTTTTTTTTTTTTCATAATGGTTTCTTGAATTGTTTATGCATGTACTAATTTTCAAAATTGTTTAACAGGAACTTTATGGAGTCCAATCAGATATATACAGTGATCTTCAGCAGTATCGGAAATGAGGTGACCATGTGACATTTAATGTTAATAACGGGTTGTGTACACACCCAAGAATATTTGGAGATTGCATTCATTAAGTTCTCAAACTGTATCATACAAATGTGTATTTATCCTAAATAAGCTATAGTAATTGATTTATGTTAACCATTTTTCCTTGAATCCTCTTGATTGGTTGTGGCGTACATACAAAACATGAATAAAAATAAATAAATATATTTTTTCATGGTTTATGGAAATGAAATTATCTTAAAGAGTTTGTATTCCACATTTTTAATATAGCTGTCACAGTTGTTTTCATTTTTATGTCATGTTTTTATTTATTCATAATATATCTTTGTTATGAAACTATATCAGAATATAATTCCCTTGCTCTTCATGTAGAAATAAATGTTTTATTTTGATTGTGTGGCCACATCATGCGTGTTTTTTTCTTCTTTCAAGTGGCTAAGGAAGTGGACGCTGTAGCTGACCTGTTTAGAAATGGCATGACCACAATGAGTCAGTTAGACAAAAGGGACTTTTTTTGGGTTTTCTTTCTTCTTTTTTTTTTTTTGAGTCCTCAATTTTAAATCCTGAATTTCCTGAATCCTGAACTTTAAATCCTGAATCCTATATGTACTTAGGAGCATTTTTACTATTGCAGATATGTTGCTTTATGTCTATATAAGTCAAGTGTGATTATATTAAGACAAAGCAAATCAGGGAAATGAAACTGAAGGGTGCTTGACTTGGCATAGAGAGCAATTTAATTTCTTCTAATAAGTGTGACCACTTCAAACGTCCACAAGAGTGCACTATTATCTCAGTGTGCTATCTGTCAAGTCCACTGTATGTATTCTGTCTTTATGTACTCTGTCTTCAGACTTAAAATTCATGTCCTATTTTGAAGCTCCTCTGTGTGTGTGCACTTTACTCTAATGTGTGATCTACAACAGATTCAATATTTCGTTTGTCTTTGCACTCAATTGACGTTTTTGTGAATATTCCGAGAAACCTTAAAGTACCAATAAGATAAAATGTAGCCTATTTCTCCAATGGTTCTAAGGCACATCTGGACTAACAGCCAAGGCTGTTAAAAAACTGCCAAATTTGAATCATGCTTTTGACATAACATGCCAGATTACACTGACTGAACCCAAACTGTGAAGCCAGCTTTGTGTTGGTTTTCAAGTAGGAATAGATGAGAAATTGTTGACTGCATCATAGGTTGATTGCAATATTGTTTTACAGTTTTATATATTGCAATTTGCGAACTGTTTCACCGCCATGTTGGCTTGAAACTAGCCTGCGTCTCATTTCGGAGGCTGCGTCCTCTGGAGGTCGCATTTGAAGGCTGCATACCTCATCGAGGCGGTCTCATTTAAAGGTGCAATATGTAAGAAATTTTACTGTAAAATATCCAAAAACCACTAGGCCAGTCTTATATATGTTGTTCACTTGAGTACTTACAATATCCCAAATGTTTACAACTATTTGTAAATCGTGAGAAAATTGCAATTTTAACCAAGGCTCCGGGACTTGTGAGGAGTTGCCTTTCAGTTGCTTCATACCCACTTTACCCTCGGTTTCCGTTTTATTTTGTATGGAAACACCAAAGACGCTTTATTATACATGTTTTAATAGACAAGGGAACAACTGTTTTGATATATTTATAGACAGAAAACTAATTATTGTTATATAGCTCAACACGTTTAGTCTTATTATTTAAATCTAATTTTCTTGATTTATTGACTACCATGCTTTGCCATGCCTCAGAGAAAAACACTATTTTGTGAAGTATCTAACATAGCATAATCAGATGCAGCTTTATTTTTAGTAACAGTAATACAGCATTTTCTCCATCATACAATACGTTTTAAAATTAATGTCATGCCATTTATCAACACAAGCAACTCAGCATTTATGATATTCTAAAATCGATCCAGCTTACTGCAGTGTGCAACAATTGTCTCGCAGCACATCATTTTCAACACACTCAAATAAAATATCCAATATGATAAACAGAGCTGCGTTACCTCAAACTCATGACCGGAAAAGCGGAAGCGGCGCCGGCTATTGCGGCATAATAAAAGTTCCGCTGCTCGTGGTGTGTGTTGCGCAATCGCTCCAGCGGCCTCGTTCAGCTCCGTTCAGCTCCAACAACATTCGGTCCTGCTCTGCTTCATACTACAGTAACGTTAATAATCGCATCCATGAACATGATTTCTTCCCGAGTCCTATCCCGATTATTTTCCACCGGCTGTGAGGTGAAGACCAGTGTTCGAACTATACCAAAGTTATTAGTCTTTGACTACACAGTGGACTTTGGGAGAGCCCACTTGATTTTTTTTTTTTTTTATAACTGTGGGCCACAACACATGCGAATAACATGCCTTACCTTAACCCATGCCTGGGGTCAGCTTCCTTTGCTTGTTCGAGTTAACATGAGTGGAATTTGCACCGCAGCGCCCCCATACCTTGATGCTCATGACAAGAATAGCATGTATAGTTATCTTTATTGAAGTGAATTAGGTTTAATTCGCCGTCATGCATGAATGAATGATATTTTTGCAATTTTACACATGATAATCCACGATGATCACATTACACAAAATTTAAATTGCACATCAAAATAACACATTGTCAATATTTTTTGAAACCTCCCCAAAATTTCACAAATCACGTTTTCAGGGGAGCCCATGTCTTATTAAGGGGAGCCGAGCTCCCCCGTAGTTCGCACCCTGGTGAAGAACACTTGTCCCAAGATCCCACGCTCAAACTTGGCTTCATCAAGCTACTCCTTTGTTTTGAATAGGCCTCTAGCGATCTCTAGCGGACAGAAAATCTTATATATTGCACCTTTAAGAAAAGTAACTGTTAAATTGCAAAGTAAGAAAGAAATTACAGTATTTTACACCTCACAAGGAATAACAGTCAATTTTATTAAGGTAACTTTTCTTAAATAAGACATCCTTGGTGACGTACGCAGCCTTCAAATGTGACCTAAAGAGAAAGAAAGTATGGCGTTTTAATAATGGTTCTAATTAATATTTACACTACTATAACAACGACACAGAGGAATTATAACTTTGGAATCACTTTCAGAACGATTTTTTTTCCAGCTAATAAACGATAAAATCATTGACAGCCAATCAGAATCCATTATGCTAAGAACTCGAGCATTTAAAGCGGCAGACGACATAACTGCAGCGCGCGCTTATTAAATAAACAGAACGTTATCGTTTGTTGGCGTCGACGCTATCGTTATAGTTCTCTTATCGTTCTTGGGGTGAACGGGCCTTTAAACTATAGCGCCCCTTAATGTAACGTCACATGTCGGAACACTATTTTATTGCAACCATAGATTGTAACGCATGAATCGATCTTGCATAGCTACGAGGAGCATCTTTGCTCAGGTAGGCCTACTTGAGTATGATTCGGGCCCTAATGGAAAGTGTTTACTATAGTTATCTGCTACATTTAAACTGTATGTGTTAAGTCATTCAGCAGATAGTTATTCTCCTTCAGTTCTGTTCGATGTAATAGGAAAATGCAAATACAAACTAAACTTTTTGAATTTGGGATTATATTCGTAATTACAATTTGAAATCAGTGGCGCATTTGAGTGCATATTTCATGATTCTGACTAAAAGCTATTTGTTTGCAGGACATATGGACAAACAAAGAGCGTTCAGATGAAACTAGGTTAAGCTAATCTTTTAATAATCTTACATCAGTTTTTTTAATAGGATTTCAAACACTTTCTTTTGCTTCCTCTGCACTATTTACCCAAAGCCTGGCATGCTCGAACTACTCAGAAAGAAACAGCAGGAACGTATTCAGAGAAAGAAACCAATTATTTTTTTGGTCTGGTTTGTTTGCTTAAGTTTTTTTCCTCAGTGTGAGAGGAAATCTACCATAAATGTTTGAGTGTTTACATACTGTTTTTAACTTTTGATTCACATTTGAGTGTGCAGTATCCCTGCTTTTCTAACTTCAGAATTCTTTTCTGTTTGAAATATATGGAATGACAAGCGCTTCGTCTTCATCTACCCATAGTTTACGCTGTTGGTATGTGCCAGGCTGGACAAATAGAGGAGGAGTGTGGCATCTATCCTGACCTTGGCAGCCAGTTATCAGCTTCAGGCTTATGTAGCTTGATAATTTATCATACTATCAAAATACATTCCTTAACTGAACCCACAAGCACAACAAATGGAGTTTTTACAGGTAATCTTTAATACTGTTTTTGTCAATCTGCATTCCCTTTTTGTTTGTTGATTCATCTATGGTATTCTAAACTCTGTTATGACTCCGAACCAAAGGATGTGGTTTAGGATAGAAGAAGTGTATGTGGTCTTCGAGTAAAGTGGTGAATGCTTGTTCTGGTAAATGTATATGAGGTATAGATTCATGTAGATGTTGGAATTTTAATCCATGGCTTGAAATGGTCCAAGAATGGAAGTTTTATCTATATTATATGAAGCAAAATTTATAGTGTATATTAGTGAAGACCTCTCATAAACTGTTTTGTACATCATTAGATTTCATATGTCAGTGATTTTTTTTTTTTACTATACCTTGCCCCTAAACCAAACCCTCACAGAACCTGTTTACATTATTAGATAAAACAAACTACAGTTTGGCTGATCTTCAGCCTTTAAGATAGTGAGGCCACCTTAAATGATCTTACAAGCCAGTTTTCAACATATTCAACTGTATGAGTGAAGGCATTAAGGCCTGGTTTCACAGACAGGTCTTAGATTAAGTCTGGATTAGGCCTTAGTTCAATTAGGACATTTAAGTAGCTTTTTTAAATGAGCTTTAGAAAAACAAACATTAATGGTTTGCTTCTTGACACAAAACAATGGCACCAACATATTTTAAGATATGTCAGTGCAAGTTGCTTTCAGTTAAAACAGCTCAAACATGCATTTTAGTCTGGGACTAGGCTTAAGCCTTGTCTGTGAAACTTGGGGTAAGTGTTTATAGCCAAGCCAAACGCACACAAACACACACGGTGTCTCTTTTTCCTTCTTGCAACTGGCTGGAATTATGGAATCATTCTGTGACCTTTTACTGAGCACACAACCCTTACTTAGGTTAGAAAATTAAAGCTTTGTAAATCCCTCCCTGCATAACCCAACAGGGTTGATCATGAACTGCTGTTAGCTCTCCATTTTTCATCTAGATGTAGTTAGAGCACATAGCTGGCAGGCACTGATCACTACTAAATGTTGTCCACCATAACCCACAGTTTCCCAAAACTATGTTGTCAGTGCATTGTTAACATGATGTAGCCACTTCAGTTCATTGTGGACACCTGATATTAGTGTCTGCAATTTAGCAAAATGTGCAGTGGGAGTTTTGTAAACTTGTGAGGTCTAGTCACACTCATGTTATCCATAAGAACTCCTATTGTGCAGCTGTTTGAAACCCACAGTTCTGAAGAATGCCAAATAATTCTCTGTAATCTGATGATGTCAGGCTGACTGAATGCGGTGCTGTAAAAGTTTGGGTGCTGTAATTAGCTTCTGCCGTGTTATCATCCTGCCCTCCCCATTGCTACAATATGAGGCCTGATAGTCACAGGGAGATTGGGTGCCCTGTCAAATCAAACAAACTCTCTCTGTGTTAGCACTCGGGTGGCTGGTGATGATAAAAAAAAAAAATAAATAAATAAAATAAATCATGCCGATAGGAGAGGATTCGCATGAACCAACACCAGCAAGTAGTGCTAATTCATCTTCACTGCTTTGCCGGTGATGGACAGAACGGTTATGTAGCCTGAAAAACTGCATTCAATTTGTTGATTTATTTATTTTTTTGCATGAAATCACACTACTTTTTAATAGGTTAGGCTCAATTGATCGAGTTTTTTCAGATCAAAAAATAGATCAAAATTGACAGTAAAGAATTTTTAAAACTTTTGTTAAAAAATAAAATAAATGCTGTTTCTTTTGAACTTTCTAATAATCAAAGAATCCTGATAAAAATGCATCAGAGTTTCCACAAAAATAGCACAACTGTTTTCAACGTTAATAATAATAATAATAAATTATTCTTGAGCACCAAATGAGCATGAATGAATGATTTCTGAAGGATCATGTGACACTTTAGACTGGAGTAATGATGCTGAATAAATTAGAAAATTATTACAGTTATTTCAAAATTATAAATGCTTTGGTGGGCATAAGAGACTTCTCCCAAAAAAAAAAAAAAACTTTCAGACCCCAAACGTTTAAATGGTAATGTACTTCACTTTTTAGCATAATACACTTAGGTGGTATAGGAGTATAGGTGGCTTCAAATCTAGTAAACCTAAAAACCGTACACATATAAATAAGGAAAAGTTCCATTGGTAAGTTTGTCATTACACTTTTCATTTGCATTAAAATTACATATGAAGAAAGATGAAGTTTCAGTACATGGGGTCATAAGAAATAGTTCACTCTATCAAAGTTTCTGACCCAATTTAGATTTTTCCTGAGCCAGTGCTGGGAAATAGATTGGATAATTTGATTCTGACTTGCCCTGGTAATTTTCCGCCTCTGTAAGTGTGTGTATGGGTGTGTATTTGTAGAGAGCACTACATTGTTCACTGGCAGTGAGTAAAAGGAGTGTTGTGTGACTAAAGTGCCAGTCAGGGTGAGCTGGGCAAATACGTGTCACATTGATGATCCTTGGCCTGAAAAAAAAGTCAGTAACAGGGTCATCCTCTTATCTTGTCAGAACATTGGAGCTTTGCAAACTGACAGGGCCTGAGGGGCATATTCAAAGTGGTCTCTCATTTTCCTGCTACTCATTTATTGAAGTTGTTTGAAGCCTTGATGCAACGCCAGGACTTGTGAATCTCCAAAATCAGTACGTAAAATGTACATATTTGTGTTTGCACTTATTTATGATGCAGTTTTATATATAAAAAAGCTCAAATACATTGCCCCTGATCCTTCTTTCTGCTGTATACTGTGTGAACTGAGGCTGAGACAGAGTTCTTCAGCACACTGGATGGTTCCGACACCCTCCTTCATTGAGGGTATTAAGACCTAGTCATAATGAGCGTCATTCACTGCCTCTGTTGCTCTGCATCATGGGGGCACATCAATGGCTCACCAGTGACTGGCCACAAATTAGCCAGACAAGAAGCACAGGGAGCTGAATGGCTGGCTGTGCTCTGGCAAATATGGGATTAGAGAAGATTCAGGATATGACACAAAAGGGAAGGATGAGTGTCAGAGGCAGTGGGAAAAAAAGAGCAATGGATGGATTTAAAACTTCATCTGATGCTTGTGCAGCAGGCCATGGATATCATGTCATGAATGAATAGCTGAGGTTTCATCATGACTCAGCATTGCGTCAGTCCCAGACAGATGGCCTTCGTCAACGGCAAGTCGTAGGATTGTGTTGTATTCTTAGAAGTAAAAGTTAAAGCACTCGTAGAACACATAATGAAGTGTTTTCTACTCTGGCCTTGACGTTCTGAAAACTCCAGATACATTATGGCAGAACGCTCTCAAGAGAATAGCTTTGACTGGTACGGTGCAAAAGCCTGAAGTGTTCTTTAGCCAAGGAAATCCTGGAAGCTGTACGGCTCTTCTGATAAGATGTTTCCTGGAACAGAATGTTGTGCTTGCTGGAATAAAGGAGGAGCCTTGGTTCTGTTCATTAACAAATAATTGATTCTGTGCCTCCAGGTAATATCTTTTCTTTTTTTAATGATGATATGAGTGATGGAGTTACTGATTGGTGACTGTTTTTCACAATCCATTCTTTTTGTGGGCCTGTACAGCCTGTCCAAAATTAAATGCTCACTTAAATATATACAGATTGTGAATTTAAATTATGCTAAAAACATATTAAAGTGAAATCAACACAATGGCTCATTTACATAAATCTTATTTTTAGGTAGGGCTCTATGGTGTTGTCTCGCTGGGTCCCTGTGTTTTCCCAGCTATTCCCAACAATTGCCTGAAGCATTCTCACAACGATACCAGGAAGGGTGTTGTACTTCCTCTTGTTCCTCTTATTGTACCCAACCTAAGTAGATAAAAGTCAGACTATCCTTATCTGTACTGAGGAAAATTACTATTTTGTAAACCATGTGAACCCAAAACCTGATGTAAAATTTCTGTTTTTTATTATTTTTAGTTATTAATTTCTTCTAAAAGCCAAGTCTGCTTTTTCTCAGTTTTAGTTAATATACCTCAGACCAGTGCTTCGATACATTTCATTCCTCTCTCATCTCTCACAATTCCTTACTAGCTAACTGCAAATAATTCTTTCCATTTCGCTCTTCCTTTACCATGCCATTGAATATATAAAGATTTTAATCTGTCTTTTACTTGAGGGAGAGAGTTTTGATTGCTGTTGGGAGTGTAATGATCCCATGTAATTAGTCTCACAATAAATTGCAATAACATGTTGCACAGCTGGGAGATGTTGCTTTGTTGCACTGGAATAATCTCCTCTCCTGAAAATGAAAGACTTATTTAGTGTGTCTGCTGCATGTTTTAGCACTTCCTGAGAAATATTATCATCATGTGAAACTGAAATGTATTAAGTTACCTACCAACAGAACTAACATCATGTTAAAAACAAATGATTGATTCACGTTCAAAGTACAAAGTGTACTTTTTACTGAACTAATAGAATCTGTCATACTGGTTATGATAACAACAGATATCCTACACTCAAGTCTATTGTTTTGCAATGCTGCATTTTTTTTAAATTTGCATTTTTGGAAAACGGACTTGGCCCAAGGTTTTTATTTCCAAGAAAAATGTTTTATTTCCATTGGTTGTTAGCCCAGCAAATTTTGCGTTATGCACACCTGCTTGTGTGAGGCCAATAATGTGATGAAAAAGTTTACTTTAGTCTTAATCTGGTCACCAAATTCTGCAGGATTACAGCTATTTTAGTCAGGTGAACCTGAAGGACTCCTTTCATATCTCGGCTGCAAACAGGAGTTTAAACCCTCATCAGCAATGGAATTATAGATTGGGAAAAAAATCATCAGGACAATACAGCTTATTATTCCTCTTCATTAGCCTTTTTTCAATGAAAGGGGCATTTTTACCAAATTAGCATAATGTTATTGAAATTGATCCTTTTATTCTATGCAGCGAATAAATTCACATTATCCATTTGAACTTTAGAGAATGAGCAGCAAATTAAAACTGGATTAGTATCAAGAGAATTCATAGCTATCAAATCAAAGAGCTGTAAATAATTGTGAGTTATGTGGTCTTGAGTATCTCCAGTTATCTCATTTGAGAGGACATCTTAACACCGGAGCTTTGGAGATCATTCTTATGACTGTTGTTAAATTGGCAATTATATTATTAAAAATATACCAGAATCAGAATTGGAAAGAGATTTATTGCCAAGTATATTTGCACACAAAAGGAATTTGTTTTGATGGCAAAAGAAGCTTCCAGCGCACAGAGACAACAACAGTACACAGATGGTGAAATAAAAAAAAAAAAGATATCTGAATAAGATACTGTGTGTGTGTGTGTGTGTGTATATGTGTGTATATATATATATATATATATATATATATATATATATATATATATATATATATATATATATATATATATATAATATATATATATATATATATATATAATATATTTATATATATTATATATATATTATACTACTAGTCAAAAGTTTGGAATCGGTAAGATTTTTAATGTTTTTAAAATTTTTAAGGTTTTAAAAAAGTTTCGTCTGCTCACCAAGGCTGCATTTATTTAATTAAAAATACAGTAAAAACAGTAATATTGTGAAATATTATTACAATTTAAAATAACTGTTTTCTGTTTGAATATACTTTATAAAGTAATTTATTCCTGTGATGGCAAAGCTGAATTTTCAGCATCATTACTCCAGTCTTCAGTGTCACATGATCCTTCAGAAATCATTCTAATATGATGATTTGCTGCTCAAGAAACATTTATGATTATTATCATTGTTGAAAACAGTTGTGTACTTTTTTTTTTTTTTTTTTTTTCAGGATTCTTTGATGAATAGAAAGTTCAAAAGAACAGCATTTACCTGAAATACAAAGCTTTTGTAACATTATACACTACCGTTCAAAAGTTTGGGGTCAGTAAGAATTTTTATTTTAATTTTTTTTTTTTTTTTTTTAAAGACAGTAAAGACATTTATAATGTTACAAAAGATTATATTTCAAATAAATGCTGTTCTTTTGAACTTTCTATTCATCAAAGAATCCTGGGGAAAAAAATATATTGTACACAAATATTTTGTACAGTTGTACACAATAAATGTTTCTTGAGCAGCAAATCAACATATTAGAATGATTTCTGAAGGATCATGTGACACTGAAGACTGGAGTAATGATGCTGAAAATTCAGCTTTGATCACAGGAATAAATTACTTTATAAAATATATTCAAACAGAAATTTTTAAATTGTAATATTTCACAATATTACTGTTTTTAGTGTATTCCAAATTTTTGACTGGTTGTGTATGTGTATATATATATATATATATATATAATATATATATATATATGTGTATATATATATGTGTATATATATATATATATATATATATATATAATATATCTATCAGGTCAGTGAATGGATTGCTCTCTTTTTCTCTCCCTGGAATTCAGACATGTTTTACTATCACCAGACCTTCTAGTGTAAACAGTCTCAACGTTTCCATGGAAGTGAGGGGTGGTATGAGAGTCGGAGCCACAGTCCGACTAACCCGACAAACCCTGGCAAAGAGAACGGATTAGAAAGATAACGCATTATAACAGAGTAAAAATATAGACTTGTTCTGACAAATAAATGCATATGTAACTTACTACTAAATATAATATAAACAGTACTATGATGTCAAAACAACATTTATAAAGACTACTGAGAGAGGGAAAAAAAATCAGTTATCATTTAGCATCCTGTCCTGTCTTGTACAGAACCTCGCCCTGTTGAACAAGGGTAGTTTGTTCACATTTTGTAAACAAGTATTTCCGTGATAGTCTATAAAATCATTGCACAGAAGACAGCAGTGTGGCCCAATACTGTTTGATGTACTGTGTGGTGGAGGACCGCTTTATGTGGCTCTTCTCAGAGGATTTGGAGATGATTGTCAATCTAGCTGCAAAGACTCTTTTTAAAATAGCTATTTTATAGTTGAGCATCTCACACATTTACAGGCATATTGAGCCAATGATAACACAAGTAATATACTGATAAGATCACAGCCTAATTATTTGTCTAAATCAGCACCGTTATTTAATCAACGTTGGGTTAAAACATGCGATTTTATGCTTAAATCTGAGTGTAATCAGTCAGTATCTTAAATTAGATGAGAAATTAGTTTAAATTGAGACTTAAATCTAATTAAGACTTTTAGTTTGAAACACTTCAAAAAGCAGCTTTATCTTTTCTGAGCATCTGTACATCTTATCTTGAAAGCGCAGTCAACTTCTTCAGCAGATCTGTACAAATCCTCTCTTCTTTGGCTAAACAAAACCTTCTTTAGGCAGCATTATCTCACATACTGCCAACCAGGGGCATCTAAAGTCTGATATCATGAAACAAAAACACATCAGAATCTCAGAGACCACATGGTTCTCTCTTGTTATGCCCTCTTTTTTCCTTACTGAATAGATAAATCCCTAATGAGACAACAAAAGGCATAAGCACCATGAACATAAAAGTCAGAGAAGAGAGTAAGAATGATTAGTTTCTGCTAACCCAAAACATAATGGTCACAATGTCCAATATTCAGTTTTCTCATACCGTCATAGTGTAATGCCGTCTATACCTTCTTTATGCGGCATCATTCAAAAAGATATACGTAAAATATAATGAAATTTATTTTATAAGTCCCGTTTTATAAGTCCTTTCCTCTGACCATTTTAAACTCTTGGTTATTACTTAAGCAATTTTAATCATATTCATAAAATTAATGTTTACTTTTTGCCTCTGGGGTGTTTTTCATCATTAAATGTTTGGATACTCATGAAATAAATATGATGGAATCATAAATCGACTCCGGACAGAAAAAGCTCCATCAAAAGTTCCATCCATCAAACAGAAGTGTTCATCTCAACTGAACGCTGAAATACATAAAATGAAAATATCTTCTCTGTATATGAATGAATAAAATATAAGCAATATGAGCAAAAATATAGGTTTATTATATTAGGTTTATTATTATTATTATCACTAAAGTTATTAGTGATTACAATCCTATGTTGAAGAACAAAACCATGCTTAAGTAAAAAATACTCAGACTTTATTGAATATGTGTCAAGAGAATACATACAAGGTCCTCAAAATAAAATACTATAAATGAGATCACTAGAAGGTGAAATGGAAAGGCTTTCATTATGAGTTCCCTTGGATGTGAATACAGCAAAGTGAGGGAATGATCATGTCCTTAATACAAAAACACCAGGATTATCATTGCTAACAAGCTGAAGTTGTCCAATTTATAAAAGTGCTGCTGACAGAAAACTCTCTTGAGAAACCAATGAAATTGCAACACTGCCGCTGTACTTGAGGTGATTACAAATAAAGCCCATATCCTCCATGATGAGGCTGTTTGCCCACTAGAGAATCTCCCTATTTGATCCATCAGTTACAATTGTAATCATTCTCAGTGTCTTCTGTGCCATTTAAATGATTCTCCAGTTCCTGTATGACGGCTTCCCTTCCCATTTGGTCGTTTCTCCTCTTTTCCATGATCAAATCCTCTAAACTTTGAAAGTCCAAAACGTGACTTTTCTTTTCAGACAGTTGCAGTTTCATCTTGTACGGCTGCTTTCCAATTCGAATCTCCCCTCCCATTTTAAATTCACGTTTACCAAACCTGCACCAGGCAGCGAAGCATTCAGAGTTCTTCCAGCAAATATCTCGCTCTTTCATCCCCACTTGCTCCATGGCATTCTGCACCACAACATCCGGGCTCAGCGCGCGGAACTTATACAGGTCGTTTACAATTCTGCCCCTTTTACCTTGACTTGCGTCAAAAAGAAAGTCGCATTTAATCTCGTTTCTGTGCAAATGAACTACCTGTAGGTCGCCAACACATACCGCCCAATGCGGGTACTGGCCGATAGCCACAAACTCCACCAGGTCACCGGGGTTGCACTTATTCGGCAAGTTCTCACACGACAGCGTTCCCACTTCGCCGAACCTGCTACTCCTTTCGTATATACACTCTTCGCGATAATATACCGCGCATTCTAATTCATTGCGGCAGTCGTAATGTTTGACATCATCTTTTTCTGTCTCTTCGATGTTGTCCTCTTGCTCGTCGTCATCCGTGGAGAAAATATAAGACACACCGATCCGTGGAGTGTCGTCCTCTGGGTCGAATCCATTAGGGTCAGTCGTGGGTAATTCATTGTAATTCAAATGGGTAAGTTTCTCCACTTGATTCCCCATAACAATGTCCGAAACTCGTGTGAACAAATTCGCGTCCCACCTGTATAGGTCGGGATTTCAAAAACGCAACACGTAATCCGGCTTTGGAGCCCAGTTCAGGTCTAAGTCCATGTCTTTTTATCAGCGAATAGCTGTTTAGAGTAATTAGGTGATGTGCGTTTTGGCATATCATACAGTTAACCGAACTGTGTGCAAGCTGTTAGAAATGTTGAGTTTCATTCTGCGTTTCCGAACAGGTGCGTCTCACCTGCTCACTTCCTGGTGTGAACCGCAGACAGGGAAAGCCCATCAGACACTGAGGTGAACGCACGGGGAGTCCTGCAGTTAACGTCTTCTGTGAAGAAATGTTCTTTTGCTGAGTTATTTCCTCTCTTTCCGCGTAATGGATAATGCCCAGGGCTCTTTGAAGTTCTGGAAGAGGCAGTAGAGGCGCTCTGTGCAAAATAGTAGCGAGCACGGTAATGTTTACTCCAGGCACGGTCAGTTAAAGAAACAGCGCACAATTAGACTGGAAGCGGATTTACGTTTTCAATGAGCTAAACTCACTGAGAGTCTACAGTTTAAAGATTACCTTTCTGCCCAGATGCTTATATTTATAATATATCTACATAAAGACGTCAAATATGAGAGTGGATGCAAGTCAACAGGTTTTTATTGACTTAGTGTCTTATGTGACACATCTGAACTTTAAACTCAAACAAGCTGCCATTTTCAGACATCGTGATGACGCAATACTACAGAGTATGCCTACTACAGATATACTACACTTCAGTTCTTTAAAATCTCAAATCTTTAATTGCTTAATATACAAAGGGTGCAATATACCTTTTTTTTTTCACCTCTCGGGTGTGCAAGTACAGCTCCTTTCTCTTTGAATGGGGAAACATCAAATTCTCCAAAGCTGTTTGCCAAGCTTTCAGTTAAATTTCATATTTGAAATCACTAATGAAAGCTGACATCAACTGTCTCACAAATTTTGTTAAATGCTCGAATCATGACAAAAAAACTTTTTCAGGCTGGATCAAGCTAATGCGCATGCGCAGTCCTAAATTGCGCGTCTCTTGTATCTCATTTCGGAGGCACACGTCTAACTGTTTCTATAGAAACCGGAGCTTCTAACGGCTGCTGCAGTGATGCGATGAAATTGAAACCAATTTAGAAGGTGGGACTTATTCTGCTATATTGCGCGTTGCACTTTTCTTCCATTCAAAACAATACGAGTGAAGCGTCTTGTTATTCTAGTCTTTGGACGTACTACCAGTGATTTTATATGATAGGGAGATGAGAGGGTCTGTATCTCTTACCATTAGAGAAA
The DNA here is from genome assembly GCA_037950675.1 of Hypophthalmichthys molitrix. Taxonomy (NCBI): domain Eukaryota; kingdom Metazoa; phylum Chordata; class Actinopteri; order Cypriniformes; family Xenocyprididae; genus Hypophthalmichthys; species Hypophthalmichthys molitrix. The sequence continues at coordinate 25,014,590 of CM075507.1, read as the reverse complement.
GCGTAACGGCTAACTTAATCACGTGCTGCACCTCTCAGTCTATATAGTGTAATGGCAGTGACATAAGTCGCAACATTCCCTAGTCTGCCTTCTCTTAAAAAATACATTTTTATCAAGCTTAAATCTACATATAGTTCCCAACGAAAGTATTGTTTAGTGTAAAACATGCTGATGATTAGCGAACAGGCTGTCAATTAATTAAATGATTAGCTATTTCCCCACAAAAGCTGTTTAATCGGCAGAGTAAAGCCTCTCATCCATTGACACATTACGCTTTTTTGGCTAAAGGTTGCAGGCTTGCCTTCCAGTGGCTTTGGTACTATATCCGCCATGTTGCTGCTCTCACATGAAGTACCAGCATAAAGTTGCGTTGCTTCACTTCCATTCATAAATCCTCTCCCGTGGCCTCACGGGATAGTAAAGTGTCCATTGAAATCTCGGCGGAAGTAATGGGTCATCAAGGGACTTTTCGCCTACTGTTTTTCGAATACTGTGTATTCGGAAGTACTTTTTGTCTTACTGTTTTTCACCTAATATATAAGGTGTATATAAGTATAACTAATATACTTTTTTGTGAAGAGGTACTGTAACCAACAGCTTTTTGATTGCTGTTTTTAGTGGACAGTCCATCAACAATATACTGTCATTATATATTATGTTATTATATTTAGACATTACAAATATATTTTATCATTAAATTTTGATATAAAATCATTATATCAAAATTAAGCACTTAAATATATATTGCAAAAATTTAAAAAATGCAAATCAGTAAAATTACTAACAAGAAAAATTGGACATGATATAAGAAATTAAGATGGTACAACAATTTGAATTAACAGTACTGTACATCTGTTTGCATTTGTGAAAAATTATATAATTGCGTCTACCCTGAATAAAGTCCTTTATTGCGTCTTTCACTTTGAAAACAGTGGCAGCATCTTCAGAGGCGTCTCCCATGATGTACTTCAGCTTGTGGTATCCAGTCCAGAGCAGGAGGGTCTGCAGTGTTTTGTCCTGTGTTGTGGATTGCCAAACAGCTAGCCTCTGGCTGTCAGTCCATCACCCCCAGTGCAGGGGTTTCTCTTGCCCAGAAGCGTGCCTCAGCTCTTAATTACCTAACGTAACAGCTGGCCAGTGAGTCTGCCGTGTATTTGCTCACTCCAGCACGGAGATATCTGGCTGTCGCCGTGAGGCATGTCACCAGTTAAACCAGTTACAAGCCAAGCGTCCATCTCCCAGTGCCACATCAAAAAAAAAAAAAAAAATCCTACAGCCTCCTGACAGTCTCTTCAGAGCAGACACACCTGCTCCCTTAATATTTAAGCATTAATATTAAATTTCATATTGTGCTTATATAATGAATTCTATATGTGCCAAAAACAGATGTACTTTAACATTTTTATGTTAATTGTGTAGCCTACAAAAGACACCACTTTATGATTCAGCAATCAGTCTTCAGAGTGACATTTCACTGAAGCCTTGTGTTAAAAAGATCCACACACCCCTCATCTCCATCCTGGTGAGTAAACAGAGGAATTTCAACCACCTGACATTTCAGTATTGGTCCGACAAAACCACAGGAATTCCTCTGAGTGTTCGAACTCTACAAAGATATTTTTTTTTTTTTTTTTTTTTAGTTTCCTTCACCCGAGAGCCTGTACTTGGGCCATTTTGAATGCCAAGGCACCTTGTGTCAGTATGCCTGTGACACCGTATGAAGCTGTCTGCCACCGCTGAGGATATAAAGATAAACAGCGTTGCCTTCACACTGACTCGCTCAGTGAAAGAACTCATTATTTAGTTTCCTCAACTGTTAAAAAAAGACGTCTGGAACACAACACGACCAAGAGTAAACAAAATAGGGTGAAAGTGCCAAACTAGTGGGAATGTGTCTTATGTTTTTGTTTCCAGTGGCTATGCACTGGTTACATCAGAAGAATTTTAAGCAGCTAATAGTAAGCCCCTTAAGATCCCTCTTTCTCTCTCTAGGTTTCCAAAGGCAACTGCACTCCATCAAAGGTGTGTTATTGCTGAAGGTGCATGGTGTGTGTCTGTTTGTGTCATGCCAATGTGAACATAAAAGCCTGAACTGGCTGCAGAGAGAGAAATGAAAAGAAGGCAGAGAAGATCGTCAGGTGACAAAGTTGAGGTGAAAATGACAAAGGTATGTAATGTCATTGAACGCAACTTTGCTATCTGCAGTTCCATTATCCCACAATTACACTGATATAATGAATAGAGCTGTGTGTTGTCTTGTAATACACTGCGGATTAGCTTTAAAAAAAAAATCATGAAACCACTTTTAGGTAAGCTAGTTTAGTGATCACTAATATTGAGTGCAGTGAAACACTTATTTGTCTAATCATAATACCCAACATGTGTGATGACTATTAGGACATATTTTTTTCTCAGTAAGTATCATTTGAGCTGCACTGACCTCTAGAGGAACATGACATTTTAGCTCTCATGTCACACAGTAATATGCCAGTAGGCCTAAAATAGTGTTCCTGTAGACCAGAGCCTTTCAAACTAGGGTCCGGGGACACCCCAGGGGGCTGCAAAGAGGTGTTAGGGTCTCTTTATTTACTAAATAAATTTTTTAGAGCTGTTAATGTATGCATTTAAGATATTAGTGACATATGTTTAACATAATTTATGTTCACATTCACTAAATCTAAGATTACATTCTGGTCTGAAATCAAATCAAGATATTAATTGCTATAAAAAAAAAAAATATATATATATATATATATATATACACACTACCAGTCAAAAGTTTAGACACGGTAAGATTTTTAATGTTTTTGAAAGAAGTTTCATCTGCTCAACAAGGCTGCATTTATTTAATTAAAAATACAGTAAAAACAGTAATATTGTGAAATATTATTACAATTTAAAATAACTGTTTTTTGTACACAACTGTTTTCAACATTGATAATAATCATAAATGTTTCTTGAGCAGCAAATCAGCATATTAGAATGATTTCTGAAGGATCATGTGACACTGAAGACTGGAGTAATGGTAATGATGCTGAAAATTCAGCTTTGATCACAGGAATAAATTACTTTATAAAATGTATTCAAACAGAAAACAGTTATTTTAAATTGTAATAATATTTTACAATATTACTGTTTTTACTGTATTTTTAATTAAATAAATGCAGCCTTGGTGAGCAGACGAAACTTCTTTTAAAAACATTAAAAATCTTACCGTGTCCAAACTTTTGACTGTGTGTGTGGTGTGTTAAAAAAAAAAAATAAATAAAAATATATATATATATATATATATATATATATATATATATAATTTTTTATATTTTTTCTAATATCAATCTAGCTTACTGCAGCAAGTGTCTCATACCAACCACCGAGCTAATGCACAGAATCGTGTTATAACAACTTTCAATACACTCAAATGTGTTTAGTATGATTTGACCAAGTAAAACAACGCTGCATTACCTAACGATTTTAATTTGCTAAATAAAGTGACCTTTATAAGTAGTAATTCAGCCTTTGCGGCTATTTCATTAGAATGAAATAAAATTATGTAAATTTAATTGATCAAACGTAACAAAGTTCAAGTTCAGGGAAGGAGGCAGATGTTAAACATAACATTAATCATAAAGTATGCATAAGCAACCAAACGAATGGAGCGTCAGCGGCAGACAGCGGCATATAAGCACAATAAAAACAGCAACAAAAAAACGTCCAAGGCTCTCGGCTGCGCCCTGCTTCTTACCACAGTAACATTAATAAAACTTTAATACCTTAGCTCATCCATGAACATGATTTTTTCCTTAGTCCCATCAGATTGCTTTCCATTGGCTGTGGATGTGAAGAGGACAACTCCCATGATTCCATGCTCATTCATGGCGTCATCAAACTACGCCTTTGTTATTGTTTTGAATAAGTGGCCTGTAGCGGTAAAACTTATGTACTGTGCCTTTAATAATATTAAATTTAATATTTTCCTCACACAGTATAAATGGATTTTTACACACAAAAATATATAGCCTCCTTAATATTTATTAACGGCGTCTCTCACAAAGACTATTATATTTGGTCCTTAGCATCAAGAAGTTTGAAAACCCTTGCTGTAGACAACAATGTTGTTAAAGTTCCAGTAGTTTGCTTCATTTCACAAGGATTTTCTTTGAAATTCTCATTCTTGCATTTGTTAACACCGTAAAATGCCTATACTGGACTGCTGATAACATGATAGCTGCTTTGTTTGCTCTGAACTTCGAAGAAAAAGCTTTAGAATTTGCTGTGTGGTGATGGTGATCAGAACTTTTGCCACCACTCAAAAAAGTGGAACATCCTCTCCAGGCCTTATCAAAAAAAAAAAAAAAAAGGCCAGAAAAAGTAGGTCATTCAGATCTGACACATGACCCAATTTGCTATCTCACTATTTATGTTCCCTTAAATGTGTGCATGAGCGACGCAAACTATGTAATATATCACTGTCATAATGATCTTTTAGAGGTCAGCCTGCAATTCCTAATGGACATATTGCATTTTGCATTGTAACTCTATCAGTGCCATCAACTAATATTATCATATTGTAGAGCAACATGCACAAGCACTTGTTGCAAGAATCTACCCAAATAAATGTTACACACACACACACACAAAAAAATGCAAATATAGTCTTTTGTGCTGTAGAGAGAGGCTCTTGTTTTATGGTAGTCTGTTTTTGAAATGTCTGTTGCAGCATTTGAGGAGGATCACAAAGGAGTCCATAATGGGAACCAAAAGATGAAAGTGCTCTTCAAAATGCATCAGACATTGTGCCTTAATATATCGAAAACCCATGCTTCTTTCTATTACGACTACTTTTCGCTCTTCTCATAATGCATCGCAATGAGAAATTTGTAATGAATAGGCGCTGTTTTGGTTAGTGTCAATTATTTTAATGTACAAAGGCTTTTGTTCATAGAACATGCAGGAGTAACACACATATAAACAAAATCCAGCTCTTTTACATGTAGATTATAAGAATAAGAAATGAGATATCATATAAAGGTATATTCTAAGCTATAAAATAATTCATATTATTTAAAAATATTACAATATTTTATATAATTATAATACAATATAATTTAATTAATATAATGTATTTTTATATAGTAATAATACTGAGGAATACAAATTGCAGAAGATTTTTGGAAAATCTAGTCTAGAGGTCATAACTCTCCATCTCTTGGTGTGACTGTTATTTACCCTTCATTTCCTCATGCAGTGATAAGCAGGGTTAATCAGTGAGGATGCTCTCCCTGAGGCACAGGCGCTTTGGAATTGAGTGCTTAGCAAGAGATAATTAACAAATGCAGACTCACAGTAAAACATGTGGATGCTGTAGAACAGAGATGATCTTAGCATTGCTTTGTACCTCACAAGATATGTAAAGTATCTATAGGCTTTAAAGTGCCCCTGTTATGGATTTTTGAAAATTACCATTCATGTAGTGTGTAACATAGCTAACATAGCGTAGTTTTAAATCTGAAAGTGCACCGTATAATAAAGTTATTGTCTCTCAAAAGTAAGAGTCGACTCAATTAAACAAGTCGTTTGTAAAACGAATCCCAAACCGTTTCGTTGTGACGTCACAACAAAACATTAGCACTTATTGCGCGCGCAGACACCAGGGAAAATTCATTTTTTTCAACAATACCACAGCAGTACAATCTTTTGTTGTGTTCCCGTCATTTTACTGACAACTGCTTCTCAAATCTCGGGGATTTTAACGCAGTTTATGTTTAGATTTTGATGTTTATATTTTCTAGCGATCGTTCAAAATTCATAGTTTTGTATGTTATGTTGTGTAACATACACCCTAGTCTGTCTCCTGCTAACCAGCTAACTCACGTTTCTGTAGTTCTGCTATTCAGATGTGGGTCCAATATTGTCTAAAAATGTCGATTAATGCACCTCGTCTGTCTTATTACTTGGAGTAATGATCGAGGATGGAGCAGGACTTTTGTTTACAAAGTCTAATGCATCATCAGCTATTCACGTTTGTGCTCGGCTAACGTGGGAGTTTACAACATACAAAACAAACTGTTTTTTTCCCTCTGCGTTTTTATTACAATAGAGTGGAGCTCTATCTGTATTGTAATAGGATGTTAAGATGCTAGTCTGTGCTAACTAGTTGGAAGTATTCTCTCTGTAAACAGTAAACACCCATTGTAATGCCCCACAGGTGCACCTACATAAAGTATAACAGTGACGCTGCTATCACGTCTTCTAAATAACTAAGGTGACACTTACCACAGAGAAACGTGCTACTGCAGTCGTGATTGCGAACCAGTTTCTGGTTGATCGACTACTTCAGACGTTTCATCATCGGACTCGGGCTCAAATTGATATGGTAAAATCGATGCTATCTTTTCTGTCATGGAGGGATTTAGTGAGACTGATTCGTTGAACTGCTTCTAACGAATCGTTTATGAATCATTGAGAACTGAGGTGAAATTAAATGTATGTTATGAGAAAACGAAAATGTTTTTTGAACTTGCATGCATGTAAACCTGTTGTAGGAGACTCCCAAAACAACATTAGGAACCTTATAGGGGCACTTTAAGAGGGCTTTAATGAGTTCTCCTGACAGGTTACATATGCTATTTTCATAAACGGCAGCTCTGGAAAATTTAAGGTCCCAACATTCTCTGCTTCAGAACATCATAGGCATTCTCATGATTTTATTGGTAATGTATTGCCTGCCATCTTTTCAAAGGGTATTGTGGTAGAAGTTCAAAGGGATTATTCAAGCCATTCATTTCTAGCCCTACAATGGGAAGGGAGGTGCAGGAATTTGTTTACCATGAATTTCTTAACCTGACATTATAGTTTTCCATCATTTTGTTTTTTCAATTTCAGGGGTTTGTACATTGATGGCAATGCTAGGGTAGACAGTGAAATAATACCAACAGAATCAAACCATGTAATACAGGATGTTTAAAATACATAAAATATATAATCTCAGATCAGTTTCTTAATTTTTCATCACCTCTTTATTTCACTCAGCCACTGCATCAAGTTATGTTTTATGTTTCTTTGTCCATTACAAGGTTTAAGGACATCTTGCTTTGAAAATAATCAAAATATATTTATTATATTGTTAAATTATTTTTTTTAAAGATTATTAAAAGCGAGATGGTATGATTTTTTTTTTTTTTTTTTTTTTTTTTTTTTTTTTTCCTGTTTGATCAAATGTGGATAGTGTTGTTACTTGTATTAACAACATATTATCATAAGGTACATGAGAATATTATTATTTGAAGTTATGGAACATTTTAGCTTACAGCATGTGAAACAGATGACAGCACAGGTGCAACTATTGCATAATGCCTCTGGGGTCACAAGACACCCCAGTACAGGGAAGTAACACTAGATGGCGCTGTTTATCTAACGCTTTTTTTTTTTCTTTTTTTTTTTCTAAAGGCCCACAGTAGTTCATGCAAAGAATCTTATTGTTAAAATTGTAAAAACTGTTTAAATGGTTTAATAAGAGTTATAGATTAAGATTATAAATAATCTTTTTATTTGTTTAGTTTTTGTACCTATATTAATGAACATTAAAACAGTTTATTAATGCTTATGCAACTTAATACGCCTGCAGTGCAACCCAAGTGCAGAACACTAAATTACCAAGACTAGGTTCAAACAATAACCCAATCACTGCGCTGTCTAATTTATATCTGCGCATGTTTGGCTTCAAAACTTTCAGCTGTTATGTCTCCTCATACTGAGCCTTCATCATCCCAATGCTGTAGTAACACAATGCTAGCTTTTGGAGGGATTGGTTTAAAAACGGGGGTCAAGTACACAGCAAACTCTTAGAATAGCTTTTGGACACCAGTGGTGTTGTTTACAGCGTCGGTAAACATACACAAGTAGTGGAGCATGGAGCAATTCAGTCACGCTATGCAGACAGTGAAGAAACTTGTGTTATGGAAAAATGGAGGGGGTGAGGGCGTACCACGAGGAGGTGTTAGCAGTACTAGCTCTAGTTCTGACAGAGAAAAGAGATTTCTATTTTTAGGGAGACTGGAATGTACACTGAGGCCTCTCGAAGGATTTCTGAACAACAAATAACATACCGCGGTCGCCCCAGTCTCTATAAACATCCACCTGCCAAACTGAGAAAGTGAACAACTTTCAGAAGTGTTTTTGAAAACAGAGGGACAAGTTTGAGCTCTGCTTGAGTTTTGATGATACATAGATATTTACAGGATTATCTAGAATGTGCTTTAAATCAGCTGAGACAAGGTAAGGCAAGATATGCCTGACACATCAGGTCTGCAAGCAGATGCTTTGACTGCAGGCATAACAATTCCATACAGTTTGTTGATAACTGCATGGCATTTTGGTGTGTTTGTCATGATATATCAGTTCTCAGGCAAACTGCACTGCTCTAGTCTTGGAAGATTAATGTAATTGTGTGATGATGAACTTGCAGAATTGTTAATTAAGTAAATGTTGTCTGGCTATAAATTATGATGATGGGGGATCATTTTCTCTTTCTGCCATTCCTTTTGATTTCTTAAAATGTGCAATTGCAGATTATTATAAAATGTGCACTGAATAATGAGTGCTGGACTGTTTTATGGATGCAACTTTACACTCGTGTTCAAGCATGTCATTGTATCAGTCATATAATTTTTACTTATTATGTAATTATCATTAATCATTTATTTATCATTTAAATACTTTTACATGTATTTAAACACACATACATATGTATACTGTAATACTGTTTGTGTATAAAAGCTAAAAGATGCATAAATGTGCAAGAATAATATCACTTAAATTTTCAAAATCACTAGATTTTAAAAATGAAATGGTTATATGAAATGCATCTGAACTGCTGCCATAAGAGTTTTTATATGCACAAGAAAAATGTATTTTGCCATTGTGGTAACCAATATCCTAATTAAAGAAAATGTTATGATTATAAATGTTTTGTCTTGTCTTCACAGCTTAGATGGTCCAATATCAGAAGTCCTGCATTTTAAAGACAAAGACCTGATCTCCAGCCTCCTTCTGGAGCTGAACACCTTGAGGAAGGACCAAATTCTCACTGATGTTGTTCTTTGCTCTGAGGGCAAAGAGATCCCATGTCACCGCAATGTTCTGGTGTCCAGCAGCCCCTACTTCTACGCTATGTTCTGCAGCTGCTTCCTGGAGACCCAGAAGCCCCGGATAGACCTCCAAGGTGTTCCTTATGACATTCTTATGGGTATAGTAGAGTATGTTTACACAGGGTCCATCAGCATCACCATGGAGCAGGTTCTCCCTCTGATGCAAGCCGCATCTATGCTTCAGTATGGAAGACTTTTTGAGGCCTGCTCGACCTTCCTGCAGTCCCAGCTCAGTCCAGACAACTGCCTGAGCATGATCCGGCTCTCTGAAATCCTGCATTGCTCTAGCTTGCAGGAAAAAGCGAGAGAACTGGCTGTGAAGAGCTTCTCCGATGTGGTGGTCTCTGAGGACTTCTGCGAACTCTCTCTACCCGAATTGGTGAGCTACTTGGAGGACGACAAACTGTGCGTTGAGGAGGAGCAAGTATTTGAGACTCTTCTAGCTTGGATCCACCACGACCCGTTCTCCAGACGTGGCACTATCCATGACTTGTTCCGTCGCGTGAGGCTGAGACACGTCCATCCTTCATATCTTTTCCAGTTTATTGCCAATGACCCTCTAGTCCAGTCGTCTTCATTATGCATAGATATTATTGAATCCGTTCGTCGTCTTCTTTTTTCTGTTGGCACTCATTGCCCTGGTGATCTTGCGTCCCTTTGGGCAGTGCCACGACGGCAAAACTGCAAGGAGGCGCTTGTAGTAGTGGGAGGTCGTAAGAACGGCGAGCGGACATCTCGTGAGGCGCTTCTCTACGACGAGCAGACTCGCTGCTGGCAGTGTCTCGCAAAAATCCCGCTGCGCCTTTACCGGCCTTCTTATGTCTGCATGCACAGCATCCTTTATGTGCTCGGGGGCTCAACCATGAGAGCAGAAGGGCAGTGCACAGCTAGCAACAACGTGTACACGCTTTCTCTGAAAACGAACCAGTGGAGAATTGGAGAACCAATGCTGACGCCTCGATACGCCCATCAGAGCTCCACCTACCTGCATTTCATTTTCGTTCTGGGTGGATTGACAGCTGACGGACAGCTGTCCAATGAGGTAGAGCGATACGACACCATGTTCAACCAATGGGAGGTCATGGCCCCCATGCCCACTGCAGTTCTGCACCCAGCTGTAGCCGCACATGACCAGAGAATATACGTGTTCGGAGGGGAAGACGCCATGCAGAAACCAGTTCGAATGATCCAGGTTTGATATTTCAGGCTTTTTGGGATGTTTAGTTGTATAGAAAATAAATGTCAATGATTTTGCAGTGGTAAGAGATGTTTGTTCTTGATAGGTGTACAACATAGGAAGGAATCTGTGGTATAGGATGGAAAACAGGACCGTGAAGAACGTCTGTGCACCAGCTGCAGTGATCAATGATAAAATCTACATAGTAGGCGGTAAGGAGGGTTTTTTTTTTTTTTTGGTAGTATTGTAAATATGTTCTTGCAAATTGGTCTTAAAGTCACCATAAAGTCAGAATTAACAATTTTGTTTTAATTTATTGCGTACTATTGAAGATCCCTCTCCTCCAGCAACCTGTCATTCAAATGAGATTGCAGCAATTAGCAAATGACAAAAATCTGATCAATTCTCGCCTTACAGTTTTTCTTGTTGGAGAATAATAAGAGGTTTTTGAAAGAAAAAAATATTTCTGAAGGGTCATGTGACACTGAAGACTGGAGTAATGGCTGCTTTACTCCAAAAATAAAGCATCTGAAAATTCAGCTTTGCCAACACATTAATAAACTACATTTTGAAATATTCAAATAGAATACAGATATTTTAAATTATATATTATAGTAATAATATTTCACAATGTTATTGTTTGTACTGTATTTTTGATCAAATAAATGCAGCCTTGGTGAGCATGAGAGACTTGTTAATTATTCCAAAACATTTGACCAGTAGTGTACATCACAATAGGGAAGCCGGTCACAATTTCCATTTCATGCCAACTTTAACGTCTTTTTTTTTTTTTTTTTTTTAACAGGCTATACAAGAAGGATGGTAGCCTATGATGTTAAAACCAACAGGTTTGAAAAATGTGAAAATATGAAGGCTAGGAAGATGCATCACTCTGCTGCTGTTGTGAATGACAAGATCTATGTCACGGGGGGCCGCTTCATTAACAGTCACGAGAGTGTGGAGGACTCGGACGACTTTGACTGCTATGACCCAAAGACAGACTCATGGGTGTCGATGGGAGCTTTGCCATTCAAGCTATTTGACCATGGCTCAGTAAATCTGGTCTATCTCTCTGATAAGTTTTTGCCTACGTGAATGTATTAATGTGACCGTGTAGTTTAGACACATCATACAGGCTTAAATATGTCTCTCCAACCAAAATGGAGAGCATATTAAGATAGCAAAGCAATGAGAGACACATTTTTCAAAGCCCATCGTCAGTGTTTGCACGCGTTGCTTTTTGAATGTGTGTGAGGTTATTAGTTAAATAACTAAAGTTATTAAAATAGCTGAAATTGCCAAATAGTTGGATGATATTTAAAATTAAGCTTGGACTATGTAGCAAATGCAAGTATGATACTTTTTCAGCTTGATTTTTAAGTGTCTTTTAGATCACCTTGTTTAATGAACAATTAAATAATATTAGTGTTTACTACAGAATACACATTACCTTTGAAACTCAAGAGTTTGAAATTCTGTACTGTATTACTTTTCACTTGACACTGAATAGTTGCACATTGTTAGTTTATGTGCACTTTTATTTAAACACATTCCTGCATTTTGTAAATTGATTATTTATTCATGTTTTTTAACATCCACTTCTTTTGTGTGTTATTTGTAAGATGGCTTATCTGACTGTATAGTATTTAAAGGGATAGTTCACCCAAAAAAAATCCTGTCATGTTGTTCTAAACCTGTATGACTTTCTCTCTTCTGCAGAACATAAAAAAAAATACTATAAAAGAAAAACTGGAATGATAATTTCATTGTATGAACTATGAAACACAGAGACATTTTTCAAAACGTATTTCGGTAGCACTTTATTTTACAGTCCTGTTCCCCATGTACATACTATGTACTTATTATCATAAATGCAATAACTGGGTAATAACTAGGTACTAACCCTGAACCTAACCTTAACCCATGTAGTTACCTTATAATACCCAGTACTTTCTTAGGTAAGTACATGTAAGTGCACGTACTGTAAAATAAAGTGCAACCCCTATTTCTTTATATTTCCACAGAAGAAAGAATCTAATACAGAAAGTGTGGAATGACATGAGCGTAATTAAAATTATAAAATTAAATTTTCGGTGAATTACTCCCTTAATGGTTAAGTAAAAAAAAATCCTCTTCCTACCAAACAATTTACATTTTTGTATAATAATGTATTTGTTATACTGTTTATTTGATCCTTTATATGTAATATCTATTCAATTTGAAATTAAATGCTTTTTAAAATCCTGTTCTGATGTGATCTATACGTCATTGTAAATAGATCATAAGAGATGAAACTCATATGACATGCCACAAAAGGTGTGAGGACGCAAGACAGCAGATGTGTGAGAGAAATGTGTGTCTGAGTATGTGTTATTGCCTGTCTGTGTCTCACAAGTCTTCCTGTCACTCTCAGTTAGACTGTAACAGGTGTTGGCATGCCCAGACACGAAACCGTGAATTGCAAAGAAGACTTTGATGAGCCATTAAGAGACTTGAATTCACAATACCCATTTCACTTTATCAACACTCTCCAACTAACCTTAATATGTTTATATAAGTCTAAGTGACTATGTGCTTTTATTAGACACATAATATATCTTGCATTAGGCAATCATGTTCTGTTAACTCACTGACATGTAAGGATGATAAAAGCGTTGACAACAAAGTCTGTTATGATTACCCAATGCACTGTGAGATCTATAGTACTACATGTGCTGCTTGGGGTTTGCATTGATTAAACTACATCAAGCCTGTTCATATCTGAACATTTCGTGCTGTAGCTTGTTCTTTTAGTTTGGAGATGATGGGTTTCAGTCCTTGGGGGCCATATAGGTGATTTGATGTTATTTTGGGAAACAAACAAGGGAGAACTTTACACCCCCAGAATCATGTGGCTCCATGACCCAGGCTACAGATTTGTTGGTCCAGAATGTAAATTGAAACATTTCACTGAGGGAATGATGAAATCGGTGTAAGAGCAACAGCAACAGGTGTGGTAGTGAGCAAGCGAGAGTGCATGTGATCATGTGCCATGTCCACCAACATGAACACAAAACAAAAACAGTTCTAGACAGTTCCATTTCATTACATGAACGTTTTACATTGAATCTCTTTTTGTTTACTTGTTTCGCTCTTGTTCAACAGACAAATGTTGAGCTTTTTTTTTAACATTAAATCATAAAATGGAAATATGATTGCCATCTACATGTCTAGGAAATCCCCTCATAGCAATTGTCCCTGAGCCGAGAGCCAAACAGTGAACATGGCTTGGGAAAAGATATTTTAGGAGAGGAACAAATGTCACGCTGTTGAATGTATTTGCCTCGCAATTGAAGCAAATGCCTTCCTGATGTGCAGTTAAACCTTTGGAATGAAAACATAATGGAATGGGTCTCACTCCACAATGTTACTAAAACATTTCAAACATCTTTTTAAAAAGTTTAGACTACGGTAACATATTTTTGCTGGAAATCTGCCTAAATGACACTATTTTCTTTTAGAGCTGCTGTCCAGCAAAAAGAACTGTTTGCATAACTGAATCATTTTTCTGTTAACACTGTAAAGCTGCATTGAAACAATCTGTTATGTATAAAGCTCAATATAAAAAAAGGTGGCTTGATTTAAATGTTGTGCTTGTCAATGTTTCCTAATTGTTTCCTATTAAACCATGACTATATAACATCACTAATCATTCTTCGGGATAAAATTATGGATTAATTCAATTGATAACCTAAATGAATCATCCTTTACAATATACCAGACTGGAAAGAGGCAGTAGAGAGACCTGTTCTGAGTCTTCTACTCTACTTTAAACACAGTAGGCATAGTTTACAGCACCCAGCCAAGTCATTTTACATCAGCGCTGCATTGGCTGTAGTGAGAAGATGAGGAGACAAATTGTTTGAGAAATGTTTCCTGTAAACTGTATCACAGGCATGAGTGCATGTTGAATCTCAAATGAGTGTTTAACTACTGCATGTAAGGAATTTTTGTTTTGATTACAAGAAAAAAAGCTCTGCCTCTAAACATTGTCTGATAAAACATTATAAAAATAGTGTGCAAAATAATTCCTTATTTGTAGTTATAAAACGGTTAGTCCTGTCTTTGATTCTGATTGGACAATAGCTGTGTTTTTTTTTCACGATAAAACACGGCTATGACCGCTTCACCCAGCGGTTCTGTGTATCACTACACAACATCCTACTCTTAGCAACGTAAACTGTTTGTTCTCAATTGATATTGTTCATTGAAGCTTACTGTATTCTGTAGAAGAGTATTGTGAGAAAGAGTTGAGTGAGTTTATTACCTGCATTCAGATTTAGCATTTTCCTTCAGTTCAGTCCTATGTTCATAATAAAAAATCTGTTTAAATGTCCGATGTATTATCCTGTCCTTTTAACAGTTAAGGGGTTTTCCCATGACTGACAGCGCTAGTCAAAGCATTTGTTAGTTGTGTCTTGTTCCGTGTTCACGACAATTCAGTCTTTTCAATGTAAGTCTTCGCTACTGACCGACACACTCATAAAGACAGTCTTTGCCGCCATCTAATGGTGTAATTATGTAACTTCTATTGCTGTTCACGGTCAGGGGCTATTTTTTCCGGCGGAAGGAAGGCTTTTAGTAAGAGTTTACTTCATGAAAGTTGCATTGTTACATATTTTTGGCTTTAATATTTGTATTGTGTGGTAACCGTTTTATAAAAGCAATAAGGTACTTGAGGCTAGTGCTGTATCGTGAACTCCGCTTCGTGCCTAACAACGCCCTTCAGCCGTGACTTATTCACGATACAATACAGCACAGCCTCTCGTACCTCATTGCTTACATAAGGTTTTTTTTTTTTATTCATTTATCAATTTATTCAATTCATTAGTTTATCCAGAAGAATGATTAGTGATGTTAGAGTGAATTCAGGTTGATCTGGAAACTTTTTAGCCATTGAGATGACTGGGGAAAAGTGTCCTAGTCAACCTAAATTCACCCCTAGTCATGGTTTAACCTGATCTTCACACTAGGATTTAGGAAACATTTAGGCAGTTATCCAGCATAAATGATGTTACTGTAGTCTAAACTTTTTAAAAAGATGTTTCAAATGTTTGTGTGTATTTCCTAAAAAAACAAATAAATCTAATTTCACATCAGTTTGCATCTATTTGATTGTGTTAACATTTATTTATGTGTCATTTACATCTCATGTAAATACATCTCGGTGTAAAATGAAACCCGTGGGTCTGCTTGGTAATTACAATAAAGTGTTAGTTTTGCATTAAAGAAGTGTAAATCACTGTTAATATACACCTTCTAAAAATCTTTTGGTCTACACACAACCATTTTCAGCTGATAAGAATTTAACTGTCTGAAAGCAAACAATCAACAAAGAGAAACTCTTGTGTGTGACTTAAAGAGATTAAATGATAAAAGGAAGCTGCTAGTTTCTCATTTCCATCAGCTCTCATTACATCATAATGTAGGGCATCAGGGTCACATTTCTTGCACAGTATGCAACTCATTACCAAACAAAAGTGAATAGCTATTGATGAAATCAATTTCAAAAAGATTATATTTCCTTATCGTGGTGTGAAGTACGGTTCTCTACCAGTTTCATTTTACGAAATGGTGTTATCTTAATAGGAGGCCAGTTAGACTCTGATCATGTTACTAGCAGGTTCAGTAATAAGGTAAAAACATACACGCTTTTTCCATAACCGGCCTTTATTTGACCCACTTCTTTACAGTCACAATAATATGTATATCCTGATTAGGAGTTAATGCCATTCACATACATTAACTAATTCTTTTCTCCTCTTGACACAAAATCTCACACTTTCCTTTAATTTATGAAGCATATGTAAGGGTAGCTACTACAGTTAATGTTGTGCTCTTACTCATCAGGGAAAATCAACATAGCAGTCAGCTTTCTATGTTTAGCTCACGTCTGGAAGTTTTTTTTTAACAGTCATTTTCTTGTTTGTTTCACAAGATGAATTTAAGAAAATAAGAAATCTTAGGCTCATCACCAACTATTAGATTGCATTTAGCCTGCATTTATGTCTGACATTTAATAAGCGCATGAGGACAGATGATCCAGCAGCGTACTGAACTCTATGTGTGATTATGTTTCTAGTGAGGTTTTGCAATATTAAGGAAGATGATAAACAAAGCCACGTGTTGGAGAACGCGGTCCAAAAGGGGCGGGACCAGGAACATTTCCGGATTCTCCTCCTGACAATATAAATACAGCTGCGCACTTTTATCATCAGAGACGCGTTCACAGCATTAATTAACATAGCAGCCAACACGCGAGAAAATCACTTTAACAACTTCTCAAGTTTAACACTAGCAAGTTTTCTTTCGTTATCTCTGGTTTTTGTATCTTGACAATGCCGTTTCTTGGACAAGACTGGCGGTCTCCTGGTCAAAGCTGGGTGAAAACGGAGGACGGCTGGAAAAAAACGACGAAAGATGAAAACGAGACGAATAACAATGTTTCAGAACGGAAGAGGTCTGTGTTTAATGGTTCCGCTTTTACATTTTCAGCCTTTGACCTGATATTTTCCGTTGTCCACCACTAATAGCATCATAAAACAAATGGCGTAGTTTACTGCAGACGCAAGGTCTGCGTCAAATTGATAAACAGAAGTATTTCTTATTCAGCGGATAATTATTGACCGCAGATTCACTTGTACCATGGCTTAAGATTTATTTATTATTTTTATTTATTTATTTATTTTATACGAATTTTTATATTAATATTTTAAATGTATTTTATATACTTTAATATTATTTTATTTAAAAATGTGCGTAAATACAAGACTAACAAAACATGCGTATAAATAAATAATTTAAGTGACGTTATTGATGGAGATGCGACACTAAGTATAGCACTGCAGTAAATAGTTGTTCTAAACATAATGCCTTTGTGTTTACTCATCATCTGTTAATCACCTTTCTATTAATACAACAGGTCATATGATGGAACTATTTACTTGTTTTTAAAACTGTTGCTGTAGGTACAGACAAGAAATGGGTCTAGGGCCTACATATTTGCATATTGATAGTGACCATATGTTGTATAATTCCCCATCATGGTGCTAAACTATGAAAAATATCTGTGACAAAGCATGTGGGTTGACAACTTCACTCTTCTTTCAGCTACTGCAAGGAAGAACATGACAAGGAGAATTTGATCCTCAGCATTAATTATGATGTGGCTGCAAAGAAGCGAAAGAAGGACTTGCTAAACAACAACACAAAGATTCCTTGTAAGCCTCATCGCCGTATCTTTGTGAAATTTGAAATGCAATGAGTCTGTTACTGCAAAAACCTTGATTTATTTCTTCATTGCAGATTTTCACAAAGACAAATGGATTTACGTCCACAAAGGAAGCACCAAAGAGGTAAGGCCTGGTAATCATCTCCTGCAGTATGATAGAAGAGGCTTCTGTGTGAATAAGTAGTAAACTAACTCCTCTTTCATCTCACTCAGCGTCATGGATATTGTACTCTGGGAGAAGCATTTAATCGCTTGGATTTCTGCAGTGCCATCAAAGACACCAGGCGATTCAATTATGTCGTACGGGTGAGTTTCTGCCCATCTATTTGTGGCAGGGCACACAGTGACAATAGCTAGGCTCAGCCTCTGAAGAAGAAAGGGTTAAAAAGTCTTGGGTTCTGGGTATCTGCCTCTGTCTTCATTCTTATCATCGCACACCAGACAAGAGGGCCTCTGGGGCAGTTTCATAGCAAATACACAGGGACCATGTTTGTGCTTGTGTGTACGTATCTGTGTGTTTGCTGTAATTGTTTCTTGTAATGGAAAAACAAGAGCCTTAAATTCAAGTTCAAGTTAGCCATTACTCCTCTGCTGTAAGGTCACTAATAACTGGACATTCTTCTTGATTTACTTGTTCCACTGATGAAAGCAAAGGTCATCAGTTATGAGCAGATAAACACAGGTCGGTGTGATGTTGAGGTCACAGTGTCCTAACAGACAGCTGAGGTTGAGAAAGCTTATGAAACCGGAACGGAAAGTCAAGTGACTTAGGTGGCCATTAACTCCCCCCTCACAGGCCCTTCTCTCTATCTGTCTGCATTGTAACCCTGAATTCTGATCCGATCACTTGACTCCTCTGTGGTATAGAGTCAGCTATGACGAGCTTAAGGTGATGGTAAATTGGGTCATGAATCCT
The DNA here is from genome assembly GCA_037950675.1 of Hypophthalmichthys molitrix. NCBI lineage: Eukaryota > Metazoa > Chordata > Actinopteri > Cypriniformes > Xenocyprididae > Hypophthalmichthys > Hypophthalmichthys molitrix. The sequence goes on along the minus strand of CM075507.1, from coordinate 24,996,081 downwards.
TGCAATCACTTCAGAAGACAGGTAAACACAGGATCAGGATCAAGTTGTTTACTTGAACTTTTTAGCTAAGGTCACTAAAATTCACTTCAGTGCATCATATGTGTATCGTTTACTTTTCTAGACATTTCCAGGAACTATTGAGACACAGTAGTGTCAGGTTTATCTTGCAGTCTCTCTCTTGGTTGCCTGGCCTTGTGCTGGTGTTGCGTTAGAGCTCAGTTACAGAGATCAGGTTTAGCAGGGATGGAAAAACAGATCTATGAGGCTACTTACGCGGTGCGTCCCACTTCATGTACTTATGCACTATGCTGTTTTGAAGCATAAAGAGTGTGAGTAGTGTGTTCCCACTGAAAATTCCAAATGGAACATTGGATACTTTATGCATTCAACTGTCGCAGCTTTAATTACGTAGCAGAGGGGGAGGGGCTAACTGATGTTGAATGACAAAATAACCTTATGAAATTCATACACTACACGGTAGAGTACATGGTGCATAAGTGCATAGTGTATAAGTACATAGTCTATAGTGCGTCCAATGTTACAAAAGACTTATATTTCTAATAAAATGCCTTTCTTTTGAACTTCCTTTTCATCAAATAATCCTGAAAGATGTATCCCGGTTTCCAAAAAAAAAAAAAAAAAAAAAAAATTATTAAGCAGCATAACTGTTTTCAACATTGATAATAATAAGAAATGTTTCTTGAGCAGCAAATCAGCATATTAGAATGATTTCTGAAGGATCATGTGACACTGAAGACTGGAGTAATGGCCATCACAGGAATGAATTGCAATTAAAATTTAAAATACAGTATATTCAAATGGAAAAATCCCCAAACTGTCATGCTCCACATAAAGGCACTTGGAGCATCTTTCATCAGGGGCTTGCTGTAGGGAAGGGGGGCGAGTGACAATGCTCACATGTTGCTGGGTCGAGTGTGGGTCAGTGTTGCTCCATGATGTGGATTGTGCTAATATTAAATGCCAGTCATGCCAACAGCCTTTTGAGAACACAACTCTGCTCTCACTATCTGCTCTTGGCTGTCCTGACTTTTGAAAATGAACTTGGTGTTGGGAATCTACTCTTGTCAAACTGATTGCATGTGTATAACCTGCACAAACAGTAAAACTAGCACTTTGTCCAATTGCTTTTGTCTGAACTTCAAAACAACAACACTGCAGAAACAGACACAAGCCAGAGTGCATGTGTGAGTGGAGAGAGCGTCCCATTTCTAAGCCCTTTGTTTTTGCCAAGGCTGAAGAGAGTGGAATATAACAGTCTGTAAGTAATGCTGGAACACACAGTCTCTTAGTCTGACCTCTCAAATTTATGTCTAACATTTCAGCTGCTGGAGCTGATCGCCAAGTCCCAACTGCCTTCGCTGAGTGGAGTGGCACAGAAAAACTACATGAATATTCTGGAAAGGGTTGTGCAGAAAGGTAAGCTTTCTTGCTAGCATCTCACGTCTTCACCATCTCATTTGCAAAACTATTAGCCAGTGTGAAACATCAACAATGTCTGTTTACATTACATGTTTGCAAAGTCTCTGATTATTTATTCCAAGGCTTGTACCGAAATTCTCTTGTGGTTAATAAGAAATAAACGAGGCGAAATCTGTCCTAACAGAATAGCTGTTTATTCTGTTGTCCGCAATCTTTTACAACAAAATTAGTTTGGTAGGCTTGGCTAGTAGCTCATAGCTGAATGGAAATTTCATAATTGCCGACACTGGAAAGAGCGACAAGCCTCAGAGAGCAAACAGGAATCTCAACCGTATTGTAAACCAGAAGTCATCTCCACTAAACAAAGGTGCAGGTTGTTATAGGAAACTAAACTGCTCACTTGTAGGCTACGTCATACCCAAACCATTTTATTAATTTACCTGTCACTTTCCTTACTCTTCAGTTTATGATATAAATGTATTTGTAATGCCTTAATCTTAACTGAAAGGTATTCTATTTTGAAATGTGTGTTATGAAAGCAGCTGGCATGAACTTAAAGTATCCTGTAACACTCACCAGATCCTGTCAACACTGTTGCACCCTTGTTGTTGTGTGTCCTTGAACTTTTAGTTACTAACTAAACATTTGCACTCTTTGTCAGTTCTTGAGGATCAGCAAAATGTTCGACCAATTAAAGAACTGCTGCAGACACTATATGCGTCGTTGTGCAGTCTGGTTCAGGACATGGGCAAGTCTGTCCTGGTGGGCAACATCAACATCTGGGTGCACCGCATGGAGAACATACTACAGTGGCAACAGCAGCTTGACAATATTCAGATCAACAGGGTGAGTGTAAAAGCTCCAGATATAGCAAAAGTAAAACTCAGTTTTTTAATTGAGGTTAAAGGTGTAGTTTACCTAAAATGTTGTTTATTTACCCTCATTTCGTTTCAAACCTGTATGACTTTAATTCTTCAGTGGAACACAAAAGGAGGAATATAGCAGAATGTTTTAGCTGCTTTTTTCTGTATAATTAAAGTAGATAGGAACCAGGGGCTGTCAAGCTTGAAAAAGAAATAAATAGCAACATAAAGGCACCATAAATATAGTCCATATTACCAATGGACTAAAACTTGAGTTTTCTGAAGCCATACATTAACTTTGTTAGTGGAACAGCCTGAAATTTCAATAAAAATGTCTTTGCTTGACATCCTTGGTTATTACTTACTGTCATTTGTATGGAAAAGAGCAGCTTAGACAACTACTATAAATATCTCCTTTTGTGTTCCATGGAAAAAAATGTAATTTAATTTTTAATAATTTTAATACGTCATCTTAAACAACTACTTAATTAGAAATGCTGCCTTGGCAAGTTTTATGTGAGATTTTCATCTAATATTTTAATTTTATTTCAGTTTTATTTAAATTTCATTTTAGTTAACAATAACAACACTGGCAAATGATTATTATTATTATTTTTTTTAACTATCTCTTAAAGCTACAAAAGTGTGATGGCATACAGAACATACTTAATATTGTTTAACTTAACAAACAAATCCTTGAGATTATTCAGATCATGAAGGTAAACAGAGACTTTGTTCTTCTTTCATTTGTCCAGCCTACAAACACAGGGATGACATTCCTTGATCTGCCGGCTAGCTTACAGCTGAATATCATGCACCGTCTTTCAGACGGACGAGATCTGGTTAGCCTGGGTCAAGTATGCCCTGACCTAAGTGTGCTGACAGAAGATCGGCTGCTGTGGAAGAAACTCTGCCAGTATCACTTCGCAGACAGACAGGTACATGTTTGTCACATGCCTAAGATATAAACAGTCACATAAATATGCAAGATTCAACTGGACGTTAAAGTGTTAGTTCACCCAAAAATAAAAAAGTTGTCATCAGTTACTCTCCTTTATGTCATTCCAAACCCGTAAGACTTTTGTTCATCTTCGAAACACAAATGAAGATATTTTAAATGAAATCTGAGTGATTTCTGTCCTTCCATTGACAGTCCACACAACTACCAATTTGACGCTTCAAAATGTTCATAAAGAGATCGTAAAACTAATACATATGAATTGAGCGGTTTAGTCCAAATTTTCTGAAGAGACTCGATCACTTTATATGATAAACCGATTGAATTTAGGCATTTATTCACATATAAATATTGATCAGCGAACATAAACAGCAGCTCAACTGTACTTGCTTGATGCATAAGAACTCACGAGAATGAACCTCAAGCAATCATGCTTGAGCTTCCGTTTACCATAACTGATGTGTCCGTTGATGAATGTTTATATGTGAATAAAAGCCTAAATTCAATCTGTTCATCAGAAAGCAATCATGTCTCTTCAGAAAATTTGGACTAAACCATTCGATTCATATGGATTAGTTTTTATCTCTTTATGAACTTTTTGAAGTGTCAAAGTGGTAGTTGCGTGGACCATCAAGGGAAGGACAGAAATCTCTCAGATTTCATTAAAATATCTTTATTTGTGTACCGAAGATGAATGAAAGTCTTATGGGTTTGGAATGACATAAGGGTGAGTAAATGATGACAGAAGTTTTATTTTTGGGTGAAATAACCCTTTAAATCTGCTAATAAATTCCATTACTTGGCATACAAACACTATATTTGGTTTAAGTAATATGCTGTGTTCTTCACAGATCCGCAAGCGCCTAATGGTGTCAGATAAAGGACAATTGGAATGGAAAAAGATGTACTTTAAGTTGTGCCGGTGCTACCCTCACAAAGAACAGTACACTGACACGTTACAGTTCTGCACACATTGCCACATCCTGTTCTGGAAGGTGACTAAATTTATTTCTAGCTTTGAACATTTTATTTGAAAATATATCAACCTCTTTTTTTCCATTTATGGTAATTTTATGGCAATAACATTTTTTTCTGTTCACTTCAGGATACAGACCATCCTTGCACTGCCAATAACCCAGAGAGCTGCTGCAAGCCTGTGTCTCCACAGGGTTTCATCAACCTTTTCAAATTCTAGGGGGCGCTGCATTGCTGCCATGTACATAGTGTCAATAGTGCAAAGGATTCCTGGATGACTTGAGGCAGGGAAAAGATGGGGTGGCATTAGAAGCAAGTGTCATAATGTTTTGTGGAGAAGTTTAGAAACTGAATGTACTCGAGAAATATGCGAGATGAGAAACTAAAAAGCTGTTTTGGCGGAAAATATGCTCCATTTATTTAAAAAGGATTTATTTATATTTATTTAGCATGGATCTTGTTTACTCAAAGAAAAGTTACATTAAGGGTTCGAAAAAGGACATTTAAAATGATCCTTACTGCATAAAAAGTTGCCCTTGTGCTGTCAGAATGCCCTGGTTTCTTCTGTGAATGTAATATAGGTTTGATTTTTGGCAACACAAACATTTATTGTTTGACTTTCAGATAGCATATTGGTGCTTTAGCGAGTGCATGAAATGGGAATGTTTACCAAAATGGCCTTAACACTGGTGTGCAATACTTTTTTCTAAGTACTTTTTTCCACTTTTATACATTTGATATTTTCAGTGGTTTGCGATTTAAACATGCTTGTTTTTCTAAACAATAAATACATGATTATGTTGTAAGCTGTTGTGAAGCATTAACTCATCCAAGGTGCCTTATTGTGAGTGGTCAAAAGCAACTTTAAAAGATGTTTGTCATTCATTTGCAGATGGTTCTTTCCAAATAAAACTTCTGAATGGTATTAATTCAGATTTATATGTGAATCGATGAATAAAATATTTGTATAGATTTACAATAATTCATCAACTTTTGCATGGTGTATTTTTTTTTTTTCTCTGTTTACTATATTATTTTGGGTTTTGGAAGACCAGACATCTGATGTAAAGGAATAAATAGGCTATATATATATATATATATATATATATATATATATATATATATATATATATATAGATAGATATAGATAGATATAGAGCCTATGTACACACACACAAATAAGTCCAAGTTGATGAAATAAACCACAACCACATCTATCATTGCCTTGCAAGATTTTTAGTGCCATCTTGTGTACAAGTGGTGTTTTTTTTTTTTTTTCCTGGTGGTGACTGTGGTCTACAAATATTTGTAATATTGTGTTCTTGAATTTACTTAAAGCAATTATGTTCAACAATTACTGCATCACATGCACAAAGCACTAAATCTGCCCCAAAAATTGATATTTTTTTGATTAGCTATATTTTGACATTAAAATCTCATGATATATTGTGCTCTACTATGGATCATATAAATATCAAACGATTTTATGCAGCATAGTTACAAGACTAACAAGACATTATCAGCAGTAAATGGCATAATTAACAAATACTAACCCTTAACTCATGGAATCTGTATCCACTATGCATATTTTGTGTATTCAAATAAATATACATCACAGAAAAACTAGCATTAAAAGACAAAAATTAAAATTTTCTAAAATTGTTTTATTTCTTGAAAAGCAATAAATTCCACATCCTCCACACACAGAAAAAAAAAAAAAAAAAAAATAAGGGTTTGGGATAGGATTAAAAGAACAAATGCCATTTATGATACTTTATTAGTATATTATGCATGACTTATTTGCCCCCTTACCAAAGAAAAACATATGCTTTAAAATTAAATGAGAAAACTATATGAACCACTCATGAAGTCTGTAGACTTTCTGAAAAATTTAAAATTCTGTCATTAATTACTCACCCTCATGTCGTTCCAAACCCGTAAGATATTCGTTCATTTTCAGAACAAAAATGAAGATTTTTTTAATGAAATCTAACGCTACATCCACACGAAACCAGAGCTTTCCCTATATCCGATCTTTTTTTCCCTCGTCTCAAGAAACACACGAAACCACTCGAAACGATGTAGTATACATGCCAGATCAGTATATGGCGCTGTAATTCTGCAATAGAGATACACTAAAAACAAAGAATAAGACTTAGAGCATGTGCATAAACCTTGTGTGCTGTATACAGACTTTACAGCTTTATTTTAATAAAGCTTTAGCCTTGGTAGCTTCTGCAGCATGAACACAAGCATGTAGTCCGCTATTGTTGTTTTGTGCTGTTAGCGGTGTCTGACTAGGGTTGACACGTGGGGTGATGACATCTTCATTTCACAAAATATACGGATTGGCTGTACACACGAAAACACAAGGGCATCGTTTTCAGATTTATCCACTCTGGGACCCGGTTTAAAAAAAATAGCGGTTTCACCTTCTGAAAATGCCGGATCCGTCTGGACGAAACGCCTATACGATACAAAATCTTTGAGTATACAGCTAAACTCGGGGCCTAAGAGCTTTATGTCACTTCATTGACAGCCTACACAACTACCACTTTCAAGCCCCAAAAAGGCAGTGATATCATTAAAGTAATCCATAGAGACAGACAGCGTTTATTATAATCTGAAAACCACGCCCACCGGGGGGGGGGGGGGGGAACAATCCAACTGTCTCCATTGACTTTGTATTGCGTGAGGCTGCCTCCTTGTCATTTCTGACTTATTACAAAAAACAGAATAATGCCTAAAAGCTGCTGTGTGACAAGGTGTACAGCTAACAAGCTAAAAAAAACAGAAATACGTTTTTATAAGCTGTCGACCCCCAAAAAACGAATGTTTAAGGACACAAAAGTAGACAACATATGCTAAACAAACAAACAAAAACAAACCGTTCATTATTGTTAACGATGTCAAAGAATTATTTCACCTGTCGCCGAATATGTTCCCCTCCAATGTAGTTCTTATAGTAATATGACCCGTTGCGCTCTGTCTCACTGCCTGTATCCACTTTTGTGTCCTTAAACATTCGTTTTTTTGGGGTCGACAGCTTCTGGTTTTTTTAGCTTGTTTTCTGTACACCATGTCACATAGCAGCTTTTAGACATTGTTCTGTTTTTTGTTATAAGCCAGAAATGACAAGAAGGCAGCCTCACGCTATATAAAGTCCATGGGGACTGTTCGATTTGTACGAATTCATATGATTTGTCTAAACCCCAGTGAAGGGTAGGTTTAAGGGCGGGGTTAGGGGTAGGTCATTCGTAAAATACGTACAATTTCGCAAAAAATGTACGAATTAGCCACCTCATAAAATACATACGAACCCTAACCCATAGCACTGGAAAAAAACATAATTTACCACTTTATTTACAGAATATTAGCCTCCAACCCGCGTTCACGCAACAATGTCTGCTCTCGCGCATGTGTGTTGTGCTCTCGCTTCTCATGCTCTCATGAACGTGTGTTGGAGATTAATATTCTGTAAATAAAGTGAACGAGATTCGTACGGGTTTGGGACGACGAGGCTGAGTAAGTAATGACAGAATTTTCATTTTTTTGAGTGAACTAACCCTTTAATTAACTTTCTCTTTGACAAAATCATTGCTGAAAACATTAAAAATAGATTCCTGAAACTCATCTGGGATTTCTAGATGACTCGATTACAAACCTATAATTACTTCTGCTTGGGTAGTGTTTCATCACTGGGGAAGAAATGCTGACATGTTTTTTTCCAGCAGACGAGTTTTACGCAATGTCCGGTAGGTCATTTCATTTTTCTCTATGACTAGTGAAAATAATTGTTTGTTAACAGTGACACTGATGATAATTTCATTAGAATAAATAGAAAACAATGTATTTAAAGAAATATTTAAAGACGTCAAAAATATACAATAACAAGGCAGTCTTGTCAAGTAAAAAAAAAATAAAAATGGTAGGACAAACGAAAAAGAAAAAATAGATGTTCGCTGTCTTCTGCAATCTAAGTAACATTAAAAAAAAAATTCTTAGTTTTTTTCAACGGTCTCGCCAATAGGTGGCTTCATAAGACCTTAACAATTGTTGGTATACTTTGATAAGCATTGTTTTTAAATATCAAACGTTTTTTTAAAATTATGTTGAATTTGTTACACTGAACTGTTGAAGAAAATATACAGTTAATAATTTACTAAACATAAACAAAATAAAGCAAACATGCTCTTTCTATTGAACCACAGAAGTATTATTAGAATAACATAATAAAAATAAATTATTTTTTTAACATGAACCATAAATGAGCATTTGTTCATATCATTAAATAAATTAAAAGCCTCCCAAATGGGTTGACAATATGTTCACAATGTCTTAATTATGAAGCAGCATAAACGTCTTTTAAATATACAACTTTTTTTAGAGTAAACATTACAAAATGACTTTTGATAAGTTATAGTACCTATCCTACAAGATTTAGCTAGACTTTACAGATTAATTACACTCTAGGACTACCCATGCAAACTTTCTGAAGCAAACAACTAAATTAACTGATATTCCCCTTAATCACATGATAAAAAAAAATTAAGAACACGCCAAAACTTTCATTCACTTTCTAAATATTCTGAAATTTAAGGTTCTTAATTACAACTGAACATCCAGTTCATACTCCTGTTATGGCATTAAAAGAACTCTAAAACAAGAGGTAGTCAGTGCAGTGCATACAAATTATGTAGCGACATTCAAAACTCCATACAGTTCTGTCTGTAATAGTGCAATTTTATGTGCATAAATGAGCACATTTGACTACCTTTGTGTACAAACATCAACACAAAGAGAGGTGGGGCAAAGTCAGGCAGGTCAGATGTAGTTTCAGAGCTGGTGAAAGTTCATTCATGGGCTCTGAAAATGCAAATGAAACTAACATAAAATAAATAAATAAAGTATATGTATATTATATACAATTATGCTTCATCATCATGAAACAGACATACTCGCCTCATCATGAAACAGACATTAAATAAATAAATAAATAATGTATAATTATAAAACATTTATGGCTTATCTTTGCCTCAGTATGAAAAATAATAAATAAATGCTTATTAAACAAGTTAGTAAATAGCCTTTAGTACCAATGCATATGATAAAACATGTCATGTCTGGTTTGTACCATCCAAAAACAGGTGCTACGCGAAACATTACCTGTTCAACACAGGTCACACAAAGGAACATTTTCCCTTTCAGAGTTTTGAATTATCCATTCAATGGCATCCCATCCCTATAACAAAAATAGAGCTTATCAGGTTCATACTTTATTTAGAGGCTTATATAATGCTTGTAATACCTCATGTATGCTATATAAAATAATCTCAAGCAGTTTTTCATTGTTTGCCAAATATATGAAACTAGTAATGAAACTATAAATGAAACTACTTCACTTCTTTTTTATAAAGAAAAAAAAAAAACATCCACAAAAAACAACAGGGTTTGCTAGATAGGGACAAAACCACATCACTTGTGCTTTTTAAGTTGCTTATTTTTGGACCTTCTTTGATTGTGTCACCAGGAAAATAGGAACTAATAAGTTCCCATTTATGCAGAGAATAGCAAACTTTGATCAAGGATTCCTAACACATGATACAGCATAATGCTGAGAGGGACATTCCATGGATATTTGGTCAAATTATTATTTTTCATTATATTGTACAGAACATTGATTTACCTTTCTTGCATTAGCTGACATGGATAGAGCCATCAGTCCCTCAAGGTAGCTGCTCAAACTGACCCCCTTCACCGTGATGATCGCCTCTTGTGTTAATACAGTGCTGCAAAAATAAAGCAAGCTCAGAAAATCTTGTTAACAGCTTGTTTTAACAGATTTTTAGATTACTATCTATTTGTATGGTTCACATTTATGTGCATAGATATGCAGATATTACAACTGACAAAAACAACAATTAAGTAAAATATGATCATGACTGAATTTACTTACATCTCTGGATTTTCTGGATGAGGCCTGTAGACAAGTCTTTCATCGACAGATATTAAATTTGTTAGGGTTATCTGAAGGAGGAAAGGAATTTCTTTAGTACAGCTTAAAATGAAAATTTCATGCCTTATAGATAAAGACACTCTGATTAGATTTGTTTTTCTCTAAATGGTAAACAAAGACTCACGTTTGTTGAGCAAAGCTCCATTTTTTTTTCTTCTGGGTCCACAATAGAATGTTCTTGTACATACGTGGTGGTTCGATTTGTCCCTAAAATCTAAGGAAAAAAATTTAAGATCTTTATAAAGCAGTGGTTCTCAATCTGGGAGCCTCAGCAAACTTCAAAGATTACATAAAATTATTTTAAATAAACCAAAACAATTAAAATCTACATATTTCTTATTTCAATTCACCCTCTAAGCAACATTTTCATATATATGTATTTGAAAAACCAGGGTTCCTATGGTCTTGAAAACCCTGGATATATGAGGCAGCCTACTTTTAGAAGTGTAATTTCAGGAATAAATAATATAAATTAAGAAATATCTTATAACTCCATGGGCATTTTTATAATAAATATGCATTTTCTAGTTATGCCAAGCACTAAAATATTTTATCAGACAGAAATTGTAAGTAAAAGTCTTTATCCTTAATCTTTATTTAGTAAATCACAAACAACTGGAAAAGTCTTGGAGTCTTCAAATACTGTTGTGGACAATAAATGGCCTTGAAGTCAAAAAATTTGGGAACCACTGTTATATACAATACAGTTTTATTATGCTAAACTGATATGTTTTAAAAGTACACTATGTAACTTTTTTTGTTCAAAATTAACAAAATTCAGTCAATACATCATTAATCCTTCCAAAACGTGTTTTTGTCTTACCCTAATTCAATAAGCCTATTTATTATAAGTGTTTATATTTTATACTGGGAGATGGTGTTTTTTTAAGGTATTTTATTGAACAGACAAATTGCCATTTGAAGCTCTCGAACAGAGTTCATTGTAAAGCATTATCTATTGTGAAGGGTCATTTCATTATGGGTTGTTGTAGCGCTGTGCTGGAATTTATTTTCAAGGAAATACCTTGTCTATTAATGAGTATAGCTACAGTAACGTCTTCAGCTAGTCAGCTTGAGATCCTTTCGCTCTAAACTGGCTATATCCCTTAAGCCTAGTATTTAATATTTTATGAGCAGTAGGATAACCATATTCATCCGCAGTCGTACAGACAAAAGCACAACCAAAACAATGTTCTTCCGCAAAATGCATGCAGTTTTTTTTCTTTTTTTAACTGCTATATAGAGTTAGGCCAAAAGTTACATAGTCAGTCAAGTCAAGTCACCTTTATTTATATAGCGCTTTTTACAATGCAGATTGTGTCAAAGCAGCTTTACATTGATAACTGGTATATAATTTTGGCTGCACAGCAGCTCTTAAAGAATAGTGTCAATGTCGGCAGATCAAAGCACTGTTGAATATCAAATGTCAAGTGTCCCCAACTAAGCAAGCCAAAGGCAACAGCGGCAAGGAACCCAAACTCCAACAGGTGACATCCTAGTGTACCTATAATTGCGTGTTTTAGATGTAAAATATAAAAATTTAAGGTGTAATATATGTAAATATGTACATTACAAGGAGCTTCAACAGTTTTCACATTTTCATCATACTTTAACAACGTATTTTATGTCCACATAACCCAATAGACATGTAATAAATTTAGCACTGTGAAGCATATCATCTAACCGCTCTGACAATCCCTGGAAGACCCCACTCTGTGCTGAGAAGCCGATGACTGTGTAGACGTCCATGTGTGTCCAAGTTCCTATCAAGAACGTCCACTCCAACAACACTAGGGTTCATTGGATTGGGGTACTTCCTCATTGCTGCTTTGATCACAGTCTCCCATGGGTAGCTGTATGAATATAAACAAAAACTCATGACAATAGTTTACAGTGGCTTAAGAGGAACATCACTGTACTGACTCTGATCTCATAAGCAAACCACATTCAAGGGAAATTTAGCTTAAATATGAAGCAGGAAGAATTTTTTGCCAGTGTAGTCCATCGTATTATCAACAACGAGCATCACGTCCATAACAAGAGAGGCTGGGATCTGAAAATAAAGGTTTGTTTGAGATTAATTTCCTCAAAATGAATCATTTTGGATTGAAACTAATGGCTGCATTTAAAAAAAGAAAAGAAACTAGAAAATATACTGGTTTTACACAGTTCAGTTTTGGGGGTGTGATGAATCCTGCTGAGGGAAAAAAAAGACTTTGGTGGTTTTAGCTGGTTTAAGATGGTCTTAGCTCATTTAAGATGTTCTCCTCAGCTTTAAATCTAAATCCAACAAACACACCAGTTCGACAGGGAAATATATATTTGAAATTTAGAGAGAAAAATTTAATTTTCACAAACAAAAAATATGTAACTACATTTATGAGTTATGTTAGTAACAGGCGTGATGAGTTGTGCAGTAACGACAATGCGTATCATTGTAATAGACCACTAGGCCCAAATGAATGAATATTAGCAACTAATCCTCAGATTTGTGTTATGTGCAAGAATAAATTGCTTAAAAGCTATATATCGAGAAATGTCCAAAGGACGAGGGCTACTCTGTAAGCCGATCCCAGCTGCACGAAAGGGAATCGGGATGCAAATCATGACAGAGAGGATGCTGGAATCTGTGCATGCGAGCGCTGCATTCGTCCCAAACGCAAATTCTTTACCTGAATATGTGCTCCGTGCTCCAAATCTTCATTTTTACGACAATTTGAATGTGCTTCCAAACGACGGTGGACTGTAGATCTCATATATCCATATTTTCACGCTCTGCTCCCATTATACCGGTTCTGAGATGACCCTCATAATCAAGTGCAGCGGAACCTCCCTGTTATAAAAGCAACTACCAATAGAGATCAAGCTTTGTGACGCTTGCAGACGGCTTGATGTACATCACTGTTGCGCTACAAACGTGCAAAAATGACTTTATGTTTGATAAATAACGTGGTTCATTTAAACACTCGGCTATATTAGTCGCAATTTAAACTAGGCTAGATTATTGACTCTCTTTTTCTTTTCAGTTGTTTGAAAAATACATGCAGTGCTCAATTGCTTTCAGTGAACACATTTAAAAATTAAAACTTTTGTCTTGTATGTTGCCGTTGTTGTTCGGATGACATTAAAAATCTGTGGTTAACCAGAATGACACACGAGGGAAAATTCATGTCTGGAAATTACATTCGTAACGCGCATGCGCATTTACACCTACGTATATTAAAGACAGCTGCAGTTTCGTTTTCACATGCCACCAGAACCACTTAACCTTATGATACATAGCATTATTTGTTATTACTAATAGATGGAGAGCACGGTTGTTATATCCTCTGGTAAGTTTATAGCCCACATCTTGTTCTGTCACTTAGGCCTATGTTTTTGTTTGTTTGTTTTTGGAAAACAGTAAAGAATGTTACAACGAGGAAGCGCAACAAATCACTATAGCTATCTGTCAGCTGTAAACGATGCAAAAGTTTAAGAGTTATTGCTATATGCACAGATAAAAAATGTTTACTCTCAACCTGTTAGTTTTTTTGTAATGATACAACTCTCCTAAATGTAAACGCTTCAAATATGTTATTTCAATTTATTCCGAATTTATTGTTTTTTATGAAATATTTATGATGCAGTTTTTTTATAATAAAAAACATTTAGAGCAACTTTCTTTTATGAACATGATCTTTTAATCTATTATGAACATCAAAATTACTGTTACTTTTTATCCAACATGTTAAGTTCAAAGCAAATGAGTACTTAACTTATTTGTCCAATTTTAGCTGAAGTCCAACTTTTTACAGTAAATGGTTCTTTTTTGTGGAAAAAGTTTTTTTTTTTTTTTAGATTTTTAAAATGCTCTTCACACTGAGAAAAAAAGAGAAAATGTTCACTGACAGGTTCTTTGAGGGACCAAATTGGTTCTGTTATGGCATCGCTGTGAAAACCAAATTTTGGAACCTTTATTTTTAAGTGTATGCATCCAATTTATTGGACACATTACATTATTTCTGTTGTTTTTGAAGCTTCTTGTGATTTAAACAATTCTCTCGTCCTCTTTTTTTAACAGATAAACAATTAAAGCAGTATTTGGGCTTTCTCAGTAAGTGTATGACTGGGATTTTAGTTCAAAAGATGTCCAACTACTTGTACCGATCCCGCACAATCACGCCGTATGAATCACAGGTTATCGCATCGCAGGCCACGGACATGCAGAAAGCCTCCAAGATGTTACAGATTGTCATTAAAAAAGGTCAAAGTGCATGCGGCTCATTCCTCAGATGCCTCGGAATTTGTGACCCGGGGTTGTATGAGAAAGTTACAGGATATCCAGGTTGGACAATCTATCAAATCTGAAATAGATCTATGCTAATGTCTGAATTGTTTATTCATTCTTTCTTTCATTTCTTGTCATGCAGCACAATTTAGTCTTGAGGACCATCAACATATAGAGGAAATTTCTTTCTCAGGTAGATATTTTTGAATATTTTTGCCTCACTGGTGATGTACCTTGTCATAGACTGTTTTTTCTTTGCCCTGTTGTTTTAGGAAGTACCAGGGTAGTGAAATTATTTAGCAGTTCCTGTTCAGTAGTTTGATCACCTTACTTCCTGTTGTTGTCTTGTTTTTGTTTGATTACCTCACACACTTAGTATAAAAGGTATTGCAATGGAAAACCGCACACTTCTCAAAAGTGCGAATGAGTAAGCACTTTGTTTTACTGTCCCACTTCCCTTTGATGCACTGTGTCATGTGGTTGCTCATCTTGATGTCTTTTGTTTTTTGTCTTCTCTTTAACAGAAAAAGTGCAATTTAAACCTTGTATTATAAACATACAAAACTCTTCTCTGACCAACTGCATTATTGGGAACAACAATAAACAATGCATTACCTGTGACCAGCATTCTTTGCTTGCTCAGAATGATGCAATCAATGGTAAGAGCTCTACAGCAGGAAATATAGGTCAAGTTCTTCTAGCGTTATAGACATTATATCTTACAGTTTATTGTTTTTTATACATTTATGTTAAATGGAATTGTACAACATAACCTATATAAACTTTTAATACAGTTATTTTTATAATTATCTTTTTTATTTTTAATACAATGTACGTTTATCAGGTTTTTATTTTGTTTTGTTTTTTAAACAGTTACGAGAATGACTTTTTTTTTTTTGGTGAATTGTGATTTGAATTTAATTTATTTTCTTTCTTTCTTTTTTTACAAGCAGTGGATGAAATGGCGGACACTCAGAGCCATGATGAACTGATCCCAGTGCAGGACACAATAAGTGGCAACAGCATACACATGGAGAGATCCAACATAGAGTATGTCATTATAGGGGATCACAATAGTATGACTGTCAGTGAGTGTTTGAACTCGGAGGTTGAGGAGGATACAGACACTGAGCCTGATGTGATCAGTTAAAAGATGTGAAATAGCGAGCAGGAGGGAAGACCCAGTGGGTGAATGGGGGTGGCCGGGCCAGGCCCCCTCGTGGCGCTGATGCTTAGTTTACTCGGCCTGACCTATGATTGTACACCGAAAGCATAATAAATGCTTTCGATTGACCACTGCTCAGGTGCTCATCTGATGCTGCCAAACTCACTGAAATGTTATCCTTTATCATGGATTTTTCTATACTGGTGTGCCTTGAAGTGGCCATTATATTTGATGCTGCCTTGATTGCTACTGAATATGACTGCTACTGACTGTTTCTCATGTTTTAATGGGTATATTAATATTTATTTGTTCAACAGAAATGTTTAAAAATAAATATGACATTTCATTATTTTTTTTATGCAGTCTTTTTTATAAGCTTTTTAGTAATATTTGTTAACTAAACATCTATTGATGTTATGATGGATGTTCTCCTGATGTTTCAATAGTTATTCTATAATAACTTCTCAAGTGTATTCCTATAGTTCTGGTGGATTTTTCTTGTGGGAATTCCTAATGATTTTATTTATGTTACTAGGTGATAAAGTCTGAGGTACTGTACATAGGCATTTTATATGAAGAAGGCATGTAGCTGACACATATTTGATTTTGGAGTAAATTTAAAAAAAAAAAAAAAAAAAATTTGAAATAAAGCAATCACCACAGTCTCCCAACTGATTTAGGTGTCAAGACCAAAATATCTATTACAAAAAGCCCTTCTTAAGAAATATTTAATTCATTGCAGGGTAAAGAAATTGCAGACATGTTGTCTGAAAGACTTCTGTGATTGTTTTCAGAATTAATGTAGGTATATGCACTCTAAATAAATGTCTTTTAAAGATATTTACTTAATTTGCAGCAGGGGAAAAAATCACAGACTGCTATGAATTAAATATTGTAAAAAGGATAATTATTTAGAGTGCAGACCTTATTTAATTTTACAGTAAATTTATTTAGAAATGTGTATTTTATAGATATTCTGTATTTCAAATTACCATTGCAAAATATAATATGCATTATAATACAGTATAATATTGCTAATCCAGGCAATTGCTCATTTATAACATTTTGATTTAATTAAATATACATATATATATATGTATATATATATATATATATATATATATATATATATATATATATATATATATACTTTTATTTTGTTCATCACGTAAAGTCACGTGACATTTCCTTAAAACGACTTCAATACCCATAATGCCGACAAGTGTTTACATGCGTCACTTCCTCTAACTGAAACGCGTTTTGCTGGTTGGTTCTTTATTTCGATTCTCTAACACATAACGTTACTTTAACGGCATAACCGTTTTTGACATTATTACTGTCAATCTCGATATGAGATTAAGGTTCAATAACGAGTATGACAGGCAGTCATTAATACATTTATGAAAATAGTTTGCAGTCATTGAATTTCCCGCTGTGATGTCTGTGTGAGGCGGGAGGCTGTTTGCTGGAGTAGTTGGAGAGTCTCTCAGTCGATGCTAAACATGCAAGTCACAGATATTGGGTCCAGAGAAGATGGGAAAATATGGCACAGAAAATTAGCATCAGCGAAATATGGGTAAGTTTGACATAAGCAGCTTGGAGCAAACTTATTATACAATGAGAAGAGATTCATTTATGCATGTATGTATTTCCAGCGTCTTGGCCACTGTGATCCGAAACGCGTCTGGTCGTCAAACCAAGACGGTTCGATTCCTGCAAGTGGCTTTCGACACCACAGGAGAGTCGTTTCTTGCTGGTGATCATCATGGCAATATTTATGTGTTTGACATTAGCAGAAACAGGTATAGAATATATTTTCCCTGTACGTTTTCATAAGTGTTCTGTTTATGTATCATAAGACGTTCACTGTACTTTCCTACGCCTCTTACGTAATCGTTTGGCAGATTCAAGCTGGTCCAGAAAACAGGCCAAGCATGCACTGCTTTAGCTTTCAACTTGAGAAGAACCACAGAGTACCTGGTTGCTCTTGCTGATTACTCCATTAAGTGCTTTGACAAAGGTAAGACACATTATAATTTTGTCACATAGAACTGCAAATGTTTAACCGTTCTTCTAACAAGCATAATCTACTGTTTCCAGACACCAGACAGCTAGTGAGCTGGATGCGGGGTCACGAAGGTGCCGTTTCTTCCCTGTCCATCCACAGTTCAGGCAGCTACGCCATCAGCACTTCTTCCGATACCGCTCAGCTCTGGAACCTTGACACCTTTCAGAGAAAAAGGAAGCTTAATGTTCATCAGTCAGTTGGCATACAAAAGGTTAGACATCAATTATCTGTACTTAAAGCGTTAGTTCACTCAAAAATTAAAAAGCATACTTGTTTGATGTGCGAGAACCATTGAGGCTTCCGTTTACTATATTTGAGTGCTCTATATATGTTCGCTGACTAATATTATATACTGTATAATATATATATATATATATATATATATATATATATATATATATATATATATATATATATATATATATGCTCAATTTATATGGTTGTCCTTTACAACCTTTTTATGAAGCATCAGAGTTTTTGGTTGAACAGACTTTCAATATAGGGATAGAAACCTCTCAGGTGTCATTAAAAATATCTTCATTTGTGTTTTGAAGATAAACGAAAGTCCTATGTACTTGGAATCTGATGATAGTGAGTAATTTGATGTCAGAATTTTCATTTTTGGGTGAATTATCCCTTTAAGCATTATATTATAGTAACAGCTCTGCATCAGTCCCTTATTCCTGTGTGTTTGTTGTAGGTTTTCTTTCTCCCACACAGCAACACCATTCTCAGCTGTTTTAGTGATGACTCCATTTTTGCTTGGGAGAGCGACACTCTTTTTTGCAAGTATCAGCTGCCTGTTCCACAGGATGGGCCCAGAATCCACTACAGGACATATGCTGTTACACAGTAAGGCTGTTACACTTAGACCCTAAAACTGGTGAAGCACAGACTGGCGTGTTGTATGTAATCATTTTGTTTCTTTGTAGAGATGGGAAAACACTTGCTGCAGCTGGACGCTCCAACTTAGTCCACTTGTGGTGTCTGGACAGTCGACAGCTCTTGAGAGTAATTCAGATGCCTCCAAAAGTCAAGACAGTACGATATCTGGATTTTCTGGCGGATAGTTTTGATGGTGGATCTAACCAGGTACTGCTCAGTAGTCTGCAACCTTAAAAAGCTTCTACGTCATGCATTATAATTTACATTATTACTAAATGCAGTGTTTCCCATACATTGATATATTTGTGGTGGCCCGCCACAATATCAACATTGACCGCCACAAATAGATTTCAGTGCTTCCCATTCATTAATTAAACTGTGGCGGGGGACCAAGGTCCACCCA
Source organism: Hypophthalmichthys molitrix (assembly GCA_037950675.1). Lineage (NCBI taxonomy): Eukaryota > Metazoa > Chordata > Actinopteri > Cypriniformes > Xenocyprididae > Hypophthalmichthys > Hypophthalmichthys molitrix. Next base: position 24,977,038 of record CM075507.1, on the reverse strand, counting down.
CCACAGTTTCACAAAATCCTGTGGGAAACACTGAAACGAAGTTATCATTAACTATATGCTCAATTTACTGTTTATTATGGAATCATTTTGGTTAGACTTCAACTGCTCTTGTTCCAGAGAAATTCTTATTTTTTTTCTAATAGTTACCCAGCAATGAGACGAATAATAACTACTGAACTTAACTTGAAAAGTTCACCCCTATGATCCAGTTTATAAGGTTGCGGAAATAATCATACTGTAATGTTCTGTCCTCAGACTCTGGGCGTTTTGAGCCAAGATGGTGTAATGCGCTTTATCAACATTCAGTCATGCAAGCAGCTGTTTGAAATAGGGTCCCACGAGGATGCCATCACCTCGGCAAGCATTTGTCCTAAAGGCCACCATATTGTTGCTGTGATGGACAGCGGTGCTCTTAAAATCTATGATGTACGAAGTCTTACTCCAGAAATCAGTAAGGTAAATTCTTATTTATTTGTTATTAATTGATAATTATGCTCTATTTATTTGTTTTTGTAAATGTTAAATGTAGGCTGAAGGTTTTACTTAAGGATATATATCTATTCTGAAGGATCATGTCAGTTATTTTAAATGGTAATAATATTTCATAATATTATTAGTTTAACTGTATTTTGATCAAATAAATGCAGCCTTTGTGAAAAGGGACTTCTTTTCAAAAAATTAAAAAAAAAAAAATCTTTCCAAATTCAAACTTTTGAACGCTAGTATAATATATTTGTGTTAAGAAAAATATATAATTTTTTTACTCCTCAAAATGCTAATCACAAGCGGTTGTTTGTGTAGCCTCCCCAGCCTTTGTTGAAACCGGTCACTAAAGGCAACATCAACGTGGGATTGTGTTCAAAAATGAAAGTGCACACTGGGGCAGGTCAGCGTCCTGTGAAAACGTCTGGACGCAGAATACAGTCTAAAGTTTTACACCCTGCTGTTTCTACACTGGATGACAAAGAGGTTCTGTTTTTATTCAGCTTATTAAATGTTATTAAATTGAGGGGTTGGGGGCCTGTGACACCTTCTGTATTGCCTTTTCAAGACATTCTCCTACTCCAACTTATGACCCGATTATAATCGTATTTAATTAATCTATTTTGTGTAGAATGATTTGCCTAATGGCCTTAACAAGAAAAGACTACAAGCATTACTAAGATCATTTGGAGAGTACCCAGCCAAATACAGGTAACGTAATAAATGTGTCCTGCTAAAGCAATGATATTTGGTTGATTTAATGTGTTGCTGTAGTGTGCATCTCTGGTTTATTTGTGTGTGTGTATTTGTTTTTCCTGCAGGATGTTTATTTGGCGTTCTCTATTGCATCTGCCTGAGAACCATGCAGCTTTCAGCAGTCTGACTGACAAAGGCCTGCACTCAGCATACATGTGCCTTCAGGAGCGGTACCCCATCAAAAGCCACAAACTACAGAGAGGCCTACAGAGGTGGACACAGTGTCAATCAATTGATTATTTAATATTATACATATAGATTTCCCAACCATAATGTTATATTTGTCCATTCATTTTTAACCTGGCAGAGTGCTGTCTGCTCTTGCTCACTGGGCTGCTGTCTTTGGCGAAACTGATTATCTCCCCCTGCTGGCCTTCCCATTTGTCAAACTGTTCCAGAACAATCCACTGATCTGCTTTGAAGTAGTGGCCACTGTCATTGGTAGGTAGTGTAAGACAGTAGTGTGGTGTTGGGTGATGTGCACTGGTCTCTTTGGCAGTGATTCAATTATTTGGTCCGTAGCTGAGAGACTTTTAAGTGTCTTGGATTGCTCTTTTGCAGTGAACTGGTGCCAACACTGGTTTGAGTATTTTCCCAACCCTCCACTTAATGTGCTGAGCCTGGCTGAGAATGTGCTGGCTCATCATGATAAAGAGCTGCTTCAGCATTTTGTTGCCTGTGGCGTTACCTCACAGGTAAAAGACGTTGACACAAGTGTTTAAATGACATAGACTTCGACTTTCAAAGAATTTTAATGCAAATGCCCTACACACTGTGCTTTTCCTCTCCAGTTGTATGTGTGGCCCCTTCTTGAGACCCTGTTCTCTGAGGTTCTGATGAGAGAAGAGTGGCTAAAACTGTTTGACAACGTTTTCTCAAATCATCCCTCGTTCCTTCTAATGGCTGTGGTTGCTTATGTCACCTGCTGCAGAGCACCGCTACTGCTTTGTACTGATAAGAAGGACTTTGAGGTATAACTTTAGACATTTTTATAATGTTTTTATGCTCACCACCCATTTAACTTAATTTTTTGAAGAACAAATTTGGCTTATCAAGACAAGTTTATCCCATTCAGGGGTTATATATAAAAGTGAAGTGACAGTAAAGACAGTGATCAGAAGTGACAGTATAATGTTACAAATTTTGTATAATGTTATACTTATAATGTTACAAAAAATCTGTTTCAAATAAATTCTGTTCTTTTGAACTTTCTGTTTATAAAAGAATCCTGAAAAAGTTATCACAGTTTTCTCAAAAATATTGAACTGTTTTCAACATTAATAATAATAAATGTTTCTTGAGCACCAAATCAGCATATTACAATGATTTCTGAAGGATCATGTGACATTGAAGACTGGTGAAAATTCAGCTTTGCCATCACAGGAATACAACAGATTTTTAAATGCATTCAAATTGAAAACAGTTATTTTAAATTGCAATCATATTTCACAATATTTCTATTTTTACTGTATCTTTTATCTAATAATTGCAGCCTTGGTGAGCATAAAAGAATTCTTTCAAAAACATTAAAAGATCTTTCTGACCCCAATCTTTTGAACAGTGGTGTGTGTAAATACACTTATTAAATCTATTATTATTATTATTATTATTTATAACAAATGCATACATTACATCCATTTCATTTATTTTGTTGAAATCTTCCCCAATGTAGTACTTTTTCCATCATCGGAATAGCTTGGACATTGGTGCTATGCTGAAGGAAACCTATCGGTTGATGGACAGCACCCCTCCAGATGTCCATCCTAGCACTGCGCTGAGTGACTTTGAACCTCTGACACAGGGGCAGTACCCTATTTTCAACAAATACCCCACCTTCATAGTGGAGTACCAGTCCCAAGAACGTGAGAGGATCCGGCAACAAGAAGTGGAATATCTAAGGGAGAGGTGCAAAATTTTATTCAGTTATAAAAGTGATATGGCTGGAGTATTTCATACTTGGCGCACCTTTTACAACAAGGTTTCTGCTTATGTTTGTCTATATAGACAGGAAGTTCAGCAGCTGCATGCTGAAGCTGTCAGACAGCAGGCTGAGTTTGAGGCCTGGTACAAACAGCAGGAGCTGCTACTGCAAGGAGAGGAGCAACGGAGAAGGATTCTACAAGAAGAGGAGAGTAAACTTGCACAGCAAAGAGCCAGGTCAATTTCCCTCCATATGTAGGATGTCTCATTATTGACTAAATTTAATTTTGCAGTTTCTCACATACAAAACTCACTTGATATAACTTGATGTGCTCAGATTGGCTGCTATGAAGCGTGAGCTGAAGGTGAAGGAACTCAATCTGATTGATTCTGCTAGAAGACGTTTTCTTAAGCACCAGCAGGATCAGCGCAGAATACAGCTCAAGAGACTTGATGACGAGATTCAGAGAAAGGTTATTTGTTTTGTACTCGTGTGTTGCCACTTTACTTTTGATTTTTATGTAACTGAAACAATCGTATTACATTTTGGTTCAAAAGATTTTTTTTAAAGCTGCATTTGATCAAAAATACAGTAAAAAAGTAATATTGTGAAATATTATTACAATTTAAAATGACTGTTTTCTATTTTAGTATATTTTAAAATGTAATTATGCTGATTTGCTGCTCAAGAAACATTTCATATTAGTATCAATGTTAAAAACCGTTGTGCTGCTTAATATTTTTGTGGAAACCACAATACATTTTTCAGGATTCTTTAATGAATAGAACGTTAGAAAGAACAGCATTTATTTGAAGAAACAATCTTTTGTAACATTATAAATGTCTTTACTGTCACTTTTGATCAATTTAATGCATCCTTGCTGAATAAAAGTATACTTTTTTTTCCAAACAAAAAGTCTTACTGATCCAGAACTTTTAAATGGTAGTGTATGTTTCACAAAGTCTCTGTCAGACAAGTAAATGTATTTTGAGAAGTCTTAAGTATAATTTAGAAAGGCCAGGGTTGTTTTTTGGCAGGTTCTTTACATGTTTATTGTTGTACTTAGATGGTTCTGCGTGATCAGGAAACGGCAGCGGCCGTTCAAGATATAGAAGTGAGACAAATGGAACTGGATGCCCAGAGACAACTGTTTGAACAGGTTGGCCACTATAAAAACTTTTTTTTTTTTTTTGGAAAAATTAATGCACTAGGAGTGTCCAATCTTCCTTCTGGATGGCCATTTTCATGCAGAGTTTAGCTCCAACCTGCCCCAACACACCTTCCTTTAAATGTATAGTAATCCTGAAGACCTTGATTAGCTGGTTTAGGTGTGTTTAATTAGAGTTGGAATTTAACAGGAAGGTGGCCCTCTGTGAGCAGGTTCAGACACTCCTGAGATGTGCATATCCAAAGCTGATCATGATATGTTTGGCCTACTAGCAACTGGCTAAAGAGCAAGAGCGAGTGAGTCAAGAGGTGAGAGCAGAAGTGGATACGAGGAGACGCAGAGCTGAATTAGATGACTGTACATTTCAAAACCTCATTCAGACAGATGAAGATATCAGTCAGAAAAGCAAAAAGGTATGTCTCGCTACAATTTTCATGAAGTGCATATGATTATCTTTGTCAGACATCTACACCACCCTGCTCCTGTTTCCTTTCTGCATTTCCTTTTTTTCTTTAACAGACTTGTGATGAAACTAATTATGAGAATTCAAACTCTTTCAGATGCTGGAAGAGTCTCTAGCAGAGGTGGGACAGATAGAAGTGGATGCTGATTGGCAGGCCGAGGTGATCAAGCGAATGGAAAAAGCGGAGGAGAGGCAAGAGAAGCAAAGAGAGCGACTTGTGAACCTCAGCAAACAAACATGTGCTAAAGAGGATGAAATAGTCCAGCTAATGTTGGAGGTGGAGGGAAAGCAGGTGAGAATTTACGTTACGGTTAGTGTAGTGATATATGAAGCACAGCTCACTGTCAAGCCAAATTGCTTTCTGTCAGTCATTCGCGTGATCAACCCTCACACAAATTCCCGATCGTGTGGATTCCTATGGAAATGACTGGATTTTCCCAGTGAAAATTGATTGAATATTGTTAAATGTGACCACACCTTTAGTGTTATGTTTATCGTAACAAGTACACGAGATTCATAAGAAATGTAATTCAATTTCAATGAAACATAAGACAGCCCAATGACATTATTTTGGTATGGTCTCAGTGGGATGATGTAGTAGCTAAACAAGCTGAACTGGAGGAGGAAAGACGGGCGGCCGCCACTGTTAACGCCCAACAGAGGTCACTTATCTCTCAGGAAACAGAAGAGACTGAGCAACATCATGGAAAACTGCAGAAGAGACTAGAGGATTCACAAAGTGAGTTAAGACAAAGACCTTTCCCAAAATGTAATAAAGGATTTATGATATGGTTACAGTTTTACTTCCTTTTGAGGATCTAATCCGTTTAAAGTGCCCCTATTATGCTATTTTAAAGGTTACTCATTTTGTTTTAGAGGTACAATGGGTTTACATGCATCCAAAGTCAAAAAAACACTTTCATTTTCTCATAATGTAGCGTCACCTCTTTTCTCACAGTTTCTGAAACACTTTGATAAAGGACTCAGTCTCTTTAAACTCCTTCTTTACCAGAGTTTGCTCTGCTCTGATTGGTCAGATGGTAGCCACTACTATGTGTGTCGGAAATGAAACGGCCATTACCTCTGAATTTCAGCTCTGGAGGCTTCTTCAGCTCTAGTATACACATTGATACGAACAGTAAGAATGCAGTCAATCTCATCCTTTTAAAGTACATGCAAAGTGGATTTGCTTTCACAGTGCTGAAAATGGCATCTTGTCAACATGTCGACAGCATGAACCAAACACTTCCAGGCATCAGCTACAACTACAGTGTTTGAGGGCAGGGCAAAATAGACTGCCAGCCAATGAATACAATAGGCTGGCATTATTCAAATTTGTTACAAACCTATGTAGGTTCGTTCAGGAAGTAAGACTGGAATTACTGATGACTTGTTTCAGACAGTTCAAAATATGTTCTTTCATTTGGGAGACAATAGCTCCATTTATTGTGCACTTTGATCTTTGAAACTTTGCAGACCTTTTACATTCACAAACAGCTAATAGATAATATCCGAAAAAGCATAATGGGGCACTTTAAATAATAGTCTGTTAAACTTTACACGTTACCATGAGGTAATTGAGTTATCTAGGGGTTGGTTTTCACCCCTTTAGGTGTACTGTGTGTTATGGAGATTATTTTTGTGTGATTTTAGATCGTCAGAAGGAAAAGAGATTCCGATCTCCCTGCTCATCCAGAGGCCTTCTGCACAAGCCCCAGAGTGAGACCGCCAACATTTCCTTGAACACACAATCAGATGATTGCTGTGAGTATTATTAGTATAAACTGTGAGCTGCACTGTGTCATAACCAAACATTATGAAATAAAGTGGTAAGCTATTAAAAGCCGTCTCTTCTTTGTGCGCTGCAATTAGTTTCTTTAGATCGTGGCCGAGGGGAGCTCGACTCTAAGGAAAGGGAGCTGATGCAGGAAATCAGAGAACTAAGGACGAAATTAGCTGCCAGGGCCAGAGCAACTGACTTCATCTCACCCTCAACCAGCTCCATACACTCTCACTGATCACAGTGACCACCAACACAACCAGGCGCACATTAAAGAAGAGCTGAAAGAAAATGTTCTTGGACAACATTAGAATCCTGCACAGTTTATTGACACTAATCCTTGCTTTTAATATTTTGTAAATGTTTTTTTTTTTTCATATTTTTTAAGGTAAATGTCATTTGTATCATCTTTTTCATGTTTTTGTATTTAAAAATGAAAAATGTCTTTAGAATCTTTAATAAAAAAATTATGAAATGTAATTTAACCATTTCCAAGAGTGTTTGTTCCAGATAATGTAATGAATGTTATGTTTTAATTAATTTACTGAGCATTGAGTTATATAAGGTAAAACACTATTTAGGGTGGGTAAGTCTCTTATGCATTTATTTGACAAAAATACAGTGCAGTTGTGGAAGTTATAAAATATTTATACTTTTTTTTTTTTTTTTTCCCAGGATTCTTTGATAAGTAGAAAGTTCAAAAGAACAATTTATTTGAACTAAAAAATCTTTTGCAACATTATAAACATCTTTTGATCAATTTAGTGCATCCTTACTGGAAAAAAAAAAATCAACGCTACTTTACTGAAAATCTTCGGCTGTGTTGGGACACTACATACATTCGAACATTGTCTAGGTCTAGGACCTAGATAGGCAGCTCACTGAGCTTTAGAACAGCCATCATCTTTCAGACGACGAAGCGCTGCCCGCTGTTGCTGGGAGGCGTTTGTGACGTTTCGGTATTGAGCACTTCCGGCTTTAGGTGCTGATGAGAATGAAGTGAACTGGTGATGCTTTGTGTTTTCATTTAGCTGTTGATGCTCATGTGTAGATTTAGCTTCTTATTTCAGCATTTACACGAGAGAGCGCAGCAGACTTTGCCCTGGTTGAATCGACATAAACAAGACGGTATAGTTATTACATTAAAATATCATTTAGCCTAAGAGGCTTTGTTGCGGACTGCATTCAGTGCATTGACGCTTTCATTCATTGAAATGCAACGACAACCGTTAGTGAATGAACACGATTGTGTATTTACTTTAATTCGCTGTTACGTGTCTTCTTTTATAATTCTTGTCAGACAAGTGCCTTTATGAACCAGAGTCACGTCATTTTTCTTATCGGAATATTAGGTTAGTATGCAATTTGGTATAATGTAATTAATTTTAATCTACATCGATCTTTATTATTTTTATGTATAGGATGTTCACCAAAGAGATTTTTTTTAATTATTTTTTATATTTTTAGTTTGTATTTATTTGTTCAATTGAGAATTTATTGCAGTTGTATTGTTGCATAGTGTGCTTTAAAATAAATCCTAAATTTCTCAATGTATTCTGTATTCATTTAGTTGTAGTCACAGTATTTTAGCTTGGACTCAGTGTGCCTGTGTCCATTAGACTAATGGCTTTACACAGGCTGATCTTCTCTGTATATGACCAAATGAAACCGGATGTATAACTTCATCCACTGAAATTCAGTAGACACAGAAAAGACCTTCACAAAATTTTAAAGCCAAAGCACATTCCCTGGATAGCCTCTAATGTGTTCCACTTCATGGAAAGTTTGTGTGACACTGATGTATTCTGAAGCATGACAGCATTCATGCATGAGTACTAAAATTAAAATTAAAACTATTCATACTATACATAGATTGAACGACACGAAGATGGCTGATAGAAGTGACCTGAAAGCTGAGCTTGAGCGCAAAAAACAGCGCTTAGCCCAGATTCGCGAGGAGAAGAAAAGAAAGGAGGAAGAGAGAAAGAAGAAAGAGGTAAGTTCTGTTTTTGTTGGATATAATTGGCATTTATCATTTTATCCCCTGCAAATATTTGTTCTGTGATGCAGTCTGAGATGCTTCAAAGGACTGAGAATGTGACAGAAGACTCGGACCTAGACAGAAAGAGAAGAGAGACAGAGGCTCTCCTGCAGAGCATTGGGATTTCACCAGAACCACCTTTAGGTATATGATACAGAACATACAGCTGTCTGTGCATGTACATAATGTGTGTGAGATACATCTTTGTCATGGCACCTGCTTGAACGAAATGATAAAAGGAATCATCAGGAGTCTTTATAATGCAAAAGAGTATTTTTTTTAATATATCTCACACAGGAAGCTTTAGAGCTATATCCTATAGGGCTTCCCCCTACCCTTGTGAAAAAGACGTACACTACTAGCATACTGTACTTTTGAAAAGAGTGTTTTCAGACTCTGAATTGCATGTTAATTGCAATCAAATAAAAATATATTATAGTTATAATTTATATTAAATGCAGTTAGCACAATGTTAGAGATTTTTTTACCCACTTAAGTATGACTTTATTACTTTTATATGTAATTTCATAATTCTGTTGTCTATGAAATATGTTTAAAATATACTGCCAAGCATGCATTGTAATCAAAATCTACTTTATTGTAATTTCTATTGAAACTTGTATGGCATGTATTTAAATATATTTGTAATTACGCATTTGTAATCAGTGTTGGAAATGGTCAAGATTCGCTTGGTGGACTATAGTTGGGGACATATTTTATATTTTTAAACCACAGATGCAGAAAATCCCACTCTATTTATATATGAAATTTGCATAGCGTTTGGAGGCTATAACATGAATAAAAGATGAAAAACCTCTACATTTTGAACATTTTGAGTCCTCCCCATTTCCAGTCCTGTTTGTAATGATGAGGTTGTAATTTAGTACATATCAAATATATTAACTTTAAAATAAGAAAAAAAAATAACACACTATAGTTAAATTTGTATTCAAGTACTTTACTTATGCTTTAGTATGTTAGTCAACACATCAAAATAAGTGTACTTTAAAGCATAAGTGTACTTTTATGTGTACTTCAGTGTGTAAAAAAAGCAATCAGGAAAGTGTACTTTAAGTACATATAAGTGACCTTTTATTTTATTAATATGTTTTTTTTAAATTGTACTTTTATTTGTAGTACACTACAAGTTTACTTTCAATACAGTTAAGCACACTTCTTTCTTTCAAGGGTATGGTTTATTTTGGACTGATTTTTTGCTGTTTTATAGATAAAGGGCATGTCGCTTTGGCCTGTATTTGAGTCCTACCTTCTTCTTTTTTTATCTTCTGCGCAGGAATGGCTTGTGTCCTAATTAGAATTTTTGCTAGATGTAAATTTATTGCTAAGTTAGGTAATGAATTCATCCCCAAAACAATTATTACTTTTATTATATGAATATAAAGAAGTTACCTCAGTATTTAATAATCAGTTTATTAAACTCCTGTCTTTTACACTGTGGCTGTACTTGAACTAGACTTCACTGTGACAAACTCTATAAATAGATTTATAAGATGATATTCCATGTAAAATTGTAATCATCATAAATCTGAAGATAAGATGATTAATAATATCAAAATTCTAACATTTTAGAGAAAAGTGAAATTCGCTTGACAATCTCTCCTGTTGTTTTTCCTTTTGGATTTTTTTCTCTTTGATTTGACCATTTCAATCCATTCTGTTCATTTTGATTTGCCTGTGTCTGCCACTGCTGGCCATCAGTGCAGCCACTGCAGCTTTTAACATGGGATACCTGTTATTTTCATTATTTAGTCCCAACCCCTATGTCTCCCTCTTCGCAATCAGTGAGCCCGCCCAGTGAAACTGGAAGTCAAGAGTCCATTGATGGAGGGACGGTGGGAAGGTATGAAATCTGCATGATTGTACATCAGACTATATCTCAACTTTTAAACCATTTTGAAATACTTTTACATATTTATTTATATATGGATGTATATGAAAGTGGTGTTTTAATGCTGGGGTTTTCAAACTGGGTTCTGCAAGAGGGTTCTAGGTGGTTTGTGGCAAATTTTTATATTTTAACTATTTCTTTTTAGGAATGTTTTTAGAATGATCAAAGTTTACAGGAAAAATATATATAAAAAAAATATTCATTGTTAATTTCTCTTCAGGTTTATACATATAACAATATTCTAATAATGGATAGGAAAAATACAATACAAATAGTCAGATATTTTCCAGATAATATTTTTACAAATTTCATTATAGTAACCATTTAAAAGCCAGTTATTTCATTTTGCATGTCATGTGTTTTTCTCATACAGTATATGTGGCTTATTATAAATATCATATATTTAACTAATTTCATATTTTTTAGAAGAGTGTCCCTCACAATGTGATCATCACATTTGGAGGTCCTTGGCATCAAAAGCTTTGAAAATTCCTATTTTAAAGGATGTTGTGAGCTTTAAGGCTGATCGCAGTTTAATTTATATATCTATAATTTGCTCATACATTCTTATCAAGACATCAGACAAATTTACTATATTATGGTTGATTTAGAGAATTTATATATTTTATGAAAAAATGAAAAATTATTTGAAGGACATTTGATTTTATTAATTTCAGGGAAGTTTTGCATTATTTCTTAGGTCAAAATATTTATTTTTTGATATTTTTATTTTATTTAAATGTATTTATTATATTTTTATTTTAGTATTTCCCTTAAGACTAAGTCTGATGTTTTTCCTTTTCCCTATATCTTTGATGGGGACATCAGATATCGGTAAGGAGAAGTGTTGATGTTGTCATTGTTAGGTCCTGGCATTTGTTGATACATCACCCATCAGTGGATGTGGTTCTGTTGTAGCTGTTCAAGAGTATCGTGCCAAAGTCTATATGTGATTTTATTTCAAGAGACAGTGTGTTATCTCGTGTAATCATGCATGAAAGAAGGTTATGCACTGCTGGTGAAGCTGCAGAACCTAATCATGCATGCTCTTGGTCTCATCCCTCCTAACCATTGATGTATTCTTCTGATCTCTCTAGGACGTTGCAATGGGACACCGACCCCTCAGCTCTTCAGCTTCTTGCAGATTCTGTTCATGGGTGAGACTGACACCTCAAATATGAGGAAACACTCAGTCTCAACAGAGAAATTTATAATAAAAGCCTAAAGCTGCAGTCACATTTACCATTGCGAGGCAAAATATTTCACATTTGGGAGGTTTGTGTAAGGGGCGAAAAAGTTCACCACACAGATTTCGCTCATGTTTAAGCTGGTCATACGAATTTGCCACGCTGACCAACAGAAAGCTGCTTGGTTTGAAAATGACTTCTCTGTGAGCAGTGCTTCATACATCACCACACTATTGACAATAGACCTTTTTTTGCATTAATGTGACCACACCTTAAAGGGTTAGTTCACCCAAAAATGAAATTCCTGTCATTAAGTACTCACCCTCATGTTGTTCCACACCCGTAAGACCTTTGTTCATCTTTGAAACACAAATTAAGATATTTTTGATGAAATCCGAGAGGTTTCTGAACCACACATAGGCAGCAACGTCATTGCACCTTTTAAGGCCCAGAAAGGTAGTAAAGACATTGTTAAAATAATTCATGTGACTACAGTGGTTCAACCTTAATGTTATGAAACAATGAGAATACTTCTTGTGCGCAAAAAACAAAACAAAAATAACGACTTTATTCAACAATTTCTTCTCTTCCCTGTCATTCTCCTACGTGGTTTACATTGTATAGACAGTGCAGAGCTTCCATGTTCTATGCCAGAACGCCGACTCATTATTGGCTGGCTCCTGTGTCAGCAACACACGCATGCGTTGTGCTGCTCACATGTACAGCGTTGGCCAATACTGAGCCGGCGTTCTGACGTAGAACAGAAGAAATTGTTGAATAAAGTCGTTATTTTTGTTTTGTTTTTATGCACAAAAAGTATTCTCATTTCATAACATTAAGGTTGAACCACTGTAGTCACATGGACTATTTTAACAATGTCTTTACTACCTTTCTGGGCCTTAAAAGGTGCAATGACATTGCTGCCTATGTGTGGTTCAGAAACCTCTTGGATTTCATCAAGAATATCTTCATTTGTGTTCCAAAGATGAACAAAGCTCTTACGGGTTTGGAATGACATGAGGGGGAGTAATTAATAACAGAAATTTCATTTTTGGGTGAACTAACCCTTTAAGACTTGCTTTCAAGTAGTCCAAGCCAAAAAAAAAACATTAAAATGTTCTCATTTTGGCTTGATTTCTTAGGTGCAAGATGCATAGGCTTGGAGCATCAAAAATTGTTCAGATTGATTTCATGCCAAAAGAACTGGTGACATACTCCAAAGAGACACAGACCCCTGTCACATCTGATCAGCCTGAGGGTAAAGAGCTGTTTTTATTTCTATATTATAATTATGATGGATACATTCCATACATATGAAACTGAACATAATGGCTTTGCCCACAAAACAAATGCCATTACACTCATCTCACCTATTACAGTGTTCCCAAAAATGTCTGTTTTCCACAGAGGAGGAGGATGAGGAGCTGTTAGTGCCCAAATCTGAGCCGGTGTCACAGCAGCTAGAGGAGGAGAAGCCTCAGGAGGCTGAAGAAGGCAAGAAAAAAAAGAAACTAATACATTTATAGGAAGTGTAGCATCATACAGACCTGTATGAATATGTGTGTTTTAGTTCATCCTAGAGAACTCACCAACGAGGAGAAAGAGCAGATTGTTCATTCAGAGGATTTCCTGTTTTTCTTCGACCGAAGCATCCGTGTAGTGGAGCGAGTGCTGGCCGAGGATACGGACATTTTCTTTGACTACAGTGGGCGAGATATGGAGGACAAAGAAGGGTCAGAGCAGAGGCTTATATAACAGTCAAACATATACAAATTCCCACATGAATACAGAAAAGTTATTCATGGTACCAGAAGGGTCTGTTTAACCTAATGTAGGATGATGGTGGTTTAATGGTTTGAAATCAGGTTTAATTAGGTGACCCAGATACTCAAGTGTTGCACTCAGCTTCAAGTGACTCCTGGGAAACTTACTGTAAATTGCTTTGGATGATTGTACCAGAATGCAAAGGTTTGTTTTGTTATCAGGGACATGCAAGCCGGATCAAACTTGTCTTTTAATCGACATTTCTATGATGAGCATTGGTCTAAACATAGAGTCGTCACTTCCCTGGATTGGTCACCACAGGTACTTTAAAATTGCATTAATATAAGCAATGACTAATGCAAATGTGTTAGTCACAAATATAACACTCCCAATATACTTTTTGCAGTATCCTGAATTGCTAGTGGCCTCGTACAACACTAATGAGGATGCGCCTCATGAGCCAGATGGAGTTGTGCTGGTTTGGAATATGAAGTTTAAGAGGACGACCCCTGAGTACATATTCCACTGTCAGGTTTGAATTCCCATTGCTCCCAATTAAAAACCTTGAATACTGGATGTTGTTCCTTTAGGCTGCATTTCAATATACTTTAATAACATTTTTTATTATACATTGAGCATGCGTGTGAGTTATCAACTTTTAATGAAAAGCCTGAATCTAAATTGCATTTATATTATTAAAAAACACAAACAATAGAGCTCAACTTGCGGATGTTGTCTGCGTCATTAATGCACATCATTCTGTGTTTGCGCTGATGTCACTGATGAATGAGCTCTTATTGTTCAGTTTATTGCCTGTATGCTTCCTTTGTTCAAATCGACCTTGATGGAGGGCGAGCTGACGTCCTCTATGCCAAAACATTAAACGTAGCAAAGGAAATTTAAAATTGGCACAAGTAATTACTAATGTATTTTATGGCTTTCCCCTGTAGTCCTCAGTGATGTCAGTTGGCTTTGCTCAGTTTCATCCCAACCTGGTGATCGGAGGCACTTACTCAGGACAGATAGCACTGTGGGACAATCGAAGTCACAGGAGGACCCCAGTGCAAAGGACACCCCTGTCTGCAACTGCACACACTGTAAGAGCACAGATTACAGATAAAATGTTTAAAAAAAAAAATATATATATATATATATATATATACACTAACTTTTTAAAAAGTTTGGTGTCAATAAGAAGTCTGTTATGCCATCAAAGCTGCATTTATTTGATCAAATATACAATAAAAACTGTAATATTGTGAAATATTATTAAAATTTTAAATTATTTTGTTATTTATATATTTATTTTAAATATTATTATATATATATATATATATATATATTATTTTAATAAATGTTAACATTTTATTTATTCCTGTATAAAGCTGAATTTTCAGCATCATTACTGCAGTCTTTAGTGTCACATGATCCTTCAGAAATCATTCTAACATGCTGATTCGGTGCTCAAGAATGTTGTCAATGTTGAAAACAGTTGTGCTGCTTAAAGGGTTAGTTCACCCAAAAATAATTACTCAACCTCATGTCGTTTCACACCCGTAAGACATATTTTTGATGAAATCCAAGAGGTATATGATTCGTTCATAGACAGCAATTTAACCGACACTTTCAAGGTCCAGAAAGGTACTAAAGACATCGTTAAAACAGTCATGTGACTGCAGTGGTTCAACCTTCATTTTATGAAGAGACGAGAATGCTTTTTGTGTGCAAAAACAAAACAAAAATAATGACTTTATTCAACAATCTCTTCTCTTCCCTGTCATTAACCTTACGTAGTCGCCGCAGTAAGCACAGGGAAGGCTTCCTGTGTTTACGTCAGAATGCCGGCTCAGTATTGGCCAAAGCTGCACACGTGAGCAGCACAACGCATCATGCGTGTGATGCTGACGCAGGAGCCAGCCAATAATGAGTCGGCGTTCTGACGTAGAACCTGGAAGCGTTGGGTGTAAACAACATATGAGAATGACACAGAAGAGAAGAGATTGTTGAATAAAGTCGTTATTTTTGTTTTGTTTTTTGCGCACAAAAAGTATTCTCGTCGCTTCATAAAATGAAGGTTGAACCACTGCAGTCACATAGACTTTTTTAACGATGTCTTTAGTACCTTTCTGGACCTTAAAAGTGGTGATTATATTGCTGTCTATGGACAAGTCATATACCTCTCAGATCTTAATTTGTGTTCCAAAGATGAACGAAGGTCTTACAGGTGTGGAATGACATGAGGGTGAGTAATTAATGACAGAATTTTCTTTTTGGGTGAACTAACCCTTTAATATTTTTGTGGAAACCGTGATACATTTTTTCAGAATAGAAAAAGAACAGCATTTATTTGAAATAAAAATATTTTGTAACCTTGGAAATGTCTTTATTGTCACTTTAGATTAATTTAATCCATCCTTGCTGAATAAAAGTATTAATTTCTTTCAAAAAAGATTTTAGTTACCCTAAAGTAGTGTATTTAAATATATATATTTAAAATTATTATATTTAAAAATATTATATTATATTATATACAGATAATGTCATATAATAGTTATAGAATAATACTGTAATATAATACTAGTATATATGATATGCCTTCTGTGTGCTGAAAAACAGGTTACATGTAACCTAATTCAGTGTGATGGTGGTTTAATGGTTAATAATCTGAGCTGAAAAAAAAAAAGGTTTGCCAGGTCAATGAGGTGACCCAGAAAGGGAGTCGTACTCAACCCAAAGATATTCCTGACAGATTTTCTGTTATTGTGAATTGCAAAATGCATCAGATGTGAAGTTTTTTCTTTTTTCATTATGTGGCTAAACAATCCTGTCCTTATCATTTCCTCTCCTTAAAATAATATAGATGTCAAAACTGTCACATATATTTTGGAATTTATTACTCATTCAATGTGTTATCTTACCTATTTATTGCAGCATCCTGTATACTGTGTGAATGTGGTTGGAACACAAAATGCCAACAACCTGATCACAGTATCCACAGATGGCAAGATGTGCTCCTGGAGTCTGGACATGCTCTCACAGCCTCAGGTGTCCAGATATAACTCATTTAGACAGATTGAATTATTGTCATTTGAGATTTGACTGATGTAGAACAATGTATTACATGTCTGTTGTTACTCATAGGAGAGTATGGAGCTGATCTACAACAAGTCAAAGCCTGTGGCAGTCACTTGCATGGCCTTCCCTGCAAGCGACGTGAATAACTATGTGGTAGGAAGTGAAGAGGGCACCGTTTACACAGCATCCCGCCATGGGAGGTCAGTGGTTCCCGTAACAGAACATACACCTGCACACTTTTTATGCTTGGACGGCCTAATCCAAGTGTTGTCTTGCCTTACCTTCTGCTTCAGTAACTGAATTTTCATATTTGGGTCAACTGTTCTTTTAATAATATCTGTGAATATTAAAAACACTTTATGAAAAACAACTTTACTATTACCTTGAACTTGTTTTTCTTGTCCTATGCAGTAAGGCTGGTATTGGTGAAATGTTCGATGGGCATCAGGGACCTGTGACTGGAATCAGCTGCCATAACTCTGTGGGCCCAGTTGACTTCTCCCATCTCTTTACTACTTCCTCATTTGACTGGACAGTCAAACTGTGGTCAACCAAAGTAAGAGTTGTTTTGGAACTTGTGTTGCTCTATATGTGTTTTTATCATTTAGCATGATATAAATATAACTATTTTATCTCTCTGACAGCATAACAAGCACCTCTATTCTTTTGAAGACAATGCAGACTATGTGTATGATGTCATGTGGTCTCCAGTGCATCCAGCGCTCTTTGCTACAGTCGATGGGAATGGTCGCCTGGACCTCTGGAATCTCAACAACTACACAGAGGTCAGGTCACCGCAGCTCATCATTATATGACATTATTTACTCAGACATTCTGTCTTCTGTATTATTAACAACATTCTTTATATACGTTTAATAATATTAGAGTAAGAGGACACCCTACTTGGGGCAAGAACCCCAAGGGTAAACCCGGAGTAAACTTTTCCCAGATGTCATCTGAATTATTTATTTATTTATTTTTTAATCATTCTAATATGCTGCTTAAGAAACATTTCTTACTACAGTTGTGCTGCTTAATGTTTTTGTAAATTCTTTGATGAATACAAAGGTCAAAAGAACAGAATTATTATTTGAAATAGTATTTTTGTAACAATGTAAGTCTTAATGTCACTTTTGAATTAAAAAAAAAAAAGGTCATACTGACCTCAAACTTTTGAATGATATTGTAAATATAATTTGATTTCAAGCAATTATAAATGCAATTTGATAATTTATTTTAATAACGGCAAATCAAATGGCAGAATTTCAGTCAGAAAGATGCATTTGAATTACACTATATGTAAGCAATAAGGTAGAGAGGCTGTGCTGTATCATGAATAAGTCACGGCTGAAGGGCGTTGTTAGGCACAACGCGAAGCAACCACTTTAGCCGTGACTTATTCACGATACAGCACTAGCCTTGAGTACATTATTGCTTTTATAAAACGATTACCACACAATACAAATATTACAGCCAAAAATATGTATCAATGCATCTTTCATGAAGTAAACTTTCACTAAAGCCTTCCTTCCGCCAGAAAAAATAGTCCCTGACCACGAACAGTAACAGAAGTTACATTATTACGCCATTAGATGGCTTTTTGAGTGTGTCAGTCAGTAGCAAAGACTTTTATATTGAAAAGAGTGAATTGTTGTGAACACGGAACAAGACGCAACTGACAAATGCTTTGACTAGCGCTGTCAGTCACGGGAAAACCCCTTAACTGTTAAAAGGACAAGATAATACATCGGACATTTAAACAGATTTTTTATTATGAACATAGGACTGACCTGAAGGAAAATGCTTAATCTGAATGCAGGTAATAAACTCACTCACTCAGTCTCTTTCTCACAATACTCTTCTACAGAAGTTTACAGTTTAGCAGGAATAAATCTAATATATGTTTGTGTTAACATAAAAGTCAACATTTATAAGAGCATAACCATTCAATAAATGTGTTAAAATGAGATTTAGTGAAATCTATTGTGAAGAACAAAAATAAAGGTGATGTGTGAAAGGGACCTAATCATATTTGCATGCAAACTGCCGTTACCTTAAATTTGTCTGCTTGAACTAAATTAGATGAATCATGTTTCCACACAATGTTATTACATTTACATTCCAAAACAAGTTTTCTGTGTGTACCAGGTGCCATCGGCAAGTGTGACCGTAGAGGGAGGATGTGCCCTGAACCAGGTCAGATGGGCATCAGGGGGTAGAGAGGTGGCAGTGGGTGATTCAGAGGGCCGTGTTTGGATCTATGATGTGGGAGAGGTATAATAACACCTACATCATGAGTACATGAACAACTCTAATATTTGGATGAATTAGAAATATTTGCACTCATAGTCAAATACACAGACAGATCAAACTATGTGCAAATTTCAACAGTTACTAATTCTGTTCTACCGGTAAGATGTGATGCAGAAGTTGGTTGTATCTCTATTTTAGCAGTTGGCCGTGCCACATATAGACGACTGGAGCAAATTTGCCCGTACGCTCATGGAGATTCGTGCAAACCGAGGGGATGGAGAGGAAGAAGGTGCGTTGGAGCTGCCTGCCTGAGACAGACACAAATACATTCAGTGAGAAACAAGTAAAGATACGCTGAAACAGATGCTTGATGTAAGTGAGTGAATCACGCATCCACGCTGCTGTGATCGCAGGTTTTTTTATTTTGCCTACAAAAGTCTATTTATAGCATGGGTGTTAATTAGCAATAACTCCTGTTCCAGTGCTAATAGTTAATTCCAGAACACACACAGGTGAAAAAATGAATGAGCTTGAGCTAATGTATATCTATGGCTTGCAGTGACTATAATAGGAGTGAGCCTGTGATCATACTGTATCAAAACTGAATGATAACGTCAACTTATTTTACAAATGTGAAAGTACAGGGTCATGTTGAGATACATGGATAATGTATTGACCATTATGTAAAAATGTATTGTAGCAAAGCTTATGAATGTGACTTTCTTTGACCTTTAACGTTGTATGTGTGTATAATTTAATACCAAGTGGAGCATAAAAGCAACTGTAAAGTGTGAACTTACAATAAAAGTTGTGTTTTAATCTTCATTTGAGCAGTTATTTGTCCAAATTGTGGGGTTATGTGTGATAAAAAAGTTTGTATATCGATGTCGTATTATTCCACGATGTTTTCGTGGCATTAAACCTTTAATCTTTGATCA
This sequence comes from Hypophthalmichthys molitrix, assembly GCA_037950675.1. Taxonomy (NCBI): domain Eukaryota; kingdom Metazoa; phylum Chordata; class Actinopteri; order Cypriniformes; family Xenocyprididae; genus Hypophthalmichthys; species Hypophthalmichthys molitrix. Next base: position 24,957,300 of record CM075507.1, on the reverse strand, counting down.
CAATGACAACAGATTCCTTGTCATCCATGGTTTTTTTCCTCCATCATCAGCAACTTTCATGGACGCACACGGCCGCACGTAGAAGGCGGGATCCTGTTACCATGACAATTACGTCAATATTAGTGTCGGGTAACTAAAGGTCAAACTAAAGACAAGCCAGAGACGGAAGGAAACAGGCTCGGAATGGCGGAGACTAAAGGGTTTTTTTGCAGCAAAAGCCGGAGGAAATCACAGTAATAAACTGTGGTTTAATCGCGTTATCGCTTGAACGGCGGTGCTTTGTCTAATTTGAACAGGATACCCATTTGTTACGAGGTACTGCTGCGGCGGGAAGGACAGTCCATGCTAGTTTTGTCTGTAAATTGGAGCAAAGCTTAGAGCATAGCTACCGTTAGTTAGCCGAGCTGTGTTGTTCCGTTTCGAAGCAGAATGACTTTTGCTAACTATCAATGCTGTATTATACCCAAGCAAAACGCCTAGATGGCTCTAGGTCGCTTTTGCGAGGGTAAAATGCAGTGCAGCTATGGCTTGACTGCTTGCTTCCTCTTCACCCAACTTGGTAGCTGGTAGCAACACAGGCTTACTTGGTGCAAGTTCTTCTTATTATAACAACAACTCTTTTCGTGCGGTATATTGTAGTGGAGACTGTCTCAAAATTAACCGATTTTCTTATTCCCAAGCAGAGAAACAAGGTTGAACCAATGTCAGTCTACAAATACGAGTGTTTTTAATTTTGTTTGGTTCAAACTCGGGTCGTATATGGCTGTTATTTATGGTGATGCTCATATGTAGAGATTGCACTGCACTTCCAGTTGTTGTTTTTTTTCGATAACAACTTATTTTAATGATGGAAAATTTACCGATATCGACTCAACACATTTTTTTTGTGATTGTTTTAATCAAATGTCTGTGATTAGAGACCGTGACACTGTTCAAATCTGCAAGGTCTTCATCCTCATCGCGGTCCCTTTGTCATTGACATGAAGGAGAGAGGACCTTTTAACTTTCAACTCGGCTTTTGCTGTATTTTCATTTCTCACGAGGACTGTAGAGGGCAGTAAACTCACCACATACATTTTCATGGTTTTCCTAGATTGATATAATTTGCATTCGGGTGAATTATATTTATTTGCATTACGTTGTCTGATATGCTTTTAACTGGTTGTTCATGCCTGTAAACATCCCCGACTGGAAGCTGTGCTATACTTGAACAACAAGCTTTCAGTTGGATGTTTGCTGCCATCCTCCAGTTCTTTCGTCTTTATATGGTGTCATTGATATGTGTGTAATTAAACAATACTGCTCCCTAAATGTACACATAATTGTTGTTAAGTTGTTATGTAACATGTTATTTTTTTAAATGAGTTGACAGACGTGCTATCTGGATCTATTTATGTTTTCTGTAGTAATATTCCAGTGTAGTCGTTGTAAACATCCTACACTCAGCTGTATTCTGCAAAAGAGGCTGGGGGGAGGGTGTTTGCTGTGACTGACTGGAGCACCTCTGTGATTTTTGTGAAACATGAAAGCTGAAAGGAGACAAGAAAGAAGGCTGAGGCTGATAAAAGTAAAAACATTTACTTTGTTAATCCCTCTGTTGTACGTATAAATATAATAATACTCCAAATAAACGCATTTAATTCTGTTTCGTGTTTTTTCTTTTGTTATTATAGCTGTTATTGTTAATAATATTAATTAGTTGTTATCACTGATCTGTGTTTGCTATACACAATGGTATTCACTGGCCTTTACAGTGTTGGCATCTTATTTTCATTCAGGTTGAACTAATATATTCATTTTCAAGCGGAAAAATTTTTGAATGTCGTATTACTGTTTACAAGTACACAGTAGTGACTTTAACCTCTAAGCATCGGTTGAGTTCAAATGAACTCCAGGCAGCAGGTGGCGCGCGCTTCTTCACGGATAGCCTTTTTATTTTTTGCTTGAAGACGAAGATCCATCCGCCATATTTGTTATCGCAGATTCGCCAGAAACCTCTGCAGAACTAATTTAAGTATAATGACTACATTTAAATTGCTATCTAGTAATAAAAACAAAGGTCAAAATCATTTTTGCGCGGTTTCTACCTTTTGCTGATTTAAAAAGAATGGATCCAGTGCAAGCAGGTAAGCAAAAACATCATTATTACGCCATCTGCGCTGCGAGGAAACGGCTCCTTCCGATGATTCGCTAAGGAAACAAATAAATTAGGTAAAACTAGTCGTTTAAACCAGCAAAAAACTTTTGCTAAAGAATGCTTTATATGGAAATTAAGTTTTAAGTCTGCCTTTTACCGTTCGTTGTTGAAATAACACCATTTCCAACTCTCTGGACTTAAACGTCATCTTATTTGATGAAAACTAGTATCAGTGTCTAAGAGAAAAACACGAAACTGGTCTCGTGTTTACAAAAATCATACGGCAGGGAATGTTACTGGTTTCCTTTTGGAAAAATTCTGGGCTTTAATAATGTAATTAAACACTGTACGACACTTATTTGATCTTGAAATTAAGTCTTTATATGCAGTTTTGTAGCGGGTACATCAAATGTATTGTTACGTGACATTTATTTCATCTTGTGAAAGACGACTATTTTGCAGATATTTAAACAACACTGTAATGACCTGATACTAAACTGTAAATACTAATAAACAGTTATTAATAATATCAGTGTTCATGAATAAATTCCTGATTTGAAAGAATATAAAAATCAACATATTTAGACGCTCTTATTTTGAAAGGGCTCTCTGATGCTCGTGCGTTATGACCCCAGTCAATTCTGTGAGGAAAGGTTGTTTAAAACTCCGTCATTTCAAAACAAAATTATTAATATTTGGGAATTAGGGCGAAGACACATAATAAATAATGGGAAATAAATCTTATTAGATATTACATATTAATTATTAGAGCCTTCTGTAATTTCGATCAACTTTTTGTACTTTTGCAAGGATTCATTATAAATCTTACTACTTTGGAAAAAGCTTTGTGCGAAAGACTTTATAACTTAATTGTAAAATAACTTGGCAAATTTCTGATACCGTTTTTGCAAATATAGAGTTACAAAAAATACATCTAAAACGATAACTTCATGCATCCAAGATCCTTTAATAAACAGAATTCAACTTGCTGTTTTTGTATTCACAGATGGTGCATCGGTTTTCATGTGCAAAATATGCAACTTGTTCTCTCCCAGTAAACCATTGCTGCTGTCTCATGTTATTGAGACTCACTCCAATGAAGGAGGCGATCCTGATACTTTCATTATAGCACTTAAGCCATTAACAACTCAGGAGCCACAGAGTTCAGGTAAGCAGGTTTGAACACAAAAATCATAGGTGGAAACCTGCATTGGGCAATATTAGAGACAAACACTGAAAGTTTGGCCATTAGAGAAAGGCAGTTGCAACTTTAAATTGGTTCAAGCTTGAAATTGCAATTTAGGCTGATTTATGATTAAAGTTTATTTCATAATTTGTTCACGACTGTAGTATCTTATGTAATGTGAAAATAAAGTTATCATTAAAGCATTGGAAGACAAGAATGGCTTTTTTTTATCTTGCAGATGTTGTTGTGAAAAGAAAGCGTGGAAGACCAAAAGGTTCCACTAAGAAAGTCCAAACAGAAAATGTCCAGAAAAAAACCTCCAGTCAGCAGGAGAAAGAGTCCACTGACATTCAACCAGGAACAGTAGCTGAAGAGCAGAGTGAGGATGGAAGTGATCTGGAGTGCAAGAAATGCAATCGCATGTTCAGCAACAGGCGGCAAATTTCCAAACACATTTGTTTTGTAGGACTGAAAGAGGCTGCTGATGAAGAAGAGTATAATGGTACAAGTTTATGTTAAAAAATCTTAGAACTCATTGTACAGTCTAAAATGCCACAAGTTTCACCTGTCAACTTTATTGAATAGGTCAAAATACTGATGCAAACAGAATCAGCGATGGAGAGGAAGACAAAGAGCGGACACCAAAGAAAGCTCGAGCGATGCGGACAGATAAGGTGTCCAGTGCAAAGGACCCTGAATCAGCAAGCGGCAACAAAAACCCTATTATTAGTGTGGTCCTTACTAGTCACGAGGCCATGCCTGGTGAGATGTACATGTGATGTCAAATGTTTTAATAGTTTAGGGAAACATTTAAACTAACTATAAGCTTGGGTTTACTGCAGGTGCCTCTAAGATAGTTCCTATTGAAGCAGCTCCGGCTGAACCGTCCACCCAGACGGATGAAGCTGCAGGTTCCCAAGAGGCAGCAATGAAAAGGGGATACCAGGAATATGCTATTCAGCAAGCTGCATATGAAGCACCCCTCAAATCAAACAGGCTTGTATTTCTTTCTCTTTTTTTTTCTTTTCAAATTTGAAAAGTTTAAAGGGTTGAGGGCTCACCCTCATGTCATTCCAAATCGTAAGACCTTTGTTCATCTTCTGAACACAAATTAAGTTCTTTTTGATGAAATCCGTGAGCTTTCTGGCCTCCGATGGACTGCAGTGTAATTACCACTTTCAAGGCCCAGAAAGTTAGTAAAGACATTGTTAAAATAGTCCATGCGATTACAGTGGTTCAACCTTAGTGTTATGAAGTGACGAGAATACTTTTTGTGCACAAAAAATTAAACAAAATTAATTACTTTATTCAACAATTTCTTCCCTTCCATGTCAGTTTCCTATGCCATGATGTAGTAAACACAGTGTAGCACTCCCAGGTTCTACGTAAGAATGGTGGCTCATTATTGGCCGGCTCCTGCGTCACATTTCTACGAGTTCTGACGTAGAAACCAGGAGCGCCACACTGTTTACACTATGTCAACGGCGTAAAAGACTGACTACTGTTGAAGCTCCAAAGGACAGAATATTAATATAGTAATTATCCTGTTATTGCATTACTTTAGAAGCAACTAAACAGTCTCGCCATCATGTGACATGTGAAAATGTCAGGACATTTTAAAATGATGATTTCCAGGCCTAGAGAAGTCTTGGAAATGAACAAAATCCATAAAAGTCATGGAAATTTCTAGAGTAAATATACATTTTTCTATTTATGTAATTGCTAGAAATGACTATTTATGTAATTATTTATTTATTTACTTATTTAACCTATATTTTTAAAATCCCTAACCAGTAATCATAACCAACTAAAAAAGTAATGGAAAGTTCCTATAGAAAAGCTATTGCATTTATATTGATCTAGTGGAATTATTTTGTACATTGATATTAACAAATCATATCTGTCGACACAGGTTAGGACAGACGCAGCTTAAAATCTTCACTTGTGAATACTGCAATAAAGTCTTCAAGTTCAAACATTCACTGCAGGCCCACTTAAGAATCCACACCAATGAGAAACCATTCAAGTGCACGCAGTGTGACTACGCCAGCGCTATAAAGGCCAATCTTAGTGTTCATATGCGGAAACACACCGGGGAGAAATTCAGCTGTGACCTCTGCTCATTTAATTGCCTCAGTAAAGGCCACCTCAAAGTGCACGTGGAGCGAGTGCACAAGAAGATCAAGCAGCACTGCCGATTCTGCAAAAAGAAATACTCTGATGTGAAGAACCTTCTTAAACACATCCGAGAGACTCACGACATGAACGACAAGAAAGTACAGGACTCCTACGAAGAGTACAGCCTCCAGACCAGGGAAGGCAAGAGACAGCTTCTGTACAACTGCCAAATATGCGACCGCAAGTTTAAAAACGAGCTTGAGCGCGACCGTCACATGATGGTCCATGGCAACAAAAGACCCTTCGGCTGTGAGTTATGCGATCACGGCTCGACCAAGTTCCAAGCCTTACAAGCCCATATCCGAAAGCATCCTTTCATCTACGTGTGTGCCATTTGCCAGGAAAAATTTGTCAGCTCTGTGCGACTGAGGTCTCATCTCCGAGAGTTCCACCCGGAATCGGATGAGCCCTCTGGTTTTGCAGACTCCATCAACTCAAGCTTTTGCCTACTGAAACCAGGTGATGACATTCAGAAGGACATGTTGAATCAGGATGAGCTTAAGATCACAGAAGAGCTGTCGCAGCTCAACGCCCAGGAGCTGTTAACCACAGAAATTAGTTGCATGGCTCAAGAGGACCTTCAAACTCAATGCTCTGAAAATATAGTGGTTGAGTCAGATCTTCTCGTACAAAACTCACAAGACGGAAATACCATTACGAATAGTATAAACGAGTCCGACACATCTGCAGTAGCACAAACACAAACACAAGAGACGGCCTGTGAAGATGTGATAAATACACAAAGACTTCAAGATGATCCACTTAAAATGGAGCACGGTGTGACAGAAGAGCAGAATCCTGCTCAAGAAACCGCACCTTTGACACCTGAAAAAGCACAAATGCACTCCGAGCAGGAAACGTTTCCTCAAACCGAGGAAGAGGCGATTGTTCCACAAACAAACACAGATGAGGACTTGCTCAGTTCAGAGCAAGAAGAAATATCTGCTTTCAAGCAGATTGTAGAGCAGATGCAAAAACGACAGCTTAACATGGAAATGTTTGAACGCATACGGAAAGTGTACGGAGACCTTGAATGTGAATACTGCGGTATGAATATCTAATCTCACACTTTTTTTAAATAACATCTCCAACCCTAGACTATAACTCTTTGTAATGTTTCCTCAACAGGTAAGCTTTTCTGGTATCAGGTGCACTACAATACACATGTGCGAACGCACACAAAAGAGCACCTCCATTACTGTTCTCAGTGCAGTTATTCCTCCATCACTAAAAACTGCCTGAAGCGCCATGTCATCCAGAGACATTCTGACATCCTGCTGAAGTGTCCCTCTGAAGGATGCCAGTATTGTACTCCTGACAAATACAAGCTTCAGGCGCATCTCAAAACCCATTCAGACATAGTGAGTGCTGGCAATCTGTTTATTCTTGAGATGTTGGCAAAATGGCTTTTTTTATCAAGTCTGATTTCTCATCTTTAGGTCAAAAGAAGTTTTACATGTCCAGTATGTCAAGAGTCTGTTCCTGAGGACAAAGTTAGAGCTCATATCAAAAGCAACCATCCAGGTAAGCACAAATCAAACCCTCTGGAATATCGCACAAGATCTCTGAATAACATTAATGGATGTGCTGTGACTATATAGATGTGTCGTTGAACTACATCTCGGAAGCGTTGGGAATACGTGTACATGTGAAAGGAGTGATTGGGAAACGAGCTTCCAAATGCCCGTACTGTGACTGTTTCTTCACAAGGAATGGGGCAGATCTTCAGCAGCACATATGGGCTCATGAGGGTGGGTTTTATGTCTTTTTCTTAATGTATTGTTGTTGAACTTATGTGGTTAAATGTACTGATTGTGTTCTGATTGTGTCTCTAGGATTGAAACCGTACAAATGTTCACAATGTGAATATGCCTCAAGAAGTAAAAGCAACCTCAAAGCTCACATGAACAGACACAGTACTGAGAAAACGCATCTTTGTGACCTCTGTGGAAAAAAGTTCAAGTCTAAATGCACTCTGAAAAGTCATAAGGTTATGCACACAGCAGACGGTGAGACTCTTACTTTGTGTTTAAGACTACATGCAGAGTTATTTGGACTTGTGTATTTTGTTAAAGTCAATAAAGCCTCCATAATCTAACATGTTTCCGAGTGAGCTTGGACAGGGTTATCAAAGTCTGCGGACTGCAAAAGAGGGGCCATGAAAAATGTACAAAATGTATTGTGACTGTAACAAACAAATAAAAATTGCATGGTCTTTTTTTTTTTCTATTTTGTAGGAAAACAGTTCAGATGCACCGAGTGTGACTTCACTGCTGCACTGAGGCCGCATCTCCTTCGTCACATGGAGCAACATGCCTCTTTCAAAGTAACACCACAATTTCTATTTCTTTTCTATGTTGTCATGTGTCTTACAACCATCACCAAAACACAATGTTTTGCCTTTCACAGCCTTTCCGTTGCGCGCACTGCCACTACTCATGCAACATTTCAGGCTCGCTGAAAAGACACTATAACAAGAAACATCCCAACGCGCAGTACATCAATGTTGGAACAGGGGCGTCCACTTCTGAAACTGTCACAGAGCAAGGTAAGTCCTTCCTCACAAGAATGAAACCAGCCTTAACTACCTAAGATATGCATTGTTGCTTATTATTAGACATACAATATTGCCTGAAACAGTTCCAGTAATTAAAAAGTGTGTGTGTATGTTATCAGGTGGAGTCAAATGTCCTGTTTGCAATTATGTTTATGGCACTAAATGGGAAATGAACAGACACCTGAAGAGCAAACACGGCCTCAAAGTGGTAGAGACTGACAGTCTGGGTCTGAATCAGTGGGAGGTGAGTCTCCATTACAATTACATGACATGGTAAATTTAGTAAAGTGAAGTCATATTTATTAATAAAATGCATAAACAACAACAGAAGTCCCACAGTGCTGTACAATAATATTTAATAATATATAAAATACTCATATTATAGGGTTAGTTCACCGCAAAAAATTAAATTTTTGTCAACATGTTGTTCCAAATACCCATATTAACCCAAATTAAGTTATTTTTAATGAAACCTGAAAGGTTGCTGTCCCTCCATTAAAAGTCTAGGCAACCAAAATTTAGAAGATACAAAAAGGTTATAAAGGTGTTGTAAATTGAATCCATATGAATTGAGCGATTTAATCCAAGTCTTGTGAATATATACAATTACTTCATACGATGAGCAGATTTAAGTTAGGCTTTTATTTACAATCTAAACAATGATCGACACATACATAGAGCACATCACATATGGTAACCATGAAGCTCTAACGTGTGTGTGATGCACAAGAACCAATGAGGTTTGTTCTAGTGCGTGACTCACACACACAATCTTCCATATTTGCCATATGTGATGTGCTCTGTGTGTGTTTATATGTGAATAAAAGCCTAAATTAAATCTGTTTATCATATAAAACATATATAAATCGTATCTCTTCAGAAGACTTGGATTAAATCAATGGAGGAACAGAAATCTCTATTTTTTAATTAAAAATATCTTAATAATTTGTGTGAAGATTAAAGTCTTATGGGTGTGGAACTACATGTCGGTGAGTAAATGATGACAGAATAGTCATTAATAACATATTTAAAAAGTTTAGCCAAAAAAAAAAGCTACTTAATTTCTTTAGATCTGACATTCATAATAAATTTTCTTACTGATAACCTGGTGAATGATTGTTAAATTGCCTTAAAGTGATAGTTCACCCCAAAATGAAAATTCTGTCATTAATTACTCACCCTCATGTTGTTTCAAACCCGTAAAACTTTTGTTCATTTTCAGAACACAAATGAAGATATTTTTGATGACAGAATGTTGATGCTTTGACAAAAAACTTTACTTCAAAATGTTAATAAAGAGATCGTAAAACTAATCCATATGAATAGAGCAGTTTAGTCCGAATTTTCTGAAGAGACTCAATCACTTTTTATGATGAATAGATTTAATTTAGGATTTTACTTACATATAAACATTGATCAGCAAACATAAACAGAAGCTCAACCTGAATGACTGGATTCATATGGATTAGTTTTACGATCTCTTTATGAACTTTTTAAAAGTGTCAAAGTTTCAGTTGCAAAGACAGTCTAGGGAAGGAAATCTGACAGCATTCTGTCATCAAAAATATCTTTATTTATGTTCTGAAGATGAACAAAAGTCTTACAGGTTTGGAACAACATGAGGGTGAGTAATTAATGACAGAATTTTCATTTTGGGGTGAACTAACCCTTTAATTCATGACACGTTAGAATTAAATGCTACTGGACTTGGTTGTGATCTTATTGGTGTGTTCATTCAGGTGGTGGAGTCAGTAGAGGAGCCAGCCATGCAGTACCTTCACATAGCTGAGACTGAGGATCCACAAGGAACTGAGACTGCTGTATCCGCTCTGCAGGACTTGCGCTTTAATACACAAAATGGTCAGAAACAATTTCTTAGTTTCTTGAACAATTTTTTAATTTCTTTAAAGTTCATATCCAAACTCAACTTTTGTGTTCAGGCGTTGTGTCTGCGGCAGCGGGAGACAGACTAGACCCGGCATCTGTCAACATCCTGCAGCAGATCATTGAACTGGGCTCAGAGAATCATGATGCAACTGTGGCTTCTGTGGTTGCCATGGCTCCCGGTACAGTTACTGTTGTAGAGCAGGTATGTTTATTATGCACATTCATGTACTGACTGACCTCTCTACTTCTGGAGAGCTGCTGTTGTAATATAAGGCAAGCATTTTCCCAAACTATATCTAATGTAATTTATTGAGATCACAATATATCATCTATCTGTTTATTGAGATCACAAATATATCACTCTCTGCCTTATGATAATTGATTGTTGCTTAAGATTATTGTCTTGGTAAGTTTTGTATCACCTTTATGAACACAGTAATACCACTACCCTATAACAATATGATAGACATGTGTTATGCAATATATATACTGTAAGAATTTAAAGGGGTCAAAACATATGCAACCGTTCAGTTTTTTTTTAATTAATACTTTATTCATAAGTTGATCAAAGGTGACAGTGAAGTCATTTATAATGTTACAGAAGATTTATATTTTAATGAAACGTTGTTTTGAACTTTCTATTAATCAAACAATCCAGAAAATATGTATCAGTTTCCAAAAAAATATCAAGCAGCACGATGCTGTGAACATTGATGATAATAAATGTTTCTTGAGGACCAAATCAGCATATCAGAATGATTTCTGAAGGATCATGTGAGACTGCATCATTACTGGAGTAATGATGCTGAAAATTCAGCTTTGCCATCAAAGAATTAAATTATATTTTAAAACATATTAAAATAGAAAACTGTTATTTTAAAATGTATTAATATTTCACAATATAACTGTTTTATGGTATTTTTGATCAAATAAATACAGCTTTGATGAGCATAAGATACTTTTTTAAAAACATTTGAAAATCTTGCTGGCCCCAGACTTTTCAATGTTAGTGGTTCACCTATAATTTTAAAAAGAAAAATTAACCTAAACTGTCATTTAGTTTTCTCTTTGACCTTTAGAATTAAACAGTCAAATATTTAATGCTGAAATGTGCCACATAAACCTTTAAAGTCAGACTGAAATGTTCAGGGACCTTGTTAAAAATAAACTTCAGCTGTTTGTTTCTAACATTGGATTTAATTAATCACCCAGTATGAATCATTGGTTGTGAAGGTGGACGGTCATGTGTTGATGTCAGGCATTTCTGCGGTTTCATTTTCAATATGCTCTTTTTGGACTTTGATCTCATAAAGTTATGGCATCTCAGGCTCAAAGATGAAAGAAAATTGGTCTCTTCATGAAAACAACTCATTTAATAATAACAATGTTCTGTCCCATCTTCCTAGATGGAGGAGGAGCCGCAGACCAATCATGCCATGATGATCCAGGATGCACTTCAGCAGGCCACAGTGGGCCTGGCAGAAGAGCACCATCTAGTGGTGTCTTCAGATGACATGGAGGGCATCAAAACTGTTACAGTGTACACCCAGGGTGAAGACGCATCCCAGTTCATAGTCTACGTTCAGGAAGCAGTTCAGGAGGCTGTGCAAACTGAGGAGACCACCACAGTATAGAGAATATAAAGACTATGCATAGAGGGTAGCTGCCTAGCTCAAATGCTCCAAAGCGTTTTTCTTCCGTTTTGTTAGTTACTCCAGACTTGAACAGACTATTGCAGCCTTACCTATAGTTTATAGGGACCTATCTTGCACAATTGTAAATAATCTGAAATGAACAGTAGCAATAAACACTCATAGACGTGTGCTGCAAAAAAATAGGTGATATTTTTCCTGACTGGGAGTAAAAAGGTCTTTAGTCTTTAAAAATCAAAGTAGGTTAACCCTGTTACACATGAAGCAGAAGCTGTTCTAGAAATTATTTTTTTCTCTGTACTGTCATTGCCTGCAAGAGTTACTGTGTGACTCTGGCCTTCTCCACACTTTTTATATAAGACTCCCATACAGTGTATGGCTATCATAATAGTAAACGTGTTATTTAATGCGTGCTGTTGAGTGTATTATTGACACTTCATTGAATCATTTCATAACCATGATTTTGCCATTAAATAAAACTCACTTGTGTACCAATACAGCATCACCTACACTAAAAACATTAATGTTGTGAAATATTACAATTTAAAATAAGTTTTCTGTTTTATTATATATTAAAATGTAATTTATTCCTCTGATGGCAAAGCTGAATTTTCAGCATCATTACTCCAGTCTTCAGTGTCACATGATCCTTCAGAAATCATTCTAATATGCTAATTATTTATATCATTTGTAACTACATCTTTACTGTCACTGTTGAGCAATTTAATGCATCCTTGCTGCATAAAAGTAGTTTTTTTTTAAGAAATTAATCTTACTGTTCCCAAATGCTTGAACGATAGTGTACATAACTTTCTTCTGTAGAACATGAAAAATATTTTGAAGAATGGTGGGAACCAAACAACATTGGAGTCCACTGAATGGACAAATCATCACCTTGGCATTATAATGTTCTATCCAACATTTTTGTCAAAATTTAGTTATTCACATATTCTTATTCTATGACAACTTATTTACATTATGTGATTTTTTTTTTTTTTTTTTTAAGTTGTGTACATTTTGGGACTTTTTATTTAGAAAACAAAAAGGTTCTATCTACAAAGTCAAATGGAATGCAAAAACTTTGAGACTCAATATTTCAAAACTGCTCAGAATGCCGATAGAACCTTATAACTCCGAGATGGCGAAATATATAAAAAGTTACAGTTTTGAAACTACATGAGGACGAGTAAATTTTTGTATTTTATTTTTAGGTAATTTAAAGTCTGCTATATAACCATTTATTGGTTTTAATGGTATCTGATATGCTGTACCTTGCAGATGATCTTTCCTACCTTCTGTATTACATAGGAACACCAGTGAAAAAAAATTAACTTTTTTCCAAAGCTTGAAGATTTTTATTTTACAGACCACACTATACAGCATAACATTGCAAGAGACCAAAAGATCTGATTTCAGTGTCTCCTGTCATCCTCTTCCATCAGCTCTGAGAGCTGGCTATCCACCAGGCTGTCCTCGTCACTGTCCTGCTCCTCTTTTTGAAGGCTTCTAGACAAAAGGAAATCCTTAGGATTGATGTCATCGTCCTTCATCCATTTAGATTTCTGTTTCTTTTTCTCTATGAGTTTCTGCTTCCTAATATCTGCCAGTGTGTCCAGCTGCTCTTGTGTTAGTCCTCCTACAGCAGGACTCTGTGTGAGAGAGCCTCTCGCCCCCTTCTCTCGTTTATAAGCTTCGATCTGTTTGTGCAGAGCATCGTGATCGATGCCAAACAAAACGCGTCTTTTCTTGTCTCCAGATTCTATCGGCTGCAATTTGGTCCTTTGGAAGGTCAACCAATGAGAAATGCATCCATTCATTCAAAACAAATATTAGGTTTTATTAAAACTAAATTCTTCTTACCCGATATCACTGATGGATAAATGTATATTGTTTTCATCTGGACCTAAATCTGCTTTCTTGAGAAGGTTTTCAATCTGATTGAGAATAGAATAACACACACATATTAGCTATTCTATCTACAAACTATGCACCGCTAATTTTGCTGTAAAATATGAATATTAATTATTTGTATTATTATTAATATGTGATCTGTTACCTCAGTGACAGCAGCATATTGTTTATCTCTGATGAAAACCACAGGAGGAACACTACCAAGGATTTGGTGAGAGATGAGAAGATGCCTGAAAAAACATAAAACAAATGATAAAATTCCCTTCAACTTGTTAAAACAAAACTAAAATAGATTATGAAAAAGACATACCGTATGCGAGGAGCACATTTGTCTAAAGCCTGCTGAATGTGGCTGTCTTGCTCAGCTGACAGACTCGTCTTCCAGTATATTCGACATGCAGAGAAATCTGGTGGTATTGAAACCTTACATGGACAAGGAGGCGCATAGTTTAGGGTGGTACTGAAAACAACATTTGTATTGTATCTTTTGTGTTCCAAAAGAAAGTCTTACAGGTTTGGAACGTCATGAGGGTGAGTAAATGATGTAAGAACGATCCTTTTTGTGTAAATTATCCCTTTAATTATTGAACATATGAGGTATAATTAATGATGGCACTAAAGTTAGAAAGAAGAGCACATCCTACTTTGGAAATCTGTACATTGTAGGCACTGATCTCTGAGTTGACCTCATAGGAGCTCAGCAAGTCTGTCACTGCTTTGTAGATGATGTTGTTCAGAGTCCTCACACGAACACTGTCCTCTTTATTTCGCTTTGATGGTTTCAGAAAGCCAGGCTGACCAATAGCTGTGGCCTGGATGGGCAAAATGTGCAAAAAACATGTATGGAATTGTACAGTCATTCTGCTTACAGAGTAAACACAGCTTTATTGTTCACATTTACAATATTTTAAAAGAGTAAACAATACTGAACACGAAAATACATTAAAAAACTAAGTGAAGTAATTGAAAAAAAAATATTTGGAAGAATTCTTACCTGTAAAGGAGATTCATACCACTGTTTTTTCCTGTAAAGAACGATAATGTAACTCACGCAAGTTCATAGAGAGAATTGGCGTAACTTTTTTATTTTGTATTTATCAATTATACAAAACGGAGACTCACTTCTTTTTGGCCAGCATCTTCATCAATTTATTGCCTCCAGAAAGACGGGTTGAACTGTGAATGCTTCTTTCTTTAAGCATAGACCAGGACAAGCGCTGTGTCTCAGGTTGTGCTGTCGATTTACAGATTATGCTCGTTATTGCAGTATATCGACTGAATGCGCATTCTTTATAGCACATAACTCTCTTGACAGCCAGCATGCTCACTAGTTTGGTTTATCCTTGGCTTTAACTCGCTCAGCATCGACTACATTTGTCTGAAGGCGAAGGGTGGAGTAATTCATCCAGATGGAGTCGATCGACGACGCTGATAGATTGCATTTATGACGTCAATTTGTAGGCCAACCGAAAGGCAACTGTGCCCGTCCACTTTTTCAGCGGCCTTGGTTTTTTTTTTTTTTTTTTAAATCCTTGATTGGAGTTATATATGGCATGAAGCAAATCAACGAGCTATGAGGTGAAACACACAACATCACAAACTTCCGATTTGAAGCAAATATTTGAACAAAAGACTATATTTGGGTAGAGGTGGAGATTTCTCTGCAAAATCATGGGTAATGTAGTGCTTTACCAGGAATTCCATTGATTATTTGATTATCCCACATGATTTTTTATTTTTTTTAAAGCTTCAGTAAAAGCATCATTGATTAACAAACTCATTTTTAACAGTAGGTCTTGTATTAAACGTTTATAAGTTTCAAAAACAATTCTACTATGGATAAAATGAATGGGATTTTTACTTCCATAACCCAACAGTTGAACTCTATTCGCTATGATTCCCTCAGTAGTTTCTCATGGGTATTTTATGTTTTTCGAATATGAATTTTGAAGCATGTTTTAATAATTTAAGTATTTGTTTACAAACTACAATGGTTGTCTGATTCCTCAAGCATTTACATTCACATCCTTGTGATAGACATTTTTATGTAATGACTTGTCAGCAACTTACATTTTCTTTTTTAGATAATAAAAAATGACCATGTGTAATATACAGTACGTCATGTGTATCAACAATTGACAAATAAAATATATAAAACGCAAACAAATTAATAACATCAGGAAAATCATACTTGTTAAATCGCAAAGAATTTTATATTGAGTAAACCACACATCTGTAATATTTAGTCACGTTTATTCCAAGAGGCAAATACAACTGCAAACTTTAAATAGGACACGGAGGCACTTGTCTTTTTTCACATGTCTGAAATGATTACAGTATATTATATGAAAAAAAAAACAAAAAAAAAAACATGAAAACACCATAAAGTGTCACTTTCAGTGATACAGTTATGAAATGCTGCCTAATTTGCCAGTTAGTAATAATAATAATAATTAACCAAGCTTTCATTTTCTTTACAGTTCTAATATAAAATGTTAAATGCCAAACTTTTTCACTAGACATCCCCAAAAGTATAGTACAATTGTCCCAAAAAAAAGTATGACTTTAATATAAAAGATGGGAAACTGAGTGTTTTTTTTCTTGCAATAAAGATATGTAATAAAAAACTTTTTAACATCATCATCATCATATGAACTATATACAACAAAAATACAAAAATGTCGAGTGTAGAGTCTTTTCAGCATTGCTGTAGGTTCCCCTTTTTCAATAGACTAATGCCAAGAGGCAAACCATCTTATAAATCCACTAATTTTAAATAAACAGTTTGCAATGGTTTACATCCTAGTGTGAACATGCTGTATACAAACAGAATTGATCGAACAAACATGTTTAGCCATTTTTACAGAGGCCGTACCTCTGGAATGAAGAGGTCATGTTCCATTTCATTCACTTCCTCTTTTTTAACAGTTACCTCTTGGATGAAGAGGTCATGTCCCACTTCATTCATGTCATCATTTTCTTTTTTAATAGTTACCTCTTGCATGAAGAGGTCATGTTTCATTTCACTCACGTCCTCTATTTTAACAGTTACCTCTGGAACAAGGCTATCATGTGTCACCACGTTCGCATCCTTTTTTTTAACAGGCTTTACCTCGGGAATGAAGAGGTTGTGCTTCACCTTGTTCACTTCAATCATTTTGAACCCGAGACGTACACAAACCCTCTTCTTCTGAATTGCTTTCAAGCACTTGGTGAGCTTGCTGTTAAAGTGAGCCTTTACGTCAGCCTTGTTTATCCACAAACGGGAAGCGAGCAGTTCGATTTCTGTTTTCGTCACGTATGGCTTTCTGTGGAAGTACTGCGAAAGGAAGTCTTTTCTGTCCTCAAACGATGTCCTCTCCATCCCCATTGGTTCCAAGACAAGTTCAACTGGGGTTTCAGGGACTTCTACCTTTGGAACTTTCGAGTTCCTTCTCCTGTTCTTTGGAGTGGTTACTTCTCTCTTTGGCTTGGCATGTTCAAGACCACCCTGAAAAGCCACGTCTGAAGAACCGGCCATCTGAACAGAAGTACATAAATCACCATCAAGGTGTTCCGTTGTATCTGGGTTTAACTGCCTCTCTGCTTCCTTGACCGCTTTGGGAGCACAACGACACCGCTGCACGTGAATGGAGATGGTTTTCGGCGTCGATTTCTCGGCATACACCCCAAAGCAATATATGCATTTGTATGCAGGTGTTTTTAGTATTGCATGAATGGTGGGAACGATGTGGTGTTTTGTTTGAAGATGGAGCTCGTAGTCTTCAGAGTTCTGAAGCTTTACTTGACAAAATGGGCAGGCGGTAGGTGCCACCTTCAACGCCGTTGCGTATTCTGCCTTGTCTGGATACATTTTTATGTATAGCTTATCTTGAGTGCTGGTGACCAGTGCAAGGTTAAGCTCGCGGTTGTCAAGAAGATCTTTGGGAACATCTGTGTTCAGATTAAAAGTGTTGAACATGAGGTTGCCCTCATCGTCACAGTCGAGATTAAAATGTTCTTTTATGAAATGCCGGTTTTCCTTGATTTTCAGACTGTGCTCTTTATTGGCGTGCTCCATGATCTGCTTGAAGGAGTAGAACATCTGAGGGCAGAACAGACACTTCAAGCCATGCAACAAATGCTGGAAAATCCCCTGCTCTGTCAGTAAAATCTTGCACCTCAGGCACTTGACAGTGTGATCGTCATGTTTCTTCAAAAATGGCGCGAGCACAGCCAGCTCATTTGGTGCTGAATTTCTATTTATCGCCCTCTGAACTGTAGGCATGAGACCTGCTGGCACCACCGCTGAATTTGAAGGCTGGCTGATCTGGTTTTGCGTCAATACCACTTGAGCGGGACCACCGTGGACGGGAACGGTGACTTGAAAGGGTGCTAGAGTGTATGTCGGAACGCCATTGACTTTGTTGCCTGTGGGAATGAGACGCACAGACTGCGAAGCTATGAGAGGAGCTCTGGGAACTGACTGGTTCAGCTGAAGACCTTGAGTAACAAGAAATGGTGGACGTACACCCATTTCGCCTGGGAGGTTGACCTGGACGCCAGGCGGAAGCAGTACCTGCTGTGCTTGCTGGGTCTGTGGTAGCCTGGGAATGGACATAGTGATGGGCACCGTCTGGGGTGCACTTTGCGGCATGTTTGGCATCACCATATTACCTGGAGAGGTAGGCAGAACTTGCGGCATCCCGCTGGGGGACTGCTGATGCTGGGCATTCTGAAGCGCAGCCACAGTCGTGCCCGACAGTAAAGCTTGCGTTTGTGGGGACAGAAACATCTGCCCTGCACCAGGAGAGCAAAACAAAGCTGTCGTGTTGCTTGGGCCAGCCAGGAGAACCGTACCGTTTCCATTTGTTTGTTGCATCTGCTGCGGCATGTAATTCGGTCTTGCAAGTAACGTGACCTGCTGCATCGCTTTTGGAGCGAGGTTTAGCAGATTCTGCAATCCGGCCATTTGATTCATGCAGTCTTTTTCGATTATACAAGGCATTATTTGCCAGTGCAGGTCCTTGTGCTTCTCTGAACTTAAAATGTGATAAAGTAAATGTTCAATGGTCTCTGCTGGCAGTTTGCACACTTTGCAATGATATTTCATTGATGCGCCGTCGCGTATCTGCACACCACCAGTCTTTTGCGTACTATCCGACCCGAGTCCGAAGAAGCGATCCAGCATCGTAGCGTAGTGGTTTACCAAGACGTGTTTCTTCATCACGTATAGTAAAGAGTCATGATAGCCGCAGGTTGCGCAAGTGTATCTGTCATCGGCGGCATCAGCTGACACTGTAACTGACACAGTTTTCTGTGCGTGAGCCAAAGAATGGCTGGGGTTGCTTTGGAGAGGTATACGATGGGCTTTTGATGGCAGCATGTGGAAAAACTGAATGTGTTGCTCTGTGACTTTCGGAGAGCTGACAAATGGGCAGTAGGGGCACATTAACAAACAGGCCCCTTCCAGATCTTTCCAGTGACAGCGGTGGATGTGACTTCTGAATGTGGGTACTGACCGGCTGGAGTACCAACACAGACTGCAGCACAGAGCTTGGCTCCGGTATGGATACTGAGGGACAAAAGTAATATCATGATTAATATGGCTTGAAATTATGTTTACAAACAGTGTGTACAGTGTAAAAATATTCATCCCACTCAAACTGAAAAGTTTAACTGATAACTTAAATTATTTATTAAAATAACAGTGGTACCAAACATATTTAAAAAGATGGAAACAAATGTTGTTATAACATCACAAACAATAATTTTTTTTTTACAGTGCATAACAGATGTTATGCAAATCACCTTTTTTTTCTTTTTTCCAACATGACCATCAGTGAAATCATCCCATTCTGTGTTGTCAAAACTTGCATCACCAGCATCAAAACATTTATATGTCTGTTGGAAACAAAGAAAATTTAATTAGCAGACATAATGATATAAGAAGAAATGCCGATATTGTGCAAAACAAAGTAAAACAAAGACAACACAGTAAAAAATAAAATAGTTTTACATGCTACATGTGAATTTAGGCAACTGAGAGTATAAAAGACTGATTTTTGATTATTAAAAATTAACTTTACATTTGCTGTCATCTAGACATCATCTATTCTAAATGTAAAAATAGACAGAAATGAGCAAGCAGAATTAAATATTCAATATCGATTGACACTGATCAATTTTTAAATAAATATTTTCTGTATAATAAATATATGTCAATAGATTATGCATTTTATTTTTTAACTTGTTCTTCTGGTGAAACATCAGACTCTCTGGTAATGTATGCCAGACTTCTCAGTTTTCTCCATTAGTCACTTAAACCCCATCCTTTTTTCTTTTTTTCTTTTTTTTTTTAATCGACTGCAAGCTTGCATTCAGATCTGCCTCCATCCAATCACCAAACAGATGGACAGAATCATAGAAATCCCCACCCTACTTTTTGTTTTGTTTTTCAATAATCCATTTCACTTGTATGTACATCACAATACAGAAGCAATGAGATATTGCTTCTTCCATTACATTCCAACTTTAATTTGAAATGGTAAATTTCTTTGTCAAAATCTTGTTCTTTTGCAGTTTGTAAGGTTCTTTGAAATAACTAAAATGATTTGGTGAAGTGAGTGACACAGAACTGTAATGCAGTCAAGACCGAATAATCAACATCAGAACATCAGTAAGCCAATCAAAATCATGCATTCAACTGAGCCTTGGCATAATCAGAACATAATTACTACAATAATCTACCTCCATTAAATCTTGGCACTGCTGCATCCCGATGTCACACAAAATACTTTTGACTCGTTTCCTTGGTCGTCTGAGTTTTGTCAGGTTCTTCACTGGAATTTGATACATTTTGCTGATCCTGTAAACGAAAACAGAAATAACACAAAATGTTTCTGAATACCCTGTCAAATAAATGCATACATTACTCTTTCAAACGCCAAATTCAGTCTGTTTATTTTGCGTCAATTTAATGCAGATTAAAGAGACATCTAAATTAACCTAAATTATTGAGGCCTATAACATAGTTATAATAAATTTAGCTAGTTGTAACCATGTACCTAGCAAGGTCTGTGTTTCAAACCAGTCTCGGACATGTCATTATAATTGTTTGAAGGAGTCGTGCCTTTTAAGTGGTACGGAAGAAAGACCTATACATGTCATTCATAATCCGAACTGTATTTTAAGGTCTATTATAAACCTGTGTCTACCTTTAATAATCTGACACAGAGCTGCGATTGAGTGGATGGATGTCTGCGTGCGTCCGTTTTCTTCCGGCGTCACTGGAAGGCGCGCAGTATGGAATCGGTTACTTCATCGTATGAAGCATCCAGGTTGCGCTCAATCCGTGTTCCTTATTGCAGTGATGATTGTCTGGTGAAATATGAACCGAGCGCAGGATTGCCCACTTTTGATTATATCTCACTAAAACATCACCCCACTCCTGCTGAAAAACATGGCGCACAGGAAGACGGGAAGTGACGTTTTCTGATTTACATATTGCATAGTGCAGAACCACCAATGGGAGAATGGTGGGCTGGTCTTACAAAGTTGATCAATGTAATGGCCATTGGTTATTGGAATTAACCATAAGACCATGGCTGTGAGTGATGTTGACACACCTGTGTTACATCACCTTCAGAGATGCTTTTATGGGGAGATGGACTGATGGATTCAAGTATGACATTATGATAAATGATGAGAAGGAAATGGGAGTGTTGCTTGCTGTCTATAATATGCAGTGACTACTTGTTGCAGTAGCTATAGGTGGTCTCATGCATCAGTGCTGATGTCACCACAGCAAGTCAGTTCAATTTAAAACTATTCACATGCATGTACCAGGAACATACCACTAAGGGGGCCCGGGGACAATTTTTTTATGGGTATCTCCATTGGGCCCAGTGAATGCATGATACAGGGACCTAAATGGGTCCCCTGTCGTCACATGGCCTAGGACATTCCTTTATTTTGAGAATAAATGTAAAAACACAAAACTTCATACTCATGTACGCCAAAAAATTACTTTCACTGTTGTTTTACTAAATCCTTTTTTGTCAATGTTATCATGTTACTTAATAAATGCATGTAATCGCTTGAACTTAAGAGGGTAGTTCACCCAAAAATGAGAATTCTGTAATCATTTACTTACCCTTATGTCGTTCCAAACCTCTATGACATTCTTTATTCTGTGCAACATGAAGATATTTTGGCACAGTTTTTTTTTTTTTTTTTTTGTGTGTGTGTGTGTGTGTGTGTGTTCAGCAGAAGAAAAGAACAGGGTACAGGTTTGGAAAGGCCCGAGGGTGTCCCTTTATGCACCATTGTTGATATGAGCAATTAAAGACCAAGATCAGCATGATTATGAGTCAGCATGGAAGATTTTCACAGTTTATATTGATTTTATGGAAGTTTATTGAATACTGGAAAATGGGTCTATTAGACGCTTGTGGGGATGTTGCGTAGAAGTCAGCAGCTGTCAACCTGTAGCTCTCGCCTCCTCCTCCTGGGAAAATTAAGGTTGCTCCTGAAAAATTTCTAGTGAGGCCAGCAGGGGGAGCTCATCCTGTGATCTATGTGGGTCCCAGAGCCCCAATACAATGATAATGCTATACTGTAAAAAGGCATAGTTGAGATAAGTCAAACACTGAGAATTTTTTTTTTTTTTTTACTTAATAATGTTATGAACTAACTAAAATTTAGTAGAGATACACAGGCCTGTCACTAAAAAGTGATTTGCTCAAAAATTATATTTGCTACTTGTTCAATTTCCTTAATTAAAATGAGCTGAAGCAACACAATTCTTGAACAAACTTTATTTTGTTGTGTGCTATCCACTGTATAGAAATCTGTTGTGTGGTTGCTTAATAAGAAATTGCTAATATAATGACCTTTAAGAAACTGTGTGCTACACACAGTAGAACAAACACTAGGCTAAGTACAATGATGTATGCCTGTTAATAACAATTAACTGTAAGAGAGTCAATAGTGTTAGTTTAAAGGGGACCTATTATGCCCTTTTTACAAGATGTAATATAACTCTCAGGTGTCCTCAGAATGTATCTGTGAAGTTTCAGCTCAAAATATCCCACAGATCATTTATATACCATATACCATGTTGTAAATGCCCATTTTTGAGTGGAAGGAAAATATGCTGTTTTTGTGCATGCGTCTTTAAATGCAAATGAGCTGCTGCTCCCACCCCACTTTCCAGAAGAGGGCGGAGCCTATAGCTTGTGCATCGGATACTCTGCCAAAAACTAAAATATCTGTTTGGTTTTGATTATCATTTCTATCACGGTCATGCTCACGTGACATTGTAGTTCTTCATCATCATTTATCTGCATATGTTTTAAAGCTATTTCAGTCTAAACTTCTGACATATGGTTTTCTGAGCACACACATCTGAAGCATGTGCACAGAAAGCTGGCTGTCATCGCATCTTGTGAGTATTAAACCAAGTTCTCTTTCATGTGTTATTGCACTTAAACTATCAAATACACACAAGGTTATGTCAAAAACACAAACAGTTCACAAACACAGTTGGTTATGTCTCTGAAGAAATCACATGTGTATAATAGATCTGTGTATTAAAATGAAAGCAGCGTAACATACAGTACCTACTGCTATTTATGCTGTTAATATGAATCAAACAAAACAGAAAATCACTCACTGCTCTTGACTGAATAACTTGGTAGCTTTAATAAGAATACATTTATTACTTTAATGCTGCTGTTAAATGCTCTGGAGATAAACATGGCGGACTGTGTACAGCTCACCCAGGGCGGGGTCTATGCTATTAGGGCAGAGTCTGTCAGCAGTTGTGGGCGGGGCCTATGAATTTGTGACGTCACAAAAACTCTATTCTCTGTTCTACATTTATGTTCAAACACCATGTAAAAGTGAATTTTGCATAATATGACCAAAACATTTGGTTACCAACATTTTTCAACTTTTATGTTCTACAGTAGAAAGAAAATTATACAGGTTTGGAAAGACATAAAGGTGAGTCCAAGATGAACTATCCATTTTTTTAAAGGGGTGGTATAATGCCATTTTTACAAGATGCAAAATAAGTCTCTGATGTCCCCAGAGTGTGTATGTGAAGTTTTAGCTCAAAATACCCCACAGATAATTTTTTATAGCATGTTAAATTTGTCTCTTTTTGAGGGTGAGCAAAAACGCTCCGTTTTTGTGTGTGTCCCTTTAAATGCAAATGAGCTGCAGCTCCTAAGCAGAGGGCGGGGTTTCAAGAGCTCTTGTTAGCGCATAGTGTTAGCAGCGCAGATTAAGACTCACTGAAAATGTCAGAAACTGTTCAGCCTTTTATTGTTCAAATCGAAGTCGGACAATGATGGAGAGACTCAAGAAGAAGTGACAACGTATAGAATGCAACAGGACGTTTCTGAATGGTTGGTGAATTTATGTAGCTGATGTGGGAAATCTTAAAGTCATTGATTAACATATTCTGTCATGATAATCTTTAAATCCATCGTGTGGGAACTGTTGTAAAATGAGCCAGGGAATATATACTGCATGAAGATAGAACAGGTATAGTTTAGTTTAATTACAGTTATAACTTATGTTGGCATCTTGCTTTTATGACATGCTATTGCATTTGTGTTACTTACTGTATTGCAATAACATGGCCTCACCCCTTTGTTGCGTGTTCTCGGGGGCAGAGTTTATGTAAATTTTAGGGTTAGTGATGTCACCAACCCAGGAAGAAGCTCGTTGTAGTCCCTACCAGCCGTTTGTTGTAGTCCTTAAACAGAGAATTCTTTAAAAAAAAAAAAAAATCTCCCTTTGCTTTGAACTTTGAGTATAATGATCATAATGAACAACCCCTTTAAAACATTTTTGATGATGTATAACAAAAACAATACTTCAACATATAGAATCTATAGTAACCTTAAAAGTTATCAGTTGAAACTTGCAAGACCTGCAAGTAATGCATGCACATGACATGCAAAAGTATTCTATGTACACAAAGTCATTTCAAAGTTTAAAATGGGTGGTGTCGTTTCAGAAGGTTTATCTTTTACAAATAGACAACAATTCCATCTTCCTCCATTGCCCCCTGGGGCAACAGTAAATGGTGACTCAGATCAACATGCCACGTGTTTAGAATGTCATGGGTACTGTAGCTTTCCTGTCTGATGGCCGGATTAAACCCATAATGCTGCTTGGCTCTCAGATTCTTGTGAAGAGGGAGGCTGTGGTCAGTGTGAGCTGTATAGGTCAGGCAAGGCTGAGAGTGATAGGACGCTGCCGAAATGAGCGAGTTGGGCCGTCTGGCAGAAACTTGGGGCCTGTAGGAAGTATTAACATGTGGCTGAGAAGAACGAGAGGCGGTTGAAGCACCAAACTGCCGGGACAGGTGTTTGATGGGGCTCTCGACAACCACATCTGCATCCTCTTCGCTCTCAGAGCCAGCACCTAAACCATAAGCTTTCATTATCATAGGCAGCCCTGGGTAGCTTACAGAGTCCATACTATCAAAATAGTGTCCCGAGCTTGAGGAACTGCAGCTTTTCCGCCTTATGTTGTTATGCTGGTTTGCAGGTTTCACTGTGATGATGAGGTTGTGGCTGTTGGCAATCATCATGTCGGTTACCTGATCCAAAGTCTTCCCCATAACATCAATACCATTCACTTCCAGGACCTGGTCATTAATGGCTAGCAGTCCCGTGCACTCCGCCAGTCCACCGGGTACTATGCGGGAAATAAAGATTCCTGGAACCTTTTCCAGACCGTAAGGAGTAACCCTGACTGTAGTACCATCACGAATGTAAAAGCCCAGAGGTCTGTCCGAGCCCTGGCGATACAGACGCACTCTTCGGTGGCATTCTGGTATGATGTCCACGTCAATGATGGAAGAAACAGGGCGGAAGTTCTGTGGCATGCTGATCTGAAAGGTTGGTTTTCTGTGGCTGACGGGTTTCTTTCGCTTTGTTGCATCATCAGCACCTGCGTTATACTGATCAGCTTCCTCTGTAAAACAGTGCAGGATGTAAGTTGAGTAAAGTTCTAAAATTATGAAATCACAGACTCAGATGATCTGATTATATCAGAACTTTCTGATCACAGAATTAATTTGAAACTTCATTTATAAAGACATAATTTATACTGTGGAAAACTAATATTATAAATAAGTGGAAAATATTTAGTTTCTATTACATTACCTCACTATAGTACGGCACTGTTGGATGTATTATTCATTTAAATCCATTTTTATTTATTTAAATCTATTTTTATTGTTTATTTTTCTTAATTATTTCATTTTTAAGTAATCAAAATTTTCATTTTCATTACATGTAAACAAACAAACAAAGAAATGTCCAGATGAAGTAAACATCATTGAATAATCTCCCTATAAGAAAAATATCATTCATTTTTTTTCACTAAATTTAGCACTTACTTTTATATTTTAACTCCGATTATTTATTAATTTCTATATTTTGTAATTTATGTATTAATTCTTATTACTTCCTCTTTGTTTATTTATCTTCTTACATAAATTTATAACCAGAATTATTTCCAGTAACTTCTAAAAACTCCGGTACAGATCACATGAACTAAAACGGAAAGCAAAAAGATAATCTATCTGGCAAACAAACCCACCACATGGGAATACAGGGCAATTATACTTAAGTACATGATTCTCAACTAGATAAATTCCTTCTTTTTCTTCCCTTTTCTATTCCTTCTTCTTCAAGAAGATCAAAAAGAAAACTAAATAAAATGCCTTGATTGAAGGCCTTAAGGTCTTAAAATTATGTTTTCCATAGAATTAAATATCTACAATATATCTACATGCAGAAAAGAAATCTTTAATAAGAACTAAACACAATTTATATCCTTCTTATGTGTTTGGAAAATAGTGCCCTATGTTACATACATTACATTATGATATTTTTGTTGTGAGGTGAGAAATTAAAGATATTCATGAGCTTCTTCCCTTCCTGTACCTTGTAGCTGAATGAAGATGCGCAGTAAAGATTGTGTGGAGGTCACAGCTTTGCAAAAGTTGTCGTCATTATTGATAGGCAACAGCTCTCCTTGAACATCCGCATAGCCGATAAGGACATCCATTTGCCATAGGTGATGCAAACGCACAATAAGCCTGTAGAAGTCTTTATATCTGCCAGGCTCACAACGATCCAGGGAAAACCTCCTGAACTCTGCACCAAACTGTGGAGAGAAAAGCACATGAATGAAATTGCATGAAAACACTGTAGGCTACTGATAAAATAATATGTTTTCTGTAGGTTTCTCTTTTATGTTCTAGTGGACAAAATCGGTCAACATGGTAAATTTTTGATATAAGATTTGTAATCTTACAAATCTTTGTAATCTTCAGAAGTGACCTGTGACTGTATTCAATCAGCTGAAACAATGGACATATTTTAGAAGTGAGCCGTTTCTGGATATTGTGTAGGTTTGGATTGTTTAAGTCTTTGTTTACAAAGGTACTTCCCCTCAGTCTAATAATACTAAAAAAAAAGAGCGTCGTACCACAGAGATACATGTAAGATAATAATTCTTTGAATTAATTTCAAATCTGAATGACGAATAACTAATTCCAAAAATGTACTTCAATAAAATATCATGAAAGAAATAGATACCGCCAACATCAAAGAAACTATACTGCAATTTAATAACTGACTGATAGAGAACAGAGATCAGTAATCAGAATAAAAGTAGCCTATGCGACAACTTACTTTACTTTTCACCTCGAGGACCGAACAGCTGCGCAGAGACTGGGACTTTCGAAGTGCCCGGTTCATGTTGTCCGATGAGCGGTAACTGCCCCACTATTCGAAAACCACTCAGGTTTTGTTTAGCTCAGCATGACAAAATACGTGTTCGCATCACGGAAAACGCGTAAAGCAGGGCGAATGTCTTGGCAAAAGACGAGACAACATGGAAACAACGGCATAATTTCCAATTCTGTTTTCTAGTAGCCCACAAAAGTTGTGAAGAATAAATAAATAAATATAGTTTTTATTTATATGCTTTTTATTTTTCTAATATATATATATGTGTATGTGTGTACTGTATATAGAGAGACACTAAATGAAAGCTTTATGATATCCCAAAATGTAATCTGCAGATAAAAGAAACAAGAAAAGTCATCTGAAAATAAAAGTATGCAAAGACACCATACATTACAGTATTGCGAAGTTTATTTTTGAGTAATTATTTCTTCGCATCAGGATCATTTTTTAAATGATCACAGTTGTGACAGACTTTGCTGGAGGGAAATACAGTAGTCAACATTTGAAGTGGATCAAAACCTTTCATCAAAGTTGTCCTAACTTAGTTCTTAGGACAACTTTGATAAACTTTTTTGATCCACTTCAAATGTTGACTACGATATATTAATTTATAATGTGCTATTCAATTTAACAAACAATTTAATATTCTATGTGGAATTAACATATGAAGTATCCATGTAACATTTAATAGGTGGTTCATATGCACACACACACAAAAATCACAGAACAGTCTACATTGTACTACTATACATTGTACTATCTAGTTTTAAAATATGATGATTACCATCTTCATTAGTGTTTTCTATGTTTTGCTGGTTAAAAACAAAGCAGGGACAGATGGCTCTGTGATCTGGCACTATGCCTTGACCTCATCAGGGATCTGGCCTCCAGTTAGAGCGGCCAAGGCATTGGTCACCATCCTCTCCACTATAATCTGAGACGTCTCCATGGTGTGGGTTCCTACATGAGGCAGGACGATGACATTTGGGATGGACAGCAGGGGATGATCCCTGTACATAACAAAGAATCATATCATTTATACAGTGATGTGTTTAATGCAGGAAAAAAAAAATTGCAATTTTACAATCCTAAATATTAGGTCTTGAGTAAGTGCAATTAAACGAAAGTGTACTAAGCAAAGCAAACCTGGGCAATGGTTCGGGATACGTTACATCTAAAGCAGCAGCTCGTATCATTTTCTTCTGGAGAGCTTCCACTAAAGCATCTTGGTCTACTACCAAGCCTATGACAAAAAAGTAGTTTTCAAACAAGACTGTTTCCCTTTAATTAGATTGCTTTGTTACAGCCTATCACATTACCTCTGCTGATGTTGATAAGGGTGCTGTTGGGTTTCATCATGGCAAACTCTTTGGCACCAATCAGTTTGTGCGTCTGAGGAGACAGATTGACCACCACCATGACAAAGTCTGACCTCTGTAGCAGCTCCTTCATGCTTGCACAATATGTAGCCCCAACTGCTCTTTCTTCACTCTCAGGCCTGAACATATAAAACACTGTGAAATTAAACTTGAGCAGGGATGCAAAATTCAGTTCCTGGAGGGCCCTGCAGATTTCAGCTTCAAACCGAATTATACGCACCTGATCCAACTAGTCAAGTCTTATTTCAAAACTACAGGTATGTGTTTTGGAGGAGGGTTGAAATTAAATTCTGCAGGACTGTGGCCCTCCAGGAATTGAGTTTTGCACCTCTGATTTAAGGCAATCTAATGAGAAATCATAAAGCCTTATATACAAGCATTATAATTAAATATTCTCCCAATCAAAGAATAAATATGTAACCAGCACCATTGAAATTTCACACTTTATGTTGAATGGAATTATTGCAGCTGGACAACACAGTTTAAGATCAGAAGTTTGGGGTCAGTATGATTTTTTTAATGTTTTTCACAAAATGCTCATTCTCAGCAAGACTGCATTTACATGATCAAATCACAGTAAATACTGTAATATTGCGGAATATTATTGCAATTTAAAATAACTGTTTTCTAACGTAATATATTTTAAAATGTAATTTATTCCTGTGATGGCGAAGTTGAATTTTACTCCACTCCAGCAGCCATTAGTGTCACATGATCCTTCAGAAATTATTTTAATAAGCTGATTTGCTTCTTTTTTTGTATTATTATTATCAATGTTGAAAACAGTTGTGCTGCTTAATATGTTTGTGAACACCATGATAATTTCTTTCAGGATTCTTTAATGAATCTAAATTTCCAAAAGAGTAACAATTTATTTTGTAACTATTGTAAATATTTTGTAACATTATAAATATATTCATTTTTTGTATTAATTTAATGCATCCTTGCTGAATAATAGTATTAATTTCTTTGAAACAAAAAATCTTACTGACCCCAAACTTTTACACAGTAGTGTAAATCAGTGACTTTTTAAAATATTTTAAAGCAATGACTAACCACTTTGTTTAAATGGACATAAAACAGACATTTGAAAAAAGAAAGTTTAAAATTGAGTTTACTAATTATTCAACCTGGTAAGAAATTGTTTAGTGAAAGAGGGATCATTTCAAAGTCCAACAGATTCACCTTCGATTCCTATTGTGGTAAAGGATTTTCATCTCAAACCCTTGAGCTCTTTTGGCGATTTTGTATCCTATTCTACCCATGCCGATGATGCCCAGGGTGGCCCCACTAACATCAGTGCCCAGAGAAGACTCTGGAAAATCATCAGATTCCCGGAACTTGGAAAAATTGTGCCCTGCAGAGAAAAGGAAGATCACAATGGACTTACACAGTGAACAATATGATAAACTGGGAATTAAGTATATAAAAGGAAACTGCACCGCTCACCCTCAACAATCTTTCTTGCAGATGCCAACATCAAACTCATGCCAATATCTGCAGTGGCATTATCCACCACATGAGGAGTGTTGGAAACTTTGACTCCAAAGCTATTTATCAGAGGAATATCAAGGTGGTCTACTCCTACCCCACCATTAACAACAGCTTTGAGGTTAGGCAAAGACTGTAACAGGCTTTGGTCAACTTTAATAGCTCCACCCCACACAAACAGTGCCTGAATTTTGGCAGCGAAGTCTTCTTTCCTCTGTACAAACCTCTCATATGGGATAATAGTGAAGTGTTTCTCGATACAAGGTTCAAAACACTTGTAGATGCCCCCAGGTGCTCCAAGTGTGGTGGCTAATATGCACGGTTTCTCCATAACCTGTGAGAAAATTCGCTCGCACTAGCATAATGGGCTATAACTCTATGTAAACAAAAACAAAAACAGACTATTCATTTTTAAAATTCTTATATGAAACATCATATTTTCTCACCACTTGCGTGACAGTTGATCGCAGTGTGAATGCTCCCGGATGAGTCTGATTGTCATGTGCAACACTGTATTTTGTATTCCAGACATGGTTAATCAAGTACCGATTAAGACCAAAGGTGGGATCCTGTAAATCATTATTATGTACCGCCTCTTAGTCTCAAAAAATTAGACGATCGCCAAAAAGAGAAACCCACTTAAAACTTTACAAACCATCTATTATCATGTTTCATCATCGGACGCTTTAATAGTTGCTAGTCACACAAATAACCAGAAGGGGGCGTTAAAAGCCCATGAAACGAATGAATCAGCTGTGGCCCATTTCTGTCACAAGATTAAGTTCATATGTTGTTTGATGGACATGTGGTTCGTGTTTTTACTTGTACACAATATTATTTCCAGATTTGATTTTCTATGAATTGTATAATTTCCTTTGCTCACAAAAACTTTAATGAAGGAACTTCAATGCTTCGCTTTGTCAACAATGGTATTTTGGTTTAGTTGATTGCAGTACGCCTGTTATATCTTAGATTTATTAATAAGCCCACTATAAATATCAAACCTTATCATATATATTGTCAAAAACTCTTTCTCTCATTCACAAATTCTTAGAATGCAATTTCAAAACACTATAATTCTATTGTGCTGATGATGAACCAACCATGTGAAGGGTGAATTTGCTAATATGAAAATTTGAAGGCCATAAATTATATATTAAAGGCTTTGACGGTACTGAGGGCCATTGCATTAATTCCAGAACAGTTAGTAGTGGCTATTAATGGCTGCAACAGAGCTCCAGCTTTCCCGTGGCCTCCATCTGTTGGAAAATCCATGTGTAGAGGTTCAGTGTTATCAAATATTTTCCACATACTGAAACTCTAGAAACTAAATGTTTTCATTTCCACTATACAGGAAACTAAAGGAATTTCTGAGCTATTATGTATTGTCTCAACAAATAAAGCGCTTAATAATTTGTTCATTTATTTCTAGGCATTTTAGGATTGGCTGCTCTAATACAATGTTGCCCAGTGGATTCATGCTGAACACCGCAAGTCCATCTGCTACACTTGAAGGTATGCCACAATAAATGTCCATATCTGAGTAACCTCTCATATGTGTGTATAGGGGCAACCTATTAGTTATTGATGACAGTGGATAAATAATCCAAAGAAACTAGACATTCATAATACCTTGTTATTTCAACATCTGACCAACCCTTCAAGCATATGTGGATCTACTAAAGCAGATCAATCACTGCAGACTTGAATTGTGTTCTTTCTTTGTAATGAAAACTACTTCCTTGAGAGTTTGCTTGGTTTGGCAATCAACCAAAAATCTTTTCTGTTCTGCTGAGCACTTCTCTTCAAAGTCTAGTGCTTCACAATTAGCCTACATCTCTGACTCTGCCCCAGGGACAGGCATGTTTTAAAGTGATGAACTGATTCCACTGC
This sequence comes from Hypophthalmichthys molitrix, assembly GCA_037950675.1. NCBI lineage: Eukaryota > Metazoa > Chordata > Actinopteri > Cypriniformes > Xenocyprididae > Hypophthalmichthys > Hypophthalmichthys molitrix. The sequence continues at coordinate 24,925,266 of CM075507.1, read as the reverse complement.
CAGCAGGGTGGCCCATTATTTTGGCATTCATAGTCTATTTAAACCCCTATTTTTTAGAACTAAATGAGAGAAAATACTGGACAAGCTCTTGTTTTGCAGCCTGTGATTTAACAAAACTAAGAGTAGAACAATGTTCCTTTTTTCGAACTCAATTAACAAGAAAATTTAAATAGCCATCAGCCATATGCTCAAGAATCTCAGTGTATCCTCATGAATTCAATGACAGCTATCTCACTTGATAGTCCAGAAGTATGACATTTTAAAATATGAAATGCATCTTTTACACACATTTTTTTGTCAATTAATCATTTAACCAAAACCATTACCAACTTCTTGCAGTTTACTTTTCCCGTCCAACTCTGGCCAAAAGTCTCTGGTGTAATGAAATGGGCACTTGTGCTGCGATATGCCCCTGATACCTCTTGAGGTTATTTTTAACGCTGTTCCAATTAAAGAGGCCTATCTGCCCTCAGGCTCGGGCTGAATGATAATGTTCATCCTGGTAGAAAGACAAAGAACAGACTTCAGCAGATATTCAGACTCACAATCACAGGAAGATCCCATCTTACACTTTTTCCAGTAAAAAAAGGAAACAGAAAAAAAGAGAGAGAGATTTAGTTAAGAAATTATGATTCTAAAACCAAAGAAAAGGATAATGAAAAAACAATATACAGCCGAAACTGAAACTCATTAACAGCCTGTACAGTTTTCTAAGCATTATATATGGTCGGGGGTAATGCATTAATTTACAAGTAATGCGAGTTACATAATCAGATTACTTTTTTTGTAACACATTACTTTTAAATAACATTTAAAATACTTTTAAAACAACACATTGTACATTTGCCAAAAATAGAAGTTATGTTTTTTTGTTATTGAAAAAAACAAACAAGCAAGCCTAGCCCAGGTGATGAAAAGGTAACACAAAAGTAACATAACATTACTTTCCATAAAAAGTAACTAAGTAACTCAATTAGTTACTTTTTAAGGGAGTAAGGTGATGTATAATGCATTACTTTTAAAAGTAACACACACACACACACACACACACACACACATACATACAGTCAAACCAAATGTATTCAGACAACTGAATATTCCATTCATTATTACAGTTTATTCACTATAGTTTTAAAAAATGGTAATAAAATATGACAAGATCTCAGAGTTAACTGTGTCAGAAAAAAAAAAAATCTTAATTATGTCAGATAACACTTAAGCAAAACATGATCAGGTCAAAGTGTCTGAATAATTTTTGGTCCCAAATTTTGATCAATTTTACTGGTAGTCCACTGTATAAATTTTTTTGGGTGTAATATGTCACAGTTTACTTTATTTTGCTATCCTCACTTACATAAATGAACTATAGTGTCCTGCACCCACTAGTAAAAATATATAAAAAATAATATCTAATGTCTGAATAATTTTTGGTTTGACTGTACCAAAATAATATTTGTATAAAAGTGTCCTCTAAATGAATTTATGCAAATGTAAATATAACAGACTTGTAAGATACAGAATATGATGCATTACATTTGATTTTCACAGCAGTTCTCCCTGTTGTCGAATTCAAATGAATGACACTCATAACACTTCATACTGTAATAGGGAAAAATACCCCATCAGTTTCATCACCATATACTGGGATTGCTGATCAGGGTTTATTTTTAGAAATAATCCCTGGATTATCACAGAGAGGGGTTTGCTATAATCCTTAAAGACTCCTTGATTTCACCAACATTGGCATAGTGCAATGCATTCTGGGCTGCAGGTTTCTAGAATTAGCAATCGCTGATATTTATTTGAAAAAATGTATTGGGCAAGTGCTCATAAACCATATATGGGTTTGGATGTGAATTGTAAGGGATTTATATTCTGTAGGTTCATTATTCACAATTTGTGAATATTGTGAATGATGCTACTGGTTAGAAATCATTTGTAACACTAAACTGATACTTCTTTCAAGCAAATTTTAATCTATCAGTCATTAGGGCCCGAGCGCCGATGATGTGAGGACCCTATTGTAATTGCTCAGTCAATTCTTCTTCTTCTCTGAAATGAAGCGCATTTTTGAGGGCCTAAACATGCTTGAAAACTCATGAAATTTTGTACATGCTTCAGAAGTGGTGAAAATTTACATCTGATATGGGTTTCTGAATTAGGTGTGGCAAAATGGCTCGATAGTGTCACCTACAAAATTTCAATTAAGCGCCCTTCACGCTACGTTTCACGTACAGGTATGAAATTCGGTAGACAGATGTAACAGCCCAGTACCTAAAAAAAGTCCCAAAATCTGAAAACCAACAGGAAGTGAGACATTTTGAGTTTTCTCTGCAAACTCATTTCCAGACGTTGTACTTTAACAAACTCCTCCTAGACCTTTAATCAGATCAACATCATATTTGGTCAGTCTAATCTAAAGGCCTTTGCGATATTAAATTGCGAAGATCTAGAGTTTTCGCTGAAGGGCGTGTCCGTGGCGGCCTGACAAAGTTCGATGTTTTGCCATGAAACAGGAAGTTGTTGTAACTCGGGTATACAATGTCCGATCTGCCCCAAACTTCACATGTTTAATTAGAGTCCTGGCCTGAAGACATCTACATGCAAATATTCAGTTACAGTCATAGCGCCACCTGCGGGCAACAGGAAATGACATGTTTTGCACAGTGATTAACTCCTAATGGAGATTTAACCAGATCAACATCATATTTGGTCTAATCTTAAGGCCTTTGCGATGTTAAATTGTGAAGATCTTCAGTTTTTGCTGTCCGTGGCAGCCTGATAAAGTCTGATGTTTCGCCATGAAAGACGAAGCTGTTGTAAGTCAGGCATACCGAGTCCGATCTGCCCCAAACTAAGAGTCCTGGCATAAAGACATCTATATGCAATATTCAGTTAGTCATAGCGCCACCTGCTGGCAACAGGAAATGGCATGCTTCACACTGTAATTCAATCCCAGAAACACATTTCAATATGCCACAAAGTACCAAACATGCTACAAACACGTTAAATCATGCAACACTTGGCTAAGTGTTAATGTATGTGATTAACGCCACAAAACAGGAAGCTGATGTAACTCAGGCATGCAATGTCTGATCTGCTCCAAACTTAATAATAGTCCTGGCCTGAAGACATCTACATGGCAATATTCAGTTACAGTCAAAGCGCCACCTGTTGTCAGCAGGAAGTGTGGCACTTTAAAATGACTTTGCCATATTTCTGCTGTATTTACTCGCTTACATGCACTGTTCACTGATTTCCTAAGGCTAACAGGTGGCGGAGAGCCCAGGTGCGAGGGCCCTTTCATCGCTGCTTGCAGCTTTAATTGCATTTTGAATCTCGACCAAGGCACATGAAACTGATTATTGTTAAAAAATGTATTTTTTACAATCTAGTGACATTGCTCTAATGTTGTTTATGATAGTGTGACTCACCTAAGCTTCATGACAATTCTAATAACATGTAAAGGACTCTTAAACTGTTTATTTTGTCTGCACATGGAACCTATGGGCTGAAAAGCAATATCTTTTTTGTTTGTCTTTTTTTAGGCATCTTTGTTTTTCTGCACCTTCTAACAATAACTCAGTCGAAAAATATTTCGTGATATTTTTTTAGAGAGCTAAAAGAAGTTAAGAAAAATGCTAAAAGATTCGTGTCCTGTTTCAAATGTACCGCTAATCGTGCTGAGGGTGAATGATAGGACGGAGCCTCCTATGAAAGACGCCACTAGGTCGCATTAACATCGGTGCCATTGAGTTCACACAATATGAGGGAGCACAGCGGCAGCCAAAACCCCACTCCAGATTTTTCAAATTGGTGTGTTTGATTGTTTTGCACCCGCATAATGTAACAGTAAACGACATATTACAACCTACGAGAATGGAAGCCAGAAGCTGGCTTTTATTTTGACTGCAAGAATGTGGTGCGGGGAGCCCTGACAATACGCCGTTTAGCTTTCAAATGGAAGATTGGCTACTCCGGCTCATTTCGGTGGATATGTTGTCGTTGTTTTTTTACACAGACCCTTTTTAATCGCCATGGATCTTCAGATTTGGATTCTTTTACCTCTTTCGTGTCTTGAGCTGTGAAAAGAAGACAGGCTACGCCGATCGACCGGGATACAACATTCTCTGCCTACCTCGACATTTTGCTACCAGGGATTTAAATAATCACGTGCTACAACAACGAAAAGATTTTTTTTATTATAATCAGAATTGATGTGGCCGTCTGACCTTTAATGAATTCAGTCTGGAGGGCAAAATGAGTAGGGAAAGGCCGAAGAGAAATATCATTCAAAAGAAATTTGTAAGTGCAAATTTGACATTTAATTTGTTGCGTGACCATCGAATTCAGTGGCAGCTGCCTCGTAATTTGCATTAATCACATCGCTGTTGTCCTCTGTGTTATGTTATTATCAGGTCTGGTGACAGAATTAGGTCAGATGTTATAAACCACCAGACTATGAACCATCTTCTATTTGATTTGGAGGTTAAGTACAGACTAGCCGATGTGAATCGTGCTGTTGACCCAAATAACGCATTGGGCTTTTGAAGTGTACCTTGATAGATTTCGCATTTCCGGTGTCTGTGACATGTTGCTATGTTGATTTCCACATGCAGTTTTGTCATATAGTAGGTACAGTCGATGTAAACGACCGTCTCGCGACACTAGCGCGGTCAGTTTGTGGTCGTGTGTGTGTGTTTGCGGTCATCATGTGTAGGTCGGTTTTTCAATGTCACAAGAACTTAGCTTGTCAAATCGTGGGCAGATGCTTGTATTGTGGTAAGGGCTGAGGTAGTTTACAGCCGGTCTCTAACCTCCTACTGGTTAGATGGTGTAAGCAGACTGACCTATTTATTGCTAAGATAGCCTATATGTTAAAACTGTCCCTCCGACCCATTTTGCTGTCACTTTATCAGATGTGTCTAGTCCAGTCTATTAATCGAATCACGAATGATCAAACTAATCCCTGACTGGATTGGCCCATCATTTGTGATCCTGACCGGGGTTGTAATGGTTAACAAAAATTAAATAAAAAAGAGGTTGAAATAAAATAAACGTAATTCATATTAGTAAAATTTTCAGGTCCACATGCCATTTTAATGAACATGTTAAAGAAATATGCATCACCATTTTATAGGTTTGTATTCATTTTAACCTATTAATATTATTAATTGTTGTTTGATTTGTATTTTTAAAGGGCTATATAAATAATGTAATTTATTACTCACCTTCATGTTGTTCCACACCCGTAAGGCCTTCATTCATCTTCGAAACACAAATTAAGATATTTTTGATTAAATCCGATGGCTCAATGAGGCTTGCATTCACAGCGATGACACTTCCTCTTTCAAGATCCATAAAGGTACTAAAAACATATTTAAAACAGTTCATGCGAGTTCATTGGTTCTACCTTAATATTATAAAGCGACGAGAGAATTTTTTGGTGTGTCAAAAAAACAAAATAACGACTTTTCAACAATATAGTGATGGGCTGATTTCAAAACACTGCTTTGAAGCTTTACGAATCGAATCAGTGACTCGGATCTCCTATCAACCGGCTAAACTGCTGAAATCACGTGACTTTGGCTCTCCGAGTCACTGATTCGATTCGCAAAGCTCCGAAGCAGTGTTTTGAAATCGGCCCATCATTATATAGTTGAATTTTGTGCACAAAAAGTATTCTCGTCGCTTTATTATTAAGGTAGAACCACTGAACTCACATGAACTGTTTTAAATATGTTTTTAGTACCTTTATGGATCTTTAGAGAGGAAGTACCATTGCTGTGAATGTAGGCCTCACTGAGCCATCGGATTTAATCAAAATATCTTAATTTGTGTTCCGAAGATGAACGAAGGCCTTACAGGTGTAGAACGACATGAGGGTGAGTAATAAATGACATTATTTGCATTTTTGGGTGAACTAACCCTTTAAGAATAGATGAGAAATTATTTTAAAATTAGGCTACCTCATATATCCTGGTTTTTCAAAGAAAAACAGCTGTTGGGGGGATGAGTTAAATTAAGAAATATCATGATTTTAGTTGCTTTGGCTTATTTTAATGCTTCTTTTGCCTTGTTTTGAATAATTTAAGTCACATTGAGGCCCCCTTGGAAGCTTGCTGAGGCCCCCTAGTGGGCCCTGGACCCCTGGTTGGGAACCACTGATCTATACCCTTTTGAATATATCCTTATCTGGGTAACATTTTAATGCATCTTGGCCATATGAAAACTGCAGGACAAAATGGCTGCAGGACAAAATTTCTAGATTTAAAAGCAGATTCAAGCAAAAAAGAAGAAATGTATATACAAAAATCATTCAGTTATTCTCTGAGGGTTACTATTTCATTCAGTTGCAGTCTGATGTTTTTGTTTACATTGTTGTTTAATTGACACATGGTTTGAAGTACAAGCTCTGAACATTCAGTTTGGTTGTATGGGCCTGGGAATGATCTGTTTAAAGATGATAGCTTCTTTGTATGGAGCTCTCTGCCTTGGCTTTAGTTGGTATTCGCTGTAATTCATTGCAATCCTGTGGATCAAATACAGCTGTCGCTTAGATGTTTAGACATGTGAAGGCGCAAGCACAAACACACTTTTAACACTCCATGCTTACTAAAATCCATCAGGGTTCAATATGAAGGTAATTCTGTGAACATGCTAAAAACCTCAACTGTTTTTGGAAATGCAAGGCTATGAATATAAATAGCACGTTGTGTGCATTGAAACTGAAAATGTTGTACATTCTTTCTCCTCTCTTGCCAAACCGGATATGGTCGGTTAGTAAATCTACACAGGGATCAAGAGATTTTTAATCAGGACTGCATGAATCAGCAACAGAATTGATATGTCACTTTCTATTGTAAACCAGCCTGTATTTACACAGTAACTCTGTGACAGTTCCCATTATGCGATCAGATCTCGTTCTTTCTGTTTAAGAATATTACACAATGCCATTCAGGATTAGGTGAGGTTACAACACACATTATTACTGTGGATTATTGTAACATTACTGAAGTGTAGTGGAAATGAACAGGCTGTGGAAATGAGGAAGGCTGTAAGAAATCGTGTTTCACGCTTTTTCCCAAGCACCATATGTGAAAACAAATCTATTTAATGTGACAACAGAGCAGAAATTGGCAGATATATATCGCTCTGTGTTTACAGTGAGCACAGGCCTGCCTCACATGCCAGAGATGGCCATCTAAACTGGAAGCTCTTGTGTCCCACACATTTTCTTTGGCCTCAGCAGTCAGAGATATTTGATAGCTCCTTCAGACTCATCCTTGGCATCAGTATGCTTCACATAGTAATGGAGAACTAAAGCCCATGCTGCACTGATCCTGTTTAGGTTAGCGCTGCTACATTGATAAACACTAGATAGACTAATTCATTTCAGGTGTTCACTTTAAACGTTTTTTTTAATCTAGAAAATGTTGACTGTTATTGCAAATGAAATCTTGAATAACTGGTTTAGTGGGGCATCTTCACTGGTAAGAAGCCAAAAATTGTATGTTTAATCCTAAATAAGGGTGATTATTATCTGATGTAATTCATTCTCGTTTTTAAACTTTTGCTCCTCATCCCTTTAACTGACAGAGACAAAATTAGGTTTTAATTCGTCACAGTCTGGTTTTACTTCAGTGACTGGATTGCTTTTTATGTCTCAGTGCAGTTTTGGTCTTTGTTCATATGATATATATGATTGCTAATGTGGTTTGAAATATAGGGCCTAAGGAAATACTTAGTCACACTTTATATTACAGTGTTCATTTTACTGTGTATTTACATAATTAATGAATTCTACTAATGAACTACATGAACTTGCTCTGTAATTATTTTGTAGATCTGATTATTATATTAATTATAGTAACATGCATTATGTGAAACGCTGACACTGTAAAATAGTGTTAAATAAGGTCAAATTGGTAATCAAACATAGCAACAACAGAATCGACACGCTGTTGGATGTTATTGATTTATGTACCGCTAAACGTGCTGACTCATTTGTTCACTTACAAGTGAATGTTTTTATGAATTTAAGTACTTATGAGACACACACACACATTACATATTATTATATTATATTATTACATATTATTATTATTACATTTAATCATAATTTAAAAATGATTGAATAATTTTATGAGACATCCATTTTTATAATGTCAACACTGTTAAACCACTGGATAATATTCAGCTGTGATGAGCTGATAAATGAGCAAGGAAAATGATTAATATCGCTTGCGTCGTCTACTACTGTACAGCCTCATTGCATTTTATCTGTGTAATGAAATTTTGTGGCTGTGTTACAACTCTCAAATAAAACAAAGGATGATGTAAAAACTGCAGGAAGCTTGTAATGGCTGCTTCATCCCTCTGTCTCAGACATGTCCAGCTGTGCACTAATTGATGCAGTCATCCCAAACTCCAAGGAGACATATTGTGTCAGAATGGGCTTGCCGACATGGGTACAGTTATTACTGCAATGTTATTATCAAGAGTTTTTATCAAAAAACATGTCTGGCTTTTGTCTATTGATTTAATGGCTGTTTAATTTGTTTTCTTGAGAGATAATACTAAAGATGTCATAAATAGCAACTTGATGTATTTAAAGGCTTTAGCGAAACTTAGATGATGAGCAAATTGCTGCGTTTAGTGTATTGAGAATCAGTACAAGGTTTTTTCTCTTGAGTCTTCATACCAACGTCATGCATGGTAGTAGCTCATTGAGTTTTAAATTAGTTTTAATTCATCCCAGTACAAGCATACTGTTTAACACCGCTCATGTCTATAGAAACAGAGGGAGGGAAGTGCATATGGTAAAGCGGCCAGGTTTGCCACTGGCATTCTCCTGTTGTCATGGCAGGAGAGGGGATTGTCATTGGGTGGGTCTTTGCTTCCTTGGCTCAGTCTGCAGCAATCTGTCTTCACAGCTAGGTGAATGTGTAGAGGGTGCTGTCACTGGAAACAAAGTGTCCTTGATAAGCAAACCTCTAGGATGCAACGCTACAGTCAGGCTTGTGGGAACTCCCCTGAGCATTGAGTCCTTTGTGTTTGTACAGTCAGTGAAGATTGTGTGGCACCAAAACATTTATTTGCAATGCAAGCATAAAGATCAGCAGCTTTTTGAAGAAGTATTCTGTTATCCTGAAATTTCCTGATTTTCCTGATGTCTTCTGCATCAGTATTGAAATTCTGGCTGAAACAAATAAGCGAAGAATTATTTTCATGTTATGTACAAAGAACTGATGAATGGCCAATATTATAAATCTATACTAAAAAAATAATAATAAATAATATTTTAAAAATACAAATAAAAAAAAAATCTATTCTAAAAAAAGTGTTCTATAAATGAATTTAGGCCTCACAACAATATAAAGTATATAACCGATAATAAAAATAAAGTTTATGAATAAATATAGAGATAGATATGGATAACTTGGGAGGGGGGGTTTGTTTGTCGAATATGTCAAAAATGTAAAAGACGTCTCTTGTCTCATCACATTCAGTGATGAATGACATCATTTAAATGATAACATATTTTCAATTCAAAATGGAGGATTTCCATAAAAAAAGTTGAGTATTTTGCATTACTGTATGTTACTGTGGGTTGTTAAACATCCATCGTAAAAAAGTTCAACCTTAATATTATATAGCGACGAGAATACTTTTTGTGCGCCAAAAACAAAACAACTTTTCAACAATATCTAGTAATGGTCGATTTTAAAACAGTGCTTCATGAAGCTTCGAAGCTTTATGAGTCTTTTGTTTCGAATCAGTGGTTCAGAGCGCCAAAATCACGTGATTTCAGTAAACGAGGTTTCGTTACGTCATAAGTATTTTGCAATTTCAATAGTTCATGTGACTTTGGCAGTTTGATACACGCTCCGAACCACTGATTCGAAACAAAAGATTCGTAAAGCTTTGAAGCTTCATGAAGCGGTGTTTTGAAATCGGCCATCTCTAGATATTGTTGAAAAGTCGTTATTTTGAGGTTTTTTGGCGCACAAAAAGTATTCTTGTCACTTTATAATATTAAGGTTGAATCACTGTAGTCACATGAACTGTTTTAAATATGTTTTTAGTAGCTTTCTGGGCATTGAAAGTGATAATTATCTTGCTGGCAATAGAGGGCTCACTGAGCCATCGGATTTTATCAAAAATATCTTAATTTGTGTTCCGAAGATAAACGAAGGTCTTATAGGTGTAGAACGACATGAGGGTGAGTGATAAATTACATCGTGGTCCCCCTCAATGCCTATGGTTGTTACGACCTTGGTGCTAGATGATGGCAAATGTCACTTACAATTTAAAATATGCAGCAACAATTAAATATCCAGTATTGATAATAAATATCCAACATCTACGGGTAAAAATTGATAACCAATATAGGGCAGATATATCACGCACCCCGTGTAGAGTTGGAACAGTTTTGCTGTCTCTGTGAATTTATTTCCAGTTCGTGTAGCTTTTTAGAAATGGAAAGCTCTCATGTTGTCAAAAGTAGGTGTGACATTGAGTGCTGTTAAATGGCTTATTTGAGAAGCTTATCTGAGTAAAATTTTTTTAAGAGCATAGCCAGTCATCATTTACAATCGGAACACCTGCGTGTACCGTGTTGATAGGCCAGTCGATGTTGGTTTAACGTCAGGTTGTTGGTCCTGGGTAAATAATAGATCCATTTTTTTTTTTCTTTCATGCCAGCTTGCTTTTGTTAACATTAGTAGTAGTCAGCTGTGTGTGTGTATGAGTGACCAGTGACTGGTCTGAGACAGATGGGTAAACAAGGTCAGATTCAATGTGTTGGCAGGCTGGCCCTCGGCCCGTCTGCTCCTGCTGCCCTGTTTAAATTTGATCTGTGTGAAGCACCGCTCGCAGACCCAACTAATGCTCTGTCTGAATCAATGTCTGTGTTAAACTTAAGGTAAAGATTAAAGCTTTTTCAGTAATTTTCCTGATTGTAACACTAGTTGCTTTTGGATTCAAGTGTGTGCAATCCATAAGGGAGCAATTACTCATTAAAGCCATCATGTTTAATAAAAGCGTTTGACAAGTTATCTGTTTGCAAATCAAACCCACACACTAGAATTAAACAGGCCTCAGTCTGCACCCTATTATTCTGCCATTATTCCTCTGACTTTGTCCTCTGTTGTTTGCTTTTTGCTCTTTGTTGTTGTTCTGATACCTCACTTGATCTTTGGATTATGGACTCCAAATGTAAACAAATGTGAAGTCCTCTAATTCAACAGGTATATGTTGTTATCATGAAAGATCAGCTTTGTGCTTGCGGTGACAGACTTATCCTCACGAGTTCAGGCACAATACACCTTTATCAATAATTGACAAGGTTGCTGGTAGCGTAATAAAAACCAGCACATGACTTAGAGATGTGTGTGGTGAGAGATGCTGGTGTAATTGTAAGAGCTGCCCGGAGCTACATACACTGACACAAATAGCAAACTGATGTGGTTAAAAGGAGGATGCACATGAGGTCATTTTCACAGAGGAACTGATTACGACGGTTAAATGAGCAACATGAATCTTGTGTTTAGTTGATTTTGGAGATATTGGGCTCATGCACCAACTGTGATTATCGTATTGGTATTAGATCTTACCTTAAATGGAAAATTCTATACTGTACATTAGTGCAACACAACAGGCATGTTTAGTGAAAATAGTGGAATTATATTGTTGTATTTCTTTTATGAGGCGTGTCAGCGCTCCTTGATCAAATAATGGACCAGGATATCCTATAATCATTCACTTAACTGTCAATTTCCAAGCATCAAGTAAGCAAATTTTATTCTGGAATTGGCAACGCACCTTGTGCTGGCATAAAAACACTGAAATTGTCAGTATCATGTTTTGTTTTGCTTAGTTTCATTGTGTTTTGGTTCTGTTCCTGTTCCCTGTATTTGTATGTTGACCTAGTTTCCTTGTGTGTGCGCCAGTTATTCACTAAATAAGTTCACCTGTTGCCCCTCATTTACCCTCTGTGTATTTAAGTCCTCAGTTTCCTTTGTTCAGTTGTCCGTTCTATGTCGTGTTATACCGGTTGTTCTGTTTCTTTGTTTTCTGAGTGTTTTGAGTTTTTGTTTTATAAACCTTGATTCTGCTGTGATTAGATCCTCTTCCTCATCTTTGCTGCACCCTAGGTGACATGCACAGGCTTTGTGCTGTAACTCTAGTGAGATATAGATTTGAATCATCAATCATGATCGTAGGAGAAAATCACAGTTTAAAGCCATTTCAGAGTGAATACATAAATATCAACATATATATTTATATTTTATTTATATATAAAGATCTTGACCAAAAATTGATGCTCCTCTTGATGGAAATAACATCACAACATTTATTTCCATCGAGAGGTGCATCATTTTTTGGTCAAGATCTTGTATTGACAATGCAAGAGTTGAGGACTCTGTAAAGTCTCCTCCAGCACATCCCAAAAACTTACACTGAGGTTAAGGTCAGTCCTAATTCATGTGTGAAAATGATTCTTCATGCTCCCTCCCAACAATTCTTTCACAATTTGAGCCTGATGAATCTTGACATTGTCATCCTGGAATATGGCCATGATACATCTTAATACTTGGTTGTTTAAGAAATGAAAAGCACACTCCATCTTTTAGGGTTAAAAGAACCATTGCCAAACATATAACATGCTAGAAAAATAATAATCACTGTAATAATGATCCATCCATAGACTCTTAAGTATTTGCCTATTAAAATCCAAACAGCAACGTTTTTTTTTTTTTTGGCAGGGCAGCGTATGTATATATGTAATCATCAGTTTTTCCTCCATAACTGCCTGACTGAATTATAATTATTGATGCGTAGTATCCTGTTGCTTGTGCACTGTTTAAACCACAATGTTAAGTTCAGATAAAATGGGGTTTTGTATTATAAGAGAAGCCTTTCCTTCTCTGTCTGGCAGTATATTGATATTGACTTCTAGTGTCTCTTTTTGTGGGACCTTACTTACATAATCTCATAAATAATACAGCTTGGCCCTCGCTCGTGAAATGTCATATCGTTTTGAGTTCACCCTGACAGGGACTTTCACATGACCGCCACAATAGACCTGTGGAAGACCGTCTCCATGGCGACTAGAAGTTCCCTAGCGAGTGCCACTTTCTTCGTGTGCCATGAGGAGGCCCTAAGCTGGGGTCAAGCACTTCACATCGTCCTAATCATCTCAAGTATTTCACATTGCTGTCACTGGGGGGAGGGCAACATGTTTACGAATCTTGCTCTCAGGATCTGTTTGCTAAAAGAAGTCACGTTTATAGTGATAACAATCAAATCTGGCTTATGCTAATTGCAGTGATGACTATACAACATTGCTCTGTGTATTCCCTCTGGCCTGTCATTCTATAGTCCACAAGACAAAATAATATTTTACACACATTAACCATTTCAAAGTTTTCTAGCATCTTCTGCATATTTCAACAGTGACTATATGATTCTTTTCCACACTGATGACAATGGAGAAACTTTTTAAAGGGTTAGTTCACCCAAAAATGAAAAATCTGTCATTAATTACCCACTCTCATGTCGTTCCAAACCCATAAGACCTTCGTTCATCTTCGGAACACAAATTAAGATATTTTTGATGAAATTCGTGAGCTTTTTGGCCTCTGATAGACTGCAACGTTATTACCACTTTCAAGGCCCAGAAAGGTAGTAAAGACATCGTTAAAATAGTCAATATGACTACAGTGGTTCAAACTTAATGTTATGAAGCGACAAGAATACTTTTTGTGCAAAAACAAACAAATTGTCTGCGCTACAATGTCTTTACAACATAAACAGCACAGGAGACTGACAGGGAAGAGAAGAAATTGTTGAATAAGTCATTATTTTTGTTTGTTTTCTGCGCACAAAATGTATTCTCGTCGCTTCATACAGAAGTGCAGTACTAAATGGAAAAATCTATGAATAAAATAAGAAAAATTTGCACATCTTTATGTTCAAAATATAATTAGGGATCTTTGGCATTAAAGTCACCATGAATTAATTCAAAATTGACAGTTCTTTTTTACAGACATTTTTTTTATTGCAGTGTTTATTATAAATTTATCTGTACACTTTTTTTTTTTTTTTATATATTCATGTAGTCTTCAAACAAAATAACTTTCTCTCTTTCAGTAGACATCTCTTCTCTTTTCTCTGATGGTGTGTTTACTGTGAGGGTGGGACAACCTTTCACTTACATGAGATCACAGCAATAGCAAACCACAACCGTCCAATCAATTCCCTGATGAACAAAATCAAGTCCTGCACTACATCTTTTCTTGTTCGAGAAGCTGTTTCACTCAGATACATATACATCACAATAGGAAAGAAAAGAGTATCACAACTTCTGTTTCATGCTAACTTTAAAACCCCCTGGCCTGAACCATTGTATTGTTACCCATGTGAATAGCCTGTTGGTGGGTCATTTAGTGACAGTGCAACACTAGGGCACATGATTGAGAACAAGCTTGGCTTGGAGACAGGCCAAGCCAATGAGCTGTTATGAGATTTAACAGTTTATAAGAGATCATTATTGGATGAAAGACTTGTTTTGGGGCTTTGAGAGAAATGTGAAGAACAGTGAGGTCATTCAGCTACCTAGTACAGAGATGTCTTACTACAGCACATTAGGTAATCTATGGGGAACAAATGTTATGCTAACATTGAGAGCATTTGTTGTGATTGCTTTTGGAGCATTCAGTAATAAAAAGCTTGCTGGGATTGAGAAACTACAGCCAACTGCACTATTTATAGCACAGTCCTCTGTCTGTATAGCTTTGCTGTGTTTTTTTTTTTCTTTCTCATCCATGAAATCATGCCGGTTTTCCAATTGTTTGACTAATTAATCCAAAACAGTTTATTTAAAGAGCTGTTTATTTTTCTTATGATGTGAGCTCTAAAATGAACTCTTTCCTTTCTGCAGGATGATAACGATGGGATCCCATGGTCGGAAGAGAGAGTGGTCCGCCGGGTGCTCTACCTCTCACTTAAAGAGTTTAAGACTGCTCAGAAGAGCAAAGTGGAGAATGGCACTGGAATAGTTAATGGTGAGTATTCATCTTTTCTAGAGCAGTGCTTTCAGCGATCTAGACTACAGATGGATACTGACCTTTAGAACAGCAGCAAAGAACTCACTTCTGTGACTGTCAACATCTGACGCTGCTGTTTCAGCTGCCATTCTGAACCCATTAAGAGAATAACATGTTGAGAATATCATAGGCACTAGAATGAGTTTTAAGATGAAGGATAGGTTGTGATGTCACCATATGGCAAAGACTGAGCACACGAATATTAATTAACTTTATGTGCTGACATTGCTAGGTAATCTTTCTAGCACATCCATGCATATTAGTTCATTAATATTCATGAGCCAGACCTTCAACTTGGTCATATTTATAAACTCTTTTCCTATGCAGAAGACGTTCTGTGCTGTTTTGGCATTGCTAAAGCCAGTTTTATGTTTGCTGAGATATTTTTATTATGAATAATAAAAAAGATGGCCTATTTCTGAAATTATAGTTATTCATTCATTTTGATCAATTTACAGGCTCAAATTAAAAGTACATAATTGACTTGACATTTCTACTTACCAAGATACGCTGAAACGTACAATTCAATGTGGTATTTTAAAGGTGCATTGGTATTTAAAGAATTATTTTGCCTTAGATGCTGAAGTCATGTGTATCCAGCCAGCTGTGACACTCAGGGGGACACATGGCATTGTGGGACTTTTCTTTATTTCCTCAGCCTCTCAATGGTCCATTAGGAATATTATTGTTCTCCCATGATTGCAATGAAAATGTGTGAGCAAAGTAAATTATGCCCTGAATAATGCTCTTTCTGTATGGGTTTCATGTGCCGGGGCTGCAAAGCGCTCTCACTGCTCTCAAATCACTGCACTCTAATGGGGTGAACTTAGTGACCTGCCTGGCTGCGTATGGTGCAGTGCATCATCTCGCAGAGAATGTCAAGGGCATGAACAGAACACCTCATAAGCTCGCTACTTTATATGCTTCCAATAATTCCTTTGGAATTGGTTTGTAATCAAAAGCATCACATTGCATTTCAGAGAGTCTTGTGCATTCTCTGCGATTAAAAGGCATCCTTCAGAATTCTAAATATTCTAACTCGTGATATGTTATCCTGTGCGGTTAGTAGCTGCATTCTGCACTTTTGCAAATAAATAAAATATCATAAAATATCAATTTGCATACTTTCATAATACTTTGGCATATATATATATATGAGTGCCCTCCATAAGTATTGGAACAGTAAAGACAAAATTGCTTTGTTAGCTGTGGTGTCAAGAGATCTATAAATATGATTACAAGATTAATATGAGGCAGAAGTACAGAATGTCACATTTTAACTAAGAAGTACAGCACAGTTTCATCCCTCTGCCTAACGTGAGCATAAGTATTGGGGCGGTTTAACTTAAAGTAAATGTGTAAAAGCTAATATTTAATTGTAAATCCCTTGCAAGCAGTCACAGGAGCGAGTCTATGACCGATACACATCACCAGACTCTTGGTTTCACACTTTGAAATGCTTTTCCAGGCCTTTAATGCAGCCATTTTCAACGGTTGCTTGTTTTGGGGAGTTTCTGCCTTTAGTCTCGTCTTCAGCTGGTGAAATGCTTGTTCAATAGGATTTAAATCAGGGGACTGACTTAAAATGTTCAGTTTGGAATGTCCTGAAAAAGATAGATACCTCTGGCAAGCTTCAGCAACCGACAACGACCAGGTCAGCTCAGAAAATCAACAGCAGTTGCTGTTAGACAAATGACAATGAAAAAAACATAACTGTCAGTAAAATCACCAGCAACCTCCACAAAGCTGGGGTGATGGTCTCACAATCTGCTGTTCACAGGACACTTCACCAACAGAATTACAGAGGAGACACAGCAAGATCACATGTCTGATCAGTACCCAAAATAGGAAAACCAATTTGAATTTGCAAAAATTAGCCAGTAGAGTTTTAGAACAGAGTTTTATGGACAGATGAGACAAAGATTAACCTTTATCAAAGTGCGTAAGCAAAAAATGTGGAGAAAAAAAAAAGACTGCAAATGATCCAAGGCATTCAATCTCATCTGGAAAGCATGGTGGAGGCAGTGTCATGTCATGGGCATGCATGTCTGCCTCTGGAACAGGCTCACTCATTTTACTGATGACTTATTCAATGATGGCAGCAGGAGAATGAATTCAGAAGTGTACAAAAGAATTTTGCCTAACAGTATTCAAGAAAATGCCACCAGATTCACTGGGAAGTGCTTCATATGGCAACAGGACAATGACCTAAAACACTAGTACTGCCAGCTCAATCAAGATTATCATGGTAAAGAAATTTTGGGTCTTACATTGGCCAAGTCCGTCTCCAGATTTAAATCCTATTGAACAAGCATTTCACCAGCTAAAGAGGAGACTTAAGGCAGAAACTCCCCAAAACAAGCAACCGTTGAAAATGGCTGCAGTAATGGCCTGGAAAAGCATTTCAAAGTGTGAAACCAAGAGTCTGGTGATGTCTATGGGTCACAGGCTCACTCCTGTTATTTCTTGCTAGGGATTTACAATTAAATATTAGCTTTTACACTTTAAGTTAAACTGTCCCAATACTTATGCTCATATTAGGTAGAGGGATGAAACTCTTAAAGTGCTGTACTTCTAGTTGGTAAAACTAGTACTTCTTAGTTGGTAAAACATTTTGTGTTTAAACAGCCAATAATAAAACATGACATTCTGTACTTCTGCCTCATATTAATCTTTTTAATCATATTTATAGATGTATTGACACCACAGCTAACAGAGCAATTTTGTCTTTACTGTTCCAATACTTATGGAGGGCATTGTATATACAATGCCACATATATACATGCTCAATTGGTCGCAGCAGAAATCGAGATTCCTCAGACCATGCAACGTTTTTCTAATCTTCTATTTCCCAATTTTGGTGACCCCGATTGAATTGTAGCCTCAGTTTACTGTTCTTAGCTGACAGGTGTAGTGTTCTGCTGCTGTAGCCCATCTGATTAAAGGTTTGACATGTTGTACATTCAGAGATGCCCTTCTGCAGTCCTCTGTTGTAACAAGTGGTTATTTGAGTTACTGTTGCCTTTCTATCTGCTCAAACCAGACTAGCCATTGTCCTCTGATTTCTGGCCTCTGTCCTCTGACTGGCATCAACAAGGCATTTTCGCCCACAATTGCCTCTCACTGAATATTTTCTCTTTCTTGGATCATTCTCTGTAAATCCTAGAGAGGGTTGTGCGTGAAAATCCCAGTAGATCTGGATTTTCTGAAATACTCAGACCAGCCCATCTGGCACCAACAACCATGCCATGTTCAAAGTGATTTAAATCAACCTTTCTACACCCTTCTGATGCTCAGTAGATCATCTTGACTATGTCTACATGCTTAAATACATTGAGTTGCTGCCATGTAATTGGCAAGATATATGGTAAAAGGCTAACAAAAAATGTACTGTTGATTAAAATGCTAAATTTGGTATTACATTGGGGGTGGAAATGAATAGGCTTGGACTTAGTGCTGGTAACCCAATGCACAGGACAATGGTGACACCAGAATAAAAATATTCATGATTCTAATGCTGAAACACATTTATTTTAGATGAATGTGTTTGCACTCTGTCACTGACAAGATATATTTAAAATAATGTAGGCCACTTTTTACTGGTAACATAAGACATTTGGTATTACCAGGACCCACAAATAGTCCCCGATTGCATTATTATACATTATATTCAACATTATATAAAGTAGTTTAATGTAGTACTGACACTAAAACTCTGTAAACTTGGATTTTTTTTTTCTTTTCACACAGTAATTTTCATTTTGGATGAACTATGCACAACACATATTGTCACTATCTACAATACGATGTTGCATTTTTGCATTGCAATATATTGTGACACGATATATTGTTACATCCCGTATATTAATGTTTATTTAAATATAAAATATATTAAATATATAATGCAATATATGTTTATGTAATATAAAAAATTAAATAATATAAAACATACTGTTAGGGTTATGTTCATGTTTTTGTGCATGATTCCTTTCTCAGGTTCTAGTTTTCCTGCTTGTTTTATTACCCTGTTTGTTGCCAATGGTTGTTCATTGTTTGAGTTGTTATCCTGTTAGTTTTGCACTCTTCCCAGTTCAGGTTCCTTTGTCTCTGTTCTTCTGTTGCCATAATGTTTGATTTGCCCTTGTGTTACACCTGTTTCTAGTTAATTATATCATTTAGTCCCTAGTGTTTCTCTGTATATATAGCCCTCAGTTTCAGTTGCCCTTTGTCCATTATTGTCTATGTTTGTGGTTTTAGATTGCCTAGGTGCCCAAGTAATGTTATTGAGTTATTATTAAAATCTGCTGCACATAGATACTGCTCTTTTTTCATAATTCCTCCTGCAACCACAGTGCGAAAAAATAACGGACCGGAATACATGGATCTAGAAGCAGTTTGGATCCTCCTCCTCTCGCAGGGGGATCTTTCCCTCAAGGTACATTTGCAGAGGTTTTAGATCTGGTCCCTTTCATTCATTACGATGACGGCAGCCTCTGTGTTTTTTCCCGGGCGGGTTTGAATCATCAGAAGGTCAAGTCAAGTCAAGTCACCTTTATTTATATAGTGCTTTTAATAATGCAGATTGTGTCAAAGCAGCTTTACAGTGATAACTGGTATATAATTTTGGCTGCACAGCAGCTCTTAAAGAAAATGGTGTCATTATCCATCTTAAGTAAATTCAGTATTGATTAATTCTGATGTAAGAATCAATAGTTATTAATTTAGTTAATTTATCTATATCTGCACTGGAGTAAACAGTGACATCATGTTTAAGCTCAGTTCAGTTTGCATACAGTGGTGTCAATGCAGGCAGATCAAAACACTGTTGAATATCAAATGTCAAGTGTCCTCAACTAAGCAAGCCAAAGGTCTTCAAGGGAACTTCCAGGAATTAATTTACTGGGTGCTACTTCAAAATGGATCCCCCTTCACCCCCAGCAAGAGAGAGGAGGATTCCAGTGCCAGAGGTAATACCTGAGCCGAAGATCATCCCGAATCCTGAGCCCAACATAAAGTCTGACCAGGTGCATGAGCTGGCAACAGCATCCTTGCCTGTGTATATATTGGTGGAATATGAGTGGATGGAGTGTCCCTTCGACTATAGCGGATGCAAGTGCACTGAACTCAGCACCCCTTATATAGTTTAAAGAGTATGAAGAGGGCACAATTTCGTAGACATGCACCGAGCCTGTTTCGTCACCCAGCACTGCGTTATTGTTGTCTTTGATGTTCCCGCCCTGCCTCCCGCTCCCACGTCCTCTGCCTGTTCCGAGTCGGCCTAGAGAGCCATTCCTGTGAATTCTGCCTGTTCTGTGTTGGTCCATTGGAGACCATTCCTGAGAATTCTGCCTGTTCCGCATCAGAGAGCCATTACTGAGAATTCTGCCTGTTCCACGTCGTCCAAGGAGGCCATTCCTGAGAATTCAGCCTGTTAATGCGTCGGCCTAGAGAGCCATTCCTGAGAAGTCTGCCTGCTCTGTATCGGCCAATAAGGCAGTTTATTAACCCCCAGCCCTTCATCTCCTTCTACGTTGCCTGCATGGTACTTTGTGGATCCACCTTGTGCTGATAGTTTGTCAGCTCGACCCTGGACTGTCACCCCTTTTTTCTCTGCCTATAACCTCCAAGCCCATCACTCCACCTCCACTGTCAACCTGTTGGCTCCAACGTGGCTCCACGCCCCCTCGGCTCCACCTGGGACTGTCATCCCTACTGCTCCACCAGGCTTCCTTGTCCCTCTGGCTCTGCCTTGGTCAGTCGTCACTCTGCCATCACGATGGAGTTACGGGCCTTCATCACTGACTCATCTCTCCACCCTTTTGGCTTCGCCAGGCTCCTTTTTTCCTCCGGCTTCACCTCAGTCCACAGGTGCACCTCAGTTCTCCGGCACCCATGGCTCCACCTTGGTCTCCTGGACCTTCTGTGCCACCCGGTCTCATTAGCTCTTCGGCTCCACCTGGGTCTCCATTGTTTTCTCCCTGGTGCCTCCTGTTGTTTTCTCTGCTCTGGCTCCTGTGTTCATCTCTTGTGCCTGCTCTACGTTCCCCACCTATACTTCCTCCCATCCTCCTCTGTTGGACTTTCTTTATTTTGTTTGTTGTAAATAAGGCAGGAGACTGTGCCTTCTTGATGGGGGGAGATGTTACGGGTGATCAGGTATTGTTTGTGTTTTGGGTGGGTTTTGCACGTGTTTAATTCAGTTTCCTGTGTTTACGTTAGTTTGGTTTTTCATTGATTTGATTACCAGATCTGTGTATTTAAGCTCTGTGTTTTTTTCAGATCTATTATATATTGGTTGTTCTGTTTCTGTTTTTTTTCTGGTAACCTGTGTATTTTTTTTTTATTTTCGTGTTTAAAATCTAAAACTGCTGCGACTAAATCCTGCTCATCTCCTTGTCTTGCTTGCAACTTTTGCTGACACCTACAATAAATCTTACACACAGCCCACACAATTTAATATCATACTGAATAAAATTATATATCATCAATACAATATTATTGATATCCTAAATGTCTGTTGCAATCTTTATTATGGAAATAAATATAAATTGATTGAAAGACGTTTGTTTAGCTGTTATGTTATTCATGGACATGATTATTGCATTGTACTTTTACATCTAGATTTCCAGAATTAATGTATTCATGTTTCTCATAGGCCCCATACACTTAGATAGATCTGCTTTTATTATTCTCAGTTTTGTATGAGGGAAGAAGAAAAACAATAACTTATGCACATATTGTATTTTTTGTTCATAGACTACATGTTAATTTTTAGCTGCTTAACATGACTGAAACTTTGGATAACTGTAATAGAACACTGTAGGCACTGTAATTTTCCCTACTTCCTGTCAGTTTATTCTGAGTGTGCACTTAGTCTGAGTGTCCACTTGTGTTCTGCAGACTGAATGATTGGAAAAATCCTGTTTCAAACCTCTTCTCCATTTCAGAGGCACTGAAGAGTTGCTGTGGATGTTACGCCCTTTAGATTTGTTAATTTCATTTGTTAACAGAAAAATGTCATATAAATATTAGAAATAATAGGATGGAGGAAATAGTTTTCTTCTGTTTTTATGTGTATATGTCTATTGCTTAAACTTGAACCACACCTCCTTTCCTAGGCTCCTTTGCAAATGGTCATTTGAATGGTTCGGGAACTAAATCTGGGCTGTTTGCTGGAAGCTGTAAGTCAGACAGGACACAACATGCAGTTCAGAGCAAAGACTGCAGCCATGAGTACTCAATTGAAGGGCCTGTCAGGAAGAGGTGAGCCTTTTCTCTGTGAGATTTCCAGCACTGTGGTTCTATGTCATTTTAAGTTAGTGCATGGATGAAATGTGGTTTCATGGATCAATATATCATGATGATTAAACTAGGCGGGAATATAACAGATTTGACAATGGCTCAGGGTATCACTTAAATGAAATGGCACCCCTCTATAACTTTCATTGCCAAAGAGATACAGTATAAAGTTACATTCTAGGCTGATCCACACTGTTCACCAGCAAAACTTAACTAGTGTAGCTGGTAAAACATGGATGTCTTGATAGCTAAGCCTGGTGGGAACATCCAGTGCTGGGAACAAGCATCAAAACTGTTACATGTTGTTGGCCAAATATGCTGTTGGCCAATTAAAAATGACTTACATAGTCAAACTTTTTGCTGAGCTTTTACATGTCAGACCAAACTGCTTCCCTCCGCAGGTTTTCTATAGGATTAGTTTAGCAACTCTTTTCCTCCCAAAGGAGCAATTCAGATCTCTATGTTTGCCTTTTTCCTCTTATGGATTTCAAAAATCTGGTTTGTGGACTAGTTTTTCACTATAACATGAGCCATCAAGTTAAAAAGTATCTTTACAAAAAAAAAAAAAAGAGCTTGAACTGTGAACTGAACTTCAATCATTTATTCTCATATTGTTCAAAACACACATGACTTTCTTTAGTGTAACATACAAAGGAAAAAGAAAGCTTGATCTGCATTCATGTAATTGCTTAGAGAAGAACGACCAATAAAAGGCTTCAAACTTGAATGATGAATAAATGAAGGATGGAGGGATGAGTAAATAATGACATTTTCATTTCTAAAAGAACTAATCCTTTATATTCCCTAATTCCCTGTTTCTCATACCAGGCCAAGACTGCAGGCTCAGAGGAAGTTTGCGCAGTCTCACCCCTGTTCTCCCAACGCCACCCCGCTGAAAGTGCTGGAGGCCATGCCCCCAAGCCCAGCCGCCCTGCTCAACCATCTCACAAGACGCAAACCCAAAACTGAAGACTTCCTTACTTTCCTCTGTCTAAGAGGTGGGTCTGCTTTCCTTCTATCTTTGTCTGTCTTCATTTTCTCACTCCTTCAACTCTTTTTTGTTTACAGACTCCATAATTCTTTGCCTCTGGGCAGCACACATTCACCTCTCACATGGGAGTCTCGGTTATTGGTGGCAAACATTTGTGTGACTCTCTTGTGTGTGCTGATGTTATTTACAGTGTTTGTGTCTTGGCTGATCTCCCAGTGTACATTTTAAATTCAATTTTAACCCTTCCGGTAAGCAAGTCAAAGGTGACAATGTTTAAGTAGATGAGGGATTTCTTCTTGTCCATGTTGCATGTTTCAAATTCATGTGGGGTGGAACTTTGGTCCAATGGGATTTCAGTGTGGGCGGAGCTGTTATACTATTCGAGTTCATAAAGAGAAGTAAATAGAAATTAAATTTAGATTCTGGTTTATACATGTAGGTTGCTTTTTTTTTTTTTTAAAGAGCATGGTGTCGACCTAATCTGTTAAGGAAACAGAATATTCCAGGTCATTTTAGCTTTAGATGGGTTGCATATGAATGTTGAAGATGTTATAAGAAAGAGAATCAGTAAATATGTATAATAAAACGTTAATAAAAATCATAACTACCATAAAAAACAAAAACGATTTTGCATAACATTTTGAAATCAGTTTCTCTCTGTTTTTGACCAGTGCAGTTATTGCTATGACTAACTAACTAACTGAAACAAAAAAAGACATAAAAAAATGGCTGATGTAAATTTGTGCATGTAAACAATGATGGAATCACTGCAGTCTGGATTTGTGACAGCTAAATTCTGCTGCAGTCCTTCATCATATTTTTCATCTCATCTTTACTGGCAAAACAAACATAGGGGACATAAATTGAGTTAACGTCATACTTTCTCTTATTCTCTCTCCCTTCCCACTCACATTTCTTAGGCTCCTTTGAAAACGGTTGACTTTCCTCATCTCTCTTCTTTCTTGCATATGGCTGTGTAAAGACAGGGAACAGACTGATTGGATTTGCCATGGACTCTTTGGCTGAGGGCAAAGTGGGTTAATGGATTTTCAAACATAAAGAATGTAAATGAGAACATCTTTTCCCAGTCTCCATTCGTCCCTGTCATCATATCCAACCTCTTTTCATTATTGGGTTAGAACTGAGAGCAAACGTAAATGTGAGAGT
Organism: Hypophthalmichthys molitrix; assembly: GCA_037950675.1. Lineage (NCBI taxonomy): Eukaryota > Metazoa > Chordata > Actinopteri > Cypriniformes > Xenocyprididae > Hypophthalmichthys > Hypophthalmichthys molitrix. The sequence continues at coordinate 24,900,696 of CM075507.1, read as the reverse complement.
GGCATTGTGGATCAGTTTATGGATTTTTAAAATATAACCAGAGCTTGTAGTGTCACATAAGTCAAGGCTGATTTAAGCCATAACTCAGACGCATTGGCGGCTGGTGTTTCTCATGAGTGGGGAAGCACATATGTCACTTATCAATATGCACTCAAATCTTTTATTTTTTTATTTTGCTGTCTGCTTCTAAAAGCTCCTTCTTAAACTAATACAAAACAGTGAAATTACCTGATAAAAATTGAGCATGTTCAAAACTGCATTTGTATAATTTACTGTAAGACATTTGCTTTCAATTGGACATGTTACAAAATAAATGGTTTCAAAATTCAACATTAATAATAAGAAGAACATCAAATCAGTATATTAGAATGGTTTCTGAAGGATCGGGTTATTTATATTTTTATATTATATACGTTACTAAATGATGACACCCAAATCAGGTGTACGCTATACTCAATATATATTAATATGCACTCATGTCATAATTGATTACAGTAAAAGTGTTTGTTTCCAACCAAGATGGTGATGAGATGACTGAAATCCTTTTTTTGTTGTGCCTCTTTTAGCCTGTTTCTCTCTCTCTCTTTTTTTCTCCTTCTCTTTCTCATTCTCCATCAGCCCATAAGGGACAGATGTAAAAACAGATTCGGGTTCACAAAAATCCTCAAGCAAAGTCACACTTTGCTTCGAGGAAGAATTCATATCAGAGGATGTCATGAGGCGTGATGTTCTGACACTTTCCAAAAATAATAGAATACTTGGACTAAATATGGACTCAACATTATTCATATCATGTTAAAGGATTAGTTCACCCAAAAATGAAATTTCTGTCATTAATTAATCACCCTCATGTCGTTCCAAACCTTAAGACCTTCGTTCATCTTTGGAACACAAATTAAGATATTTTAGATTTTTGAATTAATGACAGAAATTTTATTTTTGGGTGAACTAACCCTTTAATTAATGAAAGTGAGAGTTGAATACTTCATCATATCAAATCATCAGCTGGATTACTGTAGAGTAGTATTGTGAAATGAAAATCACATTCATTAATATTTGCTCTGAAATGGCTCTTCAAAATCTTGGGCATTATCAGAGAGGAATCGAAGAATCATTCAGTTCCCTTTTGAGATGTGAACAATAGCCAATAGGTCCAAGCCTCCAGGAGCCCTTATTAAAACCGTCGATGATGGAGGACTGGCCTAAAGAGCCTTTCTCTGTAATCTAGGGGGCCCAGAGATCCTTTCTTTCATGATTCAGCTCAGCTCTCATTTCACCTGGAAATTATAGCTCACCGTCCATAACCAGTCGCTAATAAGGTTTCACATAGTTCATTTCTATTGATCTCAAATAATGGCAGATATGACCAGATTGCGATATAAATTTAACACTCTATTGGTTATTGTGGTTGGAGAAGTGGATTGATTTAAAAGCAGCCAGGCCAGTTCTTCTCTCTATTTCTTTCTCACCAGTTGGCCCCATTCCCCACCCCCTCCTCGGGCGCACATATACACTCTCTCACTCATACACACACACACAATCACATGCTACGGCACATGCGAGCACCATGGACCCAGTGACTCTGGTGCAGATAAATGGCTATTGAGGGAATGTGGAATAAAGCTCGTGAACAGGCTCTCCATTGTGAGCACTGAACCCTTCAGTGAGGATCAGTAGCACACGCGATGAGCACTGGACTGGACCACACTACCATCACAATTAACATCTCTCTCTCACAGTGCTGGGACAGTGAAGTTATACAGGATATGAAACTTTAAACAGTGCACAAATACACACACTAGAATTTTAGGAAGTTATCTTCTTGTTATTGTGCTCTCGTTCCTCAGAGAACGTCTGTGCAAAACACATAACAAAAACTTCTTATATCTGATAGATTAAAGCAATATTTAAAATAAAAATTGTTTACTTATCATGCCATTTCAAACCTGTATGACTTTCTACTGCAGAACAAACTATAATTTGAAAAGTTTCCTTCATATGTTCCTTCAAAGTCAGTGAGGTTCTGTGTTGTTTTGAACCCCATTGACTATCATTATAGGTTGCTGTTCAGAAGTTATATATATATAATATGTGTATATATATATATATATATATATATATATATATATATATATATATATATATATATATATATATATATATATATATAAAATATACTGTATAATATATTATTGTTGTTTTTTTTTTTTTTAAAGAAGTCTCTTCTGCTCACCATGGCTGCATTTTTTTTGATTAGTAAAAACAGTAATATTGTGAAATAATATTAAAATGTAAAACTTTTTTCTATTTTAATATATTTTAAAATGTGATTTATTCCTGTGATGGCAAAGCTGCATTTTCAGCATCATTACTCCAGTCTTCATGGTCACATGATCCTTCAGAAATCATTCTAATATGCTGATTTGCTGCTCAAGAAACATTTCTTATTATTATCAATGTTGAAAACAGTCCTTCAGCTTAATATTTTTGTGTAAACAGTGATACATTCTTTGATGAATAGAAAGTTCAAAAGAACAGCATTTATTTGGAAAAAAAAAAAAAAAAAAAATCTTACTGCCCCCAAACTTCTTTATGGTAGTGTATGAACAAAAACATTCTTTAAATGTTTTTCTAAGACAGCAAGTCATACAGGTTTGAAACAACACGAGAACGAGTAAATGATGACATAATTTTCATTTTCAGGTGAACTATCCCTTTTAACAACAATCCGGTTTCTTTCAAAGCAAGATATGTGGAGATTGAATCTGTTTTAATCTCAGCTGGTAGCCATTACTACTGTTCTGTTTTGTATTTCTCTCTCTGTCTCTGCATGACACTCCCTCACTTTGTCTTTACCCTCTTTCTCATTGGTTCAGGCTCTGCTGCGTTGCCCAGCAACATGACATACTTTGGTAGTGCTAAGGATGATGAAGATGTAGATGAGGAAGAGGATGAGGAAGAGGAAGAAGACAGTGCTAGCAATGCCCCTGCTTCCTGTCAGTCAACTCCACGCAAGAGCAAAGGACCCAACAAATGCATCGCCAATGGTCATGGTACTTACACCCTTGAAACACACCATCCATTAGATAGTTAAACTGTGTGAATAACCAGAAACACACATAAACTTTATCTTGCTTTGCGTTTTATAATCCTTTTTACTTAAAATAGCAATTTACAATCCATTTTACTGTGTAGCATGTGTAGTGTTCAGTGTATTATTGCACTGCCAGTAGCAGACAGGCTGGACATTTGGTTCCATTTAAGGACCCCAGTGAGGTGAGTTATGGCCCTGCCTCTACACCATACAGTTAATGAGCCATGACTATACACAGCCCTCACTGTCAGATTGCCCACATTTGCTGTATACCATCCATGTAACACGAGGTATTTAATGTCTGAGTATGCACACATGCAAAAATATTGCAAAAAATAATGCAATATTGCATTCATTTCTGTATTTGTGATCAATTAAATGCAGCCTTTGAGAGTAAAAGAGACTTCTTTCAAAACATTAAAACATCTTACAGACACCAAATATTAGAATGGTAGAACATATTTTTTATTTATTTTTATGTTTTATTTGATGTTTATATATATATATATATGTACAAATGTAAGTGTTAAAAGATAAGCTGTGCTACGGAATATACTATATATTACATATTTTTATGAATATTTATGTATTGATAATTATTTTCACATTAATTTTGATATCTATTATTAATGACTCCGCTGGTCACTGCATGTGCTCATTTTCTTCTTTCTCTTGAGATTTGCGTCCTAATTTTAGCTAACAGATTGAAACAGGTCAAGCTGAATTTAGCTGAGATTCCATTTAATAAAGTGCTGAACTTCACTCCGCCCTCATGTTTTGAGTTCTTGGCCCATATCTTTCTATCTCTGGGTTTGTAACCGGACCCTGTTACCCACTCAGCAAAATCTGCAGTGTAATCTGACACCTCAGTAACCCAATACTGCTCCACATACTCAACACATGTCTGAGGGGCTCCTGACAAACTACAACCATACACCCGTCACCTCGCTGGGGTTTCGAGGTAGGATTGGACCTTAAGGATAAACAGTGTCTGTCTAAAACTGGGAACAGCTTTCAGGGTTTTTATTTTAGATTATTTCTCTCCGAGTCTGTATGTGGGATATCTTTCTGAAAGGGAACTCTCTGTGCTTCCTAATGAAATTGGGAGTCATGTTGAGCATCCATACTCGAAACCAGAGCCACGTCTCCTTACATATTGTACGAGACCACATGCTAAATATGACACTTTTATGTGCGCCATTGGCCAAGCTCCAAACTGTTTGAATGATAAGTTTGTCCCTCTAGAAGCTTTCATTTAATAAAGTGACCCAAAGAGCATTTCAATTCTTGTTTAGTGTTGTACTGCTAACATTGGACTCACTGTTCAGTTCACCATCTGTTTAGCTAATGGAGGCTCAAAACTTCGAAAACTTTGCTTCTTTTGTCCAACTTCAATGTGGGTGGCTCTCAGGAAGAATGAAAATCTGTTATAGTAGATTTTCGTGCAATATTAAGTTGTTCTTACACAGCTGTGAGCATTTTTAGTGGCATTCACTCACTTGTGTAACTGGGTTTCAGTGATTTATTGATGTTAGTTTGAGAGCTGTAAGCAGCTTTGCTGTTACAATATTTGAGCCTTAAAATCCCATAAATTCTCATGTGTTAGACAAGGCTTCTATGTAGACTCTGTTAGCTGCTTGGCAGTCTTCTTTTATAAGAGCAATTTACAAGTCAAGTGCACAGAAAGTGGAACGCAGAGCAGTCGGGTACAGCAGGACCATTCAGCAGAAAGCCTTAAAACTGGGTCTTTTTCCACTACAGTACTAAATCACCTGGTTTAGGTCACCCAGGAGGAAACCATCTGGTTAAATCAGTTCAGTGTGTGTAACCGCTGTGCACTCATAATGCATCCTATAAAATAGACACAAAAGCATCAAAATAAATACATGTGGTAAATGTTATATAATGTCCATTTTTTGTGGTTTCTTTTAATTTGATAAATGAAGTATGCATACATACACTAACAAAGAGTGCTAAAAGACTTAACATTAGATCTGTGCTGTGTGCTTCTCCTCTACCAGTATTTAACGGGCAGACACGTGCTGCTGAGGAACACGAAAGCAGTTTGAGGGCCAGAGGGAAAGACGGGGTCCATGGGAAGGAGAAGAACTCTGTAGCATCAGCTAGGACCTCCACTACACACAATCTACGACCCAACCGGGCTGTACCAGATCAAAAACAACTGGTAGGAATGGAGTTTTGTTTTGTTTTTTGTTTCGTTGCGTTTCATTTCGCACAGATCAAAGAAATATTGTTCAGAATTTCAGACCATTTAATCAGCATCTGTCAAACATCATCCAGATGTCCCAATCCCTCGAGCTGGCTAGCAGAGAAATTGACCACATGTTCAAAATCACTATAGTGTGTACCACAATAAAAGCTTCCTTCGAAAAGTGTAGGACACTGATGTGGTAGTGGTCTGTCACCGACAGACATAGAACTATTTCATGTCCCTGATGAACGTAAAAATTGAATATGCTCATCCATGATGTAGCAGTATATATATTTTGAAATGGCTTTTGTTACCTCCAGACTGAAAAAAAACAAAAAAAAAACAAGAGATATCTTAAGAAAACAAGTTTTGTTATGTCAAGATAACAAGAAAATGAAGCTGTGGTGACAACAGAAATAGAAAAAAATAAGTAAGCAATAAGGTATGAGAGGCTGTGCTATATCCCTTCAGCCGTGACTTATTCACGATACAGCACTAGCCTCGAGTACCTTATTGCTTTTATAAAACGGTTACCACACAATACAAATATTAAAGCCAAAAATATGTGTCAATACAACTTTCATGAAGTGAACTTTCACTAAAAGTCTTCCTTCCACCTGAAAAAATAGTCCCTGACCGTGAACAGCAACTGAAGTTACATTATTATGTCATTACATGGCAGCAAATACTGTCTTTATGAGTGTGTCAGTCAGCGAAGACTTTTACATTGAAAAGACTGAATTGTTGTGAACACGGAACAAGACGCAACTGACAAATACGCTGTCAGTCACGGAAAACCCCTTAACTGTTAAAAGGACAAGATAATATATCGGACATTTAAATAGATGTACATAGGACTGACCTGAAGGAAAAGGCTAAATCTGAATGCAGGTAATAAACTCGCTCACTCAATCTCTTTCTCACAATACTGTACATAATACAGTAAGCTTCAATGAACTATATCAATTGAGAACAAACGGTTTATGTTGCTAAGAGTAGGATATTGTGTAGTGATACACAGAACCGTTGGGTGAAGCGGTCATGTGTTTTATCGTGAATAAAACACAGCTATTGACCAATCAGAATCAAGGACAGGAACTTTTATAAATAAAAATAAAGCATGGGCTTCAAATGTATAAATGTTTAGGTAAATGTTGAATATAATTCATTTTATGACAGATTCTGCTTGTATTTATACCTTAAAATCCTGCTGCTTTGTAGGAGCTACATAGCCAGCTTAGAATAACACATTTTATAATCGAGAATCTTTTATTGTGGTAAGATTTATTTTCATATGCTGCTATTTGTTGCTGTTATACACAATTATGTGTAGCTGATCTCTGAATGACCTTTACTGTGAGTGAATGATGAATAATTGAAAAGCAAAAAAATTGTTCCACTTTCAAGAGATACTGTATGCCTATATCTTTACACGACATTATATTCCAGTGCACACAGTGCCATTTGCCTGTATAACTGTCTGCTAACTCAGTCAGTCCAGAACAGTGGGATAATAGAGGCTGTGTAATGTAGATCAATTTGTGAGTGTGCATCAAAATTTCCTCCCCTCCTGCCAGAGCATTCTATGGACTCGCAGAGCAGCATACGGTTAGCTTTACCCTTCCCTACTATCCTGCAGCAGGCCTATAGCAACACATGATGTCATCTCTCTTCCACCCAACCCCCCTCTCCCTCTCTCCACACACAATCAAAGCCAGTGGAGTGTGGAAGTACCACATACTCTGGACTGTGCCCTATTTTTGTAAACATGAACAGTCTCTCTATGTGGTGGACCATTTGTAGATCTGTTGTGGTTTCTGACAAGAACTTTGGTTTTTGAGACAAATTAATCTTCTCCCATCCCCCACCGCATGCATATGAAACATAGTACATGGCCCAGGTCACGTGCATGAGCTCCCTAAAGAATGAAAGAACTGCTCCACTGAGCCCCCTAGTGGATGAATGTGGTCACTCTGAGAATGAAAAATTGGAGTTTGCTCTTAAATTTAAGGAAGTAATGTATGCTTCTTCTGCACAACACTCCCAGCCCTTGCCTTCAAATCACATTATGTCATTATGTCAGTAAAAGAAGAGCAAACAGTTAGTCCCACACCAAACACATGTTGTAGCACTGCATGTTGAAGCACAGTGTTTACTGTAGCTCAAACAGGTGCATGTGGCTCTAACAGTGACAGGATCATGGTTTTGTTTCCCGGGGAATGCATGAACTGATTGAATAAGATGTAATTTATGTCAAATGCATAAATGTAAATATTAGGGTCAATTACATGACACTCATTTTTAATATTAATATTGAAAATAGCAGTGACTTGAATGCATTTCTGTATTAAAATTATTTTTTAATATTTTCAGGGGGGAATAAATAGGGAAAAAATGCACTATTAAAAAATGTATTATTCAAAAGAAAAACTTTTTTTTTAACAAAACAATAATATTAAATTAATATTTTAAGAAAACCCTTTCTTATATTTGTTTATTAAAAATTGTAATAATATTTGAAAAAATATTAATATTATATTAATATTTGTCCAAAAAATTAAAGCCATGTGGTGCAACCAACATAAAAAAGCTTAAAGGGGACCTATTATGCCCCTTTTACAAGATGTAAAATAAGTCTCTGATGTCCCCAGAGTGTGTATGTGAAGTTTTGGCTCAAAATACCCCACAGATAATTTTTTATAGCATGTTAAAATAGGCACTTTTTGGGGTTGAGCAAAAACGTGCCATTTCAGTGTGTGCCCTTTAAATGCAAATGAGCTGCTGCGCTCAGCCTAAGAGGTCGGAGCTTCAAGAGCTGATTCTCCTGTGTCAGGAGTTAGTCAGGACGCACTATAATGTCAGAAACTGCGAACATATGCTGCATGGAGATAGAACAGGTATAGTTTAGTTCAATTACGGTTATAACTTATATTGTCTTCTTGTTTTTATCCACTATATTAGTACAAGCCTGTTTACCAATGAGTTTTATAACGTTTATTGTACTTCACACAAAATATGAAGTGTCTGTTTTCACTCTAGAAAATCACTGTAAGAGCTTAATAAAACACAGTGCAAGTGTGCATTAAAATATTATCCATAAACTCTCTCTCTCTCTCTCCCTTGCATTATCATCAACATACATAGCGAAGTATACAGAAACACTTATTACAACTAACAATAAACAAATATATAAAGACCTTATGTCTTTTCGGGTGGCGCTTAATAAACTGGTAAACTTTATATCTGTAAATCAACTCCGATGAACTGTAATAAAGTGCTCTCACCTTTATTACTGCCGTAAGTCTCTTAAAATATCAGATAAACTGACAAGGAAAAGTTAGTCCAGGTTTTAAAATGTGGTGTGCTTCCCCAAAAATGTAATATTTATGAACTAATAATTAATAAAAATTTTAAATAATTAATGTTTTTTTTTTTAAATATGATGATTAAACCACCTGACATTTTAGATTGTCAATTTAAACTTTTCTTGAAAACGCAATTAGTATTTTTAAAACTATATGAATACATGAATACAAAAAGTACATTTATGAGAACTTGTCTCGTGTGTTTTAATACAGCAGCTTGAAGTAACACACCTGGTATTAAGATGTGTTTTGTTCGATTGGATAACAAGTAGACAAGGCAGACACATACCTGTTTACATCTGGTGTTTTAATCCGTCTCTTTTGTCCACTTTCAACCACTTCTGTCCTGATTTTTCAGATCTTTAGATTTAATGGACATAATAAGCTTTCATTTACATGAATGCGCACAGAGACGAATGAAAACATATGGAGAGCATCAGCTTTAGTTTCTGCTCTGAAAGCCGCAGGACCGCGTCGAATGCTATGAGTGTGTGTTTTAGAAATCAGGAACATTGTACTTGATACGTTTTTCATCTTCTAACCAAACTTGGGTCTTCAGCCGACAAAGTTTAAATCCCATCTGGCTAACGCTCTTCCCCCATTATGTTTACGCATTAGGTCAGTAGGCGGAGAGTAGGCGGTCTTTTGTGGCTGTTCGAATGCATTTGACCACATGAGCGTTTACACTACGATAGCAATCCGGTCGAATGCATTTTTCGACTACCTCTGGAAGTGGTCGAAAGTGGACAAGCTCAAAACATTTTAGACCCCGTTTCACCTGTATTTAGTGTCGTCCACTTGTGATCCGATCAACCAAAATGCATCTTAATACCAGGAGCAAACAGGGCCTAAGTTGTATCTATATTCAGTTTTGTACATTGTAAATAAATGAAATAACAAAAGTCTTTTTTGTCATCCCTCAGCCCTCCAAAATGAACGGAACATCGGGAGCCTCCGCTATCAGTTCTAGGAAAACGAGAGAACTCCGTACTCCCCCGACCAAAGCTGTGAAATACCCCAAGGGCCACGTGACTTACACCAAAGCCAGACTGCTCAAAGAGGCCAAGCTCAGCCTGAGCGCACACACACACACACGCCACACCCACACACGCCACACCCACACACACTCCAACTCAGGAAAAGCCCAAACCAGCCACGCCAAGATGCAAAAACAGGTGCTATCACCAGCAATTGCTGGGAGGCTGAGTGGGACAGACACTTTCCCACCCAGACGAAACGGACTGAGACAGTCAAAGAGGCAGTTGGAGTTAGCCGGGGTTAGTCTGACTGGAGCAGAGGTTGAGGTTAAGAGGGTCAAAGTGCAAGTGGTTCCCTTAAAGACACGGAGTAGGAAAGCAGCTCAGGAGACGTCGGCGAGACCAAGATCGCAGCGGCCCAAACGGGCCACGGCGGGGAAGCTCATGTTCACCAAACAAATGCACTGTAAATCCAACGTTCTGGCCAAGAACAGCCCCACTACCTCAACACGAGACGTTTTGAAACCAGCCAACACCCCCAAACTATCAGAGACCCCCAAAACAAGCAATGCTCTAAAACAAGGCAATCCTTCTAATGCGACTGAGCCCCTCAACCCAGCTGAGCCTAAAGAGAGAGGCCGGCGCAGCGCCGAGGTCACGGAGGTTCCCGTTTTCTATCCTGGCACACGTGAGTTCCATGACCCGCTAGCTTATATGGAGTTTGCACAGGGGCAAGCGGAGGCGTTTGGGATGTACCGGGTTGTTCCGCCAGCGGGCTGGCGTCCCGAGTGTAAGCTTAAAGAGGAGATGCGCTTTGTCTCGTACGTGCAACATGTGCACAAGCTGGGCAGACGCTGGGGCCCAAATGTACAGCGGTTGGCCTGCATCAGGAGACACCTGCGGACACAAGGCATTAATATGGAAGAGCCTCCACTTATAGGTATGAAGTGCTGCACGAGATCCAAAACAAAGTTTTGTGGGCATATTTCATAGTCTAAGACAGTCTAAGTGTTGGGGAGTAACAAAGTAAAAGCAACAAGCTCAGCTTTTTGTTTTTTAAAGTAGTCTAGCTTTTCATATGTAGCATGGGAAAGTCTGATTCAGACAGGGGTGTGTGTTTTGAAGCCCAAAATAAATGCATCCATCCATCATGAAAAAAATAATCCATTTGGCTCCAGGGGGTTAATGAAGGTCTTCTGAAACAAAGCGTTGGGTTTTTGTAAGAAAAATATCCATATTTAAAACTTTATAAAGTAAAATAACTAGCTTCCAGCAGATGCCTGTACGCATCGTTTTGCGGCGGAAGAGTGAACTCTGACCTGACGCATGACGCAACAACAAACGCGGACGTGCAGAGGATAGAGTAATCAGGATATGAATCAGTTCATAATAAATGGGGGAAAATAAAAAGTTTTGACAATTAATTAAACATTTGAAAGTATGATTCATACTAGTGAATCAGTTCTCTCGTTCTCTCTTTCATATGTAGCATTAGAAAGTCTGATTCATTCAGTTTGAATCTGTTTGTTCTAAATATTTTTTTTATAGCAAAACATAGTAATGGATATCAAATGCTCCTGTTCATCACTATGTTTTAATAAGGTTCTATTTTAGTTTTTTTAGTTTGTTTAGTGTGAATTTATTTGTTAAAGTTAAATGTCACCCCAACTTAGGTGTTTATTCATTCCAAAACCCTTATTTTTTGTGTCAGAAAAATCTGGTTTTATTATAAATTATATCGTCACATTAAATTTAAATATTAAATGACATTATTTTAAAACCAAATTTTGCCTCCTTAGGAAACTTTGCTACTTTTGTTATTAGCTTGACTGCAATGGAACTACTTCAAATTCTGATTTGCTTGTAGCTTTCCTAATATTGGTCAAAGGCATAACATCTTACCCAGGCCCTGATGTTTTACATTCATACCTATATTGCATTACATCACATTCTCTGTTAAGTCCAGGCTTCAGTTGAAGTTAAGTAGATTCATGTGTTAGCTCAGACAGTAAGTGGTGTGTTTTATACTGTATTAACATTCAGATACGTAAGATCTCATCTGTCTGCACTTGTATTTTAAATGCATATCTATTCAGTCACTGACCTGTCCAGTTTGGACAGATTAGTGAGCTCATGTTCGCGAGGCCAGCTTCCTTTGATGAGATTACACAGTGCATCTAGAGCCAAGACTTAGATAAACGGCTCAGTCTGGTCTCTTGTTGACTGAATGGGGAAAATCATCTAGGCGATGTCAGACAGCACTGCTGCCTTCTTGCCAACATCAAATCCTTCTTTAGTTTCAAAGTGCCACTCAAACAGTCACCAGTCTGGCACTAATGTGAGCTGTTTGAATGCCTGTGACTAATGGGTAATGTGCGCACACATTTAGAGATAAAAGTGACAAAGACCGCAATACGCAGTGACCTATTTGTATCCCTTTTTGCTTCATGTTAGGTGGCTGCGAGCTGGACCTAGCCAGATTCTTCCAGATCCTTAATGAGATGGGGGGCATGCAGCAGGTGACAGACCTGAAGACGTGGGGCCGGCTCGCCGATCTGCTGGGCATCCCGCGTTCGGCTCAAGATAGGCTGGCCAAGCTCCAGGAGGCGTACTGCCAGTACCTTCTCTCCTATGACTCCCTCTCACCAGCCCAGAGGGTCCAGTTGGAGAAGGAAGTGTTGGCGGAGAAGGAGACCCTGGAGAGAAGAAGTGGGCCCCTAGAGGGCCAGGGAGACATATCCCAGCATGCCGCTCTTCTGCTTCCACGCTGCGAGCCCAAAAATGGGCTGGTGAACGGAGCGTTGCATCGTAGCGGAGCGCGTGAGCACCTCAGAGAGCTGGACCCCACGGCGAAAACCACCCGGCAGAGAAGACTAGAGAAGAGAGGGGAGGAAGAAGGGGTGATAAATGAACACAAGTGCATATATAGGGTATATCTGCTTACTTTTGGGATGCATATATACTGTATATCTATAAACATTTTTGTTAAGCATCAGACTTTGATGTAGATGTTCAGTGTTTGTCTGTTGTTCTCAGGGGAAATCGTTCTCTTTGACAACGTTCTACAGGGCAGCCAGGAATACTATGAACATGTGCTTCAGCAAAGAGCCAGATACTGCTGAAGTTGAGGTATGTCTTCATGTTGTTCTCTTTGATGAGAAGGAATCAATGATTTGTTCCTGTCATGTCACTGTCATGTTATGCCCTGTTTTAACTGTTGCTATAGAAGGAGTACTGGAGATTGGTTGAGGAAAAGGAAAGCCATGTTGCTGTGCACTGTGGGAGGGTTGACACAAAGACTCATGGGAGTGGATTTCCTGTGGGCAAGTCTGAGCCATTTTCAAAGTAAGGGTTTAGAAAAAGGTTAACATTTTTCAATAAGGTTGTATATGTTAACATTATTTAATGCATCAGGTGTCAGATACCAACTATATTTTTATATGTAGATTTTATTTTATATTATTTATATATCATTTTCATTTTAGTTCACTAATGTTAAAGGGATAGTTCACCCAAAAATGTAAATTCTATCATTTACTCACCCTTAATTTGTTTCAAACCTGTATACATTTCTTTGTTCTGCTGAACACAAAGGAAGATATTTGGAAGAATGTTTGTAACCAAGCAGATCTCGCCCTCATTGATTACCATAGTAAGGAAAAAAAATACTATGGTAGTCAATAGGTGGCGAGATCTGCTTGGTTCGTACATTCTTCCAAATATCTTCCTTTGTGTAAAGCAGAACAAAGAAATTCATACAGGTTTGGGACAACTTGAGGGAGAGTAAATGATGACAGAACATACATGTTAGGGTGAACTATCCATTTAACATACACTTTTAACGTTTTTTTTTTTTTTTACTAAACACTAAAATAAATCATTTTAAGTAAATTCATGCATCTCAACATTATTATGTACAGTGTGAAAAATGATTATTATTAATTTAAATTATTAGTATTTTTAAAGAATAACTTTAAAATCTTTGTGTAAAAATCAGGGAAATGAGCAGGCACAATTTAATATCCAATATTGTCTGATATATTGTGCATCCCTAGTAAAAAAAAAATATATATATGCAAATTAACATCATTAACCTTCTTAGCATTTATAAATTCTATTATTATACAAATACAAATGATATTATTAAAATTAGTAAGTGATATAAAAAATATATACAACCTTATTGTAAAGTGTAGATAATAATAAAAAATAAATAAATGTTTTCATTTAACCCTGTTTTTGTGCATAAAATATTGTTTGCATGTCTTGTGATTTGTTTGTCTTGTACTCAAGGCATGGATGGAATCTTACTGTCCTTTCCAATAACTCAGGATCCATCTTGCGTCATCTTGGTGCTGTGCCAGGTATCCCAAGCTTTTTCTGAAAAAATGAAACTTTCATGCATACAATAAAACGCCTTGATGATCAAGAGTTAAATTATATTCCCATACTAGATCATTTAGAATGATTTGAAAATTTTATCTGCTTGCAAAGCTGTAGGCATTCAGTACATTCTGTTTGTGTTTGAATGAAGGAGTGACCATCCCCTGGCTGAACATAGGCATGGTCTTTTCTACCTCATGCTGGTGTCGGGACCAGAACAGCCTTCCGTATATTGATTACCTACACACTGGTGCTGATTGCATTTGGTAAGAGTTTAAAGAGTTTGTTGTCATCCTTTACAGCTGGTATATACTGAACCCAAATGGCATATTCCATAGTAAATGTGTCTCTTTTTTTTCAGGTACTGTATTCCAGCTGAAGAGAAATCAAAACTTGACAAAGTAGTACACACACTGCTACAGGCTAACGGCACTCCAGGGCTGGAGATGCTAGAGAGGAACATTATGGTGAGAGAGGAACATTGACTCTTTTACTTCTGGGTAACACTTTATTTTACCCTCACGTCTTTGTTTAAATTTTCTTCTGTGGAACACAAAAGAAGATATTTGGAAAAACCGTTTTTGTCCATATAATGAAAGTAAATGGGACCCAAAACTTCTTTGGACTCCATTGATTTTAATTTAATAGAGACATTTTTCAAAATATCATCAATTGTGTTCTGCAGAAAACTCAAAATTTGATGACAAAATTTGGAACCCATTGACTTTCATTGTATGGACAAAATTTTTTTTGAAAATATATTTTGTGTTCTGTAGATACCTCAAGTTGAATTTTTGGTGAAGTATCCCATTAAATTCACTGTCATTCTGTAATGAAAATGAGAATGTGGTTTGACGTGACACATTTCCCCTTTGTCTCGTCATCTTCATGACAGATTTCTCCAGAGGTGCTCCGTCGAAAGGGGGTGAAAGTGTACCGGACAGTGCAACAGAGTGGTCAGTTCATGGTATGTTTCCCAGGGACCTTTGTGTCTAAGGTGTGTTGTGGCTACAGTGTCTCAGAGACAGTGCACTTCGCCAACCCCCAGTGGATGAAACTGGGCTACGAGGCAGCTAAGGTG
Organism: Hypophthalmichthys molitrix; assembly: GCA_037950675.1. Taxonomy (NCBI): domain Eukaryota; kingdom Metazoa; phylum Chordata; class Actinopteri; order Cypriniformes; family Xenocyprididae; genus Hypophthalmichthys; species Hypophthalmichthys molitrix. Next base: position 24,885,584 of record CM075507.1, on the reverse strand, counting down.
AGAAACTCGACGCACGGACGGACAAAGCCAGCTGGAACTTGGCTTGGTTTAACTCAAATAGAGCTGTATTTTTGTAAGTGAGGTTTTGCCTAATTCCTGTGGGAGTACGGCGCTTCCTCTGACTTTCACGCTTGTGTGTCATGTTTGCTTTGCAGGACCTAAAACGGCGTCGTATAGAGGAGCCTTTCTCCACAGAGAAACTGCTCTACCAGATTGCTACATCTGAGCGGGACAACAAGCAGCTCATGAATGCAGCCTCCAGCCTCATCAAAGATCTCAGGTCTGTCTGAAACACATCCTAAAGCCTCGTTTTGACTTGGTTGAGTTCAATTGGCAGAAACTCGTATAAAAATGTATATTCATTTTGAGTTTTGATAAAGATTACGTTTAACAGTGTTATTAAATTAGTAGTGTTTTCAAAGATCTTTAAGTGCTAGTTGAGGCTGAATCACAGAAAAATGTTGGGTAAAATTCCTGTTCCGTATTTCCAGGGATGCAGAGATTAGCCAGCGCAGGGATCTTTTCGAGGCCGGGCTCCGTCTGTCTGCGCGCTACGGCACAAACTGCGAGTCTCATGCAGACAAGAAGAAGCAGCAACGCTTGAGATTTACAGAAGACACGGCTGACAGGCGCTGCCAAGTGTGCCAGCATCTGTGTTACCTCTCCATGGTAAATTTACAATAATACTCGTCACTTTATATTCTCCATTTCAGGGTGTACAGCAGGGGTGCCAAATCCTATTCCTGGAGGTCTACCTCCCTGTAGAGTTCAGTTTCAGCCCTGATCCAACACAACTGAACCAGCTAATTAAGGTCTTCAGGAGCACTTGATAATTACAGACACGTGTGTTGGATCAGGGTTGGATCTGAACTCTGCAGGGAGGTAGATTTCCAGGAACAGGATTGGGCACCCCTGGTGTAAAGGAATAACCCTGAGTTGAAGTAACCTTTACAAAGTGGTCTGTCTTAAATTATGAAGGAATTTCTGCAGGCTAATTGTTCTAGCTATGCTATAATAAGTAATATTAGCATATTATGCTGTACTCTCCCCCTGTCTACTTCAACAGGTTGTTCACGAGAGTGATAATGTAGTTTTCTGTCTGGAATGTGCTCTTCGATACATCCAGAAGCGCAGGTCCCCCCGTGGCCTCAAGATGATGTTTCGTTACACTGAGGTACTTTACTGTCTCCAGCGAGTGTATTGATCGAAGTTTGGAATAGAATTAACTGTACACTGTCTACTTTTTGCAAGTAGTGTCTAAAATGAAATCATATTAAAGCTAAAAAGTAAATCAATTAAAATCAAAACAAAATATAAACTAAAATAAATTATTGCAAGTTGTTTTATTTCATTATACACTACCATTCAAAAGTTCGGAGTCAGTAAGATTTTCTCATATGTTCAACAAGGCTGCATTTATTTGATAAAAAATACAGTGAAAACTATAATGTAAATATTTGTAATTTTGAATTTTTTTTGCAATTTAAAATACCTTTTTTGTATTTGAATATATTTTAAAGTGTAATTTATTCTTGTGATGGATTTTTTCAGCATCATTACTCCAGTCTTCAGTGTCACATGATCCTTCAGAAATCATTCTAATATGCTGATTTGATGCTAAAACATTATATATGTCTTAACTGTCAATGTTTAATGCACCTTTGCTGAATAAAAGTATTAATTTATTTAAAAAAAAAAAAAAAGAGAAAAATTTTACTAAGCCAAAACTTTTGAAGAGTAGTGTACATTCTTATTTCCTTGATTTTATTTTATTTTTTTACACTTAAAGGGTTAGTTCACTCAAAAATGAAGATAATGTCATTTATTACTCACCCTCATGCCGTTCCACACCCGTAAGGTCTTCATTCATCTTCGGAACGCAAATTACAATATTTTTGTTCAAATCCGATGGCTCAGTGTGGCCTGCATATCCAGCAATGACATTTCCTCTCTCAAGATCCATTAATGTACTAAAAACATATTTAAATCAATTCATGTGAGGACAGTGATTCAGTATTATAAAGCGACGAGAATATTTTTTGTGCACCAAAAAAAACAAAATCACGACTTATATAGTGATGGCCAATTTCAAAACACTGCTTCATGAAGCTTCGGAGCGTTATGAATCTTTTGTGTCGAATCAGCGGTTCGGAGCGCCAAAGTCACGTGATTTCAGCAGTTTGGCGGTTTGACATGCGATCCGAATCATGATTTGACACAAGATTCATAACGCTCCTAAGCTTAATGAAGCAGTGTTTTGAAATCGCCCATCACTATACAAGTCGTTACTTTGTTTTTTTGGCGCACCAAAAATATTCTCGTCGCTTTATAATATTAATATTGAACCACTGTACTCACATGAACTGATTTAAATATGTTTTTAGTACATTAATGGATCTTGAGAGAGGAAATGTCATTGCTGGATATGCAGGCCTCAGATTTCAACAAAAATATCTTAATTTGCTTTCCGAAGATTAACGAAGGTCTTACCGGTGTGGAACGGCATGAGAGGGAGTAATAAATTACATTATTTTCTTTTTTGGGAGAACTAACCCTTTAAATTACTTTGCTTTCATCAAAAAATAAATAAATAAATAAAAATAAGAATGTATTAACACCATGTAATATTTAGCAAATATCAAAATGAATATCCATTTTTATATTTTTATATTATAATGTAATGCATAAATTCACTTGTAGTATTTAAAATCTTTTACTTTATTTATTTATCTAACCAAAGTAGTATTGAATTTGAATATCGGCCATAATTTTTTTACCTTTGGATCACTAGTTTCAAATTTTTGTTGTCACATGACTTAATTACATTGTGTTATTAATTGCAGCATTCTGTGTATACTGCAGATCAGTGTTGCCAATTGCTTTTACTTGAAAGTATCTAAAACCTGCTAAAAATGTTGCTAGATGACGTCATACTGGTGAGTCCACTGATTTATATTAATATAAATATAAATCAGTGGACGAGTCTAGAATCTAGATAAGGTTTGTCCAAGATGTTGCTAGATTTGTCACTAGGCTTTTGAAAAAAAGTCTCCAAAGGGGGCGGGGAAGTCGCTAAATTGGCAGCACTGCTGCAGATTAAGAATAATATGCTATTCTGATACATCTGTTTACCATTAACTTCTCAAAGTAAATGTGTAACATCAATTATCCCACATTATTTTGCACAGGAGCAGATCAACAGTCTGGTAAATCGAGTGTGTGGCAGAGCATTGGAGAAGGGTGGAGTGAAGCAGAAAGCCGTCGGCCCCAGCAAGACACCAGCAAAACGAAGCCCCAGAAACAAGAGCTCCGCACTGGTCCCCCTATCCAGCTCTGCCTCAAAGAGCAGCGGCCGCTCCTAACCAGACCAGACCAGACCAGACTGTCTGCGACATTCCTCCGGGTCTCCTTTTATATCAGGTGTTCCTAATACTTGTGTACAAACACTCTTCAATACTCTTTGTACCTAGTGTATAATATCAATACATCAAGCTGTTATATTGCACTTTTGTATTACAGATACATGTAGTTACTGGCTGGTTAGTCCAATATATTGAATGTACGGAGGTTAAATGTTACATCGTGTTTTGCGACAAATACATGGGGGCGAATACACAACTGTTTGGGGCACCTGACATAAGACTATTGGGTCTCATTCAACAAGCACGAAACCTTTTGCACTAGTATTGAGATTGGTTTTTAGACGAGTATTTTCGGGTTGTTTTAGCATTAAATCGAGTATAGATATGTGTATACATAGATATAAATATATCCTATACTATTCCTATCATTTGTGTTTAACTGGTGCTGTAGTGACACTTTTCTCCATCACCCTTACAGCCTGTTTGTCTCTTGGGCTCATGTTTATTACGTCTTAATGCTGTCAGGAACACGAGCGAACATGTAAGATTACAGCCGACACGTCAGACGGTACATGTATCGTAGTTACTGGCATTTCGGTTCTACAGCTACAAATTTATAAAAAAAAAAGTGTACAGGCTTGACACTTTTACATTGTTTCTGACAGCACCGATCAGAGATTTCCTTTGCAAATTCCCACATGGAGACTCCCCACTTTTGAAAGCACATTTTGAGGCCTTTGACTAAAATCTTTGGAGTATAACAAGTTTAATGCAGAAGGAAGTTTGTACTTGGTTTTTAAAGTAACTATTTCAATTGTAAATGCACTTTCCCTTTTATCCCACAAACTTTTGTCCCCTTGACTTTATATTTGCAATTGGTTACCAGTGTTTCTTGAAATTGCTCCACCTGTTCTAAGAATCAAATCTTTAAATATTCTTTTGTTTTCATAGAATATTATTGCGAAATACTAATATCTACCAACAACAACAACAAAAAAGCCCCAAATATGTTTATCTACCAGTAAATTGAGCCTTTGAGTTCGGGTCTCTAGGGGTTTGGATGAGAAAGTTGAGATGAAGAAAAAGCCTTACTTCTACATTGGTTTCTTCATCGATATATTAGATGTTAACAGGGTTGCTACAAAAAACATACAAAAAATAAGTGCTGCTTAAATCACTGAGAAGTATGTCATAGTGGTGATCCCTAGTTTTTTAGCTTTACTTTTTTTATTCGAAAGGAAAGATCTTTTACCCAAAAGTAAACTATGTCATAGGCCTAGCTACCCATTGCACTGACTGTATCAAAGTCCTGTAATCAAACATGGTAGTCGCCCCTTTCCAAATGACAGACTTGTATTTAAGGTTAAAAAACTGAACAGTGTTTCCAAAATGTGGTTGTATACTTTTTATGGCCTTAAATTTTTTTTTTCTTTTGTTATCCCTTTCACCGTATTTTATACAGTAATACTCCTGATCCTTGTACTGTTTATTTATATGCACTGTTACTCAGTCCTCCAGTCCAGTGGAGATTGGCTTTTTGGTTCCTTTTTTTTTTTTTTTTTTTTTTTTTTTTTTTTTTTTTTTTACTTTTCAGGTTTGTATATTTTTTGTTTTAATAAATAAATCACTTGTCAATCCTTCCAAAAATGTACTGGCCTCATGTTTTTTGTGGAGATGCACGGATATTACAATTACCAAACGGCGACTACTTTGATGGTATGGACAATAATGTCAAAATCTACATTTTATTTTTATGTATGTCAAAAAAATAAAAAAAACACAAATTGAAAATTAAAATGAATCAATTTAAATAATTTCATCACAACCTTATGATGCAGAGTATGAAAAATGTCTATTCACTTTAAGATAGCAAGGTTACATTTAACAGTTAACAAATTATTAGTGTTTTAAAGATTAACTTTCAACATTATATGATGGAAATTGATTTAAATGTAAAAAAAGAAGAATAAGCATGTGCAAAATTATAGTCATATAAGCCAATAATGAATCTAAAATAACTGCAACTGTTCATCGTGCACGTTAGCGCAGGTCATTAAATAATATTAACAGATATAACTTTTGATTTTGCATTAGTATATGGGGAAATGAAAATTAAGAAATGCTTCAGATGAATGCTTCAGTATTTTTTATTGGTAGTGCATGCTGACTAATGTTATCAAATGTGGTGTTGAACTAACGTTCAGAAGTTTTGGGTCAGTCTTTTTTTTTATTCCTTATTTAATGCAAATACACATTAAATTGATCAAATGTAACAGTAAAGACTTGTACATTGTTACCAAAAATTTAAATAAATGCTGTTCTTTTGAACTTTCTATTCAGCAAATAAACATGACAAAAAAATGTATTACGGTTGCCACAAAAATATTAAGCAGCACAACTGCTTTCAACATTGATAATAATAGGAAATATTTGTTGAGCACTAATCAGCATATTCAAATGATTTCTGAAGTATCATGTGACACTAAAGACTTGAGCAAAGGCTGCTGAAAATTCAGCTTTGCCATCACAGGAATAAATTACTTTTTGAAATTATTAAAAAAACATTATTTTAAATTGTAAAAAATATAACAATATTATATGCATAAGCATTAAAAAAAAATCATACCGACCCCAAACATTTGAATGGTAGTGTACATCACGAATAACGGCAGAACATCCCTAGTTCTTGGAAACATTTCTTATTAAAACCCATCCTTTTAAACCTTTATTCTCACTGCAGGTTCCATGATAATTCAGTATTTTGTCCCAGAGGTAACAGGGTTTCAGAGCAACAGCTTGCTGTACAGGGAGCCTGGAAATTCTGTAACCACAGATGGTCCAAATGTTCCCAGCTATTTTTATATCAGAGACTCTCTGTGAAATCTTTGGTGGAAAATATTTTCTTTAGATCACTTTGATTTGAAATATCATTCCTTTTCTGAGACTGTCCATGAGGCCTTATTTCAAGGTATATTTTATTTCAGAGTCTTTCAATCAACTCAAAAATGAGCTCTGCATTACAAATTCATGCAACATACATCAGTGATATTAGCGGGAACACTGTAAAATGTTTATTATTTTCTATATAATTCTGATGCAGCAGGTAATACGCAGAATTGTATCATACATTGTGTTGATTTATTGGGAAAGAAACAAAAATCACAGTGCTAACAGTCTCAAAGAGCTGCTCTCAAGGCTGAGCACAAACAGCGTTCTACAAGGCTCCAAATTCTTCATCTCAAAGTGTCGCATTAAGCCATGAAGAAACATCTGGCTGGACTTCAGCACTCCTTCTGTCTGGGCACTGATGTAAAAGGTTTTCATCTCCAGAAACTAACTTGAACGAGTGCGTTTCCCCTTATGTGGCCACTAGGGGGCCTGTGTGTCGCTGTCGTCTGAGCTTTTGAGCGGCTCTGTTTCTGGGAGGCCCATGAGGGCTGTGTCAGCATGTACCTCCTCTTCATCTGACTGGACCAGAGGAGAGTCTCCGCTGCAGCTTTCCTCACTGCCATCCTCTTCGTCTGGACCCTCGGTCACGCCGCTGATGGTGTCGGTGCAGGAGGAAGAGATGGAGGAGACGGTCTGCCGGTGCTCTGTCTGTGAGGGCACCTTCAGGCTGATGTCTGATGGGGATAAGCCAGGTTCCAGAGCTGGGCCACCTGCTGAACAGATAGAACAAGGTTAAAATATGTCACACCATCTATTTGAGAATATTAATTAGCCCTAAAGTGCAGTCACGACCCTGAATTCTTCCATGCCATGAGAGACACAGTATGAGTCTAATGTGTTCACAGTCATTCCAGCACTTTAGACAAAATTCGCACTTTCTTTTTACATTTTCTGCTCTGACCAACAGGGAATATCTTCAGTATTTTGGCTTCAAATAAGGTAAAACTTGAGGATTAAATTAAACAGAATATTGCAAATGCAAAGATCTTTTTCTTTAAAAAAAATATCACTTCTAATCAATCAATGACATGCTGTAAGCCATGCCGTGACTCACATGAGGGAATTTCACGGTGCTGTATCATCTCTCTCACAAATTAATTGAGCTCACGATGCCACATATTCTCTGACGCTTAAGTTTTTCTTGGCTTCTTGGCTAAAATTAGCTTGCTATATTAGCTATGTGTATAAATGTGTCTTTTTTAAATTACTATATTTTGACTGTTGACTTTTTTGAATTTTGACTATTTTTGAAAGTTGAGAAATGCAGATTTAATAAATTCTATATCAACTACAGTACTGTGCAAATATATTGTTGTTTTAGCAATGTTTTAATGACCATCCATATTTATTTTTTGGTCTCTTTATTAAGATACAAACAGAAAATATGTACACAAAATGTAAAAAAAAAAAAAAAAAATCAGAACAAAATAGTTTGCTTCTTTAAGCAAAAATCAGTATTTAGTGTGACCTCCTGGACTTCTTCCAGTTTCTCAAAGAAGAAACTCTGAGAAACTTCTCATCAGAATTTGAACATTTCCATTATATTTAGGTTTAAGAGAGCCAGGTTCCTGCTATTGTTATAAGTGTTTTTATTCCTATTTTTCCTGTTTTTTAATATTGCATACCAATTTCCTGTGTTTTCTGGTTATATTCTAATAAAGAGATAATTATATATGGTCATTATACCATTGCTAAAACAACTAATGGTGGCCTAAGACTTTTGTACATGTGAGTTTTGTTCAAATGGATCAAAAATAACATGACAAATTGTGTAAATATAAGACAGTATATCATTACATTACATTAGTGTGGATTTCAACACACTTTCTGTGTTAAGAGGAATAACACATCGGTTGAATTAAAGATAACACCAAATGTGTTGGCCTTATCTAGACACAAAAGTGTGTTACGAAACACATCATTTTCAACACATCGTTTTTAAGACTGATATTAAAATTTCCAATGCCACAACAAATTCCTTGTGTGAGCGAGCTCACTTGGCCAATAAAACTGATTCTGATTTCATCACAGTAGTTCATTGTTTTAAAAGTGCAAGGTGCATAAGCACTAAAATAAATGCAGAAATAAAGAAATAGAATCAGGTTACATTAAAAGCATAACCGACCTGTGTCAGGAGACAGAGCGCCGCTCTCTTCACCCACGGAGCTGAGGAAGACGTCGAGAGCCTCATGGTCGGACACATCTGTGAGATCCATTTGTTCCAACAGATCAACATTCACCTCCATTGAGGACATACTGCCTATTGGATCTGCCCCAGAAGATGAAAGAAAACAAACCACAATAACTTCTTTCACTTCGTGAACCCGAACACCAAACCAGCTGATTGCTTCAAAACCTACAGAACAGCAGATTTAATATACAAGGAATATACAAGCAAATTTCACAACACAATACAATACAATTGATGAATTGACACATGGACAGAAGAGGCTAGGACAAAGTAGATGTCCTGAAGAATGGGGGATGCATGTGAAAGCATACCTCACACATCAGCGCAGCATTAAGGCAGGAGAGAGGAAAGAGAAGACCATCAGTTTACCATCAACATCCTTGCATAAGCTCTTTAACCTCCAATTTAACACAGTAACAGTACGTTTAAATATTCATAAAGGTAAGGACAGAGCCGTGAGCAGCACATCATATAGAGCGGCTGTGATTCAAACTATTTTCTGCAGGTTACTATGAAAAAGAGAACATTTTGACTGCTAGAACATTGCTCACTGTCTTACATCTGCCATTAAACACATACTGCACTACATGACGAGAAAAAATATGAATAGTAAAAGGGTTGTTGAGAGCATTACAAATCAATTTCAGGCATTTGAACAAGTATGTGCAGAAGTGGTCCTTAAAAAAAAAACTGACCTCTCCTATCCGTGATCTGGAGGTATCCTGTGGAGAGGTACTGCTCCATGTCTTGCTGAAATGCCTCTTCAAAGTACTTCTGCCGCTCCTTTAGCTTGACCTGCTGCGCATGCTCCATCTCCAGCACTTTCTGGGCATGTTCAGCATCGAGCTCCGCTAAAGAGAGACATAAAACACCAAGTAAGTTACAAAATGACAGAGAGAAGAGAGAGAGATGGGGGATGGAAATACAAAATGTACTGGAAAGGGAAGTGGATTCTCTTTCAGAGAATCAATGTAGAAACATACAAGACTTGCATAAAGCAAGACACTCATTTTCACTTCATATAGATTAAAATTACATACAACAGCAGTTTGTGTTTATATCAACAAGTTTAGTAGGAACACATTTACAATCTGAATGGCCACTGCCTACTGATGCCACAGCTCAAGTTAATCCATCATTGTGGATAAAGTATAACAATCTTCTACTATAAGTATCTGATCTGTGATATATTTTTCACAATTCTCAAAATGTTATCAACATTCTGAAAACTACTGTTCAAAAGAAAGACGCCTCTTATGTTCACAGAGGATGTTTTTATTTGATAAAAAAATTCAGTAAAAACAGTAATATTGTGAAATATTAAAATAACGCTTTTGCATTGTAATATATTTTGAAATGTAATGTATTCCTGTGATGGCAAAGCTGAATTTCCAGCAGCCATTTCTTGATTCTACCATATCACATGATCCTTCAGAAATCAATGTTTCATATTATTATCAGTCAATCGTTATGCTGCTTAATATTTTTGTGAAAACCATGGCACACTTTTTTCAGGATTCTTTGATGAATATAAAGTTCACAAAGAGCATTTATTTGAAATTGATTTTTTGTTGTTGTTGTAACAATGAAGTCTTTACTGTCACTTCTGATCAATTTAATACATCCTTGCTTGCTTGCTTTTTGGAATTAAACTGTCCAATCCCACACATAAATACACCAGCTCCAATATCTGCCTGATATGCATTTTCCATGACTATTTGCAAATTTGCTAACGCAAACCTCTGAGATCTAAACTTCAAGATAACATTGTGTACATTTTTTAAACATGTTTTCTACAGCCCAAGAATGAAAAAAGATCCTACACAAATGTCTTTTCAGCATGCTAGCTTACCGCAGCGTGCGATGTTCTTCTAGGAGGTGGCAGAGAACGCAACGCTTCTTTTGTGTGAGAGGCACGAGAGTGGGTGTGCTCATTGTGAATGATACAACATGCAATGAAATTCTTTATCTTTCACAGGAAGTGCATACTCTTCTCTAAAAAGCAGGAAGTCCGCCTATGCTATTTGAATGTCAGCGTCTGTGGTGTTTATGGGTGTGATGCATGCTTAAATAGATGCGGTATAAACATCCTGTCAAAGCTTATGGTGTCAGAGCCTAAATGCAACTTCCACAATGAAAGTTTGATTTCAAAAATTTGATATCCTAAATATTTCCCCTAAAACCCTCTAAACACTAAATATTTCAAGACATGGTCACCAATCGCCCTCTGTGTTGAAGAAACTTTTAATGCATGCAAATATGCATACAGCAACATCAAATATAGAGCAGACTTTGTGTACAGTCATCCTGTGTATTGTGAAGAAAAGGAGTCCATTGACAAAGCTGTGAAGTACGCCTCTGTTATTAGGATGTGGCGTTAACCACAGTCCTGTCACATATTCTTTTTCAACAGATGCTGCTTGAGCAATGTTAAACGTGCTGGGCTGAATCTAACATGTTCACTAGGAAACCATTGTTGCACATTTCAGCACAATATTAGTCTAGCAAAAGTGGGCTATGTAAATGAAGATGATGCAAGCAGATTTAAAATTAACTGAATATATATGCATGTATTTTCATGACATTATTTTAGCAATGATATCTGGTTGACACGCTACTCTGATGCCGCCTGCGCTAATAACCTGCTTCAGCCCCTCGCGCTTGTCAAATCAATATTCCAGAGCTGAATCATTATTATCCCATCTCTTTAGAGTAATAATACTACCTGATTTAGGAGTAAAAAATCCCTGTGCTTTGATTCAATGCTAATATAAATATTGGTATGAAGGTATATCACAAATAAAAAAATTTTTCTTGTTCTACATCAAGATTTTAGGCTAAAATCTATATGTAAGGGCATATTTCTAACCATTTCCTTTAATTTACACTACCATTCAAAAGATTGGGTCAGGATAATGTTTTTTTTTTTGAAAGATGTCTCTTATGTTCACCAAGGCTGCATTTATTGGATAAAAACAGTAATATTGTAAAATAATTGTTTAAATATTGTTTTCTATTTTAGCAGCCATTACTTCAGTGTCACATGATCCTTCAGAAATTATTCTAATATGCTGATTTGCTGCTCAAGAAACATTTCTTATTATTATAAATGTTGAAAACTTTTTTTTTCAGGATTCTTTGTTGAATAGAAAGTTCAAAAGATCATATTTGACATAGAAGTCTTTTATAACATTATAAATGTCTTTACTGTCACTTTTGTTTCCTCTACCGTATCAGTAAACAGAAATATTCAAAATATAGCAAATATATTAATTTGTGTAATACATATACTGACTCTACAACATGTAGCCTTCAATAGACAAGTCTAATGGCTGTTCTCTTTTTAAATGGAATACAGTTTTTAAGCTAGTTTTTAACTGGGAGGCTAATGCTTTAAAGGGGACCCATTATGCAAAATTCACTTTTATAAGATGTGTGTCCACAGTGTGTGTAAACAACCAGCATATACTGGTAAAAATCCACCTATTTTTTTTTTATAAGCCCCATAAATCATAAACAGTCTCTCCAAATAAGCAGTTCCAGATTTCCCCTACTCTTACCCATGACTGGCGACGGAATCTGCCCTATTTGCTTGGCTCCTCCCCTGAGTGAGCTGTTCACAGTCCGCGATGTTTATCTCCTCGCCGAGCATTTAACAGCTGCATTCAAGTAATAAATGTATTCTTAGTGAGAGATTTTCTGTTTTTCTTTTCTTGTTTGGTTATTAACAGCATATACAGCAAAAGGTAGCCTACTGTATATCACGTTGCTGCCTGCTGTCACTTTAATACACAGATCTAATATATCTATATATCTAATATACACGTGATTTCTTTCCCTGCTGTTTACGTTCACAGACATAGCCAACTGTGTTTGTGAACTTTGTGTGTTTTTTGACATAACCTTGTGTGTATTTGACAATTTAAGTGCAATAAAATGTGTAAGAGAAATCAGTGTAATACTCACAGGATGCTCCATCTGACAGACAGCTTTCTGTGCACGTGCTTCGCATGTGTGCGCTCAGAAAAGCACATATCAGAAGTTTAAAGTGTTTAAACGTATGCAAATAATTTACTTTTATGATGATGAAGAACTGCAATGTCACGTGAGTGTGGCCGTGATAGAGGTGATAATCAAAACCAAACAGATGTTTTCTGGCAGAGTATCCGATGCACAAGTTTTACAGGCTCGGCCCTCTTCTGGAAAGAGGGGCGGGGAGCAGCAGCTCATTTGCATTTAAAGACGCAAGCACGAAAATAGCATATTTTTCCTTACACTCAAAAATTTACATCATGGTATAATAAATTATCTGTGGGGTATTTTGAGCTGAAACGTCACATTCTGGAAAAACCTGAGACTTATATTACATCTTGTAAAAAGTGGCATAATAGGTCCCCTTTAATGACACAGGCTCAATGCATTTTACTTACTAACATGAAATTTTCTTTCATTTCTTTATTATTCTCTTTTTAAATTTCACAAACATGATGAATGACACAGCCACATATAAGCATGGCACTGACCAAGGGTCAAGGTTTGACCTGTTAGCTCCTGCTGGTAGATGCCATCTGGCTGCGAAAAGCATCTTTCTCCTTTAACAGCCATTCAAAGCTGCAGCATATTCTGACTGATAAGAACTTCACAAACAAATATTTTTAATGTTTATTTATAAATTACAGTAGATGCCAACTTAGTTAACTTATTTGGAGGGCTCTCAAGGCATGAAATGGGTTCATATTTTTCCCTACCTGCTGCCATTGATGTCACAGATCAGGAGAGCTGCTAGTAATGGGATTGGGTTCATTCTTAATACCCCATGAATATAGTTACTTTTTTCTACTTAATGCATTTGAGGTTCAGGTGACTAGCTAAACAAATACCCTGACAGCAGAACGGTGCGCCCATGAGCTGCAATACTACTGGGGGGTCCTACACCATCTGAGCAGGTGCCATTAAGATGAATGGCAATGCTAACGGATAGCTTCCCCCCTTGAAAGATTCCATGTCCACGGGAACTAAATCATGGATACAAAATGAAAGAACTAAATCTGCAGAGATAAGCTGTGCCTTTCGTCACATTTTCCGTTACGTGCGTGTGACAGCTAATGATAGATGACGGCACAGGATGAGCCCGAGGCTCTCTGATCACACTTGTCACATCAGAAATGAGGGAAACATGTTAAAGTCACCATGAAATCAAAATGGACAAATCTTACTTTTTTATGGAATATTGCAGTATTTATTATAAATGATTTATCCATGCACTTTTTTTTTTAAATTCATGTGCCCTCATAATATTTAATCAAAATAACTTCCCCTCCTTCTTGCAACGACATCTCTTCTCTGATGATGTATTTACTGGTGTGAGGGCGGGACAACCTGTCACTCACATGAGATTGACTAACAGCAAACCACAACCATCAAATCAATTCCCCATGGACAAAATCAAGTCCCGCCCTACATTTTTCTTGTTCAAAAAGCTGTTTCACTTGGATATACATCACAATAGCGAAGAAAAAATAAATAAATCGCAACTTCCGTTTCATATTTAAGACCGTTCGTGAGGGCCAATGCACAGAACCACAGCTACGACTTCGACAACACAGTTTCATGGTCTGTTCACTGTGAATATGGCCAGATTATACTGATGACAATGTTCATAAAAACTCTATCAATCTTCTATTATGAAAATGCAGCAAAAGAAACACATATTAGAGATGGGGTATCTTGAAGTTAATTAGTGGAGCATCTGGCAGCGGATGGTAATGCAGGTTCAGCCCATGGGTCAGACAGGTTAATGACTCATTCTAATGAGCTGACCTGCCTCCGCACACAGAACAGAACCCCAGAATCCAGCAACAGGAAGAGGAAAGAGAGAGAGGAATGTATGAACACTGTCTTCGGGACTGACAGTTCATTCAACACATGGATGGTTCAAGATCACTCATCTGCCCAACCACAGTCAATTAGGATGGACAATGAGCTATAAATAGTCTCTGGTTTGTGTTTTTACCTTTGCTGGTAAAACTTTATTTTACAGTGTCCTTGTTACACATGTTACATGTACTTACTGTAGTAATAACAGTAAATTATGCAGGGTTAGTTGCTTGTAATTCAAAAATATTGTTGAATTACAAGCAACTAACCCTAAACCAACCCCTATTCCTAGTAAGTACATGTTGTTAATTGATATTACTCAGTATGTAAATGTATAATTACACTGTAAAAAAGACACCTTCAAATAAAGTGCAACCCTTTTTCAAACCTAAATGTTCTAGCAACCTTATGTTAGAAAACATACAACTCGCACAAATCATAAACTACAACCTTTGAAAATACTGATGAAATACTTGAAAGCATCTCTATTTGCATGTAGCTAGTTTTCAGTTCTTATAGGTTCAAAGATGTGTGTTCTTCAAGCAGCAAATTTGCACAGCACATCTGCAGTTTCAGCAGTCTCTTCTGGACCAGAAACCACCTCGACATGCTCTGTTTTTGCCAAAAAAACAGTACGTTTACAGAAAATGTGCCATCACATACAAAATAGTAATGATATTTGATGAATAAAATTAATTGGGTAAAACTGCTCATAAATAATACAAAACTGAAAATGAGAAAATATCAAATAAATATACACCCTACATGGGATTAAACTAATGACAGAAGAAATTATAAGGACACAATTACACACAATTTCTAATATAATATAATATAATATAATATAATTTGTTCATTGTTAACACCATATTAAGTTATTTGGCTATTTTTATAGCAAAAACCATAGTTATTAATAATTAAAATACAAACTAAAGACATTTAAGACCCATTTTCCCTAAAAACGTTTAAACTAAATTTAGTATTTTCAAGACTATAAACAGGGCATCGGCAGAATAAAACAATTTTCTCAGAGAACTAGAAATATTACAATCATATAAAACGTTTTACAGACAATGAACTTTGACATAAACATATAGGAGAGTTTTCTCCTGATAGTAAATATTTGTGTGTGTAATCCTTGTGTCTCCTATCCTGTATCATGAGTAAATATGACTTGTTCCTGATGGTTATTAGCAGAAAATGTACATCTTGTCCCTTTGTTGATATCTTGTAATTTAAGCACTCATTCTGATAATATAATATAATATAATATCCCTCTTTCCAGCTGCTGATGACAATACTCTCTAGTGAATGCTGAATCTCTGAGATAACTTTATGAGATTGTAATGCATGAGCCAACTAGAGGCTGCAGATCTACAAGTCATCAATTTAAACACCAATTTACAGGTCAAAATTGAACCAATTAGCACAACGGTCTGAAAGCAACCAGTACTTTGGCTCTTTAAGACATTGTCATGTTACAGCAATGCTCTCAACACATAGAACAGCAGGAATAATAACCCCAACTTAAAGTTAATAACTACAACAACTCCATGGGAAGAAGGTCTTTCAAATAGATTTACAGCAACATTTCTTAATTTGATGTATACAAAGTCTTTTATAAAAGTATAATTCAATGCACTGCATAGGCTTGCATTATGATGGCTGGTAATGAAAAGGCATACAGAGACAAAAGCCACAGTAGGCATCCTAATCTGTGCTGAAATTCCATTACTAAAGCCTGCCAAACCCAAAGATGACAAAACAAAGACTGCACACCACCAATTCAGATCCATTGACATACAGCAGAACTGCGATACATCAACACATCAAATTAACCTTACAACCATCTACTCAATACTGAATTTAAAAAAAGAGTGCCTGGAAACCTACAAGAATCTCTCATGCTGCTGTCCAGAGTTCCCGACGTGGACATTTTGTATTTCTCCTTGAAGAGTGCAGATGAGCTGAAAGCAGGACTGATAAGCCTGAGACTGCAGTTAAAACTGAAGAACAGCTAAATGAACATCTTATATTCTGCAGCCGATTTTATTCCAGAAGCAGCTCCTCTATGGCCAGGAATGCTGAGACATTGCCTGCTCAGGGACACAGAGCTACAGATGCAGCTGGAGTGAGGAGGAAAGCAGGGAACGTACCATTCACATCCTGTTATAGGGGTGAGAGTCTGTAGAAATTTGAGTTCCATGTGAAATATTTGCCTTCATCGAGGGACTAATCTGCCAATCTTAAACTTTATACAACACTCAACTACACTTATGAATAATGTTACAATTAGAGAATGAGAGAACATGAATAACATCAATATTAGCGTGAATAATCATTAGTTAGTGCCAAAATCACTGCAATCTGACACAGAAGCACGTCACACACAAAAGTCAATGATAAATCTAATAAGTCTTTTATACTGTAGATATCAACGTTGCATTTTACACTGCACATAGTACAAAAACACTGCTCCCTTGTTCAGACGTGTAAAATGAATAGAATAAAAAAAAAATCATTTTAAAACCTAAATAAATAAATAATCAAGTATGAGGTGTGAAGTCTTGAAGCACACTGCCCACACAAACAACGAGCCAACCTCAAGCAACACCACCTACGTACCAAAGGATGTGTTATAAACAGTCTTTACCACTTTTTGTACACAAAAGAAAAAAAAAAATCCTTCTAATCTTTATTCTTAACATCTACGTTTTCATCCACTACAAAATAACTTCTAAGCTCAGATGACCTCAATTTTCTCTAGATACAGGACACCGATATGTGAACAATGAAGCATATCGCCCTAAAGGCAATTTCTGTTTAGTACAACATCTCTAACTGATACATCAAGGAGCTGCGATGATGAAAGTGAATGCTATTTTCACTGGACGGACGGTAGGTACTATGAACAGATGGAGCAGGAAGCCTCCCTTGAAGGTCAGTGTGGAATTAATGGCATCATGAGACCAAATAAAGACAACAGCGTCCACTCACACTAGAGCAGTTTTGAACTCCCTGAGGTTAATTAGTGTTGCCTGGGTAATTACTACACAGTTCTTCTCATTGTTGAGCACTAAATGAGCTTCACAATGTAAATAAAAATGCTAAAATAATATACAAAAAGAATAAACTGGGAACTATACAGCCCTGTGAAACCTGTGCTTCCACCAAATAAGAAACCATTATTGACTCAATGAACTTTTTTCTGTTTCTACCTTTAAATCATAATTTAAAAACTACTTACTTATTACATAATTATAAGTAAATAATTACATACACTACAGTTCAAAAGCTTGGTCTCAGTAAGAATTTTTAAATGTTTTTGAAAGAAGGCTCTTATGCTCACCAAGACTGCATTTATTTGATCAAAAATACAGTAATAACACTAACATTGTCAAATATTATTACAATTTAAAATAACTGCTTTCTGTTTTAATATATTTTAAAATCCATTAATCTTTTTTCTTTATTTCTGTGATGGCAATGCTGACTTTTTTGAAACAATTACTCCAGTCTTCAATGTCACGTGATCCTTCAGAAATCAATTCTGATATGCTGATTTGTCAATGTTCACAACAGCTCTGCTACTTAATCTTTCATTATATTATATTTTACGGAAAAAATGTCACTTTCACATCAATATAAATTAATAATTACAAATAAAATGTATGGGTCAGTGACATGAAGTGCATATTTTTGTGTCCAAGTGCATTATTTCCTTTTAAAATAATTTGACCCATGTAACAATGACATATATATATATATTTTTTAAGATTGGTAAACACATGATTTACGCATTAGCTGAGGAGTTTGGCTGATTGTGCTCTTTGGGATTTAAAAAAAAGATCATTCTTACCTTTGAAAGACTCAAGCTCTTTCCTAGAAAACAAATAAAAAAAGAGTTACATATACAATGTATACATATATAGTCAACGACAGAGCACAAGATCTCACCAGATGTCACATTAAGTCAGCCCCATTTAAAACAGCCACGGATTCCCGAGAAAAAGAGGCTACAGCATTACATTGGCGCTGACAACTTTTGCATCTGTGTGTTTGTACTAATGAATACCCACATGCAGAAGGAGAAGGGCACTGAGAACTGAGCCCAGCTGCTTTCCAACTCACTGGGCAAATCCAGAGATGTATGATTTAGCTACAGGCTCAGACAGCGAAAGCACGCAGCATCAAAAGAAACACAGATGCCTGTATGATTACACAACACACATACATTTCCTTTAGCCTATATGTTGGTTGTGCAAAGACATTCGGGTGTTTTTTTCTTGAAGCTTATTTCTGCGTGTGGTTATTCAATGCTTCTGCAAAACACACTGTGCACAGTTTTATTGTAATGATAAACAATCTACACAGCAGGTGTTGCATTGCTTGTTTCACAAACTCTTATTCAATACAGATGCTCTAATATGTTGAAAACATTGCTACGGTACAAAATATTGTCAAAATGACAAGCTATGTTTTGTTCCTTCATTAAGTTAAAGTAGAAAACCATTGATGAACAGATCTATCGTGTTTTGTAGTTATTGTGACTGAGAGCTGATCAAATTACCATGAAATGCAGCACACAGTGCGTGTCCTAATCACAGCATGCATTCTAAAAAGTCATCTCTGAATGAGCAAGTGCTTAAGGGGAAATGCCTGTGATGATTCGGGTGTTTGATGCTATGATAACCATTCATTTATGCACTGGTAACTATTACCACCTAAATCCCATTCTCTCTTTCCTACAGAAGCCTTGCACAAATGGTTTCTGACATATAGGGCTGGTTATAAATCAGCCAATGGGACAAAAGACATCAGAAAGGAAAAATACTGGCTAAAAGACATAATGGACATATTAAACTGTCTGGGGCTTTTATTTAAGAGCAAATAAATGCTGCTTTTACCTTTTCTTCTTCTTGTAGTTTTCCAGCTGCAGGATCTGAAAGTGCTTGTAGCGCTGATGATCACACTGAGCACACAAATCCTCGAGATATATCAGACGACTCTCCATCTCTTCAAAATCAGCCTCCAGGTGAGCTGTGCAAAAACATGCAAGACAAGAGGTTTATGACATGTTAAAGCAAATAATATGTATAGTAAATAAGCCAAAGTCCATATGAATGTGTACATCAAATTGAATTCATGTGTTACTAGCTAAGACATTCTACAGTTCTAATTTAGAATGCAAGGTATGGTAACGTATTGTCACTTCCTTTAAGAAAAGCATTTCTATATCTGTACATTCATTACATTACATTGCATTACAGACTACAAAATGAGCACACATGGCTAAACAGTGAATGTTAATTGAAATATAGACAAATTGTTTGCTGTCAGTGTAAGTTGCACAAAGGCAAGACTTTATATAGCTACATAACACCACCAAGTGGCAACACTAAAAAATGTCTATAAATCCATGAGAATTTGCAGTTCTCTTTGAAATCTCAGAGGGAACGTGATATGCCTTGTTTCTTATCTGCTTACTTTAGAAATATGATGGAGGAGGAGGAGGTATTTACACTTGGCCTGTTGGCCACTTCATGCGTCTTAATAAAACCACAAACCAATTTAACAATTATGGAAATTCCATTTACTCTTGGAAGTTCACTGCTTGCATTTCCTGAAACTTTTCAGTTAAACATACAATACAGAACTTTTTAAAACAAATTAATACTTGTAATAAGCAAGGATGTATTAAAATGATCAAAAGTGACATTATAGACATTTGGGTCATTGACAAATAAGTGTAAAAAAACAGTTTTTCAAATATTACAACATTTCCCATGTTTTATAGCGGTTGTACCGAATGACAAGTGTATGTGAAACATGAATTTTTCATATAGTTAAGAGAGAGTTAGTTACTTTGCTTCACAACCATATGGTCCTTTGCAGGTGTCTGAATGATGTTACATCCTATCACATGATACTGACCGCATGACTTGATCTAAAATGGTCCCTTTATATTGGTTACTCCAAATGACATCAAAAAAGTTCATTTTTCCGGACATTCTTTCTCATAACAAAGCACGACTTCTACATATAATTTTGATACCATTTTCCATGTTGATATATGATGTTATAAAATCATGCCAGAATAAAAATTATATACATTTATTACATTTTAAGATATTTTAATCACAAATGAAATGGCTGTATTGGCCTTTGGACTGTTAAACCAAATGACCTTTTGACACTTCAAAAACTTTAAAATACCTTTACATGTAGCAAAATATAATTAAAACCTTTTGGATTCAATAAAAGAGATCCAGTTGTACTACCTTACATACTTTGGATGTCATATCTTTGTTTTTTATTATTATTAAGGCCTTTGGACCAGTCACTTCATTGACCCATTTAAAATGTTACAAATGATTTCTATTTCATATAAATGCTGTTCTTTCAAAGAATCCAGAAAATATGCACAACCATTTTCAACTGTGATGATAATAAAAATGTTACTTGAGCATCAAATTAGCAAATTAGAATGATTTCTGAAGGATTATGTTAATAAACTATATTAATAAAAAGTTATTTTAAAATGAAATATTTCCAAATATTGTGGTTTATACTGCATTTTTGGATCAAATAAGAGAATAAGAGACTTCTTTGAAAAACAAAAATCCTTACCGACCCTAAACATTTTTTAATGGTAGTGTATAAATCATCTGAAGCACATAACCTGATACTCAGATAAACAAATGGACTGCATATAACTGCTTATAACACACTTACTAATTGATCTACAATAACTACAGATGCATATTACACAAAAATTCCTTTTGTCCAAAACACTACAAAAGAAAAAACAGCTTATATCAACTGAACGATCAGGACATCTTTAGATTGGCTATTGTGTAGTCAGTCTGAAAATACACTTTGTAAAGGAGCCAAGTCTGAGGACTAATGCCTGAAGCCAATAGGTGCAATGTTACAGCATGAACAACAGCAACTGACATCAGCAGATGGAGCTCCACAGGATTCACTCTCATTACCACCATGTACCACAGTTACACACAGAGTGTGAAGCATTGTGTGCAGACAAACGCTATGCAAAGGCAGTCAAGGTGATCTTATTTCTCTACTATCACAGTAAAAGCTCATTTAAGGCTACATGAGATAGCTTTGTATAAGGAACAAATGGAAATTTAAATCATTATTCACTGATGATTCTCCCCTTCACAGCAGCTCATGTGCAAGTTTGGTGAGTCGAGACACATTGTGCCAGCTTGGGATGAAGTTTCAATATATGGAAGTACAAATGAGTTTTGAGAACTATGTCAGAGAGGAAGATTTTTAGTGAATCCAAGTTAACTGAAATGACAGTTAAAACTAATGTAATATTAATAACCTCCTTCTCTAACAATATCATAAATAGTATGAATAACTCTGATTTGTCATTGATTAAGATTCTTATGTGTGATGACTGTTTGTGAAAGTCTCACCAATACGTGAGGTGATAGTCTCCAGGTCCGACAGGAAAGCAGGGATCTGCTGCAGTTGTTCCTGCAGCTCCAGCACTGCTCCTCGTCTCTTCTCCCAGTGTGCACACAGCATCACAATCTCCCCGTCCACCATCTGACAGACCACAGGGTTTAGTTACCATGGTTATAGCACCACAAATGAGTCAACTGAACAGAGTTAAATGTGTGAACTTACTTCCCCAGTCTTAGCACACTCTTTAGCCCGTTTATGAAGGGAGACCCAAGTGTCTTCATATCTGGTGAAGAAAAAAATCCCATACATTTTAAAAAACACAGTTATTACTACATTCATCGATTTCAGATATTTATCAAAATATTTCCTTGGATTCTATTGCTGACAACTTCACATCATTGACATTTCTGATATGGTTGTGTACAATAAAGAAAAGTAACTTGCCGACTGAGTAACTCGACTCCAGCAGAATATTCAGGAAGGTGCTCATCTCTTCTGGGAGAATATATGACATATATACACTTATATTGTGGGAAAATTTGGTCAGGTCCCAAGAGGAAAACAACTTATAAATCATACTAAATGATGTTTGAATTTAAAAAAAAAAAAGTTAAATGTTGCATAAAGTATTCTGTGAGTATTATTTTTAGGGGTAGGGTTAGAGGATAAAAAGATCATTAGCCAGTATTAAACCATTACGCCTGTGGAGAGTCTACAAAATGATTTAAAAACAAGTTTGTGTGTGCATGCTTGTGTATAAAAAACAGAGAGCACATTACCTTTGTTTTTTCTTTACTTTCACCTCCTTGGATTTGTCACTCAGGGTCTTGATTCTGAAAAGTTTTGAAATATGACACTGTAAAAATCCTAATAATACGCCTAGTTACAAAACTACTATTTTATTGTTTGGTGGTTACATTTATATGTTTTGGTTTGTTTGGTTTATTACTGTTATTGAAAACATGCACCCAGTGTCACTTGGAAATATTTAAATTTTCTTAAACATGTTTTATATGAGAAAATGTAATAAAACGTAGTAATGTTGTCTCGCCCATCACATGACAGTCAGCTGGAAGTTATTAGTACAATTCCAGATTGCGGTTGTTAGCATTCGGCTAACTTGACAGCACTGAACATCTCGTGTCCCTCTTCCTACCAATATACATTATTAAATACATTTTCTTTCTTTTAATACCAGGCAGCCTTTTTTTTTTTTTTTTTTGTGAATATTAAGACAAAAAAAAAACCACACTCTTGGCTGTAAAGTGAGATGATTAGCAGGCTAATTAGCTAGCATCAACTTCTCTGCTGTGGATACTCTCGAGAGGAAGCCAAAGCAGAAGTTGGGTCAATATAGTGTAAAACGTGTTCAGATTCTAATCTCAACATATTATTAAGACTCTGGAGTACAAAAGCAGCCAGGCAGCGCATACATACCCTGATGTGAAGTCCTGCTGCACCGTTTGCAGTCTCTCTTTGAAATTCTCAAACATGTCCTTGCGCTGCTTTAATTCCTCTACACAGGCTTGATGGATGACATTTAGGTTAGATATGTGTGTGCTTACAGTATTTGACGAGGGCTTCAGTCATCCTTTCTCAGAGGGCAATATCCTAATGTCCCGTTGTGGGCTTTGCTCCGTCGGACAATGTCTGCAGGACTACAGTAGCTGGCTTATTCATCCAGACAATGTTTAACGTTACCTCCTCGATACTCAACAATGGATCTGGATCACTGTATTAGTAACATCACATTCAATTTTTAACCAAAGTTTGAAAATGTCATTCAGCGTCGTCTGTCAGATAGCTGTACTAATGTGAGTCCTTCCTGTACTAGTTAAACACACGCCCCCTAACTGAGAGCGAAAGTGACAGAAGGGTTGTTCAGCAATTCTGATTCATTTTAGCGAATCGGTTCATTCGTGCGGTATATTTCAATGAACCGATTCTGAAAACGTATCACCAGTTCCCATTAGAATTTACAGTATATGTTCTAATTTTGATGGATTATGTCAGATAAAGTCAAATCACATTTATTTACATAGCGCTTAATATAATACAGACAGGGCCTAGTTTAAAGTGGCTTCACAGTCAAGAAAATAATCCTTTTACAGCACAGCGTTGCCCTCAGGCAACGGAAAGCCCTATGTTTAGTAAATTTTTCTTTAAATGATTACAACCATTAAAAAGGTCGAGAAAGTACCAAAGAATAGTCCAGTAAGGTGTGGGAGTCACTATCAAGCACCATTTAAAGGTGGGACATCCTGTTCTGACACATGGTCACAGGAGCACATGGTGTGAGAAGAAGGCAAGATTATTTGCTTTAGTAATCTTATTTAAAATGACATGAACTGTACATAAAAAATATGTGTGTATGAAGGTGTAGAGAAGCCTTTTGTCAGGTCAAAAAAAATTTTTATCAATAAAATGTTCCCAAATGAACCAAAAAATGATGTGGAATATTTTTTTTCATGTGCCATCAACATGTGTGCAGTAGAGGGATAACAGTGTTGATGCTGAAAAATTAATGCTCTACAGAGAGTGAAAGTGATGTTATGTGTAGCCAGCTATGGAGTCCCACACTTCTGTATTTCACCCATCCAAGTGCACACACACACCTGGAGCAGAGGCCAGACATGTTTGCTGCGGCACCCGGGGAGTGATTGGGAGTTAGTTGTGGGTAATGAGAGTGGAAGAGAGCGCTGTTCATTCACTCCCCCCACCTACATTTCCTGCCCGGTAACTCGAACCCGCAACCTTCAGGTTACAAGTCCGGCTCTCTAAACCAGGGGTAGGCAAGTTCGGTCCTAGAGAGCCGCTGTCCTGCAGAGTTTAACTCCAACCCTGAAAAAAAACTTTCACCTGCCTATAGCCTTACTAATGCTGAATAGCTTGATTAGCTTGTTTAGGTGTGTTTGATTAAGGTTGGAGCTAAACTCAGCAGGACAGCGGCTCTCTAGGACCGAACTTGCCTACCCCTGCTCTAACCATTTAGTGTAACAGTTAGAGAGTGTCATTCAGCTCAGTTCAGTTTAATGTTGATTCAATTAAATTCAATTACTGTAAATGTTGCAAAGGTAATCATTTATAAAGCTACTTTAATTTTAGCTTTAAAGCGGCTCTATAGAAGACAATAGTGCTCAATATCAACCAATAGTTACTCTCAAACAAAATTGTTGCTGCTTTACACACAATACATTATGGAATATCACATATATCACACATAGGCCTACAGTTTTTACTGTCATACTGTCTTTATGCTCATATTGTTGTATTGGTGTTGTAATATGCCCCTCATATTTGTTATTTGGATTGGTGCTACTTTTAATGTTATTTTGTCACTCGTTTTCCTGTATGTAAAGTAGTTATATTTAAAATGGTTTTATGTAAATTAGCACCAAGACCTGTGGAGAAATGCAATTTGTACACAAATGTTCGAATGACGATGTTACTTGCCTTGTTTGTTACAGACGCCTTTGTGAATCAGTTCGAATAAATCATTACAAAGAACCGGTTCAAAAGAACAATTCGCGAATCGGACATCAGATAACTGAGAGGCGGATCCAGAGCAGGGCTTCATAAACCTCCTCTCTGTTTTTTTCAATGGGGTACGAGTCAGCCTCGTGACTGAGCTACAGGTCGTTCTCTCCGCTATCCTGGACTGTGTTTGAAACAATAACTGCATTCACTATGTTATGCCACATAACTCGTCCGGACTCGGTGGTTCTGGAAGTGGAGGTGGACCCAAAAGCAAACGGAGAGGACATTCTCAATAAGGTGAGTGTCAAGAATTAACGAGTTGCTAAAGTTATTCAGTCATTCCTACATTAATACATGTGGACTAAGGCTCATTAGCATCATATACAAGACATAAAAGGCAATGGTTGCCATGCCAAATTACTGTATAGAACACACATTTTGGCTTTATCAATGTTTCATCAGTTGTTTAAAAATAATTACGTTTATTGTTTTAAATAGTTAACATAACAATAAATTATAAATAATTTTACCTAATTATTTTAGCCTCTTTATTGCAAAGTAAATGTAACAGTTAAATAACCTAACTATACAACTTTTTCTCATTCTTATGTTTCAGCAAATAACTGTGAATGCAGGTGTTCTCTCATACCACATTACCACTACAAAAGTCCCTCTTATGTAATATGTCTTGTCTTTCTAAAGGAGGAGGGTCCAAAGAGCCCAAGTCTCAGCATTCTCCAGTTAAAAGCACACATACTTATGCATGACAGAAAACGACCATTTAATGGTTTTGTTTTTAATTTACAGATATGCCGGAAAATGGGAATCATAGAGGTGGATTATTTTGGACTTCAGTTCACCGGTACAAAGGGAGAGATTTTATGGATGAATCTCAGAAACAGGGTTTCTCAACAAGTGGACTGCCTGTCTCCCTGCAGACTGAGGCTGCGAGTCAAGTTCTTTGTTGAGCCACATCTAATCCTGCAAGAACAAACCAGGTGAAGCTCTACCCAAGTGAATATAAGTTGTAATATTTTATCATAGTGCTCACATAAATATGCACAAAACATTATTTTTCCATTATTGAAAAAAAAAAAACAGGATCTGAATCTCTGAGGTTTCACATTTTTGCTCAGTCTGGAGAACTTGAGGCAAGTGGATGACAGTTCTGTTTTTTTAGTTTTTTTCATGAGCTCAAACAGGAAGCTGCTGCTTAAAGTGACAGCATGATTCAAAATGCTGTATGCCTCTGCGGTTTTGTGTTCTTACCTTTGTCCCACATCTCCATGCATCTTTCCATATAATATCTTTCTGACTCTGTGGCAGGGAGTTACCTGTGTTCATGTTTGCTCTTGAAACGGGCACTGTTTCAGTTAGGGAGTGCCTCATGTAAGCCTACTGGAGGCTTTTTGGAGGCTCGAATGTTTACAAATGCTCCCTAAAGTTCAAGAAAAGTAAGTGCTTTGAATACAATGGCAGTACAGTGTGTTCCCAGCTAGAGACTAGTGGAGCTGTTCAGTCACGTCTGATGAGGGCTGTTAGTGGGGGTGGGGAGGTGTCAGTATGTCTGATTCTGAGTTAAAATGTGTTGTAATGTGATTCTGCCTCTTACATAATCTTATACAATGGTGGGACAAGATCCAGTGCCCTCTCTGTCAGCCTTTGTTAGTCCTTCTCAGTCTTTAAATCCATGATTATGACAACAGATTAAGTATTATTAGTGGAGGCTGTGTACTTTATTGCTTTATATTGAAATACATATTGACTAATAGACTTATTGTATTTTTTGTGATGCAGAAACCATCTTAATACATCAATTGGCAATAGGTTTGATCTGCATTATTGTAATGTTTACAAAATGTATTATACTATTTTTTTCCCTTTTTTCACATGTACAAGTGATTTATGTCAGGTTATAAAAATATGTGCCAGAATTCACAAGTCTGCTTTTGTTACTAAAGTTCACTGGGTTTAGACCGCTGAGTTAACCTGGCTTCAAGCCAGCTCATTTTTTAGATAATATCAGTGGGCTGACAGTGCATGAACGTTTCTGTGAGATACAACTATATTATAATGTGACGACTGAAAAAAGCTTATATCTTCACAGTATTGTCACAAACAAATATCTCAATTAACCCTGTAAAGCCTAAATAATAGTGGATGGAACAGTTTATTGAAACTTTAGACAACATATAATTTTTTTTTTTTTAATGTTTTGTATCATATTTGATACAGCAGGCATTTGTGGCCCATACAGTATATGATATAGTGAGAATATGGTGCTCATACTTGTGGAGAAAAAAAAAACAGTGGTCCAAACTGAGCAAAAATGTGCAACTTGGTGCAGATGTTGTTATTTATATGGCCAAAAAGTAAAATGAAATTTTGATAAAATGCATATAAATATCAGTAGTCACTCTATATCCCCAGTAATGTGTAGTAGTCACTCTATATCCCCAGTAATGTGTCTTAGTAAGATTATATTTAAATGCATAGTTTTATAATCAGTGCTCTGTAGTTTTAATTGGGGGGGACAAAGCATATAATGCAATGCAATACAATGATGATTTGAGAGATGTACAAAATAAACGTTCCTTAAAAGCCTGTTATATCATATTTCTTACTTACATTTTGCATTATTTAAAAAAAAAATGTATACATAAACTTAAAGTTGCTTCAATCCAGTAAATGTTCATCTTTAGATATTTTTAACAATATAAAAGTTATTCTTATGAGGACTTTTACTTGCTAAAAAGTATGATCTATTGATCAGAGTGCAGAAAGCATGTAGAATATTGTTTTATGTTGATAATTTAGATGCCTTAGAAATTCAAATATCAAATATGATACAGTAGGATTATGAAGTGGAGTTCTGAAAGTTTCCTACTCCCTCAGGGCACTAAAGTTTGTACTGATGATTCAGCAAATTTCAGTCAGAAGCTGAAGCTTGCTTTATGATTATGTCCACATTTATAGGGTTTAAGGCAAACTAGACTATTTTTGCCTTTTTTCTTGCCTTTTTCTATGTCTATATTCTATAAATCATTTATTATATGAAAACAACTTAAAAAAATAAAATACATTAGTGTGTAAGTATATAGACTTGATTAATGTACTTCTTGTTCCTCATTGAATAGACTTCAGTATTTTGTTTCAAAATGTAGATTTACTCAATGTTTTCCTTGTATTTGCAGACATTTGTTTTTGATGCACGTGAAGGAGGAGCTTTTCAAAGGAAGCTTGCGATTGGACGCGGAGCAGGCGATCGAGCTCTGTGCACTACTGGCTCAGGCAGAGTTTGGAGATTACAAACATAATAGAGCCAAATACTGCTACTCCCAGATCTACGGTCAAGAGCCCAACCATGACACCATCAACAAGTAAGAACACTGGGAAGTCTATATTCTCAGTCAGAATAACATTTGTTCTTCCTCCAAATAACACTAATTATTCCTTTGAATGCAGTAGAATGAAAGAGGAAGTGATTTGGATAGTTCTGTGGAATAACAGTGGTGTCTTTCTTGTTTTTATAGTATTTTTTTGAGGCATAAGGCACTGGAGAGTATTAGTCAGGCTTCAGCCGAATATCAAGCCCTGCAGCTGGTTTCCTCTCTCAACTACTATGGCGTCGAGTGGCACTCTGCACGGGATTCTGAGGGACAGGATCTACTCATCGGGGTCGGACCAGAGGGCCTGTTTGTCTGCAAAACAGATTTCACCCCTGTTGAAAGGTACACACACACACACATATATATATATCTTAAATAAGAAATAATTATGTCATTTAGAGATTTAAAATAAATGTTTCTATACCATAATTTCTGATTAAAAATGTATCTTTTTTTTCAGAATCGTATATCCAGTCATTCAAATGGCCACTCAGTCTGGAAGGAATGTGTATGTGACCATCACAAAGGACAATGGGGACAGTGTGGTTCTCCTTTTTAAGTTCATCAGTCCCTGTGCTGCCAATGGACTGTATCGTGCTATCACGGAGATTCACGCTTTCTATAGGTGAATACTGTTTTAATTCTATTAGACTTACTTGAGTAAAGGGATTTCAAGTATTTACTGTTTCTGTTTATTCTGTTCAACCAGGGTTGTTCTAGCTTTGAATTTTTAATTTATTTCTATTTAGTTTTAAATTGAATGTTTTAAATGTATTTTAGTTTTTTTATTATTATTGTTTTAGTCATGGAAAAAAAACCCCCAGTTATGCTACTTTTTAACTTTATTTCAGCAAGCAAACATATTTTAATATCATTTTCATTTTAGTTTTTGTTAACAATAATTCAACTGTGTTTAATTACTGAATTTGCTTTAATTTTGAACTTAATGTAAAACAGACACTTTATGAGCTTCAATACATGATCAATACATACATTTTTAGAACAATTAACCAATTTTAAAACTATTTAATACACGTTTTATTTAACACAATTTGAACTTAACTCTTCAGGTGTGACACCGTAATGAGCACAGTGAAGATGCAATATAGCCGTGATTTCAAGGGTCACCTGGCGTCCCTCTTCCTCAACGAAAGCATTGACCTTGGTAAAAGGTACATCTTTGACATCCAGCGCACATCCAAAGAAGTGTATGACCGTGCCCGGCGAGCCCTGTTCAAAACAGGGATGGCTGTGAATGGATGTGAGAGCCCAAGAGACAGTTACAGTCACTCGCCGCTGAGACAGACAAATGGAGAAGTTGAAATGGAGAAGCGAATGTGCGTCGGCTGCAGGGAAACCCACATTCTGAAGGAAAAGCTCAAAATACTACAAGATGCCCTGACCTGTGCTCTGTGCTGCGAACAGGAGATCAATGCTGCTTTCTGTCCTTGTGGACACATGTTCTGCTGTTATAACTGCGCCAGCCAACTTCAGGTGATTGTTGCATCATTACTACAAGATTAGTGCCATTTAGAACTATATAAAATACATATATATGAATCACTAGCAATTATAAACAATATACTGCATACTCTCTAAGTACTATGTCCAATTCTATCCACACAGGCCATGTTAATCATAATATTAAACATAATAAAGTCTAAATATGACTGTACCATAACACATTTTTTTCCATATTTAATTAAAAAAATAAACACATATATGGTATGGAATTTCCTTTTGAATAAGCATTCAGCATATTCAACATTCATGACAAAATAAAATCAAAGTGTGATTTTCGCATGCTAAGAAATCGTCATCTAAATTGACCAGTTAAGTTAATGATTAAGAGAACTTACACTATTAGGTTTACATAACCTCTGGTTACCCTCCTAACATATTTCTAGACATGTGCCGTCAACCATTAGTGCCTGTTCAAGCTGTAGATCTTGATAATCAGACATTGTCGTTACGCAGCAGTCCTATGACCTTTTGATTTTCACCCTCTGACATCACAGAACTGTTATTTCAGTTCAGTGGTGCATGACTATATAGTTAAAACTGGTACATCACCTAACTGCGTAATTATGAACAATAAAGAAACAATATAGAGGTTTAGATAAGAAGAATTTGTTTGTATGTTAACATTTTACCTTCTTTTCTCTCTTATCAGTGTTGCCCAGTTTGCCGTTCAGAGGTGGACCGTGTTCAGCATGTCTATTTACCCACCTGTGCCAGTCTACTTGGCCTGGCAGAGGCAAAAACCACCACCTTCATTGTGCCCAGAGGGACTGCCATCTCAGAGGATTGTACCAATAAAGAAAATACCTGCCAGCTGTAGAATGGATAACATCTGCACAAAGGACATGGACACTATTGGCCACAGACTATTTTAGAAATACAGAAGAAATGTTATGATAAAATATTCAGTGGTTCTATTGAGTGAGCTGAACTGCACAGAGTGAGGCCGGCTATCTACAAGTACCTCAAAAAATTATGACTACTGCTAATCATACTGTTATTTTTCACAGTATGCACATTACAGGGATAAAAATGAATAAACCGTTTTACACTGGAGGTCATACAGAGAGGCAAATATTGTGCACGGCACACAGCAACATTTCCTTTTTTTATGTACTGTATCAGAACGTATGTTTTTTTAAGTAAATACAAATGTAGTTGTTAACACTCCATATCAACTATATTCTTTATCAGAAAAGATTTTTAAAGGTTTATTTTATATTTATCTCTATTTGTGTATGCAGTTTTATTGTACAAATATTTAAAACAATATATTTTGTATAATTACAAAATACTACTGCAGTATTCACAAAATAAGCCTTTGATGCACTATATTACAAAATGGTCCAAATAACAAAAGAGTTATATGTCCTTTTTTATAGTGACATGTATTTTATCTGTATCCAAACAGAATAAAGAGCTTTTACACACCTTTTAAAACCTGCCTGGTATTTTTATATTTGTTTTGTTGAATTCATTCTAGGGTGGCTTGTTAAACTGTAACACTAGACAGAGACACACACTTTTTTTCTCTTGATCCACACATATTTAGCTGTATTATATTTTTTTGTAAATATTCTAATCATATTTAAATGTTTGAACAAGCAAATATTGATGACAATAACAAATAACAATAACAAATCTCTCCAATAGAGGTCGAGTCTATGAACCTTGCTGTACAGTACAGAGTCCCATTGTAAAGTAATGAGACTCACATTTTGCACGTATAACTACCAATATACTGTACGTGCAACTACTGATATACTGTATGTGTTACAGTACTGATATGTACAATGTCTGACGTGTCAGAATTGATGGCAAAGGTTATAACTAATTTAAAGTTATCGTGATTCTGAAGTGGCTAGGCAAGTACAATAAAGTACAGTAAAGACAACAACTAAATAAGTAGAAAATACCTGACAGTGTTATGCTTCTTTACAGAGCATGGCCACATACAATTTCAAACTACTTTTATATGCTTTATACAAAACCTATAAATTGATATAGCCTACTGTACATTTTATACACACACACACACACACACACCTTAGAACGTTCATCAACAAATCAGTTTAGAGCACTCAACAGCCCCCATATATTGCACCTTTATTTTTATTATTTAAATACCATGGCTTTCCGTCTGTCCATCAGTGGTGATGTTTAACTTTTTAGGTGGCGAAAAGTCTTTATGAGTGAGTCATTGAATCATTAATTTAAACGATTCGTTCAAAAATACGGATTCATTCAGGAACGAGAGTGAACAGCATACTTGCATACTACTTTTACTTATTTCTGCCATATGAAGATGCCACAAATAAACTGTTAAAATGCAGTTCCGAATTCATTTATGAGTGAGTCAATTTATCAACCGATTCGTTTAAACACACTGCTTCACTTAGAATCAAAACAGGGCTACTGTTTGTTGCTCGGAGATACTCAGCGGTTAATTCTGACATTCGTTTCTCGTGGAGCAAAATTTGACCAATTAATTAAATGTAAGTTACTCAATATTTACTTCTTGTTTGTTGAAATGTTGTAAATTGTTCATACAACAGTGCTAAACAGCAAACGTGTGATGTTTCTTATTATAATATATTGTAGCCTATGCTTAATATGAATTTTATTTAGCTGAGAAAAGACATTATGATATAAGGTAGTAGTAAATGTTCAGGAAATATAAACAGTTCCTCATTGCCCTATCTCTACTGCCCCAGATTGGGACAGTCTGTCAGCTGCAAGCCTGGAACAAGGTACAGAATGTTCTATATGAAGAAAACTGCTATGCATTAACTATATGCTTACAGACAAACCAATAGCCCAAAGTTCATAACTCTTGCACAATTTAGCCTGAGTCACAGGCTTTTTTCATGTTACTTCTGGTTCCAGCTTGACATCTACTTTTGAGAACGTGTGTTCACATGTGTTATGTATTGGATGGCTGGAGTATTATATAAGGTAGGCCTGTCACGTCTACCAGAAGCTTATAGTGTTCATATATGAGCTGTGACATGGGGAAAACAATAGTTTTATTGAAAGTCACTCCTCTTAAGGTAAATGCTTAGTCCTGTATCAATCTTTTAGCATCTTTTCCCACACCATGTGCATGTATTGGAATTTATAGAGTATGTGCAGTCAGAATGCCAATATCTCAGGAGGCTTTCTATAGGGGTCAACCACCACCTTGTCTTTGCCATTGAATAATTCAAGGCATCTATATGTGGCCTGACAGTCAAAACTTCTAACTTGTTTCAGTTAATTTCAGGTTTACCGTCTCAGATAAAATATCAGTTCATCAAAGGAAAGAGTCAAGTAAAATTGGCACAGTATTTTATTAGAGTGATTATACAGATACAATAGATTTGTACTATACAGGAAGTTATTGACACATTCGCCAAAAGTCGAGTCCGATGTTCCTTTCCATTTCACAAAAATCAAAACAGCTACAAAAACTTGCAAGCACCACCAAAGAAATGATCACTGACTTCACTGAACAGTCTTGGATGCTCTGTTCACATAAACACACCACAGTTAGAAAAGTTGAGGTTGACTTCTGTCTTAATTGCTTTTTGTCAGTTTGTAGAAAAAGAGCTTTTCAAAGAATGAGAAAAATATCACAGGTACAACGAATCACACAAATATAGTCATTTACATCGAATATATAAGAAAATGAGAAATTAGTTATGTGCTTTTTTCTTCTTTTTTTTTAAAGATAAGTGTCACTCTGGCGATTGAGGTTACCGGGAGGTAAAAGATCTAGAACTTCCTTTACAATAATATTTTTAAAAGACAAACAATGGGATCAGTGACTGTGTATGTTGTAGGTCAATCTCTAGATGTCAAGTTTGGTCTTTCAACCCTTAATGAGGCCTTGTGGTATTGCTAGAGCTAATCCTGGCTATGGACCATTGAGGCATATGCATACAACAAATTCTGACTGTCTTTGGACAGCCTTATAAAGCCATATTGTTAATGCCCAACCTTGTACATACACCAGACTGTTTTATTTTTTCATATGAACACATTTTCAATAGCAAGCATGTGAGCTACACTCACAACACGTCATCATGCTAGTTAAAGTTAGCCTTGTTTATACATTGGGTGCATGTACAGTGATGGGCTGTAGAGGGCGCAATAGTCAGCCAGTGACTTCCCATGAGTCATAGCACTGGAGCTAAAATGAACTCCAGTTCAGTTTCATTTGTAACATTGTTACTGTTCGTAACTCAGTGTTTTTGCAAAATACAGGAACAGAAACAGTCTTCGGGCCAGTTTCTCAACCTGAGAATTCAGTTTGACTGTAAATCGCTATTACGCTTTTATGCCTTCAAGTGGTTGACAGCCTTCTTTTTAAACGAAAAAAGTTTTTTGTTTTTTTTTTGTGATGCAGATGATAATAAATCACTGTTAGGTTGAAACAGAAAAACACACTCTGGATAAAAACGTTGCCAGCAGTGTTGAAACCTGACTGTCTTCAATGAAGTTATCCACACAGTGCACAAACACACTGAGGTTTAAATGTACATAGCTACACAGGAAAAAAGAGAGAAAAGAGAGAGAACAATGATACATATGAAACAAACAACAATCCAAAAACATTGACACTTTCGTAATGGTTTCTAGTCTATTGTCATAGCACTGAGTTTTCTACTGCCTTACCAATATCACCATTACAATAGACTGTATTGAACAAATTGTAGCTATGTGAGGCTACTAATCAACCATCCCTTTCATTTCTCTTTCATTGTCCTCTCTCTTCAAAAGTGCATAAATTCCAAATCCAAATTGGACTGAATGTGCAATCAAGCATTACGTCTACAATATGAGGTCTATTGTGATTCCATCTGAATATAATTCTAGACACAACAATACCTTTTCTTAAGTCAGTCAACAAAATGACTTGAGTAAAAATCTTACACTCATGACCACACATATCAAAATGTATAGTTTTTAGGTGACCTACAGAGCTGGCAATGTTAACCATAAGACTAAAATGTCTACTTGTGCAAATAGCAATTTTTTTATATGTATTCCAAGATTTTTTCTGTATTTATAACAGCAGTCAGTGGAGTTAGATAAGAATTATTTTGTGGAAAAAAAAAATATGAAGACAATCCCATGAGGCTTTTATTTATGGAATATAGCAATTAGATTTGTCATATAAAAAACTTTGTCTTATTACATTATTTGTAATTTGTCATTGCAGTGTACTAAATTAATTCCTTTAAATTTGTTTAGCATGACCAGCACAGCAAAGGTAAAGACACAGAGAAAATAGATAATGTCTCAACATTCATCATTTCTTTTTTTCTTTTTTCCTCTCTCTCTCTTTCTGCAGAGAACATACAAAGACTTTCCATGTTTAGGCCATTAGTGGCATACTGGTAATTATGAAGAAATCTACATTTTTAAAAGAGACCCACTGAGGCTGACATACATTAGTCTGAGTAGTAAATTTAATTTGATGCAAACAAAAATTAGACTGTGAGGGATTGAAGTATAATCCATTCAAATCATGTCTAATTTCCACAAACCATATTTTCCCATTTTTGCCCATTGGAAACTTTGATTTCCAATAGCAGAACTGATTGAACAAAGCATAGCATTCTCCTTTGACTCACTGATTCTTGCAAATTAAATTATTATATCTGGATACATTTTATTTATATAATAACTTCATTCGATGCTAAATGTCTTATATTAATAAGTTTTGATACAAAAAGGCCATTTCTATTTGGGATAAACCTGTGAAATTTTGCTTGTTTTAAACATCAAGAATGCGGCGTTGATTTAGTTTTCAATGTATGGTGATTATATTGTGTCTTTAACAGAGAGTTCATTATTGCAGCTGGACTGAGAAAGACCCACAATACTTAAAATTGTGAAAAGAAGACATCAGTAATTTAAAAATACTAAATGAGAAGCACTTTTCACATAAAATCGATAGTAATGCACAAAATGACTAACAGCTCTCAAAACTGCCTGTTGCTGTAGTAACAAAACAGAAGTCGGAACATTTCCATCCTTTCATTCATTCAACTTCCCTTAACCTTTCTTTTAAAGTGCAAATTCTGACTTGAGCGGAGACTTCTATACATATAGCCAGTTTGACAATGTGATGTTAGCGCTTTCTCACTCACCGATCCGATCAGGCAATCTGATTATATGTTAAATGCACATATGAGGTATGTGAAAGCTCAGTATTGCATATCTAGAAGACTATCAGCAATTGAATTAAAATATAAGGGTAAAACATTCAATGTATCTTGATGCTATACTTGACCTAGATCTGATTCAAAGTAGTCACTTGAGCAAAGCCTGTCATTCTCAGCTGACATATAAGCACAGGATTATGGGGGCAGTAACAAGTGGAAGGTAGCTTCTGTCGAGATAATCGTGCTCGCACAACTCCTCAATATCATTTGTAATCATACTCACACAAATGTCATATCTCACTGTTCACCTTTTGCCATCACTCCTCGTAACAGTCCTTATCCATTCAAGGCCCTGATTATGAATGAATTCAGTAAACACAACAATAAACTAAATTAGACACTAAATGTGTAGCAAGCTGAGAAAGAAAATGGTCAGACATTGCAATATACAACACAAAATTGTCATTTCCAGCTGATTTAAAAGGAAAGTCTAAAGATTAATATTACATATGATACGACTCAAATGATCACACACATTCTTGCGTAAAAAGATATAACATTACAGTAACCTGGATATGAATGTCATAGGAAAGCAACACAAAGTAACAAAAAGAGAATCTGCTCTTCCTTGTCCCTCCTTGAGTCCATGGCAGTGATGGGGAAATTTTTGTGAGTTTTTGTGGTTGAAGAAAAAGCATTTTCTTGGGCACCAAGCAAAAGCAAATTTTATTCAGTTGGATCAACTTTATGTGATTTCTCAAATTAATCAAGTAAGGCTAATGAATGTATTTCTTGGTTAGAAATCAACTCCCTATCACTGCTCTATGGTGTTCAGAAGGCCCTCAGCAACCTGTGCTGGAGCGGCCCTCAATGTTGACCTTCAGCTGATGTGGGAGGCAGGAAAATTTGGGTAAAATCTGAGGGTCCTCTTGCGACCTCCACATTTCTCCTTTCTCTGGGGCAGACCATCTCCTCTTGCGGCTAACTGCTCTCTCTGCACTAGACGTGTATGTTTTTTCTGCCTGGTTGTTTAGGTTCACCAGTGTTTGAGGGTTTATGCCCCCATTCTCTGAGAGGGTCAACACATTTCTTTGGTTGGAAGTCTCAACCAGTGTTCCTTCAACACTATTCTCCACTCTTGATGTAATTTTGTGTCCTTTCTTAAGATCCTCCATTTGGGTTGGTCTTTCCTCAATGGGCCCATTGTTTTTGGCTGCTTTCAAAGGGTTGTTGTGTTTCATCACAGACTCTGAAAAATCATTTTTCTTTTGAAAGCTATTTTTTAGGCTTTTAAGGGTGAGAGAGATACAAACATCACCCACAGAGAGTTTGGCACAGGATAGCGCTAGCAACTGGGTGGTGCGGTCAGGGCAGCAGGATGACCAGCCTTGACCAAACACGAAGAAAGGGTATTCCACCAGGACTTCAACACACACCTAAAACAGAGAAAACCAAAATGATATTTTAGTTCCAAAGGTTCATTCAGCACTACAGAAGATTACCGCTAACATGGTATTTGAGTTTGATTTCAAAAGAAACTGACTCACCTGGGCTTTGTTCTCTCCCACCGAGAACTGTATGATGACAGCATTGGGTGTACGGCTGCACTCTATGCGCTCTACAGTGCTGGAGTCAATCTTCAGTTCTCCACTCACCTCTGCACTTTGCACAAAGTCCTCTGTCCGCAGATCCTCCACGCGCTTCAGCTCACCGTCTGCCAACTGGATAATAGAGCCCTTCATGAAGAATGGTGGTAGGCCTGCTGATGGTGATGATGGTGAGCTGTGAGGACTTGTAGATGTTGGAGGTGTTACAGGGACTGGAGATCCCACTACACTGGCTGAAAGAACAGGCAGCTGTATTTGGGTTGGACTTGGCATGGCACAGGGGGTATGACCTCCATCAGACCCAGTGATGTCTTTACCATTGGCTAGGACTGAAGATGCAGCTGCAGGTGGGGATGTATTAATAAAGGTCTGAGGCAGAGCTGTTGATGCATTGGCTACACTAGGGATGACAGAACAGTGGGTGACCTCTGGCTCAGCAGTAGATGGATTGATGTTAGTGGCACTAACCGGAATGAGCAAGGAGGGGTTGCCTGAGATCACCACGTGCTGTGGCAGGTTGCTCTGATAACCAGTTACTGCTTGCTGGGGTCCACCAGAAGCACTGGTGATGTAGCCAATAATTGGGAGCTGTGTGGCAGGGTAAAGGCTGGTGGAAAGCTCCTGTTGGGGAGTGTTGTGAGGAGCCTGCAGGAGTGTGTGGGGGGAGATTGTGGAGGCCGGAGAAACTTGGCTGTCTGAGGACACTCTGGACATTGGCTTGCCTAGGCATATTCCTCCTCTCTCAGCCAGATGCAAAGATGAGTGGTCCTTACCCAAGATACTTTGGAGCTCAGAGTTGCTGTTTGCTGCAAGGTGGCTACTGGATACCAACATCAGCGATGTCTGCAGTCCTGCTCTGTCATGAGTGCTATAGTCTGCTGGGAGCAAAACCTGAGCTTGGGTCTGGAGGCCTAGGTTATGAGTTTGCTTGTGGCTCTGGTCACCTTCTGGTCGGCTAGAGATCCCTTTGGCCATAGTAGTACTGTGCTTGACCACTGTAACCTCTCCTAGTGCACCATTTTGCACCTCTCTGGGATGGGAGTCCGGCTGCTTTGCAATGAAGCCATCAGTGTAATGTAGAACCACTTGAGAAGGGGTGAGAGCCAAGGCATGAGGGGCAAGGACAGTTGAGTGTGGATGGATTTGAAGGGG
Organism: Hypophthalmichthys molitrix; assembly: GCA_037950675.1. Taxonomy (NCBI): domain Eukaryota; kingdom Metazoa; phylum Chordata; class Actinopteri; order Cypriniformes; family Xenocyprididae; genus Hypophthalmichthys; species Hypophthalmichthys molitrix. Next base: position 24,846,470 of record CM075507.1, on the reverse strand, counting down.
CAGTTGGACAGAGGGGGAGGAAACTGTCAAACCCAAAGGAGCACTCTCTACCTGAATGCATTGACTGTGGGAAACATTTGATATAGAAGAAATCACATGATGATTCTGTGAATCAAGGCTGGATGCTTGGGAGATGACAGCTGTTGTGGCCAAGACCTCTTGCGGTGTCCTCCGTGGCTGTGTTGGACTGGTTGTGGACGGCACAATCTGTGAAGAGATATAACTTGTATAGGGCCCTATGAGCTGGAGATTGGGGGGAAGTTGTGTGTATTGGACAGAGCCTATGGTTTGAGGAAGGCTTGTGGAGAGAACCGTAGGATTTGCTGTTAGCACGGTAGGCCCCGAGAAGACTCCTCTGTATGTGGAGCTATTGGAAGAGAAAGAAAAGCCAGCAGATGTAGTAGCTGGAGGATATTCCGTCACCACAGTGAGAGCCTTATTTGATGGTGGGGGGCTGTCAGGCTCAGCACTGTTGCACTGTGATGGGCCTGCATTGTTGGGGATGTGGGCCATGCTAGCCATGGTAGCAACACTGGCTAGCCAAGCCAAATTCTCTCCACTCTGGCTCTCACTAACAGCAGCTGACACCAGCACCTGCTTCTCCTCCAGAGCTAAAATCTCCCGCTTCTTCGGCGGAAGGCACTCATTACAGCGCTCCTGGTTAGACTTCATGGTCTTGGAGCTTGTCCTGTATTTTAACCCACACGTCTTGATCAGGATTTTTTAGAGTGCAAAGTAGAACTCAGTTGTCAAGATTTTCATTGTTCTATTACTTTGCTCCGTTTTTATCATAGTCTTGACCATTGTCAGGACACTTGTAATAAAAGGTTCCTTGTGCTTCATGTGGAATCATCTCTCACTGATGGTAATAAGTCCGTACCTTCATCAGACAGAAAAAAACAAAAACAAAAATGAGAAACTGTATCCTTTATGCACTGCCTTTGATTCTATGAAACTAGCTCAAACCTATCTGCCTAAAAGTAGCATATTTTTGACCTTTAAAAACATCCATTCAGTTAAGAGTGCCAAAGAAATAGTTTGAAATGGCACATACTTGAATTTGTTTAGCAACCAACATTTTTTACTTAATTTGCTAATAGCAGGGGCTAACTGGTCCATGCTAACCTAATTTCTACTGACCACTTTGACTTCCTTTTCACTTCCATGTATTAGCAGTGCAAACCACACTTTATCAGTTTAGTGAAAAAGACAACATCAATGTGTTCATTCAGTGAGTAGAATGGTAATGCACTTTGAGTAATGCTCACATTATTTTATTCAAGTGATAAGTAGTTCTATCAGGGACTACAGAGACTCCATCATCAAATGTGAATCCAAATCCTCCTCATGCTTCAAGGGCTCAAGCTCATAATGTTTGCATATACATACAGTCCATCTACATACATCAATGAGGATAAAGAGTGCACAGGGTGCAAACTTAACATGCAGAGAGAGTGTGTGGACAGAAAAAAGTTGAAGGAAGAGAGAGAAAGAAAGAGAGAATACTGGCTCTCCTGACCCACATTGAGCTCTGCCTGCACGCGAGCATGGTTATTGAGTTAGAGTGTAACAGTGGAGAAGACAGAGAGAGAGAGAGAGAGAGAGAGTGCGGGAGGGGGGAACAGAGGGAGGGAGAGATCCCTTCACCACAGTAGATCTGCACCAATCACTGTCCTACTTTCCCCTGCTACAGCTTACACCACACACAGCCATTAAATGCTTCACTCTATTGTACACAGAGCACAATACGCACACGTACACATCAGCATATCCATTGGACTGATACGCACTTATGCATATGTGATTTGGTGCAGAGTGCTCATGTATCAAAGAACAATAGAATGGTAGTGATCACACAGATCAGTTTTACACTGTTACAACATAACAAAAATACATTAAAGACATATAACTGCATTCCCCTGTATCATTTCATGCAATCACAGGGATCTATAACAAACATTTTTGTGACACGTCCTAACTGGAGGAAAAATACAAAAATTCACGATGCAGGCAGACAATATTGTTTACCATTAACCTCACCAGAAAGACAGTCATTTGTACGATAGTACAAATGCTTTAATGAGAGATTGAATCTGTGGATATCAAGTCCAATCGACCTTAGAGGTATTATAAGAATTCTGAATGTAATGTTTGAATGGGCTTTGTGTTTCCAAGATGTACTACAGCCTTTAGTAAACATTCATGCATAAGCTTGCTGGATCCTTGTATATACTGTTAATGGAGAAATTATATTACAGCTTAGAGGAGAACTTGGGAGGTAAATTTGTAAGAAAGTTTCAAGAATACTTATATTTCGCATATTATTTATGTGTGTCTGTAGGTGCGTATGCACTACTTCTTTCTTACTGGGTGTCATATTTGGCTGTCTATTTGCAGGGAGTTTCAAAGAACACTACTGAAATACACCCACAATTCAAAATAGCTAACTCAAACTAAGCCTGCAAGGCAATACAGCTGCACAGACATAAAAGTGATGCTTCATTACTGTTTTCTTTCTGCTTTCAGTGCCACAGAGCTGTAGTCCATGACAACAACAGATGGATTTTCTATTGAAAGAACCTCAATGAGACATTGACCACTAAATTGAGCTGACTATATTTTATATCCCTTAATCCTACATTTAACCCTCAGAAACTTTTTTTAGAGTATCATTAAGACATTGCTTAATTGCTTAAATAAATGATAGTAGGTGATTTCAGTTATAGGCTTTACTATCCTTACAGGGACGTCTAGTCCTCAAAATGTAGGCAAAACCTGACCCACACACATGCTTGCACACACTAGATTACAGTGTGGCTGGCCAAAGAGCCAGAAAGATTAACAACTTGCAGTATCCTTCTAGTAATTTAACAGCAGATCTCATGCTCTGCAGCCCCGCTGCAGTTCAAATGTCATCAAAGCAACATACTATTCACACCAATAAACCCATGCAAAAACATCAACACACTAATAAAAGCGATGTTAATGGAAGATCTCTGAGTAATCGGCAGAAAACAAAGACTTCAGAATGTAAATAATCCCATTTCGCATTATCTGCCACACAAACATGTAGTCACATAATTTTGCTATGTACTGTAACACAAGTTATTTCTATGCATGCAAAATCTTCAGGAACACATTACTTGCATGGTGCTGTGACACCTTTTTCAATGATGTCATCTCAGAGATGACTGAACCAGTACCAATGATTATGTATACAAACACAAACATAACTTCTCTAAAATGAAACGTTCTTCTTTCCTCAAAAAACATCTACCCATCTACTCAAAGGATTTTCACTCATGTCCATTTAGCGCCCGTAAGCAGCTCCTTTCTGCACTTAACGACCTTTAATATGGGCGCCTGTCCCTTTAAGAGGCAGTCTAGGGAGTCCTAAGCTAGACATGAATCCAAACAGAGCTGTTGCTGCCTTTACAATGACTAAAGCCTGTTTCTCTACTCTCTCCCTACAAGCAAAAGAGCACAACATACAGATTAACACTGAAACATTTGCACAGAATTGCAATTGTTTCTGCAAAGCTTATGGTTATTAGCTATAATAATACAATAATTTCTCAGATGCATGCACATTATATTTCCTTCTCTTTTTGGAATAAAAGAATAATGTGTGCAATAAGCATGCATGATTCAAAACCAATCAAACATTTCCTCTAGGAGTGATGCCTTACCTTTCTTTATAGGGGAGCCTTTAACAACTCTCTCTCTCTCTCTCTCTCTCTCTGCACTACGAGTGTAACTCACTCTACCCACTGGCAAGCTGTCCTTTGTCCAGGTTTAGCTCTGCTATCAGGTCACACATGCAGTCCTCTGATTTATGTCTTCTTCCATGTCCAATGTTCCCCCCTGCCTTTACTCTCTTCCACTTCCTTCGACAATTGCTCGGTGGGCCGAGGGTGAAGGAAGTCCCCTTGTCTGCGCTGTTTCACTAGCCCTACGTGTGAGAGCTACAGCGTATGTTATGCAAGGCAAACTGACTGCCAGCTCTCTCTCTCTCTCTCTCTCTCTCTTTTTGCTCTTCACACATACACACACAGTGCTCTAGAGAACACGGCTCCTCCTCCCCCAGTCAGCCTCAGCAGCCTCATCAGGTATTCATTCAAAAAACACACTCCACTTGGCAGGGCGCCCAGACTACGCACACACGGAGAGAGGGAGAGTGAGAGGGAGGGACAGGGAGAGGGAGAAGGAAAGGGAAGGGAGGGAGGAAGAAAAATTGTGAGCAAGGGACTGAGCACACTTGAAGAAACACGTACCCTCACGTAGACCACTGCACTCGTGAGCAACACAAACACACCACAGACCATGAAATTCTCTTGAGAGAGTCTTTGTGAGGGTTTCTATGTGTTTTCTCGCTTTCTGTCTACAACTAATTAGTTTCTCTCAGTGGAAAACTAATTTAGTGCCTCACCACCATTACATGTGATGAGAGTAAGCACATTTGCATTGAGCTATAAGCCTGCCCTGAAATAAACCCAAAACGTTTCCCTATGATTCCCACTTGGTAATTTCTTTGGAAACCGATGATGATACAGGAAATGTTGCAGGGAGGTTTTGTGCGATAACTTAAAGCAATTAGGCACAGAGAACCATTGTAGCATGTATACTAAATGTTTCATTTTTCATTATCATATAGCCTACAGACATCCAGAATTTCACAATTACTGACATATTTGACTCAAAGGCCACCCATAGTTTAACACTATATTCAAAGGTCCCCTATTAAATATACAAGTATACAAGAATACACCAAAACAGGCATATATTATTATAATGCAAAACTCATACACACACCTACATAAGCACATATACAAACATAGAAACTCATATGTCTCCCACATTAAGCATGCAAAGTAGTTGCAGTTCACCCTCAGGGGGGAACCACATGCAAATACATAGTCAAAAATGTTATCTTTGTACACAACCTTGAGAAGATCTGAAAACACCCTGTGTTTGAAACATGTGCTGTCAACAAGGAGAAATGCTGGGAACATAAAAAAGCCATCAGCAATATGTAACCTCTAATATTAGCCTGGCCTGGTTTACTCTCTCTGAGCAGATCCCAGCACTGCATTGGGTATGTTTGCCAAGCCACAGACAGATGCAAAGGTACCATATAGCATTTAAAAGGACAAAAGATCCTCTTTGGACAACACAACACACTAAACATAGACTTCTCAAAGCCAATAATTCACCCACAAATGAACATCTCTCAGTGTGTCGTCTTCTTGAACTTGACATAATGAGGAATCCTAATCTTTTTTTGTGTCCCTAATATCAAAGTTTTAGAATCTTAAACATTTACTAAATATTATAAGTATGCATGAGTAAAACACACATGTGAAATTTAATTGACCTAATTCCATATACACTGTATACACTCTTAAAACAGATGTGTTAAAAACAACACATCCTGTGTTAGATCTTAACACACCCCTGTGTCTAGTTAAGGACAACACATTTTGTGTTACTTTTAACTCAAACATGTGTTATTCCTGCTCATTTTCTACACACTAATGTGTTATATTTACACAATTTGTGTCAATTATGTACACAAAATGACACAAAATGTGTCACAAAAAATAACACAAAAAATGTGTTATTAATTAACACATCTTTTTTGATAGTGTATATACTGTTCAAAAGTATGGGATCAGTAAGATTTTTTATAAAGAAATTAATACTTTTAATCAGCAAGGATGCATTAAATTGATCAAAAGTGACAGTAAATATATGATTCAAAAGATTTCTGTTTTGGAATTTTATTCATCAAAGAATCCTGAAAGGAAATGTATCACAGTTTCCACTTAAATATTAAGCATCAACTGTTCTAAGACAATTCTATCCATTATTATTTTCTCTTGTCAGAGGCAACAGGCGTCCGGCAGCTTCAGCTGAGACTGTTAGGACGACTCAGAGAATACCTGTACTGTTTTTACTCTTGATGGCTCAGCGTCTAAAACTACAAAGCCCTACAGAGAGACGGTCTTTGATATCTCCATTCCTTCTAATAGCAGGAGATTTTGGGAGAGTTGCTATGTTACTGTTTGTCGAGGTATTGCCTTAACCAGTCACTGGGGAGATGAGATGAAAGAGCAATGAAGTGTTCTGTCTCGGCTGCTAGTCTTAGTTTCTCTGTTTCTGTATTCTTCTTCTTCTCCTCCTCCTTTTTCTTCTTCTTCTTCTTATTTTTCTAGTTTTGCCCTCTCTCAGGTCTCATAAAACTCAGATTAAACAGAGTTGTGTTGAAAGTGCTTTATAAATAAAGAAATAATAAAATAAATAATAGATAACTACAGTAAAAGAAAAGTTGGATGCACCACAAAGAGGAAATGTACTCACAATGGTCCATGATCAGGTCCATTTTCTTCTCACAGACATCCAGTCACTTTTGCAAACCCCAGGAGCAAAACAATATTCCATAATAACATAATTACTGTTCTGTTTGCTGTATTAAGTACTGACACCTGTTCAGTATTCACACTGAAAGAAGGTTCACCCTATAGAACTTTGCTGAAATTTGTCAGAGATAGTGAGACATGTCCTAACATGTCCAGACATGTATAAGCGGGACAGGACTCATTCTGACATATGGACTTTGCAGGCAGTGGACACAATCTAACATAAGATATTATGTAGAGGACCAACTTAGTACAGAATATAGGGTTGCAGATTTTAGAACATAAATAAATGATGTTATAGTGTTCAAAAGGAAGGAGTGTTTTCTTGTTTGCATAGAAAGATTTAAGACATTTGAAATTATTTTGTATGGAATATTTCCAATTCAAAGCCAGCATAGATAATTGTGAGATATGTCATTTATTCAAATAATAGTTATTTGTGGTAATCCACTTGGATTTAGCAAGACTAGCCTTGCACAATCTAAACGCAATCTTGACAATCAGTTTTAGAGATATCAGTCTCTTCCTATTCCTGTAGATAGGAGCTATTTTTGTAGGGATGTTGCCAAAATGGCCACTGAGTGAACTGATTTCCCTTTAAATGGACTTTTCTAACAGAAAAGGCATCCAGTGATCTGTACACACTTCGAACTGGAAAGTCCCTTGGTTTAGTAGGTACTATGACATCTTTGAGCATGTGGGAAGATTATGCAAGGACCTGTGTTGCCGAGGTAACAAGGACAGGGTCTACAAATGTCTCAAGGCTTCAACCTTGAGAATTTTTCTTTGAGTCATGTGTTATGTGAATGTCTATGTATGCATGTGAACATAAATGCTTTTATAGATTTTACCTTTTAACACTTTTTGTGTCCAGCAAAAATTGTTGCACCTCTAAATCAATGGGCATTACAAGCAGACACTCAAGGAATAAATAGTTTTCATATTTGGATTAATAATGGACAATATGTTCAGGACATTTTGGTGTGCTTGCATGGCCCAACTAATTGCAAAACAAATGAGCTAAGTCACAAAGTTTGTTTAACTGCAAACAAAAATATTATATAATCAAATATTTGTAGTACGATCTTGCAGGTACAACATTGATTTAACTTTGTTGTCATTTACTCACCCTCACGTCATTCCAAACCTTTATGACTTTTTTTTTATTCTGCAGAACAAAACAGGATATTTCGAAAAATGTCTGTGTTTTTTCCCCCCCAACACAATGAAAGCCAATGAAAGCCAATGGTGTCCAATGTTGTTTGGACCCCTGACTCATAAATCTTCTGTTGTGTTCCACAGAAGAAAGAAAGGCATACAGGTTTGGAATGGCATGAAGGTAAGTAAATGATGACAGAACTTTCACTTTTAGATGAATTATCGCTTTCAAGTACTCCATTGACTTAAACAGAGCCGGCCACAATAACAGACAGCCAAATCTTTGTGAAAGTAAAATGTTTTTCCATGTCTTTCAGAGCCAGCATTTCAAACACTAAGCCAAAAATAGCCCTGGCCTACACACTTCTGCTGAGAATACAACACAAGGAGCGAAGACAAGAATGGTTGAAGGAGCAGCTCAACCACTTTACAAGCACAGACATGAAGAACATCATCTTTGTTTTCTTTAAACATTGCCAAGGGGTTAAGGAGGGCAACGTTCAGTGGTCAAAAGTGCTGAATGCATAATAAAAGTGAAAACCCAGACTGGCCACTAGATATTTGAGGCTTCCAGTAAGGAATGCAATAACATTCTCTTTATCAGACTCTCAAAAGGCTTAATACTAAGGGCAAAGGAGGGGCACTGCAGCCTCAATAGTGGTTTTGGCAGCCTAACAGAGAGAGAAAACACACAAACAGCAATTATAAAACCAAGCTATTATAAAGCCATTACTAGAGTATCCATCTCTAATCACTGTCACTGCTTTGCCGCAACAGTACTGGAAAATGGTTTACTCTAGGCAACATTATTTTTATAGACCAGAGGTGCCCAAATTTTTAACAAATATCAAACCTGATTGAGGCCTGTGGGCCAAAAATAAATGTTGCATATGTCCAACTATATGTTTAATAAATGTACATTTTTATGTACATATATTCTCTTCATTTCAATGCAAAATAATATGCACTGAAATGTGAAATGGCATAGTGGGCCAAATCATGAGATGCCCAAACCTGGTGGGTCCTGGTTTAGCCACATCTGCTATAGACAGATTCATTCATGAGCTTGGCAAACAACTACTACAATGCATTCAAAATGAAGCCACTTTGTAATTCAGTTCTAAGTTATGCTGTCTTATTTGTAAAATACAATGAATACTCTTCAGGTTTTTTGATGCGAAAAATCTTGTTTGACAAAAAAACCCCTAGTGAAATGTGAATTGGCCACTCTTTCCAAAGAGGAAAATCTCGATTTCTCCCAGTTATTCCGCACAGTTTCCCCTTCAGAAGTTCCTGGTTTTGTGAATTTGTCGGGATTTAATTGTTTGGCAAACTCTGATACTGTTGCCGGGCAGACACTTTCCCTTTTGTACAGCTTGACTGAGTTCACTAGCTGAATGAATGTGGACCAGATTCAAGAATGCCTCGTGTCAACAAATGTTCATTCAAACATTTGTGGTCAGTAATGATTAAGACCATAAGGTCAAGAAAATTATCTAGTGGTCACTTTTTCCAAACCTACAAGCACAACTTTCCAGTGAAATGGACTATTTGAATATGTTAATTCAATCGTTCTGTTTAGCCAAGCTCTTTACCTCAGTCCCCTATAATCTTGTAACCTATCTTTCACAATACTGTTAGCTTTGGCAAGCTATGAATCCTTTGATTTACAAGCAGCTGCAACTAAATAAAGCCCCCACTCAGACTTCAGTTAATTAATATTTAATTACAAGCTTAAATAAAATCATCACATAACAGACAGAGAGTCCAGCGTATAGACATTGAAAATAGACATGTTTTGCTGCATTTCCCACAGTGTTGCTACCAAATCGGTCCCCTTTGAGATTAAACCCCCATCCATTCCCATCTCAGCACCTTCCGTTATAATGGACATTGAAGTCTCCATTCTCCTGCAGCTGGATCACTAATTAAAACGTCTGCCAGAGAGCCATGAGTCACATAGACATCGTTAGACGCCTGTCAGTGTGTAAACTTGGGAGGTGTTCAACATTAATCGCCTAACAGACAGACACTGGGACATTGATAAGGTTGGTCAGTACTTTTGAACTGTGATAACAGTCTGTTCTAAATCCAGTGGATGATGGGCCTCAAATTGATCAATTCAGTTAGGACAGAGAATATGATTCTCTCAGTTTGCCATTCTTGCCTTGCTATATATTTTTCTGTACATTTTCAAAACATTTCTATAGTAGCTTATATAAATCATAATTTTAAAAACAACTACTACAACAACAATAATAGGCCTACTAATAAAAAAACAAGTACTTTTTTTTTTTTTTTACTAATAATTGTGTACAATGCCCTAAACACTTGGGAGTTTTATGTCAAATAAATATTTAGTAATTGGGTCAACATCACATGAATTCTGCTTATATTCATTATACTTATATGCTTACAATGTTGCATGGCAAAAATATGTTTTTTGGAGGACCAAATATGGATGCTCTGTGTCAAAATACACTGCTTGTTCTAGCCTCAAGCAAAGAGGAAATCTCGACAGAACCAGTCAACTACATTAAGCTACAGTTCAACATTATGCTGCAGTCTCAAGGTAATAAAGACAGGATAACAGCGTAGAAACCCAAAATTCCAGTGAGGGTTTTATCCCTATTTGAGAGTGCCGTTCATTGCTATTGTCGTTTTGATCATCGATTTGGAAGAGCAGACTCGTTTTGCAAAAGCTCAGAGTGAACATCAGTCTTGGATGATGAGAAACCCAACCCTATCTTATTTTCAACTGAATAGCCAATCAGATCACACCAATCACAGTCACCATGGCCTTTGATTGGCTACCGATGACATCATTACTACAGAAAGTAAAACACATCACCAATTAATGACAGCATGCTGTTCAATCAGCCAATCAGCTTGTTGTTTGGAAGCCCCTGACAACATGCCTTCGAGGCTGACTGTGTCCTTTCTTTCTCTCACCCTTCAGACCATACACAAAAACTTACACTAACACGAATACAGCTTTTTGAAAAGACCAGATCAGAGACACACCTGATGAAGCACTTTAGAGCTTGACATCCTTAGAATGATTCTAGGATCTTTTTCTCTTTTTTTAATTATATAAGTCAACATAAGCATAATAGCAGCATGAGGCTGACTGGTGTCCCCCACACAGAGCCATTACTCACACTGAAATCATATAGTTGGCACAGCATGCTCAATCTGACTTGCGAGATAAACAAAGTCAGGTCGAGCCTGGCTGAGCACTACGCACTGATAACTGCAATGCAACATCAGTGGTACCATTCTGAAAGGTAGCAGGGTCAACGAGATAGAAAAGGGAAAATATCTGAGTGAGCGATTAGGGTCTGTGTTCGAGAAAACCATCTGTAGGTCTTAACACAATCAACCTTTAAAGATCACTCCCAAAGCAAGCCTATATGCCCTGACCAAGGTTTTCAAAGGAAATGACAAAAGCAAGTTTTAAACAATATTATTTAAACACTATTATTTACTTTAACATTGCTGTTATTAACCTATGGTTTTCATGGGTAGGACAAAAGTGTTTTCTGGTCCATATCTAATTTACTCACAAAAATGTAGGATGTTTTACTTTCACTAAAATTATGTTTTATTATACAAATCCATTAAGGTTCACTATAGTTCACCCAAAAATAAAAATTCTGTCATCATTTACTAACCCTCATGCTGTTCTAAACCTGTATGACTTTCTTTCTTCTGTGGAACATAAAATATGATTTTTGAAAGTCATTGGTGTTCAAACAATATTACAATAAAAAAAAAAAAAAAAGAGAATTTTTCGAAATATCTTGTTTTGTTACACAGAATAAAGAAAGTCATAAAGGTTTGGAATGACATGAGGGTGAGTAAATGATGACAAAATTTTTATTTTTGGTTGAACTATGCCTTTAATGGATTTGCATAATAAAATGGCGTTAAGGCAGTATTACAAAAAAAACCTCATTATATGATTTCTTTGTTTAACAAAAAAGAACATGTTTTGATGAATGTCGGTAACCAAATAGTTTTGATGACCATTGACTGATTTTCGCTGGAAAAAAAAAAAAGTAAAAAAAACTACGTAAAAAATCTACACATTAAAAGGAAAGTCATAGAGGTTGGGAACTTGGGAATGTGTGTAAATAATTACAGAATTTTCCTTTTGGGGTGAACTATCCCTTTTAGAGGAATTCTAGAAAGAGTTCCTAGCATAATAGAATGTTGCAACAAAAATAACAACGCTATGGGAGCTGCGCAGTAATATAGTGTACGAGATTCATAGCTGTTACTATATCGTGTATTTTACCACGGCTAGAAATTCTAACTAAAGAGAAGCCATGACTGGAATTATACGTTTCATAAAAAAAATTTCTTACTACTTCACTATATACACGTTAAGAATCCACAGGCACTCTACATGGTAAGTCAGGAGCGCTCTCACTCCATCTACTGGTGACTCATTTCAACTGATGAAGTGCCAGATACCTCAAATCCTTCCTCCATGTAAGACTGTACGGTTCTTTTTTTATACACATCATCCGTCTTCAGTTCAAGGGTGAGACGAATACAACACAAATGGTTTGGCCCAGCTTCAGTTAATGTCATATAATAACAGCGTGAGATATTTTAGCAGCTTTCAGTATTTAAATAAAAATTAAGAATACAAAATTTATTTGTACAATATTGAGTATTAATAGATTAAGTTTTATTAAACTAATGTTTAGTAGAGTATACATTTTTAAATCTGTTATTGGCCAATAAAACTTTAAAGATAAATAAGTAACCTTATCTTTATATGCATCAGCACCGTTCAGAATTTTAATATTTTGCAGCCCTATAAAAAAATTCACAAATTAAAATGTAGTGTTAAAAGTGTTTTAAGTGACTTTCAGATATTTGCTGACACAGTTTGTCCATATTCATCAAATGCGCTAAATCATTTAGCCATTTTTGTGCAATTCAAACACTATGTGGCTTCTTTGGAATGATTACTTCAAAAATGTACCTATGAAAGTGTTAATGATCAGAGCTTCTTATAGCCGACTCTTACGGCTACTTAGAAATCAACCTTATATGCTTACTGTATGTAAAGGTGACTTTAGAACATGAATCCCTTTCATGTGCTGCAAATCCCTTCATATAACATGTCTATTCAAAAGATTGTTATTGGTATAAACAGTCAATCCATAAACAGAGACAACACAGAAGGCTTTCTCTGAGACATAAGTGAATTCTTTTGATTTGGCCATATCTATACAATCCAAAAGGTATAACATACTAACAACTGTTTTTTTTTAAAGTTGAAATAATCAACTCAGCAGCTCAGGATAGTGCAGAACACAGAGCTGAAGAAGGCATGCAGTGAAAATTCAGTATGCAAAACAACTCAGCTGTACAAATGAAATATTTTCCCGGCATTTTCAAGCTTTTAAAGGCCATAAAATAGAGATAAGTAATTAGGAACAAAACATTCATCTGAAATACAAATGCAGTGAGTAGATTAGGATCTATAACCAAACGATATTGCATTTGGAGAAATATGTTAATTCCTGCTCAAATTCCATTAGTCAAAGAATATTCTTAAGTAAATATTCCAATCAATATTCCACACACATTAACAAAGAGGGAGAAAGATGTACCAGAGGAAGTTCAAGTATTATGCGGCAGCACATTTATATAAATTATCTTACTTTGGCACAAGAAAAATATTCAAAGATGTCAACAGAGATGATTGAAAATACTTCTGAGAAAGCAATTCATGCTTACAAAACTAAATGTCCAGAAGAGATGGGTGAGAAATACTGGAAATAACATGTTCAGCACTTAAAGTGGCAGTTCTTTGAGAGGCCAATAGCCTTAGTTCAGTTCAGTATGTGTCACTGCAGCTGGTTTGCTCTCCTATGATGAGCTTGTTTTTGCATTACAAAGTTGGGTTGATAATGACTTTAATGACAAAGTCATCTAAGCCTGTTTCTCTTGACCACAATGGTGCCGGCCACAATGTCATACACAGTCCTGTTGTGCTGAAAGAAAAGAAGTGTGATGAATGCCGGAAAAAAGAAAGCGATGGAGAAGTTCTTGTTTAACGCTCTCACCGTAGACCTACAAGAAAATCACAATACAAGATGTTTCAATAGAAATGTTGGACAAAGATCTCATCTTTAAAAAAATGACAAAGAGTGACATTAACAGCAGCACTGACGCAGAAAGCGTGACGTTTGTCGCTGGTACCACAAGAACTCGGTTTGGCTGAACCAGGACGGAGCTGTCACAGGTGACCACTCGTAAGCCGATGAGAAACTTCCCTGGTGTCGCCCCACCAGCTCCCCAAATACATATGATCTGAAAACAATCAAAAACAGTTATGTAGGTCTTCATGATTTATTTCAGTAGATTAATTCAATTGTTTGAACTAACCTCATAAAAGCAAACTAATATCCTGTACACTAGAGCCACGAGCATCATCTTCTGCAGTTCCTCCATTGACGTGTCCTCATCAATCTCCTCTACAATGAAGTGCATGGCAAACTTTGAGATGTCCCTAAAATGAGATTTTAAATAGACAAAGAGTGAATGGTTTTGTTGAATGAAATACAACATGAGTGATATGCAAGGAAAGGAAATGTAAACAAAAGATTTCAGACTCACTTCATTCCACTGAAATGCACAATACTGAGGATAATTGTAGCTTTAATGAAGAAAAGAATGAAGAAATCCACCATTTCTGCCAAGAACCTTTGTAGAGGAGAGGGGATAGAATATTCCCTACCTAGACAGCATTAAAAAGTATTATAAACATGAACCGCTTTTGTAAGCTGGATCATTTTTTTGTCCCATCTTATGTCTTAATATATTTTGGATAAAATATCGAACTCGCAGAAGTAAAAACAACAAAGATGTAAAAAAAAATTAGGTTTTCTTTAATAACATTTAAGTGAACATAGGGGTGATTTCACTACTTTAATACGAGCATAAATTGCCACTTTTGGCATGTCCCATAGAACTTCAAACATAAAACTGGCAATTTTAAGGAAGAAATTAATAGACTTTAAGTGCCAGAGCTTGAGAAAAGCATATTTCTAAAAGTCTGGAACACCATGTTAAAGAAATGCTTTCTTTAATTTCAACGTAGATTATATGCATAAGCTAAACCCAAAATCCAAGAAGAGTCGTTCACGAAGTACTGAGATGTCATATTCAACGCTTGTGATGGATATAATACTGCAGCTGGCAGTTTTAACAACAAAGAAAGTTAAATATATATAATTACCTGGCTGTTGAGCATTTCCATTAGGTTGCTGTGGTGGTTGTTGCTGTGGCAGCTGCGCAGGCGCTGTGGCAGGAGCTCGAGAACTCTGTCTGCTCGCGTCAGCAGCTGGACCTGCAGCAGGAAAACCAAACGGGCTGCTAAACCAATTGCGAAGGTCTCCATTAGACATATCTGTACCCCACGTCGACGCTCCTGGCATTTCATTTGTTCCTTGTGTTGGGAAACACGGTGGGAAGGAAAACGCAGACATGGCTATCCAGCTCTGCCAGTTCATATAGCTGTAGTAGTACTGCCACATCCACTCCTGTAATTTTTCGCAGTACTCCGTGGTGGTAACAGCAGTGGAAGTGTCTTGTTTGTCCACGGAACAGGGCTTGTGAATATGTGTTTTCATATTTTCGCCGTCCCTAGTTCTACTGTTCTTTGCCAGCGATTTTTCCTTATCACTAGCGTTTTCGTCTAACTCCGCCATGACACTTTTGTTATGTGACGATTTAATCAACTTCCGGCAATATTTCGTAATGCATAATAAAAGTAATAGAAGACATTAGCACAAGCGTTATTCTTCCTACTTCTTCAGCTCTGTGGTTAAGTATGCAATTGAGGGAAAAGGAGTTCACATTAATTCATATGGTGCAAAAGACATTCAAATTCATGTACAGAGAAACTTTTACAGTTTTTGCAGTTCTTGCTATTTACACTTCATAGAAAGAGAATAAATTAATTTATAACTATACATATATAATTGGGGAGAGTGGGGTAAGATGTGTCACCCCTTTAAGCTAGCATACTGCGTTGAAGCATTTTTAATGTTCTCAAATTATTAAAAAAAAAATCATAGCAAGTGGATAACAGACACTTTAATGAATTTAACCTAAAGTACAGTGACATGACAGTGAACATTTATTACAACATGTTACAGACACAATGGAGTCATGCATGGGGGTAAAAATATGTCTCAAAACCCTGAGCCTACTGCATATTCATGCCATGTACATCACATTGCCCTTCATTTACTTTAAAAATAACTCAGAACTATTCAATAGCTATTTTACTTAATTCAGTAGCTATTTTATTATTAAACTGTTAGCTATTTTACTCATTTTAATTGCAATACATAATTTATAATATGGTACAGACATTATGGAGTCATGTTTTTAAAAAATGAGGGTAATATTGTGTCTCAAAACCCAGAGCCTATGTGAGACAAGTGTTGAGTGGGACAGAAATCACGATGTTCATAAACCACATCAACGACAAAGTCCAATTAATTGAAGCAATAATAAGAAAATTGTGATAATGTCAAGGTATAAGTTCAGAGCAGCAAAGATGTACTCTTCTGGATTGATGCTGTATTTGTGCTTTCCTCCCAGTATGAGCTGCGTGTCCATCACCAGGTACTAAGAATAAGGAGAGACATTGATATAATGACAACAGTAAAATGGTATTATTAAGACAATAAAGGATTGTTGGCAGAACATAATATTAATACTGTGCCAGCTTCATTTGTCACTTCGACAAAGCTTCACCATATAAAGCAAGACTAAGAAAGAAGTGTATTTACCACAGAGAAGACCAAAGTTCCCAACGATGCATAAAAGATGTACAAATACTGTGGAATATGAAAGTTTGCATCAATGAATAGAAACAAGTAAACATTTTTGATAAGAGAAGGAAGTTGAGGATTTACCTGCGATCTCAGTATTGCACAAAGCAATGCGAATGAAAACAGCGTCCAGCCCATTGCCCATATGCTTCCTGAAGCAGCTGTGAAATCCCACTAAAACAAGCAAAGACAGGTTTACATACTTTATAACTAAAACTTAGTAATACAGTACATATGATCATATGTCACTCCAATTTTGTAATGAATATACATACTTTAGACTGCAATGAAAACAAACTCATTGCAAGAGACACTAAAGCAGTTGCACCCACTGCCCAGAGCACTGCCTCTGCTGAATAGTACCTGAAAAGTAATGACAGTTTCTTACTATAACACTGGCTACTGAAGTTTTTCAGTTATTGAAGTTTTTTTGAGTAATTGAAGGTCATTTAAATCTGTTTCAATTAGGCTTTTCACTTACACTACCACTGATCCAAAGAGAAGGCCCTCTGTAATTGTCTGTGTGAGAAAACAGCACTTAGCATCGAAAAAATTGTCATTTAATGTCCACCACAATTAAAGTGGTTCTGTGATTTACTTACAAACAGCCCTAGGAAGATGAAGTTTAAGGGAACTTTCCGACGTATGTCACCACAACAGATGAGCACAATGGTTAGAGCAATTGTTACACCCCTTGTGAAATTTAAGCAAACAAAAGATGTCAGTGTAACTTATATTAAGTTGGACACAATATATGCATATTATTTAGGACATGCAGAATGCACAAAAGAAAAGTGCTCACATCATAGTGTAGGTAAACCAGTCACTGCGTTTCACCCAGTCACTGAGTGTTTCCCTATAAGAAAAAGGCATGAATGTATTAATAATATATACACACAACTATTGTTCAAAAATTTTAGAGGCCATACAATTTTATTGTATTTTAAATATATTTTTTTCTTAATATTATCAGAGTTGAAAACAGTTGTGCTGCTTAATATTTTTTGTGGAAACTGGGATACATTTATTTCAGGATTCTTTGATGAATAGAAAGATAAATAAATATAAACATTTTGTAACATTATAAATGCCTTTACTGTCACTTTTGATCAGTTTCATCCATGCTGAATAAAATGATTAATTTCTTTCCCAAGTGTAATTTGTATCTAAATTAAGTGAAGAAAGTGTGGCAACATAAACACCAGTCTACTCACCAAAAAAGAAAAGCACAGATGATTCCAACAGTTATTATTAGTTGAACCATAAGTGTCAAGTACACTTTTCTTATGAAACCTACATAAAGCACATTTGCAGACATGAAGCAAATTTTTAGCATTGATCAGTCCAACATACACGACATTGTCCTTCATTAATTTTTGTTAACAAAGTTGAGTGATATTTCATCTATTTTTGCCTTGTAAATACAAACACAAAAATCATTATTTAGCACATCAAGAAACATTGAGCATATTATGTTTTAAAACAACAACAAAAAAATTCTTTCTGATTGTAATAACATAACCAAGAGACTGAAGTAATTTCAAGAGAGCACGGCTGACCTCTTCTTATGACTGCATCTGAAAAGCAGTTCTCGTTCTCAAAGCCCAGGGTGTACTCTGGGGGAGCGCTGTCTGGAATCCCCATACTGACATGTTCAACAACGGGGGGCATCACGCCAACGGGGGGCATCACGCCAGCGGCGGGCTGCCCAGCATTGCCCTGCGTTGCATTAGGATATTGCGGAGGGTAATAGGGATTGTACGGAGGGGGAGACTGCTGTGTGTTCATACTGTGTCTCTCAACAAACCTAAGTATAGACACACTCAATTTAGAAAGTTGAAAGTAAATATTACAAACTCTGATATGATATGAATATGATATGAACTCTTTTGTGATAGAAAATAGGCCTACTACTAGTATGCCAGCATTTTTATCTAGTAATGACATATGATTAAGATCTAAAATTCATTTAGGGTGTTAAATTCTCTTTATGTAAAATTGTTACATTTTCCATCTAATATACAAGTCTGGCATTATGGTATTGTTCAATCTTGTTAAAATTAGAACCGCCACTTACCTTTTAGTGTGGCACCACTCTGCTTCCTGTTATGAGTTGTGCAGGGCAAAGTCTGATCTCGATCAGTTTGTCTCATGGGGGACAGGACTTTGCCTAGCCCATCAAATCAATACACATTCATGAGAGCCAAGTTCACGTGTATGTGTGTGTGTGTGATTTTTTTAAATTCAACAATGAATGAAAGATATTTCACAATGAAATTTACAATTTGATGTAATATAGTTACCTCTACTGAGTGCTTTTTGTTTTTATCATTATGATTAATTTATATGCTCAATGTATCACTTTAACTACAATCATCTATTAAAACAAATCATGCTTTATTTTACTAGAAGACAAACTCCTTGTGGTGTAATTTCACCCCAAAATGAAAATTCTCTCTCACCACCATGTCTCCAATACAATAAAAATGAGCAAGCTCCAAAAAAGAGGCATCATAAAAAATTTAAATCTGGAAAATCATATTCCTCACACAAAGCAATTGTATGAATTTGATTGATTTGAAATATAGTGCATAAGCAGTATGCACTACTGTTATGATGCTTTTTGTCATTTTTGGAGCTGGACGGCCCCTGGTCACCTTTTACTTTCACTATATGTAAAAAAAGTGTTAACATTCTGCTAAACTTTAACTTTAGTGTTACACAGAAAATCTTTGAAACAAAAAGAGGGTGAGAAAACGAGGAAAGGAAATTTCTTTTTTGGGTAACCTATTAGAAATTGTGTCAATAAATAATCAAATATTAAAACATTAATTGATTAAATTGTTAATTTTTAAAATATTTCAATAGTAATTATTACAGCAATGTTTAATGGGAAATTTGACTAATAACTTGCAATTTGCATTCTGTCAGCAATAACTACACAGTAAAAAATACTGTATAAATATGATATATTTTTTACAGGAGTTTTACCTGTATTTTGAATTTCGCATTGCATTGTGTGTTGTGTTTGATCGTTAATTGAAATTTCTGTAAAATTACTGGATATTGTCCTGGTTGGTTACACATATTTTGCAGTATAACCACAAATAATACATTAAACATAACATTGCCTGTAGATGGCGTTAAATATATTGACAACAACTACTGTGCAGGTGTGCTACCTGAGTCATAAATAAAACACGTGTCCATAAGTTAAAATGAACGACAAAAAACAAAGATCAAGAAACTACCATTAATAATTCATTAGCTGCTTATTTGTATGTAAATATATCCAAACACTGGCGGATCGGTCCTGATTAATGAATTATTCATAAGCTTCTGCAGCAGGATTCATACCCACTGCTGCATGCGCAGGTTTCAAAAGGACAGTCGAGAGCATTTTCCGTTACTCTTTTCTTGGCTTTTGTGAGTATTTTAGTCTTCTCGGTTTTTGTCGTTGTATGGCGAGCTGTCAAAAACTTGTGTGAGAAAACGTCTGCAAGGTACTTCAAGGTAGGTTTCCATAGCAACGTCTATATATTCTTGCACGAGTTTCTTCATGTGCCTCGTTTTACAAGTTGGCCTGTTTGTTTTGATGCTGAACCATAGCAAGGCTACAGGCAAAACGTGGGAGGGGATGCGAAGAGGGAGGGCGAGAAAGGGGGGACAGAGGCGAATATGGGAGGAGAAAGGAGAGAACGAGAGAGAAAACCGTTCAGCCACTGGCCTTCACCAGAGTGCTTAATATTCAATGACCTGTGATCCAAACTCACGCAGGGGACGTCAAAACAACAGTGGTTTAATCATCTCAAAGAAGGAAGCACGGGGCGAAGTCAACTACTGCTCTTGCTCTCGAAGCCAGCGCTTGCCATTGGCGATTTTCAAACTTTTGCTTTTAAGAATTCATTCCCAAAGTCGGGATGGAACGGCGTCTTGTATCGTATGCAAATACGTCTGCTGACGTAGTTGATCATGTGGGTTTTGGCGTAGATCCCCCTGTGATCGCCAATTTTTTTCGGCTGTTGTCTTTAGGATTCGGCAGAATCATTACAATCGTACGCTTCTATTGGCTGTACACGTGGAAAAGTACGCAATTTTGGACCCTAGCTGTCAATAACCTCACATCCCAGCGTTTTCCGTTGGTGGTGGGCAGGTAAGAATGGCTGAATTATTTGTGTCGGTTGGAAAATTAGCAAACAAACCTTAAAGTTGCGGGCGTGTTTGAATACACACAATAAGTAGTTGACTGAAACGTGCTGTAAAGTGCTTCTAATGTCAGTTGTTTATTTCAGCTGAACTTAGTTTGCCCAAGGCATATATCGTAGAAAGTGAGCACCAGAATAACCGCATCGACCTGACCCGATAACCTCAGTTTTATCGTTTCCAGCGCTGTGATTTGGTGTGGCTTGTGGAAAGTTTCATAGAATGGTTAAAGTTAAGCGGTAATGGGCGCGAGAACATGTCTACTTCTCTGCTGTCGAAATAAGCAGCAAAATATGGCTACCAATGTCGACATGGCGTTACGTCGGTCCAAGTGATTTTTATTTGAGTCTGTTCTGCCTCAATAAAACACTCTTTACCATTGTAAGCCACGATAGGAATTCTATTTCAACTAAGAATGGTTAATTCATGCACTTGTATGAAGTGAGCATGGCACGCAACTACTTTGATTTCGGTATGGTGTCGTATGATGTAGGCAGTGGTGACGCCTTCCACGACCATACTGCATGGCACACGCATCAGACGCGAGCCACATTGCAGCACTGTGTTCACATCTGTGATAGTTCCCAAAATTGTCGCATCTACACTACTAGAGATCCATAGCACCATGTGTACTGCAAATGAATTCTGAAAGCTGAACATACTAATCATAAAGTGCCGATCTGAGTTGTTTAAAATTCTTAATATAGCATGCGATTGATGTATCACAAACCACCTCGGCGAATATTCCTATGACGTCTCAGGTGATTGAAGTGTGTAAAACTAACGGCCTACACGTGATATTTGCTTCAGTGTCCAGTCAGATGGAATTCCAAATTATG
Organism: Hypophthalmichthys molitrix; assembly: GCA_037950675.1. Lineage (NCBI taxonomy): Eukaryota > Metazoa > Chordata > Actinopteri > Cypriniformes > Xenocyprididae > Hypophthalmichthys > Hypophthalmichthys molitrix. The sequence goes on along the minus strand of CM075507.1, from coordinate 24,824,981 downwards.
TACAGAGACCGATCTCCCATCTGTCAGTTGTTTACTTATGACCAGCAGGTCTTTCCTACTTTTTCAGCTAGTCTGATATAGCTGGAAAATCACTTTTAGAGCTTTTATAAGGTTTCATGGGTGATTGGAAAAAGAACTAGCAGTTTTATCAGAGGGTTTTCTTGAGTTTGAATCAAGTTAAATTGAAGAAAGAAAGGGCATCTGCATGTTTAGATCTTCCAGCAACTTCAGTGGTGCCTCTAAAGCATTATATGTAAATAGTTTTTCCTTAAGCTGATCATATTTTTCCTTCCTTTTGAATCTTACTCTGCACCAAATACAGTTTTTACCACATGCTTTCATCATATCATGGACAGTATGTTTTATTTCTAAAAAATATCTGTAAAAAAACAAATTTACACCGTAAAATATAGTTTTCCACTGAAACAGTAATATAACACAAACAATGCATTCTGGGTAATCTTATTTGTCGTTTTCGACATATTACCCAGAATGCATTGTTTTTACAGTATATTACTTCAGTATATTACAATGCATTCTGGGTAATATTATTTCTCATTTTCGAAATGTTACCCAGAATGCATTGTTTTTACAGTATATTGCTTCAGTATATTACAATGCATTCTGAGTAATATTATTTGTCATCTTCGAGAAAGTAGCCTATAGGCCTCTTTTACCCAGAATGCACTGTGTTTATGGTATATTACTATTTCAGTGGAAAACGGTATTTTACGGTGTAAATTTGTTTTGTTTTTTTAGTAAACTTTGGTTGATCTGGTTTATTGATAGTCCTAAATAAGTGATCACCTAGTACCATGTTTCATTATGTTGTTTATTAATCTGAGTAGATATTTGTCTTAACTTTAGAAATTGGCTTAGAACTAAACAAAACATTTTTAATATACACACTATGAGGAAACAGCTATTGTTATATGTTCGTAGGTGTTTTTCCCATTGTGCTCACTGAGGGACATTCTGATACAATTTTATTATCATCACAAGTTTGTTCTGCATCTATGCCATTTTTAAATGACTAAACAATCTCACTCCACCTGGCAAAAATAGACTTGCGTTCACCTTGTGGGCCATAGTATGGAAACATCTCCCATTACAAAGGTTTATTCGTGGAACCAAGACTAAGACAACTTTTGCAAAGTAGTGACCCTTATTATCAAAAGTACAACTCTGCTTGAGTTGCTCTGGCGTAAAATGCGGTTTGTGCCAGGTGACTGGCTGGATTCAAAATGGCTGCCCGCGTTCGTGAGGAGCTGACGTCTTTGAGGAGGTGGTTGCTGCTGCCTCTGCCTCATAGCTCGTGCTGTTGGTGACTAAGCCGACAGTCGCTGATGTCACAGCCGTGGGCTGGGCTCCTTTGAAAGCTGTGTTCTCTGTCGGTGCTGGTGGTGACTCTACTGAAAGCAGAGCCTCTTTGTGAGGGAGTCTGGCCTCACATTGGAGCCAGGTTATTTATTAGTCATCACTACTAAAGCTATTAATTTCCTTTTGTATTCATGTCCTGGAAGAGAGAGTCAGAACTGATGTGTGCTACTTGCTGAAGTTGCAGTTCAAGGCGGGATACTATCCTGCTCTGTTTTCTTATTAGACTGCTGCATAATGAGTACAACAATTCATGATTCATCACTATGCATGATCATATTTATGTCATATCTTACAATTATACTCGTATATGATTATATATTCGAGCATGTTGAGTGGCAGTGAAAGCAGCTGGGCTTCAAAGCAGATGGGCCTCAGCATAGCAGATTCTTTTTTGAACTAAAAAAAATAAAACAATCAGTTCGAGAAGGTTGTTTTCCTGACGAGGGGAAGCGTTCAACTTTTTGCAGTCGCTCACTGTTGAGCGGCCACTCTGTTGCCAATATTCTGCCCTACTTTTACAGTCGTGACCCAGCTTTTTGGAGGTGTAGTGGAGAGACCGCATATAACTGTACTGACCATAATATTGAGGAGTAGACTGATAAAAATTTCTAACAAAAGACACAGATGAGTGTTAAAGGTTATTTATTTGCATGTGCAAGCGTTGTTTGATTCAAGCAGCTACATTTTGAAGTCTATATCCTCAGCTGACTTGAACTACATTCACCTTTTGTCTGAGCTGTTGTATAATTTTTAGATCAGCTAAACTGTTATAAAAAAAAAAAAGTGAAAGATGGTGTTGCTCCATCAGGGACATGACAGTGTTGAGTGTATGTTCATGCTTGTTAACAGTCTTATCAATCCACTGACCTGTAATTTACAGTTTAGAGAAAAGAAAATAAGGGTGTGCAGTCAACAATATTTGCCATGAGGAGTGTCACTCAATCTGTACTTAGTTTAGAGAGAAAGTTTATTATTTTTGAACCAGTGCCTCTGAGGCCTTTTTTTGAAAATGATGGCATTTAGATGAACTTCTAAGATCTAAATAACAATCCAACTGTTCTTTTTTTATAGGTGAGAAGAAGCTGGGTAAAAAAGAAGGCAGAGGAGGAAAACTTTCCACATAGGACTTTGCAGATATTGTGCTCTAAAACACAAGACCATTATTGACAGGTGGGTCGCTATTTGTAAAGATTTGTGATGATGATGATGATGATACAGTGATGGAGTCCAAACTGAGCATTTGTACTGCGGGAATAAACTCATTCATAAAACTTGAATAATTCAGTCATACTATGTAATTAAATAAGTTTTCATCCTTAGAGGATTTCAGACTTTGAGATTGACAGATAGCTTAGGATGTGCTTGTACCAATGAAAGATAAAGTCAGTGAAGATGGTCCATTTTAATGCAAAATTATAACATCAAAGCTGAAGAATTTACCCCCTCCTCATAACTCTTTCAGGCAGCTCACTTATTTTTCAGTTGTCTGCTTTGTAATGTTTTTCCCACAAAGCTACTAACACTTCTGTATGCCAGATAGCAGTGCTGTAAAGTATTTGAGTAAATGGAATTAGTTATTGAACTTAAGTATCTTTTTGGCTAATTTGTAGTTTTACTGAGCATCAAAGGTATTAGCAACTTTTACTCTCGACTTGACTAAATTTTTGAATAAGTTTATGTAATGCAATTACTCGTTGTATTTTGTATGGCACCTAACTTTTTCTGCAGCAGTTTATTTCTGCTACAGAATAAGTGATGTCGCCATCTACAGGGCATTGAAGGTACTATATCTTGTGTGTTTTGCCCATAGACTGTTTAAAAAAGATGGACGATGCACCTTCACTCTCTTCCATTACAGTAACTGAAGCTGCCAGTGTGCCAATATGGTGCTGACATCTTGAGTCTCGAGTCTGCGTAGTAGTGAACCTGGAGTCCGAGTCTGCACAGTAGTGAGCGCGAAGTTGAGCCGCGATAACAAGGTCCCGCCCACGCTCAGAACAGCTCATTATGTCGGTGTGAATAAATGGTTATGGAAATGTAGAAATTAAAATTAAAGCTCCAGTCACCTCACGAAGACCCAGGAAAAAGTCAGCTGACGCTTCAGTGACTGCTTCACTCAGAGAAGCTGTCAACCTCAGCTGTCAATCATGACGTCAACGTTTTTATAGCATCAAATATCTAACTAAAACCAAACTTATTTAAAGAACAAGCACTTGACCTAACACCAGCGTGATTAAAAACGGCCTAAAATGACAGAAATGGTTAATATAAAAATATTTGAAGTATAATTTGATTGTTTAGTTTGTCTCATGTCCTATTACGTTACATGGAGAGGGCGGGGTTTATGCCCTATACTGCTTCCAGCCACCTGGGGGCGATCAAGGCGCTTTGGCTTCACTTTTCAGGACTCATGTGGCACGCTTGGTTTTGCCCTTACTCACCAAAACTTGTCAACAATGCTACTTTGCGCGATTGTGAATGCATTAGCATATTGTTGCCAGTGCAAAACCAACACATCCAGTGCAAGTAGGCTTTGACTAGTGCATTTTACTTAACATTATTTTATTTATCTGTCATATTGAAGAGACCTATTTGAAGGATATTGGTTTGCTTATGCCTTTTTTGAGCACTTGAGCTTAACTGAGACAGTCTGTTGTGTCAACCCTGATTTATTGCAATTTTGAGGTGTTTAGTTTTATTTTGACTTTAGAAAATAAATGTGATTGCTCTCCTCACAAATCAACCGTTTCTTGTTTCACTGGCATGCCTCTTAGGTATTGAGGACTTGTGGATCTTTGAGTCTACATTCAGTATGAGTAAAATACTTAAGTACTGTTCAAATCAGATACTCCTTAAGACCTTTACTTAAGTAGTATTGGAATTGGTGACCTTTAACTTGTAATTGAGTAATATTTAGAGATGCACCGATTGCAATTATCTTGGCCGATTCATTTTTTTTTTTTTTTTTTTTTTTTTTGTAAGTGTGATCCGCTGATACTGATTCTTGCTGATCCTGATTTTCTTTCCAAGAACTATAATTGACAGCATATACAGACAAAAAATCTACTTTTCTGCAATGCAAAATTTTTATTTCATAAAAACAAGTAAAAAGACTGTAATTTAAAATAACACTGGATGGTCTTCATTGTAAAAATTAAATACAGATTAATGCTTTCCATTAGTTACAAAAGTAATTCAGTCAAGAGCAGAGTGTGATTTTCTTTGTCTTTTCTTTTATTAACCTGACAGCAGCAGCAGGAATATTAGACTGCTGTCACTTTAAGAGTTTATGCAGGGATCCAATATACTGTTACACAACTTGCGTTATCTTTCTTAGTTTCCAAAACTGACTGTTTAACTGAGTGTTTAATACCAAGATGGGCATTCAAACATAATTTTGTGTGGTTTGTGTAAATGTGGTAATTTTGGTACTTGGGCCTCACAAGCTGTTTGAGACTGAGAAGCATATTGTGCGCTCCACTATTATAGATCAGTGGTGTGAGCATGAAACTTGCGGGAAGTGATAATTTTTATCACTGCAGAACACGAGATCCAGGGGCTGAGGTTGGATCCAGATCCAACTCCTCCCACTTTACATATCCCTAAACCTACCCATCTTTGTCCCCTGGATCTCGAGTTCTGCAGTGAGGGGCTACTGAAATTATGTGCAATACAAGGACTATTTAACCAGAGCGAATGAGACGAGTGAGTGAGAGGAGGCGGGTGTGTGCCACTTCACCATCGGAGAGAAGAGGGCGAGAACGCGCAGCTGGCGCTATTGCCTGTGCCACTGGCAACCAAACAGACTGGCTCAGAATCAGTAAGACATGAGACTGACTGGCCGTGTCGTGGAAAATCGGCTGATTCTGATCCCTGGCCGGTCAATTGGTGCATCTCTAGTAATTTTCCATGGTATCTGTACCATGTTAATAATGTTCTATTACTTTTTGGCTAAGATTTTTATTTTATATTATTTCTGAGTAGGATATGTTTATTATAAGTTTGTACAATATTTGCCTTCATATTTCATGCATATTTTCTGAAAAATATTTAAATAATTAGTCATTTGTTTTACATTTACACTACTTCAGATGTGGTGCACTTGGAATATAACTTTTTAAACCGGATTGTTAATAAAGAGAATGTTATTTGAATCATATTGTAGTTAAGTTTTTAAGTTGACTAGTTAAACATTAAAACATCGAAATCGGTCAATCATTCTGAAAAAATCTAGATTTTTTTGTTTTTGTTTTTTTTGCCATATCACCTAGCCCTATTAGCAATACATTGTGTGCATCCCTAAAAAGAGCTCATGTCAGCTATGGCATTCATTGCATGACAAGACAATTGTGATTTAATTTCTTGTTCACATCAGCATGTTGGAATGTATTAGATCAGATGAGGAAAGCTATAAACAAAAAGAGACTGGAGTTCATTCACAGTCAGTTTTCTACCTCCCAGTTTTTTTCTCATCCCTAAAATGATTGTGTTGGTGTCATTGTGGAGTCACACAGAGCTTTAGATCTTAGTGAGATCTTTGTTATTCAGCCCTCTTGTGTGTTGTGACTCAAACTCACATATGGATGCCAGCAGTGATCATTGTCCAGTGGTATGACTCTGATAAACCAGTTGTTGACCATATCAGAGGCATAGAATCTGCCAAAATGTCTTTTTTTGTTGTTGTTGTTTTATAAGGAGTATTTCAAACAAAGCAGAGAAGACAAATGTTGACATTCATTTCCGAACTGCTAATTGTTAGTGTTGTATAAATGTTATCAAGTCATTAGATCAGCAGTAGCTCTTTAGAATGATTAAAACCTGTTTAATGTTGTTGAAAGAAAATATTTGCCAGTGAGTGTTGTGTAGACACACAGTCATGTTAACCAGCCGGTGTTACCAGATTAACGTTTTATTTAACAAAGTATTTCATCCAAAGCTCATAGACGCAGTGCTCACACATGACCCTGATCTCTTGATCCTCAGTGTGACCCTTTCCATGAGTATTTCATAACTCTCTGGGACAGCAGCCATATAAGCCACAGAGATTTGGTTTCTTTTGAAGACACTGTATGCTGCTGAGCAGCCAGGCCTTTACAGATGGCTTCAGAAGGAATGTCATGCCCTCTGTCTCTGGTTACTTAGTCAAAATTAAGCATGGTTTTCCCTGCAAAGTATTGCCCAGTTTCAAACTGATGCACTGTGGCTCATAAAAGTCTTTTGTTTTGTGTTGTTTTTATTGGTAATTGATTTCAGATCATGTTCTTTTGAATGACTTTTTTTTTTTGGCCTCTCAGCTCACAGAAGCACTTTTTTTTCAAAGCACAGAGGAAAAGTTATTTTACAGTAAGAACTTCTTGACATGTTAGACAATCGGTTATTTAAAATGAGATTAACCCAGCATGAAAAGTATGTGGTTTTAAATTAATCAAATGTCTGTACAAATAGTGATTTAGGCCTTTAACTGTGTCATTATGTCATAATCATAAATTAAATTAATTTAAAGCAAAATCAAAGCTATTTTAATCAGTAAATTATTATAATTCATAAATGCATGATATTTAGCTGTATCCCATATTTTGTGTGCAGCCCTGTTATTGCATGATTTGTTTTGATCCCAAACACATTAGTCCTTACTGAATAACAGCACAATTTTTAAGCTGTTTTTTTTTCTCTTTCTGAAATGTATTGTTAATTTAATTGATGTTTCGTGTTTATGTTGGTTTATTCCATGTTTATTTCTGAAAGAAGAAAAAAAACAGTAGATTCGAATGTCCCACATTTTTGTAACCGAGTTGAAAAAGTTGCAGTCTTTATAAAACGATTAGAAAATAAAATATTCTTATAATATTTTTTTGACACTTTTTTTTCCCCGCAAGGTTAAGCACCCCCTTTCACCAATCGTTTTCTTACTAATTATTGCAACGAGACATTTATTTTTCTTTCTGTTTTCAGTATCAACAAGCTGCACATGTTAGCTTTGGTTTTTTAAGTTTATTTTTGCTTCCTCTCAATAAGCATAATTAAATGCACCCACTCGTACTGATTCATGAAAAACGTATCGGAATATAGCCTACACAAATATACAAATCTAGAATTTAATAGGATGAATACATTCTCTTAGTGTGGGTTTCACCCCGAAAGAACAGGCTTGGCCAAAAATAGGAATGCGGAACGTTCCTCATCTGGATCTCTGTGGTGAAAATCCCTCCCACCTGCTGCTGGGCCGTTTCCATAGCAACGCATGAGTCCAGCTTTTTCAAGGCCTGTCCCTTGGTACCCCAAAACACTGAAAGCCTGGACACCTACCCAAAGGACTATGCTCTGAGCTCTGTGTCATTCTCCTACTGTAAAACTACTTCATTCTCACATGCACCCACATTCATCCTCCTTTGGACAAACTGTTTTTTTCTCTTAAACAATTTTTAGTTCTTATTACTACAGGCTTGAAATAGAATCTATGACGCTACTGTTGATTAAATAATATATTGTTAAGCATCAGGTATCAATCCTGCTGTGTTTTCAGAGACCTCATCCTAATATTCAAAAGGAGTCAGTAATGGCCACATATTGAGTCTAAAATTGTTGAAGGGGGTGTGATCTGTACAAATTACACTCAACACATTTTGTCAGTATTGTCATGAAAAATAGCACTCCGTGTACATCTGTGCAGTGCTGCAGGCTTCTACAGCCCCATTTGATGAGATTTAAATTAATTCTGCCTCAATCCCAAATTCAGCCCCCCCCACTGAGCTCCACAGTATTAACAGAGCTCAGTCTCCGCCCCTTCACAGCGGCTCCGCAGCAACATCCTCTCCTAGAAACATGCATGTCAATGCATGTGAACCAATATCTGTTTTGCGACGAACAGTAGTGTTTTACAGAAACTAGTTCATGCTGAACACTGCTGTCAAAGGTTGTTAAAGGTAGTAGTAGAGATTAGGGCTGGGCAGTATGACGATATCATTACCACAGTATAAAATGTCTGTTGTTAGAGATTTTGCTATATCGTGTATATCGCGTTATGTAAATATATATCACTACACTTCAGAGTGATTAAATTCATGAATGAGAATATAAAGAGCGGGACGTGCTTGATGTTAAAAAGAGCACAGTATATCCTGAAAAAGAGCTGCGGTGCTCGTGCTGAACTGGCACACTGCTAAAGCGTGCGCACAGAATGCTGCCTCTCTCAGAAAGCGGTTGCGAATTGGGACGTGCTCGATGTTTAAAAAGTATTATTTAACACAATAAGCAGGAAAAAAGAACTCAATGCGGTGCACGCGCTAAATGAAAATTCAGTTCTCTTTCACGTCTTATTGCACTTGAATGGTCAAATACACACGCAATTATGTCCGTGTCTGTCATGTGGAGTATTTATGTAAACACAGCCAGTCATGTCTCAAGTGAAAGTAAAACAGTTGGGTGTAAACCAGATGTCTGTCAGTATAATGGATCTGTGCGTTTGGTCCTAAAGAGACAACATCATAATATACCCACATGCTACTCTGTGTCATTAATGAGATGTAAATGAGAAATAAAACGCCTGTGTATCAATATATTGGATCTATGATTCCATGCAGCTTTTAAAGTGGCTGCAGCCTAATATTCCTGCTGCACTGCTGTCTGTTTTAATGTTAATCAAATAAAAGACAAATCCCTCACTACTCTTGACTAAATAACTTTTGTAACTATCATAAAGATTAATTTAATTTGTACAATAAAGAATGTATTGTACATGTGATTATTTTATTTCTGTAACTACACAAAAAGCACTTTATTTCATATGCATCTTTTTGTTGTATTTATGTAGGCCTGTTGAATGGATCCAATCCATGTTCAGTAAAAGAATTATTTGATGATGCAGCAGCAATAAACTAGCTAGTATACCTTAATGCATGTGTTTTTGAACTTTACTAATTTAAAACTTGATCAATTCAATTTAAATCATGATCCGTAAGTCCATTAGTTTTTCCTCTGTCACCATCTCTGTTTGAAACCTGCAATTGCAGTTATTTGTAGAATTATCATCTTTACGTGGGTTGTGCATCGGCACGGCTCCTCAGCGCGGATTAATCTAAATGTTTTGAGGAGAATGTGTGGCTGTCAGTCAATGTGCCTTTGGATACTGTACTTCGAAATCACAGATTGTAGTCTTGGAAGTATGACCAAAATAAGAAATGTGTGGCTGTCAATCACTGTACCTGTGGATACTGTACTTCGAAATCACAGATTGTAGTCTGACCAAAATAAGAATTTTCACTGGAATATGTCTTCTGAACTAATAAGTAAGTAACATGTATGCCACTTTTGTTCTGACCAACTGAGGAAAAAAAAAAAAAAGCATTACAATAAATCATGCTACCAATGGTGATTAATCACGATCACTTTTTTTTTTTTTAGCTCATATTACATCAAACCGTACAAATTATTGTTATTGTTATACTTTGTTCTCAAATCGTTAATGTTAACATCAGCATTGCGTGACAAAGTGTATTTAGTGTGTATTAGCGTTACCTGTAAATTTCAGTTTCTGTACAGTCTAATCTCCAATTGTCCATTTGTCATACTATACAATCTGCCATCAAAATGATAAGTTTAATTGTTCCAGCTGCTGTGAGAAAAGGCTATAAATGATCCATCACCTGCAGCATCCTCACATGATATAGCCTACTAGCTGGGACTCGTTCTTTATGTAAACAGATGTGACGCAGTGACACAAAGACGAACGGCTGCATGCTCGAATTTCCCGCAGAAACCCACCATTACCACCCAAAATAAAAAACATTATTACAAGCTGACCGTTGTGAGTGGGAGATGGGTAAGGAGATAGTTTTGAACACTGGCTGATTATGTACTTGCTCAAAAATTTATTTTGGATAATTTTTAACCAAAAAGGTTACGGACAGCAGCTTTAATGACAAAAGTTCAAATAAAAAAGAAAGTGACAAGTATCTGTATTTGAATCGGCCCCCCTATTTAGTCTTTCAGTAGTCAGCAGAGTGTCACATCCCTTCATTGAAATTTTAAGGTTGTGAAAAGTGGATATTTATTTATTTTTAATTTGTTTTTATTGTTGTTTTTTGTCATTTTACTTTAGCACAGTCTTAACCACAAGTGAGACTTGAGGCCAAGTAATGTTTCTTTTTTTTCGAATGGCTTTAGATTGAATACTATGTGATCATAACTTATGTGGTCTCATGCTTTCTCATTCTTTATTTGCTGCAAGCCTTTGGCAAAAAAGAGTGTGCATGAGTCCTTTCCTAGTGATTTTCATGAGGTAGTAAATGTACTGACTGGATTAGGTGAATCTGTTTTTCCTCAGTGTAGCTGCTTATACCCTATTTATTATTGTTTGAACAGCTGAACCTCTTTTAACAAAAAAATGATTAAAAATATGTTAAAAATAGATAGTTCAAGGGTTAGTTAACCCAAAAATGAAATTTCTGTCATTGATTACTCACCCTCATGTTGTTCTACACCCGTAAGACCTTCGTTCATCTTCGGAACACAAATTAAGATATTTTTGATGAAATCAGGGAGTTTTTTTTATCCCCCATAGAAAGCAACTTAATTACCACATTCAAGGTCAGAAAAGTAGTAAAGACATAGTTAAAACAGTCAACGTGACTACTGTGGTATTCATTCCGAAGATGAACGAAGGTCTTACGGGTTTAGAATGACATGAGGGTGAGTAATTAATGACAGAAATGTCATTTTTGGGTGAACTAACCCTTTAAAAACATTTTTTAATTGTCTTTCAGTACGTGTCCATAAAAGCTGTTTGCATAACAATTAAATGTCAAAAGTTTGGTTGTCCTTTTTTTTGCCCTTAGCACAGTTTTCTCAAAGAAGAAAAAAAGAATAGCAAGGGTTACATTATACTCATGCTCTCACAGAGTTGAGGCTGTGATATGAGATGCTCAGGGTCCCATCCATATTTAATCAGTCTCCAATGTACTGAGATCTGCTGAGGGCACCACAGGCCTGAGGAAGGCTATTATTGGACTGGATAAGTTGCCCCTCCCATTTGGACTGACCATCATATTGCTGATGACTCTAATTTAATACACAGCACTAGGGTGTGTGTCTAAATGCTTTCATGCAGGAGCCTTAACACTATAGCTTAAATTTTATTGAAGTGAATGATTTTTACACTAAATCATGCTGTGTTGCATCTGAAGTGACAATTAACAGTTAAAAAGCTAATACCTTTTGTGTTGATAGACATCCATCTAATCACATTTTAAAGACATATAGATCTGTAAGTCTTTATTGTTCAGGTGTTATTTTAGGAACCTTAAAAAAAAACTGCATTATCACATGAAGTGTCTAAAGGCAGTCACACACTAGATGCGACAGACACACAACAAGCAGTATCCTAAAATCAAAACTGATGTTTTTTTTTTGGCATCTATCCCCGATGTGACTTTGGGGACCGCTCAAAATTCTTCTGTGCAATTCAAGTTTTTCAAATTCGACCCTATACAAAATCTTAAAAAACAAACAAAAAAAATCTTGGCAAGGAACATGTATTGTAGGCTAGGCAATAAAAAAAAAACTTATAGAGAATCTTTGTCGTGTCTGACCTCTTAAAAGCACCCCAGTGATTGTTATACATATATTTCATACCTAGATAATACCTTAATTCTAATGCATAATAATCTGTCCTGCTTAATTTGTATCTTTTCTTGTTTTAAATAGACTCTGTGGTCTGGGATGAAGTCTCATGAAGTCTTCCATTGGAGCTGACATTCACAGTCAGCTGAATCATCCTTTACCGATCCTCCACCAGACAAAGACCTGCCCATTGCTCATCACCAGAGTTCCCCTGCACTGTACCGTCTTACTCCCTGACCATGGCTAGTCGAAGAAAGTCTACAACTCCCTGCATGATCCGACCGGATGACGTGGTGACTGCAGACGATCCAGAAGATTCTTGTGTGGACGGTACAGAAGAGAATGGATCATCACATGTGTCATCTAGTGAGGACTGGACAGATAGGAAGAGTTCTATGAACTCTATGCAGGAAGCAACAGAGCTGGAGAAACCTGAAGTGAAAACACGACCACAGAGGAAACTCCAGGGAGGCTACGAGTGCAAATACTGTCCCTTTTCCACACAAAACCTCAACGAGTTCAAAGACCATGTTGATTCCAACCACCCCAATGTTATACTCAACCCGCTTTACTTGTGTGCGGTATGCAACTTCAACACAAAAAAGTTTGATTCTTTGACAGAACACAATGAGAAATGCCATCCAGGGGAGAGCAACTTCAAGTTCAAGAGAATCAAACTAAACAGTCAGACCATTCTAGAACAGACAATCGAAGGTTCAAACTGTGCAGTCATCTATGATACAACCAGCCCTCAGTCAGGAGAGGACTTTACTGCTTTTCCTTCAAGCAAATCCACTACTGTTAAGCTGGGCAAGTCCAAAGCAGACAGTTTACGGTTGCAAGATGATAGTCCACTGGACAAACTTGCTCAAGATCTCCCGAAAAAGCAAATTACTGCAGTGAATGTGAATGGGACTGTGATAATCCCAGATGCAACTCTTAAAGACGGCCTCTCTCATATAATGCCATCCCTGCAACGCCCACCTAACTACAACTTAGTACCAAAAATCGCCGTCCCCTTGAACACTTCAAAATACAACCCCTCGTTAGATGGCAACTTGACCCTCATCACCTCCTTCAACAAGTTTCCATACCCTACTCAAGCAGAGCTCTCTTGGCTCACTGCAGCCTCCAAACACCCCGAAGAACAAATTAAAGTGTGGTTCACTACCCAACGGCTAAAACAAGGTATCAGCTGGTCTCCTGAGGAAGTTGAGGAAGCACGAAAGAAAATGTTCAATGGAACGATTCAGCCTGTTCAACAAGCATTCACTGTCTTACCTGCTCAGTTAGCTCAGTCCACTAAAGCTTCACAGCCCCTTATTCAGACCGTCCCTTGCCATGTCCTTGGACAATCTGGCCTAGTGTTGGCACCAGTTGCCAATGGCTCAAATGCGACCAGTTCACCTCTCGCACTAACAGTCGCAAATCAAATAGCACAGGGTGTCAAGAGGCCCCACACAGCACCACTGGTTGCCCCAGAGATAAAGAGGCCTTCAATAATCCAGTCCGTTCAGAGTACTCCGAAGTCTGTCTCTCCGACACCAAGTCTTTCTTCAGATTGTGAGAAAACCCCTGATCAGATCAGAGAGCTGACCACAAGCTATGCTCAGTGCCAGTTTCCTGATGATGAAGAAGTGTATCGTCTCATTGAGACGACTGGCCTCTCCTGGGGAGAGATCAAAAAATGGTTCAGCGATCAGCGCCATGGAAACCATAAGGCAGTGCAACAGATTAAAACAGACTTTTCTTCAAAGGACAACCAACCACATAAGCCTGTCGCCACACAGTTTCCACTACTAGAGAGAGTTAAAGGCAAATCCTCTGAGCAAATGAAAAAGTTAGAGGAGAGTTTCCAAAGGACTAGCTTTCCGACCCAGGCTGAGATAGAGCACCTTGTGGCGGACACCAGGCTCTCAAAAAACGAAATCGATTGCTGGTTTACGGAGCGCCGTGCACTACGTGACAACCTAGAGCAAGCCTTGCTCAACTCGATGGGCTCGAAAAGGTTGGAGCATCACCTTCAAAGGGGGACATTGAATGGAGTCCATGAGCAGGACAGCAGAGTCAGGGACTCACCTCTTCCCATTCTCACATCCTCAGTGTGTCCAGAGGCCATTGATGGCAAGTCTCTCTGCCTTCTTAAAGACGTGTTTGCACAAACCCAGTGGCCCTCACCAGAGGAGTACAGCCAACTAGAAATCCAAACAGGGCTAGCTCGTACAGAAATCGTCCGCTGGTTTAAGGACAACAGATCTGCTCTGAAGAATGGAACTTTGGATTGGATGGAGCAATTTCAAAGTCTTAGCAACAAAAGACCGAATGGACAAAACAGCTTGTTGATCACAGATCAGACACAGAGTGTCCTACAAAGGCACTTTCAAGAGGCAAAGGTACAAAAAGGGGAGGGTTTTGAGAAGCTTGCAGAGCAGCCAAAACTAACCAACCAGGACATAGTAGAATGGTTCACCAGTAAACTGGGCCACAACATGCCTGATATCAGCAAGAGCAAAGAACACGGACAGGCAAGTGTAGATGGTAAGAGGTGGGTTTCCTTGGCAGCTGACATTGACAGCAAAGACTATGATGCACAGAAAGTGGCACGAGACCTTGAAGTGCTGTCAGCAGAACACAGAGTGACGGGATGAATTTGTAAAGGTAATAGTCTTATTTTATTTTAACTAACTGGTTGATGTTTTGAATGGAGAAGGAGCAAGAGAGTTGCTTTGCCAGAGTAATAGCTGCTTCTCGTCATAATGTAGCAGATGTGGCTGCAAGACACCCAGGATGTCGGCAGTCTGTAATTTAGCCTTTAGAAAAACAGCTTAGCAGTGAGCGAGAGGGAAGAGCCCAAATTTTGTGCAAGTTGGGAAGGGAGCAGTGAGTCAATTTTCTGTTTTCTTTCAAGCCTCCATCCATAATTTATGTGAGTCAAGTGGCATTTGTTGCTTGTTCTGTTGCAGAAGAAAACAGGCTGCTATGACTGAACTAGATGGGCCTGATGATTAAGGAATGACCTTTGTCGTCGTGTATGGAACCAATGATCTCATATCTGGACTCTGAAGGTATCAGAGACGAGATGGACTGGGAGCATCTGTGAAACACTGTCCGGAGTGACCATGGAGTGCCAAAGTTTGACTGCTTTGTTATGCGTTTGTTTTTTTAAAAGGGCCCTTGTAAATATTTTTTTCTGTACTTCAACAGATTTGTAAAATTTTTTGGAGATGAGACTTTTGTTACATTTATAATAGGAGTCCCAAGACATTTCCCTTGACCCTTATAATGGAATGTTCAATCATTTTTGTGAGGACACAAAACCAACCCACCTGCTGGTGAAGCTGTTATAAAACACAGTGTGGTCCATCATGGCACTTAATATTTCAAGTGGACACACACAAGCGGTGCTTCAATAACAACCATCTCATTCCAGAAAACGAGGTGAAATTATGGACTTTTCTTTGGACCATAAACACATTGCCTGCACTCTCATACTGTACCTTATCGCCAAGGGGACAGAGCCACATGGTGGACATAATCAAAACGGAAATCAGTACAATACAGTGATGCACAGCACATGTTTATTTGTAGTCATAGGCTAATTTTTGGCAATATTACAGTAACTGCAAAATTATACTTATCATGTTGGCTTTTCCTGGTATCCAAGGCATAGTTCCATTTTTCCACTACTCAGCTGTGAACTGCTTTCAGCTCGCTTAAGTGTATTTCTTTTTCCTGCTGCTGCTTTAGTGTCATGTTCAGACATGTATCAGGAATACTGTACTGCTACCAAGAATCCTGCTTGCTCTTTATAAGAACCAGTCTGCTGTAATTCAATAAAACACAAATGATTGAATGCCTGTTCCGAGTTTCATTGTTTACATAACGGTAGCATTGCCAGAGTAAAAAAATCAAACAGCTGCTAATTTTCTTATAGTAAGTTGCCATTCAGGGTGCTGCAAAATTTAAATGCAACTTTAAGGCGCCTGTATGCTGAGTGTGTCCCTCAAGACACTGAAATCGATGTACTCAAATTAGTGAGCACAGTTGCTGTTTATTTGTAGCATCAGTAATTGAAAAAGAACTCAATGAAATGGCAATAACGAAGCATTAGAAATGTAAACTGAACATTTTAGTAAAGCTTGTAGTTTAGAACAGTAGTAAATTTTATTTGACAAGGATTTTGGCAAAATCACCATGTATGATTTTAATGTGACTGTATCACACCATTATATACCATATGCACACAAAGGTATTGGGATTTTGTAAAGCACCTTTATCAAAACAATGTGTTGAGGGACAATATTAAATCAATGTGTCATTTAGTGCATACTAAATCAAATATATCACTGAAAGCCCATAAACATAACTTTCAGTGTGAAAATAATTATAAAACGGTTTTCTTTCTAGTCTCTGATTTATGTTTGCTAGTCATTAAAACATTCAGTTTCTGAAAATTTTCAGACTGTGTGTGTGTGTGTATGTATCACAGGATTACTGATGTTCCAAACTAAGTTATGTCTGAAAAATGCATGGCAGTTTTACTGTAAATAGACTGATAAACTGCAAGACTGGCATCTAAATATATGTAACAAACAGACTAAAATATGCACAGCACTTTCATCTGCATGTTCTGATTGGTTAATTCACAAACGTAAAGCATAAGCAATGCTTAAAAAAAAACCTACAATAAATTTAACCTAATGAATTTAGACAAATGAGTTGATAAAAAAAAAAAAAAAATCATTTTAGATTTAAAATCCATGACCATTCCTAAACAACCATGCTACAGACAACTGACACTGAACAGTTCATAGAGAAATTAATCAGCTACATTTGACTGAGCAAGTAACATGAAGCCTGTTTACGTTGAATGATGTGGTCATATTATGGGAAACACAATCAAAGTCCCCTGAATTTCCTACAATAACACCAACTCTGCTACAGCACATATTTTTGCAGAGTTTCTGTACACACTGTGAAACTCAATAACAGTGTGATATGACATCGAGAGTAAGAGGAAAACATAACGCTGGGAAAGAGCCCCCGTCACTTTTCCTTGTGGGTCAGAAGAAAAGCAACACAAATGAACCTCAAAACATATAAAATCCATATTCTGCAGCATCGATATTAGAAGTTTCTGTATTTATCCATTGACACAAGAGTCAAAGGCTTCAGTCGTCTCCCAGCCGAAAGCCTTGACCCCAGTTATGGCGCCCACCACCACCGCCTCCTGCCTGCTCTTGGGGTACAGGTCTCCTGCTTGGAGGAACTCCGAATCCAGACACCCCTCCTCGTCGATTTGGGAACATCTGGTATCTGAGGGAAAAAAGGAAATGATAGTTTAAATAAAGCATCATAAGATCATTTTAGGGATTTTCAACCGTTATCACTTTCATTCACCTATGGATTCATAAATTAAATATTTCATAAGCAGACACTTTATTTATACCAGCATTGCTTGACTCATAATAGGAAACTGAGGCCAGCTCTTCAGCCAATAAACTCACAGGAACTGTGGGGTGGACAGGAAGGACCTGCCACCCAGGTCCATGGGGTATTTGAACATCAGAAAGAAGTAAAGGTGGCCAACCAAGTTCCCAATCAGCTCATTGACAACACTGAAGGGAAAAAAGGGTTATTGTTAGGATAATTATTATGCGACTGTGATGACTCATTGTTATGCAACATCTATATCAAATGACTGATATTTAAACATGAATCTGTGTGGGGGAAAAACATTCTTACGAGCCACCAATGATATAGTTGAATCCCAGAATTACCCACGGGAGATAACAAGCCTGTGTGTGTGTGAAAATTAACAGGTTTTAGTGTGGAGCATTAAAACACACATCAGTACTTCATATAAAACATACTATAGTAATGTATTGAATACCTTGAATCTGGTGCCAAACCAGAAAGATACGACCGTGTCACGATTTAGCTGAGCCCAGACATACAGAACAGACATGATCAAAGGGATCATCAGGAGCTGCAAAATACAAAGAACCCAATATTCATGAACAAATGAATGGGGAAATTAAAAATTAATACAACATAATAGAATTTCTCTCACACAACATTGATAAAAGATGCTTTTAAGTGTCATGCAACGGCCCCCTAAACAATTAATATGTTACATTTAAAAGCTTAATTAACTCAATGCAGGGATGCAAACAGGTAAGGTTTTATAACCTTTTATGTCCAAAACTGTAATTTTTCATAGGAAATTTTTTAACATTTTACCAAAATTAAGATTGAATACATTTGGTCAAAATCTGATGTTATAAAAGATGAAGTGCTATGCATGCTATTTAAGACAATACTGGCTGATTAGACTGCAATAATGAGCTGATCTGCAAACTGTTTGCCCTCTCTCTCTTCACCGTTCCCACATCTCAGACCTCACATACATAAAATATTACACTTTCTGGACATAGTTTTTAAAGTAAAGAGTAAAGGAAGCACTGTATTTTCTGAAACAACCAGTTTTTTATTTACCCTTGTAAGTTCACAAGAACCCACCCCCATAGGATCTATGCAAATCCCGTAGGTGACCTATTTTGATCTCAAAAAGGTGCGTTGTCACTGAAAGGTGAGGAGTTTGCATCTATGTCAATGGGAATTCCAGGAGTGCAGAAGAATGGTGACAGATCACGAATGGTTGTCATTCGATAAAGTAGCAGGTTTTTAAAAAGACAAAAATATTTTTTAAAATGTATTCATTTAATGACCATTTAAACAATATAAGATGTTTGCTTTTTAGGCAGTTTAATTATTAAAAGATTACGTAAGGGAGGCAGGGGGCATTTTTTGCATTTTCTTCCATAACTACAACTCCAAATCTTCTTTTGCTATAAGAAACATATGGCCATTGTACCATAACCATAGTTTAGTACAAGTTGTTAAAAGTGTTAATATTGCCCCAATGAACTTTAAGAATTTTTTTTTTTAAGAAAATACACTATCGTTCAAAATTTGGGGTCACTAAGTTTTTTATTTATTTTATATTTTAGAAAGAAATGAATACTACACCAAAAAAGCAATAAATTGATCAAAAGTGACATTAAAGACTTTTACATTGTTACAAAATATTTCTATTTCAAATAATTGCTGTTCTTTTGAACATCAAAGAATCCTTTAAATATTATCCAAGTTTCCACAGAAATATTAAGCTGTGTGACTGTTTCAATATTGATTATAATAATAAATATTTCTCGAAGCAAATCAGTATATTAAAATGAGTCTTGCAGTATCATGTGACACTGAAGACTGGAGTAATGATGCTGAAAATTCATCACAGGAATAAATTACATTTTACAATACATGAAATAGAAAAAGATATTTTAAATTGTAATAGTATTTATCAATATTACTGTAATTCTGATCAAATAAACAGAGCCTTGGTGAGCATTAAAAATTTCAAATCTTACCAACCCCAAACTTTCGAATGGTAGTACATACTAAAAATATTATTTAAAAAAGATATTATTACACTCAAAATCAAATGAGATTGTTTTTAATTTTTATTTTAACTACTAGCATGAAATATCCCTGATGTAACAGCAAGTCTAGAGTGTTAGCTTCAACTTTTAACTGACAACCCAGGAAAAAAACAGATAAGTAATATAGTTTAAATTCAAAGGTAACAAAACTTTACAATGGCAAAAAAAAAAAAAAAAGCATACTAACCTGCATGTCCATCATTAAACCCGTTATCTGAATTATAAATGTTAAAGAGAAATGCACATGCCTCCTAGAAAAGCTTTTGATTGCTGTGTGTAAGTTGTATAGCATAAAAAACATCCTAAAGGGATTTCAAATCATTTAATGCAATAATACTAAAATGCTGAATTCGGCATGTCAGTTTATGACAACTCATTTACAGTTAATGTGAGTATGTGCTACACAGATGCAAATCATTTTATGACATTGAATAATATTTGTGCTGCACTGAATGACACATTTAATCTTTTAAAATATTGCACAGAGCAGAAAGGATACAACAATGCAAATCCAGTTGAAAAGAAGCATGAACAAGTAGTCTGCTGGTCTTCCATCGAAAGCTCCTGTGAAAGGGAGAATTAAAGGTGTACTCACTTTTTTTCCTAATTAAAAAGAAAGTTTTACATATAAAGAATAACATTACTGAAAACTGTATTTAAAATGAATTGAAGATGAAGACTCCAGTCATTTCAGAAGCCTAATAAAAGCCATTTTATTTTACATGGAGCGAGTCGCCACAAGGGGGGCGCCATTTTGAAATACCATGAACAGCTAAAAAGTTCTTCCTTTATTTTGGTAATCCCCCTATTATTGGACATTTTCATTCATGTAATTAATCATGACTATGAATAGATAATTTTTTTACATCAACACCAGTAAGTGAAAACTTTTGTGTGACGCAGTTAGTATAAAAAAGCCGCTGACACCAAGAACGATAACTATATTAGCATCCAAATTAACTGATTATAACATCTAGTTATTATAAGCGTGTGCTGCGGTCATATCTGCTACTTTAGTTCTTTACCGTCAGTTGAATTCTGATTGGCAGGGGAAGTTTGGCAGTCAGTGTTTTTATTGTTCATCAGCTCGAAAAAAATCATTCTGAAAGTGATTCCAACAATATTTTTCCCCTGTGACATTATAGTTGTGATGTGGACTATTTTTTTACATTTAGAACAATTTTTAAAGGGTGATAACTATAATTTTTAACTATAAGGTTTCAATAAGCGTACTAATTCTATGAGAATAGGAAGTCCACACCACAGCTGTTACGATAACAAGAGGAACTTTTTTTTGGAATCACTTCCAGAACATTTTTCCAGCATTTATAAAACATTTACTGCCAATCAGAATTAAAAAGCATGAGCATTTAAAGCTGCAGACGACATAACTGCAGTTAAGATGACCAGCGGAACTTAGACAAAAAATACTATATGCACGTTTCAGTCCAGTCAGAGTTCGTTCTTATTAAAAGAGATTTAAGGACACACAAGCTACCTGTTTCAAGCCTCGTGGAGTACTGGTAGAGGAAATACAAATTAACCAAGTAGAGAAAACCTGTCCCTGGGCCAACTGGGAAATACAATGTTGCAGATAATGGTCTCCATATCTGTTGAGAGAGCACAGAAAAATCATTAGTGACTTGACGCAGATCACCAGTGGAGATGCCCATTGATTCTGGCCTATCGAAACAGATCTCCTTTAAAAATAACTAGACGCAAGACACTTAAACTGAAGCAGAAGTACAGAAAACCAACAGGCACTGAGAATATTCAGCAGGCACAATTTGTATGCAGTCACCAGCACTGCCTGAAAGTTATGGTAAAACGGAGTGGCTACCATGCTTGCACAGCAGATTTGCTTCATTATCCATGTGCCTGAGCACGACTGAAGCTATTAGTCGCCAGACATCTCGCTTTGAGAGGAACAGACACTCATCTGGTCTGTTATCAAGATCTGTTCTGTAATTCCCGGGCAAGAAAAACTGGGTCAGTAAACAACAAACACACAGCCCTGCAAAAATTTTTTAAAACTCTCCGGTGTTTAATTTTCTCTCAACATGCACATGCACATGTTATCCCTCTCTATAGTATCCGGCTGTCTCGTCCTCCTCCCTTTCCCTGTATCCCTCCCTCACTTCTAGTGCTTTCTCTCCTCCCTCCGGCACACAGAAACTCTGAGCTAGCAGGGTTTTTCGGTCTGGGGGACTGTGAATCCGCTGAGCAGCAATGCTTTGATGTTGGCGTCTGAAGCGGCTCTGCAGTAGCCAGGCAGTCCAGCGGCCCCCTCGCGCACTGCAGCATAAATCATGCCAGCTCACTTGTGTGGAGAGGTGACCTCGGTGCACTGCAGCACAGAGAAAAGTGGGTTAAAAAGCACAGCAGGATTGGTATGCCGCGAGAGGACGGGGAGAGGTTGATTCGGCTGCTTCTCAACAGCTAAATGGTTCCTTAACAAGACAAATGTGCCAATGTGATCACCGGTTCACTGTGACAAAAAGATTTGTGCTGCCCTTGGATGGCGATATACACTCTGTAAAGCTTATCTGTGTTATGCCTCAATCTATAGCTGGGCCTGTGTTTGCTGCCTATATCTGCCCTATAATCCAGAAGAAACCTGCACTGACAGGAGAGAGGTCATGATTTGTTAGCCAGCAGTAAGCAGACAGTAATTGTATTCTACATAACAGCATGTTTATACACAAGGATTGTATAAATCACATAAATACTATATGAATAGGAGCTTAATGTCTAAGTACCTAAATAAATTACAACTAAAATTGCAGCTACAAAAATGAATAAGAAGTTTATTAGCCATTAGCAGAGGTCAAATTACTCTGTGCCTAAATTTCAGGTGAATCACTCACAAAAAGATGTCATGGGAAACAGATTAAAAGCAATATTGATGCCATTTACATTAGCTACATTAGCCAATAACTGCCAGTAAAAACTCACTGTTAAGGACATTGTGACATGTGATGTATGCTAAATGCCACAGAAATTACTAGATAGTGTGATGTGGGTTTTCAAATATTGCACATTATAAAATAACTTTAAGGGGGCTTTTCTTCTTAAGGAATAGTGCATTATCCTGCTACACGGGTTGCATGACAGCTTTTAAAATGGGGGGTTTCAATCTTTTAGATTTCACAGACTCCCCCCAAATATGATCATCCTCATCTGATGGACCCCCATCCTCAAGTTTAAAAGGTAGCTATGGGTCAATGATGTGACACAATTTTTTGTGTCCATATGGTTTAATTAAAAAGGGTTAAAATTTCAAAATAAATTAGCAAATTACTTGTATATGTTGTCTTTTTTGAGAACCAAGTCATTTTGAGAGAATATTTGGAGAATGATTGCATAAATGTCAATGTGGTGTAACCGTAAAAACTACGCACCAAATAATTGATCTTATTTAAAGAAGGTGAAATTCTCAAAAAAAAAAAAAAAAAAAAAAAAAAAACACTTGAAAATAGTTCCAAATAGTAAGTTAGTTTATATTACATCTTTAATCAGCATCATAAACTAGTGATATTTGACTAAATTGGCCCCTATAACAGAAAGGCTTGTAATAGGAGTCAAATGATGTAGCTGGTTACACCATTTGACATTTCAATTTAAATTCAAATTTGACAGGTATTATCATGGACACCTATGTAAGCACATGGCCTTGGAGGGAATATTTTAAAAAGTTAATACTGATGTCACATGGTCTTCTTGCACACTCTGAACAAAATGGCTCCTTGAAAGGTGGTTACACCACCTTAACACTTCAGGAATTTGACTCGACTTGACTCAATTCCCCAAATTAATTATAATATCCAGAACAATGGTGTTCCATATACTTTTATTTACTGACAATTATTATTGAGAATTTATTTATTGAGCATTTCACCTTTTTTAAACAAGATCAATAATTTGGTACGAAGTTATGGTTACACCACATTGACGTTTTTGCAATCATCCCCAAATATTCTCTCAAAATGAAGAGAAAAAAAAGAATGTATGCAAGAATTAACCCTTTTAAATTTAACTAAACCATATGGACACAAAAAATATATATATACCGTCACGTCATTGACCCCTATACATTTTCATGTATAAAGTACCAACTTATACTGGGAAAATTTAGATTATACATATGTGTAAAATATTGTTTTGAAAAAAAAAAAAAATTATATATTATATATATATATATATTACATTACATAATGTTTTTCCTTACTACTGCACTGTTAAATGTAGTATTTATTTTAATTAAATAGTTATATTTTAATTAAACAGTTTTAATCAATATTTTATTTATTTAGTTTCATCTTATTTTTAACACTGTTTTACTCTAAACTTTTCCCACAGACCCCAGTCTTACAAACATTCATCACGTTGTTTTACACTTTTAGCCCATAAACAAATAGCTTTGCGCCACCTGGTGGAAACTAAAAGAATAAATATTGTATTTCTGATGATTGAGTCACCATGACTAATTACATATTTTACATATTTACAAGCTTAATATCTTACAGTTTAGGCATACTGTCAGAATCAGGCATTAGAAAAGCCGACCTCCACAATGTGGAAAATAGAACACCATTATTTATATTATATTCTATGTCGCAAAACTCAAATATTTTCTAATTAGATATAGTAAATAAGGTTAAAATATTTGGCATCACGGTAAGAAGTGGTGCTTGTCAAAGGGAACAAAATAATAATTTGGCAGTCTTACTGTCCCGGAAGTAGTCTCCAGACGCGTACTCAACTGTCATTGGTTGAGCACAGACCGGGCTGGGACGCGTTCAATGTTACGTTTTTTTTTTTTTTTTCTGTGGGTGCGCAACTTTTAAATCAAACGGCGTTTTCTGCCTTTCAACACTACAATATTGCTCTAGTTTAACAATTCTAATGGTAACTGACAGATGGAAAGTGGGATTAAATATGTTGGGATATTACCGATGCACATATAGCCCATGTGTTACGGTTTTGTCATCTCTTACCATTCTAATTCTGCATAATCATTCAACATCGCATGAACTATTCGTTTCGACAACCTTTAACATTCAAGCTTCCTAAAGTACAACTAAATATAACACAAAAACATATAATTCAGGCAATCATGAGTTGTGTGAGCACAACCAGACTTTATAGACAGCATTATAGACTGATCAACAACAGTTTACAACAGCACAGTTCTCCTGTAAGTTACGTAGCCCATGTGTGGGCATCTGTATAACGTTACCTCAGATGAGGCCTACAAGGCCTTGCCATCGCTGCGGTTGTCTAAAATCTCTGTACTGTTTAATTTAATCTAAACTTACCTGGAATTTATGAAAGAATGACTCCGGCCATAACACAAGATACACAGGACTGATTAATCCCAGCTTTCCTATTAGCGGAACCACAATTGAGCCAGCAAACCAGTAACGGGTGATGAAAGGGATGTTTTTAAACCAGTCCCCGATATCTGACATCTTGCCATATGATTAAAGACGCTCAAGATGCTCTGTCGGTTCTCCGCCAATGCAGGTTTGAAAAACAAGCAGGTGCAACAAACGAATCTGAGATCACAACGCAGAAATGCTGTTTCAATCTTCTTCTATTTTGGTTACCCTGGTGTACGCTACTCCTTCCCCGTTTAGTTTACATGACGTGGCCGCGTACAGCGTCCTTGTTGCGACTTTCCGTTAAATTTGACTGTCAAATTAACAGTCACTCACGCAAAGAAATATGGGGTTTATTCGAATTTGAAAAAATGCTGGTATTTAAAAAATGTATAATTTTGTCAGCGATTTTTTTTACAGACGTTGACACAATTATGTGCAACGTAGTAAGTATTTTAAGACTAGTTATGAATGATTATGAAATGGTTAGAAGCCTTTTATATTGACGTGTCATTCAAGGCGTTTTGAAACCGGAAACAACTTCATGGTGGCGCTACTTTTGGTAAAGCGAAGGTTTCGTATCGAGTTTTTTTTATTATGTTTTTTAAAATATCGCAGATAAGTAATTTTAATGTTTCAATGTTATAGCTTGCCACTTAGATCAATAAGTTGCTAATAAGTTTCGTTAAAGAGTTCACGAAAGAATAAAAATAATGCCATCATTTACTTATCATGTTGTGCCAAACCTGACTTTCTTTTTTCCTGAAGTTTAACAAACAAATTTTCGGCAGGATGTTTGAGACCTTCAGCCTTAGTCACTAATCACTTACACATCTTTTTCCATGTAATAAAATTGAATGGTGACTAAAGCTGTCGTTCTGTCCATCATCATTTTGATGTTCCATTTAAGAAATAAAGTCATACAGGTTTAAACAACGGGAGGCTGGGTGAAAGAGAAATTAAGTGCATTATCGATTTAAATGTTCCTTGCTGTTCGCTTTTGTCAAAGTAGGTGAACGTGAATAATAAAGTTGCACGTGAGTTGAATTTGTGTTTATTTCTTTTCAAGCAGTCCTATGCCTTCTAGAGATGTCTCTAAGTTCAGTACAGTCCACCTTGTCCAATCTGAAGTTATGTCAAGCAGATATTGGAGCTTGTATGGACATGATATCAGACGTTGCACTGGGAATAGTCGAAGCACAAGGTGAGCAGCCAGTCAATTAAACCGTATTTTTACATCAACAGCTATATTATATATATATAAAATCACATGGATTTCACAAAAATATTAAGTAGCAGAACTGTTTCAAATAATGTATAATGTTTTGTAATAACAAATGTTTCTTGAGCACCAAATTAGCATAATAGTATGATTTCTGAAGGATCATGTGACACTGAAGACTGGAGTAATGATGCTGAAAATCTGAAAAGCTTTGCTTTCACAGGAATTAATTACATTTTAAAGTATATTCAAATAGAACATATATTTTAAATTGTAATAATATTTTACAGTATTGCTGTTTTTACTATATGTTTATCAAATAAATACAGCCTTGGAGAGCATAAGAGACTTCTTTCAGAAACAAAGTCTGTGATTTTAATATATATAACACCCACAAAATACGTAAGCCTGATTAATCTCTTTTTGCCTATTATATATTTCTTAATAGGATGCATATATTTGTCTTTGTCTCAAATAATATTGTTTTTTTCAGACATACTTTTCAAAATGTACCTTACTTTAATCTAATTTCAGGTATGGATAACAGTCCAGCTCTGAAGAAACTGGAGGAGATGATTCTGGAGTGTTCCAGACTGGACAGAGAAATCAATTGTTTTGTGGAGTCTGTTGATGAGAAAACTGCTCAGGTTTGTCTTACTGACTATTGCCGGTGCTTCATTTTGACACAAAGTCTTTGTCAGGTCACCCACTGAGCCACCTTGGGTTTCTCTTGTATTTTCTGTAGGTCAGAAATGAACCTCCGGAGGCCATGGTTCATCTGAGAAACTCTGTAAAGGACCGTTTTAGTGAGTTAATGGCTGGAGTTTCAGATGCAGACCTGCAAAGGCACAGCAAGGTGGTTGCCTTCAAAGACAGTGTCAGGAAATATGCCATGCAAGGTGTGACACAACACTTTTTGCAGCACAGCATTCACAAAAGCCACGTCATAAGTGGTCATTCTTCAATGTATATTTGTGCATATATGTATATGAATTAGGTCAAACTGATGCTGAGAACGAAGAGGAGGAACTCGATGAAGACATTGCTGTAACACAGAGCCAGACAAACTTCATCTGCCCTCTCACCCAGGTGAACATAATTTTACATGATCAATTGCACAAGATGTTATAGCTCTTGAGGTAAAAGTTCACATTTGTGGTGGTGGTTTTGTTTATTATTTGTATTGCATAAATAATAAACATATAGAAATTAAAATCTTGTTCTGACAGGTTGAGATGGTCAATCCAGTGAAAAACAAGAAATGCAATCATTACTATGACCAAGCAGCTGTACTTGAAATGATTAAGGCCAAGCACAAAAATAAGAAGAATTTTCGGTATGTAGCCACTGCTCAGTTCTGTCTTTACCTTGTCCCAAATAAGTATATATTTATCTGTAATTCATTTTCATGTCCTGCCACCAGCCAGTGTCAATGTAAACAAAAAAAAGCCTTATGCTCATCAAGCCTGCATTTATTTAAGCAAAAATAAAGTAAAAATATTAATTCTGTAAAATATTATTACAGCTGTCCAAAGGTTGGATGTGACAACAAAGATGTTCGGCAGTCGGACCTCGAATTGGATCTGGTTATGAAGAGAATGATCCAGAACCACAAGAGAAAAAGCGGAAAAACTTAATTTGACTAAATCAGTCCCGCAGATGTGCTAGTTGTTCTGTCTGAAATGGGAACATGGTTTGCCTGAACGTTGAAATCTAGAACTGGAGGCTTTTGTTGTAAAATTTGGTTTGTTATAGTTAATATATAACACATTTGCAGTTCTTGCAGTTTGTAGTACAAATATAAATGCACTATGCTTACCAATGTTTTTTTTTGTTTTTTTTTGTTTTTTTTTAAACAAGAAATGGGTTCCTTCTCATATTTTCTTACTGTCAAACCTCAAATTACCTACACATTTTATCCTTAGTCAATGAGAGTAAGACTCTTTTCATCTCTGTAAATGACAATAAAAACCTGGTTCCTTTCAAAACTCATTTCACAACCACATGTTTATTCAGCAATTGCACTGTAAAATAATCCATTAGAATCAGGCCAAAAGCCTGTTTTATATTACTCCACCATGTCACAAAGACATGAAATCAGCATGAGACATGAAAAACTCCACTGGGCATTAAAACCAGCTTAAATTTTACAGGTTTATTATAGTATCTGCTCCAAAAACCTTTAATTGTGTACAACAACTAATTAAAATACTTCCAAGTGGAAAATTCAGAGTGATGCATTTCAAGACATAAAAAGGACAGTCTGATTGGTTACGCCCGGTCAATATGAAACCAGCATCCGAATTTAGCCCTAAGACCCTAACGGACAAATACAGGAAAAGTATCTCATGGTCAAAAGTCTCAGACGGTCTTTCATCACTAGTTTATTTTTCCAGTTTCACAGACAAGGCTTAGATTAAGCCAGGAGTAGGCCATAGTTAAATTAGGACATTTAAGTAGCTTTTATAAATGTGCCTTAGAAAAACAATTACTGGTGTGCATCTTGAGACAAAGCCACTGACATTTAAGATATATCAGTGCAAGTTGCTTTTAGTTAAGAGAGCTCAAACATTTATTTTGGTCTGGGACTAGGCTTAAACCTAGTCTGTGAAACCAGGCAAAAGGGACACAGGCATTGACTTAAACAACCCAGAGCTTCCCATGCATTGAATTTTTATAATTTTGACATCACAAACAGCATTTCATGGAGTATATCACTGAAGATTAAATCATTTTAATTCTTACAAGAACATTAAGTAAAAAATGAGCACACTCAAACCGTCTGACTACATTTATATAGATCAAAACAAGTGGTTTATAGATCAAAAAATGGAAGTCTTTTGCCCTTAAGAAAACCGTCTTGTGTAAAAGCCAAAAAATAATTTTGTCTCAACAAAGGCAAAAAAACAGAGCAAAGGCATCTCCACATTAACGGACTGTATTTGACTGAATCATATTTTGAATACAGATACGTACTTTCTTCCAAAACATCTTTAATGTTACATGCATCACACATTCTTCTTCCACATGATGTGCATTTAAAAACAAACCTTATGTGACTGTCTGTTTATCAGATAACTGAATATTTAAATTGATGAGAGCTCTTTTGGACTGTCCCGTGAGCTCTTTGTCCTGGTCCATCCTTGTGAAGGTTCAACGCACTAATACTGGGAGTCTCCGAGTCCGTTTCAGTGTTGGTCCATGTCCCCATGTCTCTTTGCACCAGTCCAAGCGTGGTGGAGGGTTGTATCTGTCGAGATTCTGAATTCGCCATGGTTGTTCTATCCGATAGTGACACCAAAGCCACACTGAAACTTGTTCTTGCGGTGGTTAAGGTAGGCGCCTAGAGCTAATGATAGAGGAAGGGGAAGCAGCTTCTTTTCCAGCGTCGCTCCCACCACCCAATTGCTGTCTAAAGAACCTGTAGAACAAGGTTGAAGAGGAGAGATAAGCTTAGCAGTGGAAGAAAACTGAGTAATTAATGACAGAAATGTCATTTTTGGGTGAACTAACACTTTAATTTTAATCAAACAAATGACAGAAATGCTCCTGACTGAATAACTTTTGTAACTTTAATAAGGATTAATCTATGTTTGATTTGTACAGTGAAGACTATGCAGTGTTATTTTACTTTTGATTACTTTATTAAATTTCTATACCTGAAAATTGTGAATTTTCACTGGTATCTAAAATTTTGGTGTCATAAAAAGTTTTGGGCCCTCTGTGTGTGTGTGTGTGTGTGTGTGTGTGTGTGTGTGTGTGTGTGTGTGTGTGTGTGTGTGTGTGTAAAAAAAAAAAAAAAAAATTATATAATATATATATATATATATATATATATATATATATTATATATATATATTTTATTTATTTATTACACACACACGTATATATATGAATATGTATAAATCAATCTCAGCTCAACTTTCGAATGCTAACAGTTCAAGAAAAGTCTTCCAATACCTTTAAACAGCAGATTTGCTTTGGGTACATCCAACTGATAACCAAACGACATGCTTGTGTCCTGCATTCGTGTGCTAGCCTCAAATTCCACCCCAACCTGGAGCTGTAGGAGGTTTTAAGATTCAAAGGAGTGAGTTTAACAGACCAAGGGTCCTATCTTGAGTAACAGATCTGACATTTAATTGGCCTACATCCATATATGAAGTACCTGGTCATTAGCTTTGTGGTAGTATGATGCATGTGCACCAGCTCCTCCAACAGTCAAAGTGGCGACATAGTTACTACCTGAGGATGAAAAGGTAGCATGTCAAATCAGTACATTTTATCAAATTATGATTTTTGCCAGACCTTGAATAAAATGTGATAAAGAATGATCTGGAAATGATTACCTGTGTACCTGCCCACTAATGATGTGACAGTGCCCTCCTCTCCTGGTCTCCTGTGATAGACCAGCTCACCCCCCAATACCAAAGAGGGAGACAAGGACTGGAGGTAGTGTGCCACAATGATACCTATCAGATGAAACATGAATGTGAGCTCCTACATAGGGGAGATTATCAGTAAATAGTTTACATTTCTGTTTGTTCCTCACCAAAAAACAATCATATGACTTCTGAAGACTTTTACTGACCCTAAACTTTTGAATGGTAGTGTGAGTTTTTTTTTTAGAAAGAAATTAATACTTCAATAATTCAGCAAGGATGCATTAAATTGATCAAAAGTGACAGTAAAATGTATCTGGTTTCCGCAACTGCTTTCAACATTGATAATAATAAGAAATGTTTCTTGAGCACCAAATCAGCATATTAGAATGATTTCTTAAGGATCATGTGACACTGAAGTGACATGAAGGCCAAGTATGGTAACCCATACTTGGAATTTGTCCTCTGCATTTAAACCATCCAAGTTAGTGCACACACATTAGGAGCACACACACACACAGCAGACCGTGGAGCAGTGGGAAGGCATTCGCTGCAGCGCCCAGGGAGTGATTGGGGGATTACTGCCTTACTCAAGGGCACCTCAGTCATCATTATTGAGCTGTTCATTCACTCCCCCACCTACATTTTCCTGCTGGTATTGAGAATTTAACCCGTGACCTTTGGGTTACAAGTGACTTTCTAACCATTAGGCCACAACTAAAGACTGGCGTAATGATGCTGAAAATTCAGCTTTGCCATCACAGGAAAAAGTTACATTTTAAAATTTTTAAATTGTAATAATATTTCACAATATTACTGTTTTTACTATATTTTTGATCAAATAAATGCAGTGTCAGTGAGCATAAGAGACTTCTTTCAAAAACATTTTTAAAAAAACCTCACAGACCCAAATTTTTAACAGTAGTGTGTAATAGGAATATAGTGTAAAAAAAAAAAAAATCTTCTTGTATAGTAATTTTTGAAGCTTGACAGTCATGGTCAATAGTGAATGCAAATTACCAGATCCAACAAGAACATCTGGGTTGCCAAGGGTAACAGCAGCTGTGAAGTCATTGCCACGGTATTCTGCATCACATTGCCAGTTTACAAACTTCTGTTGCTGTGTCTGTAACCCATCATTTAGTAAGGCAATTAATAACAGTACATTATGCAGCACTGAGCATCATTTAACAAAAAAAAGAAGAAGAAAAAAAAAAATCAGTGCAGTAATTTAAAAATCATTTAGCCATCTAGGAATACAATTCTTTTCACCAAATCATAGGAATGATTTTTCTCACAGCAAGTCTTAATCACATTAAAAACAATGCCATGTGTAAGGTCTATTGGACCATAATTTGTTCCATTTCCTTATAACTCTGACTGTAACCAGCGAACATGATTACAAAGCTGTACATACCTGAATGGCCACTTTAGAGCGAACATGGTTGGTTAGCTGATGGATGATCTGTGCATTTAGACTGCCTGTGTTGTCCATGTCACCTACCATGACCGGAAAAGACTGAGGGGGGCAGAATGCAAAAAAAAAAAAGAGAGGTGTGAACATCACATCATACTCATCTTTTCATTCTGAAACAATAATGGTGTAGCAAGTTGACAGAAAATCAAGTGTCAAAATTTTGTCAGCCTTTAAGTTGAAAAGTAACTAAGGTGCTCACCTCTGCAGGTCCTGTTTGCTTGCTGCCCACATATGTGGCTCCGAATCTGTACCCCGAGTCCCCCAAGGTACTTAGAGTAATTGTGTGACTAACCTGAGGAAGCAAATCAAGATGTTATACACTACAGTAAAAAGTATGAAATGATTTAAAAAAAAAAAAAAAAAAAAAAAGAAGTCGCTTATGCTCTCAAAGCCTGCATTTATTTGATAAAAAATACAGTAAAAAAAAAAGTAATATTATGAAATTTAAAAATATTTCATAAATATTTTATTAATATTTATTATAATATATTTTAAAACATAATTTATCCCCGTGATGGTAAAGCTGGATTTTCAGCCATTACTCCAGTCTTCAGTGTCACATGATCCTTTAGAAATGGGTTCTCATTTATTATTAATGGATCTTATTATACTCAATGTTAAAAACATTTTTTTGCTGCTTATATTTTTGTGGAAACAGCGATAACTTTTTTCAGGATTCTTTGATGAATAGAAGGTTCAATTAACAAAATTAACATTTATTTAAAATAGAAATATTTTGAAGCATTATAAATGCTAATTAAAAGTATTAATCTCTCTCACTCTCTTGTTTTACATCTATCTTACTCCACACTTTAGAATGGTAGGGTATCACAATTTCCTCAACAATTTAAAGCAGCAAAAAGGCTCATGTGACACTGAATATATATATATATATATATATATATATATATATATAAAAGAAAATGGATCATTTAAATTGTTTTAATATTTCAAAATATTTTTGATCAAATAAATGCAGCCTTTGTGAGCATAAGAGACTTCTTTCAAAAACATTAAAAATTCCTAATTATTCCAAACTTTTGGCCATTAGTGTATATACTGTTGTCCTTTGATATTTCAATTCTAAGAAGAAAAAAAATGAATTACTCAAGAGCTTGCAAATCCCATTTATAAAAGTGGTGACTGACCTGGAAATGATTACTCAAGCCTTTGTTGACAACCAAGCGTACCCCCTCCATCTGCACAGGGAAGACCTCTGAGAAGCAGATGAAAAGACTAAGTAAACAGAACATGGATTATGGAACCACAGGAGGAATGCATGACAATTAGTCTTAAACAAACCTTTGCATTTGCGATGACACTCTTCAAATGTGCCGGGGTTGGGGAGAGAGCCTTCTGTGTCTGTCCCGGGCTGCCCTTGTGTGCCTGAGGAGGGTGGGACTGCAGACACTGGGGGCATAGTGAAACCTGGTGGTACCGTCACTAGACCTGCACCCCCTGGGGCATTGCCACCCCCTGGGGCATTGCCACCCCCTGAGGCTGGGGGTGGGTTTGGGGAGCTGGCAGCCAACACACTGCCCATGCTGAAGGACAAGTCAACAGTATGAAAACATTGAAACACTATCATTAACTTCAGGATGATCTACTTCCACTGACAACAATCACAGGGCAAAAGGTCACGTTCCTACAATCAAAAAGACTATCAGTAAACATATTTTTGCTTCCAACAATTGCCAACTGCCAAACCAAATGAAAACCTTGATCTCTCCAGGTTTAGACAACTGACAAGTAGTTCAGCTGCGACTACCTAGTTATGAACACCAATTTTGTGTGCACAGCAACGACTACAATCTGTCTCACTAGAGAAAAGTAGTGCACTAGCATGTGGAGCTTCATTCACGCTTCATTGGCTAAATAGCAGGTAAGCTAAGGTTAATGCTAGCTAACTAGCTAACGTGTGAAAAAACAAAGAGAGACTGGCACATATCTAAATGAGACGCACGAAAGAAGCTGTATTCTATACTAGCTGGACAGTCGTTTCTATCAATAAAGGACGGAGTAATTAATAGCAAGTGTATGAATACAATTTATATAACTATTTGCAGGCCTCGTGCTATACTCACGTTTAGCAATGCAGTCCAGTTATACGGCTGAGAGGCACCGGTAGGATGACAGACTACGTAACGGACGTCTTGGCCAGCCCATTCCGGCTGTATTAATAGATCATTGGATAAAAGACGCCACAACTGTCTGATGATTGGCTACTGAAATATGGCGTCCTTGTGAGGTATCGGGGAAGGAAATACGACGGTTCGTGGCGTCTATTCTACACTCCTTCAAAGTTACACTTCAAGGGTATGAGCTGTACATTTGCGTTTGTATTTTATTCATGCATGTTTTTTGTTGTAAAGATTGGCAATAAAAAACGACAGGATGTTATTTACAAAAAAGCAAGGGTATGAGTGCTGTCATAGTATTCTCTTTATTATCATTAATAACTGACATTCAGATTTTAAAACAGTTCACATTACAAATAAAGTTTATTGAAATTTTTTATAACGTTTTTTTTAATATTATTTTTCCCAGTTAACGTTTATTTTAAGTAATGAATTTTTTTTAATGGTTTTAGATATCCCTGATTCTTGTGAGAATATATATTACAATAATATAGGCCTATTCATCATGAATTAATTTGTATTTTTGTTTTATTTTCAAATGTGTTCTAGTGATACTGAATTAAATTGATACTCTTTACTTTTAAACATTGAGAATGTTCGTCCTTCATACATTTAATATCTTTTACATTAAAATATTTTAATTATGAACGTTCATTTCTCTACAATGAAAAACTGATATATCCTGCATGAAAACCAAAGCTTTGCCTACAATTTTGCCTTTGACGCCAAGATTTCTAGCTCTATTTTTCTCCCCATCACAGCACAAAATCAGTTTTGCAAAGTTTGAGATTATAACATGGCCTCAGGCGGGAGCTAATATTGATCTTTCGCAGAAGTGGCTTTTCTTTATCCTCCCAAAGAGGCTGAAGTGCTTAAGAGATTGATGTCTGGAGAGTTTCTTCCATTTCAGCCAGAGTCCCACAGTACTGTTTGTGCTGTAATTGGCAACTTTTTCACTTTTTTGAAACTGGCTTGTTCAGCTTGCTAGCCTTGGTATTGTGTGGGCTGAGCCATGTGGTTTTTTTCCATTCTCTAGTGGGCCTAAACATTTTATAACATTTATCTCAAACTTCGCTCAACAAGACATAAATTATAGAGTTTATGTAGTGTATCCTCTATCGTGTATTAAAAAAAAAATCTTTTAATGTTTTAGGAAAATGCTCACATGGAAAAACTTGTTTACATATAGTTTCTTATTTTAAACAATTCATGTAGATTGTAGATTAATATGTGAGAGAGCTGTAAATTTATCTGGTGGTGGTGATAATCAAGTCACAAAATACACATCAACCTACAAAAGTTCTGAAAATAAAAACAAATTATAGGAAACAAAAGTTAAAGCATTCAACTGCTGTGCCTATAGATATGAAAAGACAATCAAGGTCACTGAAATGATAAAATTAGTTTCCTAGACTTCAAGGTACTTGAAAGAGAATACAAACATTTGGAGAATATGCTGGACTTTATTTTGTTTAAAAGAGAAGGGACAGAATAGGCTGGCATTGACATTTGGAGCAAAAAGCTTTGGCCATTCTCCCATAAATCCTCGCAGTAAAACATACAGCTTCTACTTAATACAACACACATGGCAGAGAGCACAATTCAACACATACAATGGGACAAAAGTTTACACTTCAAGAGCTACCAACTTTATTACAGCTGCCATTTCATCTCAGCATTTGTGCTGATATGTTGTAAAAGACATTACTTAGATTCTTTCTGTGCATTAGACACCACCAGGGAAAGACTGAATTTAATCAATCACATTACATTGTTTTAATGAAATAAAACCTGACTGTATGATTCAACTGGAAAAAAGTATAATGAACAACCTAAACTGTCCGCCAGTTTTTTTTTTAAAAATGCAGGCTGAACTATTGAAATTAAAGTCCTGCCTCACCAAACATCTGAGCTGGGATACCTGGTTATCGGACACAAGCAAATCTATTGCTCACCCAGTCAATGCTGAGGTAGGTACTGTTCACTACCAATGAACTGGTGGGTCAAATAGAGAACAAGTGATTTATGGGTTTGAGGTATTACAGCAGTCTAAAACTAGCTGGTAACAATTTCTTCCACTAACAATCCTGACCAAAGCAGAGTTTTTTGTTTTTTTTTGCACTGCGCACCTAGAGTGCTACCTCCTACCCAGAGGAAGAATATAGATTAAGGCACTTGGAGAGACAGAAATGGCCAAAGTCAGAATGAATTTTAAAAAATGGTTGGAAATTTTCAAAAACTCTTGGGAAAGATGAAACGGTGGTGAGTCAAAAGTTAGCCAAAGAAAAAGTCTGTTTGCATTAGAAAGCACGAGCCTCTCTCAAGATATTTACACACACAAGGCTGTAAACAACCAACAAAAGACCATTATGAATGTGTTAAATCTCCCTGGTTTTCCCTGATCAACTGTAAAGCTCTGAGTAAAACTCATTATATAATGCGCAAAAACCTTTCACATTAGGAGATGGATAGACAGCACTAAACGTACTCCTAATAAAGCTTAGGCATTTGTTTTGGCACCAACTCCTGCCAGTATTTTCTATTTTTATTGTTCTGGTAAATAAGAGGGGGCAAAATCCTTATGAACAGCAGTTATGGATGGTGAATGGTCTTTGCCAGTGCTCTGGGTTCAAAGAACAGTGGCTTATTGTGCTCCAAATGGAAAAGGGGTAAGCTGCCTCAGTGAGTCCATAGAGAACAAGCCTAATGACTTTATACTGGCCCCTAAACTTGTGGCAGCCAATCACATTTTACCATGGCAGTTCCAGACCGCTGAAGCATTTGGTGAGAAGAACTACAACAAACAAAACAAAAACAAAAAACAAAGTCATCTTTGCGTCTGTCTTCAGTAGAAATTGTGCAGAATGCCAAGCATTGGTCCCTTTATTCTCCTGAAAGAAAGGGAGATATTGGTACATTACAAATGAATAGGCCTGTCGCGACAGTCGATATATTGACTTATCGCAAGATATATGGACATGACCTTGATCATTTATGGTGACGCGATATATTGCCCATTATGTTTACACAAAAATAAATGTCACCGACGTTTTGCCGTTCGTGCTGCCTCTGTCATCTCGTCTGCTCTCCGAGGCGAAAGCGGGGCTCAGGCAGCCCCTTCATACACAGCTGACATCGACAGGCGAAAAAATGCGCCATTCGAGTTGTTAGTGTTTTCCTGATAACTAAAGACAGTTTGTAATAATAAGTGCAAATGCACTCAGTTTCCGCAAACCACTGGTGCAAATATAAACATGACAGCACAAAATGGTGCACGCTCACAGCTAGTTTAACACAGGACGCGGCAGTCGCGAGTGTCTAGTTCGTTTTCATAGGGAACGCGTTTTTGCATTCCACTGCGCTGTTTTTCCATGGAAACGTGTTTGTTCGACTGTTGGACTCGAGTCTTTCGCAGCATCTTGTGAAACTTCTTAAAAGAAGTTTTTCAAACACGCCTCTAGAAAAACGGATACCTCAACAGGCCAAATCTGACTGCTAAATCTGTGTCTTTGTTCATATGGACATCTGACAAAAGCGTGCACCATTACTTCCTACTGAGAAAATAAGGTCAGAGAAAAACCTGTAGATGGAAAATCTCCATACAAGCCTTTTGTGCATTTGCAAGTGTTTTTTTTCTACTTGTTATTTTGCAGTAAAAGGTTTATTTATTATTTATTCAACATTATTTTTTGACGCTTCAATTCCAGTATCTAAATATTCTTAAGAGTTCAGTTCATTGTCATTTCAAAGTGTGTAGGCCCTACTTGCATTATTATGCTGTTATATTATGATTATATATTCAGTGGCATAAAATGATCTTAAAAGGACAATATTGCAATTATTTCTGGGGCAATATATCGCACAACAAAAAATAGTTATTGTGACAGGCCAAATGAATTTAGTCACATCTGTATAAATGAGTTGAAGAGCTTCAGATCAGGTTATTTAGGACATGGCCTTCTTACCAGTAAGGGTTAATTAAGCTCGCCTGCTTTGTGAGCAGCCTCCTCCTCGTCAGGGTTCATGGAGTGAAACTCCGCCACATACAGGCTCTTATCAATGCTGCTGGGTATGGGCTTTATGTCAGTCATCAGCTGGTCCTCAATGCCCTTTAGGTTGAAACGATCTTCTGAGGTGATCAGGTTAATGGCCAGACCCAGGTGACCGTACCTACCTGAGAACAGAGAGAGAAAACATTGAAATACACTACATGTAGACCCAATCACAAAAAAAGAAAAGAGTGGACAAATGCAAATGATAAAATGAAACCCTACAATAGTAATTGGTTAAATTATGCATTGTTGGTTACCTGATCGACCAATACGGTGCAAGTATGTCTCTGCATTTTTGGGGAAGTCAAAGTTGATGACTACATTGACAGCCTGGATGTCAATTCCTCTTGTGAAAAGATCTGTGACAGGTAAAACACCACCAAAAAGGTTTCAGAAACATTTAGGAAAATCCCTTGAAAACAGGAAGAGTGGCGCAAATATGGCTATTCATACCTGTGCAGACCAGGTTCCTACACAGTCCGTTTCTGAAGTCATGGAACACACGATTTCTGTATTCCTGTGATGATATAAAAATGTAGGAGAACACAAATCACAACATTATAAGAATATGCTTCTAATGTTCAAAACTTTGGAGTCAGAAAGATTGTTTTTGAAAGTTCCTTAGGCTCAGCAAGACTATTTATTTGATTAAAAAGAAACTTTTGAAATACAGGGCTCTACGCTAAAAATTTTCTTTAGGAGCACTTTTAGATCAATAACATCAGGGTCACTTGCACCGGTGCGCCTAAATATTTTTTCACACTCACACACAGTAATTTTTAGTTGCAAATGCAAGCAAAATGGTCACAGTGTAGAGCCCTGAAATATTATAATTTAAAATAACACTTCCATTTTAATTTATTTTAAAATGTCATTTTTAAAATATTACTTCGTTATTACTCCAGTCTTCAGTGTCATATGATCCATTCTATTTTGCTGATTTGCTGCTCAAGAAACATTTCTTAATATCAATGTTGAAAACTTTGTGCTGCTTACTATTTTTGTGGAAAACACAATACATTTGTTTTCAGGAATAGAAAGTTCAAAAGCACAGCATTTATTTGAAATAGAAATCTTTTGTAACAAATGTTTGTGTCACTTTATTTAACGCATCCTTGCTGATAAAATATTACATTTCAAAAACAACAACTTTTAAATTGTGTAGCTGCATTCTGAAGCTGACCTGCATCATCTTGGCATGGATGTAAAAGCAAGAATAGCCAAGCTGTGTGATCTTCTTGGCAAGGAGTTCCACTCTTTGAGTGGAGTTACAGAAGATGATAGACTGGTTGATTTGGAGCTAAGAAAGAAAGATATCAAATAAATACAAATAAAAGAGAAATAAATGACTTTTTCCCCTAGGTGAGGACAAATCGTTCAAAAAGGCTTTAAGACAATACAGTTAGTCAAATGTAGTATGCCAAAGAAGCTTTAGAGTAATACAAATGGAAAACTGGCAAAATACCAGTCGAATCTAGAGCAGATCTTGGAGGGAATGTCCACTTACCCTTGAGAACAGTGTGTTGAGACAGTGCACTTTCTGTCTTTCTGTCACATAGGCATAGTACTGAGTGATGCCTTTCAGTGTCAGCTCATCCATCAGATTGATTTCATATGGCTTCTGAAGGTGTTTGGACTACACAACGGGACATTAGCATGGTTAAAGCAAATTAATATAAAAAATAATCTGAATATAGTAAAATGTTGTACACATTAAATCCAAGACATTTGGCTTCAAAAAGTCTAGGCTGATTATAAAATCTCTCACCATAAATTTCTGCACACTGATGGGGAAAGTGGCAGAATAGAGAAGAATCTGACGGTTTTTGGGCAGGAAGCTGATGATGTCCTCAATAAGCACCACAAAGTCTTGAGAAAGCAACTTATCAGCCTGTGAAGAACAAATCAGATGTCATGAACTTCCATCATATTAGTATCCATTTAGAGAGGATGCTTACTTGGAAATGGGTTTTTGCATTATTTTTCTCACCTCATCCATGACAACCATCTGAGCTTTGTCAACCTTGGCCACACCTTTCTTTATCAAGTCAAGGATCCTTCCTGGGGTAGCTATTATAACATGTACTAGAGAAAAAAAAATATTAAGGTTAACAGAAGGAGACTTCATTAGTCATTGAAAGTGCATTTAACGTCCAAATTCTTTTATATAGATTAAATTTCAACTGCCATGATGATAGATATATATATATATATATATATATATATATATATATATATGTATTGCTCACATACAGTATTTTAATACAGCCAAATTCCCAATAAAATTGTTTCATCTATACATTTTTCTGTTTTGTTGTCAGACAATATGAAATGGTGACTGCCCATTAAGACTACATACAGGGCTCGACATTAAGCCTTGTCATGTGCTTGTCTGGAAAATTTTTTTTTTTTTTTTTGGAGTAAATGTAAATTTATTCTGAAGCAATATCCTTTCAGAATATTCCAGCTTTGACATATATAAATCTGCATATTTGTGATATTTACACTGAGGGCATTTTTTTTTACCTTTACAAGGGGCAATTTCCCTTCACCCAATCCTGTATGATTCATGTAAAATGTATGATTCATCTTTTATTTTTAAATTCTTAAATTAGTTCAATAAATAAGACACTAGGGGCTGTTACCAATCAAATTAAATCATTTACAATAATAAAAAAAAAAAAAAATACAACTGCATTAAATAATGTTATGGGATTG
Organism: Hypophthalmichthys molitrix; assembly: GCA_037950675.1. Classification (NCBI taxonomy): domain Eukaryota; kingdom Metazoa; phylum Chordata; class Actinopteri; order Cypriniformes; family Xenocyprididae; genus Hypophthalmichthys; species Hypophthalmichthys molitrix. The sequence goes on along the minus strand of CM075507.1, from coordinate 24,784,112 downwards.
TTATAAATATTTTTTGAAAATTCAAAAAAGAAATGTTGGGGGGAAAGTGATACTTTTAAAAATGAAACTAAACCACCAGTAGGTGGGGGCAAGTAACTGTCTTAATAAGTGAGTCATTGAGTCATTCATTCAAACGATTCATTCCAATGGCTGATTCATTCAAGAATGAGGCAGTTGTTTATGAATGAGTCATTGCCTGCGTCTCAACGTGCATTCTATCCATCCTAAATAGTATGTGACATTAGTAATATTCAATGCTATTTAGGGCGGATAGGGTGTATAGTATGCACACTGGGATGCATAGATTGAATCTTTGACTCAACCGATTCGTTCAAAACATTTTGGTGATTCCCAAGTTGTTATTTTTTTATTGACGATTTAATCAGGCTCCTTGTCCGACCGGGCAAGTAAAATTCTCTTTCACTTGCCCCTTCAAAAAAAATCCACTTATCCCGCCCGGACTAATGGACAAGCGTTAGTGTCGAGCCCTGACATGTTATAATCCTGATTTGTAATCGAGACGCTGTCTGACAAAATCACCATACACATAAGATTAAGACTGTGATTGTGGCTATATGTACATGTAAAATGATCACTCAGGTTAGAAGCAACAGTATCTATTTTATTTGTTCTCTGACAGAGCGCACAGCCTCAACCATAGACTAAAAAAAGACACACACATATACATACATACACACACATATATATATATATATCTCTTAAAAAAAAGCCTGCGGCAGGAAAGCAAGATCTCTCGCGGCAGTACCAGGGGGTCTCAGGAAAATAGATACGGTTTCAACAAGTCGCTATATTTGTCACAATGCGCTTTCTTGGAAAAAGTCACTAAGTTGGCGACACTGATGCAGCCTTCCGTCTCCAGGTCCAAGCAGGTAAACAGCTATCAAAAACGGCATTATGACAATTTTGCACCAGACGGAGGCAATTACCAAACTGGTTCCGCGTGTGCATCACACCAATGTACCTATTTTGTGACAGCAAATCAGTTATTAATTATGAAGGCTATATTCAAAATAAGCTGGTACTACTATTTTTCTTCAAAACTATCTAAAAAATTTAATGCCTGTAGGAATAAAGTTTAATGCTTTTTAATGCCATTTAAGGCCTTAATTTTCACAAAATCCATTTAATGACTTTTAATGCTTTTTAATGCCCCACGGATACCCTGTAATATGCCAATATAAATACTACAGGCTTTCTCAAAGTCTTTATCACTTTTTTTTAAAAGTAAGCAAAAGAAAATGACGTTTACTTTCACGAGCCGTCACGTATTTGTGATCTTGCAGCGGGAATCTGTTAAGTGAGGACAAGTTTAAAGCCTACAGGCTTCCGTACATCGTCCGCCTGTAGCATCTTATGGGATTTCTAATGGTTCTATTCTCACAAGTCTACATTTGATACATCCTCGATATGAAGAACACATCTAGGTTCTTCCATGCGTTCTTGAGTACTGGAATTGAACTTCGACGATTGATGACGTAGTACAAGAGCACAAGAATGCAAGATCACTTAAGAATACACTGAGAAAGGTCTTTGGGAATGCCAGAAACCTATAAGCAAATGTGTGTGGAGGAAGACTAGGCATTGGACAACCCTGCATTATAATAAAGTGTATATAATTATGAGACTACTTATCTAATATCATTGTTCCTTGAGGAACAAGGAAGCACAAAATTGCTCAAATGACTGTGGTCTGGCAAGACTTAAAAAAAAACAGTCAGTAGGTGTGACATCCCAGCAAAACAAGCCATTTTGAGTGGAATGCCGCCTTTGGGCAAATTTACTGCTCAAACATTTCTCACTGAAGAATTCACACAAGGATTGCCTGCAAGGCTGCCATTTGTTACAAGTGTGTTACTGTAAAGTTTTTTTTACTTCAATTTTATAACCCTTTCCTTAATTCTCAAATCATTACAAACGGTTTAAAACTTGGGGAAACTCTCAAGGAGGGTAAAGAAATCCAATTACCAGTCTCATCAAGACGCATGATGTCATCCCTCAGGTTGGTGCCACCTGTTGTAGCCATAACCTTGATGCCTCCAAGGTGCTTGCTCATGTTGATACTTATCTGGCTCACCTGCAGAGCCAACTCACGAGTTGGTACCATCACTAAGGCTAAAACAAAGGTAGAATAAATAATTAAATAAGTAAATGTATATACACAACCATTCAAAGGTTTGAGGTCAGCAAGATTTTCTTTTTAAAGACAATAACACTTCTTAATATTCTGCAAGTATGGATTAAACTGATCAAAATTGACAATTATAGACTTTTACATAGCTACAAAATTTCTGTTTCAAATGTACGCTGTTCTATTGAACTCTGTTGATCAAACAATCCTGAAAAAAAAAAAAGCATCACGGTTTCCATAAAAATATTAGGAAGCACAAGTGTTGTCAACAATGATAGGAAATGTTTCTTGTGCAGCAGATCAGCATATTAGAATGATTTCTGAAGGATAATGTGACACTGAAGACTGGAGTAATGATGCTAAAAATTCAGCTTTGCCATTACAAGAAAAATTACATTTAAAGTGACATTAAAATATTTGAACAAATATTTTAATATTTCACAATATTACTGTATTTTTGATCAAATAAATACAGGCTTTGAGAGCATAAGAGACGTCATACCAACCCCAAACTTTTGAACGGTAGTTTATGTAATTAATGTACAGAATTTTATAAATAATTCATTCAATGCATGTCAAACCTTGAACATGGTCCTTCTTCAGATCAATCCTTTCCAAGAGGGGGATGAGGTAGGCTCCACTTTTACCTGTGCCATTTTTAGCTCGGGCGAGAATATCCCTTCCTGACAAGACAATGGGAATACTCTCCTCCTACAGAGACAATGTGGGATATAAATCTCAGGACTGGCTCATTCTAAAAGGCATAAGCCAAGCAAATAGCACAAAAAAAGACCAGTGTTTATTTTGTAACTGTACACTAATTAGACTACCTGGATAGGGGAAGGCTTCTCCCAGCCCATCTCGAATATACCCATCAGCAGTTCCCTCTTAAGGCAGTAATCTTCAAACTCATTCCCCTTAGTTGCGGTCACATCCTGTCAAAAAAATAGGGCGTACAAAATCAAACTGGGATATCAGCAACCCATTCCAAAATAACCATCTAATAAACAATTTTCACAACTTACTGTGGTTCGCACTCTCATGTCTTTCGGTGGAAGTTGCAGGCACTTCTTCCAGTCATCTCCAAACCTAAAAGAAATTATTAAAGAAATGAATTCGACTTTATACATCATTCAAGCTTTTATTCAATAATAGCTCAACTAGCATGAGTTATGAGAAATCAATGACAAAAGGTACCAGACACAATTCAAATAATTATACATAAATAAAGATTACCTGATACCGCCACTGCTTTGTGGTATGTTGCTTCCTTTCTGGGGCATCATAGGTGTTTTTCCTGACTGTGTTGAGGAAGTAAGCGATCCTGACTGAAGGGTCATAGGCTTGGACTGTCCATTCTGTTTGGTCATTTGCATGACTGAAGCAGGGATCTCTGTTCTCGCTGTAGCCATTGTCAGATGTTTTCCTCAACAGTTTCAATCTAATTTATCTTTTTGTGTTTTTCTTTCTTTTTTTTGCTACTTTTGAGCTATTCTTTAAACTGTTTTACTGTTACGCTCAACGCGCTTTTGTGTAAACAGTTTCCGGTACGTACAGACCTCTTAAAAAGAAGAGTGCCTGGCGTATAACAATTGTTTATAATAAGCTCTCCCAAAATAGGAGAAAATTATATTTATATGAATAAATATATCAAGCCTAGAGTCAACGTACAAAATAACTAGCAAACAAGTACTTGTAAAATTCAAGTCTTGCACAAGGATTTCAAAAATGCAAGTGAGCAAAACTCTATTAATGCCTTCCAAAAGTCACTTTTACGTTATCCCTGAAAAGTGACAAAGTATTCACTTTTATTTTATTTTTTTTTAAACCGCTGGATTGCAGAAATCCTGAAGTACCTTCTGTATTCCTTTTGGTATCCAAAAAGTATAAAGTATTTACATTCAAAAGCACAAGGCTCAGCTAAAGGTTCTTAATGTGCTCTTAAAAATCTAGTATTCTCTTCGTCATGAGGAATTTCAAACTTTGCTCAGTGTCACTTGCTCCTATTTAACCTGCTGAAAAACTCCAACGACACTGAGGGATTTCTAACTGAAAGTCAATGCAGGATTATGAGTCCAAAATTAAGTTAAGTCCATAAATGTTTCTACTCTTGGCTTCACGATGTCCGTTTCTCCTCACTTTACTCTCACAGTTCCCGAACACTTCAGTGGAGGAAATTCTGGAACACCTGCCAAATATTAAAGTAATACAAAATGAGTTTCATATCAAGGACATGCTATTTCTGGCATCAAGCAATGGGTTAGTTTCACAGTTTATCTTTAAATACATATGAACAGATGTGTTCAAATCATATTAAAAATAACAGAACATATATAGCATAGTTCTGCGTTAATAATACCTTACTTTCAACACACAAACTAGCTAATTAGCTAAACGTGGGTGTCTCGCTAACAATTTCAAACACTTGTTAAAAGTGTGGAAACACTTGGAATTCGTAAAACAATTCGGATTAATAACACATTTGTTTCAATTCGAATCTGATTTAAGGTCCTTCACTAATTCGCTAAAGGTTTAACGATAAGCTCTGAAGCTAAAAGTGTCCGCGAGAGTCAAGAGTTGTTAGCGGAGCTAGCAGACAAACACCACAAAGGTGGTTTATCGACAAAGTTTTTTCGTGTCAGATTCAACGAGAGTTCGCGAATATAGTTCCGAATATTATACAAGAACAACTCAGCGCAAAACGTTTTTCTGGGGACAGAGTGAACTTTGTTTCCTAAGTTGAGAGATCGGTTAACTATATTTAAAACCTATTATTAAACAGCATGCTAGCTCAACCTGCCAGCGGTACATTGTTAAGATGGGCTAGCTTAGCTAAATGCTAATAAGAGAGCAAGAGAGAGACGCTGTGCACGTTGGGAAAGATAAATGTCTAATTTAACTAAATTCATGTCTGACTATGTTACCTCCTAATTTTGAAGGATTTGAATCTTCGTGGATTTGATAAATTCTTCGAATATTTCTTGAGAAATTCTTTGTTGCTGTGGCTTTTGTCTCTTCCGTCTAGAGATTTAACATGGCCGTGCGCTGAATTGATCTCGGAGGACGTAAACGCACCGAAAAGTCGACATCGACCAATCAGATGACAGAGTTTGAATTTGGTGGGCGGTACCATTATCAAATCCAACCCTGTACTTCTATGGGCACTTTCGTGATTTCATATCAAACATGCTTCACTGACTAGGCCAAATATATAGTTGTGGTAAAAATGTTGTCATGTTTGAAAAATTATAATAGCCTATTAAAATGATTAGGCTATTGATATAAATAATTTTCAAAATAAATATTGACATGATGTATATTAAAATCATTAGTTTTAAACATTAGTGTTCTTTTTATGTTAATATTGAAATCCTGTGTCACAAAAGGTGAATAAATAAATACATCTATACATAAAAAGAATTTGAAAAGTAGTAAAAATTATAAAGGCATATGGGAAAAGTTCAAACAGTTTTAATGTGACCTTCATTTAACAAAAAGAAAAGCATTCAAATATTTTTGTTGTTGTTGTTCCAAAAGTGCTTAATGTTGAAGAAATAATAACGTAGGCTACTGTATTATAAAAATATTACTCATGAAATGCACAGATATGTATAAAAATATGTATTATTTATTCAAAGCAAACTATGCTTCTTTATATTGCTGCACTTGTATTCACACATTCATATGAAAATCAAAATTTATACATTCACATAACTGTCAGATATCACAATTAAGTACCTTTATGGCAAAACATAAAAGCCCATGTTGATATTTATTCACAGTTTCTAAAGATTCTGGGAATGGTTTTAATTCTCCAGTTACCACAGTTACTTTTTTTCCACACTGGCTTTCTACAAGATTATCCACTTTAAGCCACTAGCCAGTGATTCAAAACTCATTTGTCACAGAACTTCATCAGACAGAGATTTTAAGCTGCCATTCAAAGATTTGCACTAAAATAAAAGTGGCACGAGTCACAATTTTGGTGTACATGGCGTTATCAACAGGCACATAAACAATATATAAAACTGCAAAAAAAATCTCAATCTCAAAATGTTTTCTTTGACAATAGTTGACAATGTTTATTGTTGATAAAACTATCCTGGCCTCTAGGCATTGTACTTGGTTGATATTGGCTGTCATGTGTGTACCCTAATAACACCCTTTTGAGGGCCTCACTGTGTAAAATAAAATTTTTGACAATTAATTTTTTTGTAAATACGAATGCTATTTTCTGTCATACGAATTTCAGTAACTTAAATCTGGACAATATGAACATGGGAAAAACAAAATGTTGTCAATAAATAAACAGACTCCATGGTAAACAAAAGAAAACCACAAATGAAAACAGGAAAAAATAAAAGATAATTCTGCTGTCTTGCTATAGAAGTATAAATATCAGAGCTCTTTAAAATGCATGAAAAAATCACCATAATCATTTCAATTATGCAGCAAAACACTTGGTAACACAAATATACAGTTACATGTTATTGATTTTGGAACACTTCATAACATGAGAATCAACTTTCAAAAATGTGAAAAGATTTAAAAAAAAAAATGCTTAGATACATATAAATGCTATAATCAGTCAGTATGTTACCAACCACAAAAAATATTCAAACACCACTTATAAAGGAGTCAGTTCACTCAATAATCATAATTTACTCACTCTCATGTCACTCCAAACCTATGTCTCAGTTTTTTTTTTTTTTTTCAATAGAAGTCTAAGGTCACCAAAGTCATTTGGTTACTACATATGTTCAACATTTTTGGGTGAACTATCCCTTTAAGATGGCCAGCTGCTTATCTAGCAGCTATCAGCTTGCACCTTTTTCTTCACTGTTTACACTCACAGTAGACATGTCTGATTGGTCACTGCTGCGGCTGGATGGCCGTGATTGGTTAATGGCACCCTGTGAGGGAGAGCCATGTGTGATTGGCACGTGGATACTGGGGAGAAAGATTATGTGTGCATCTGAGTAATATGGAGGTCTTTGAATACCAGGGGGATAGTAAAGAGGGTTAGTGATTAGAGTTCGTCTCTGGATGTGAGAGACAGTAGGCTTCATTTGGTCGTACCCAGACGGTGACAGATAATGGAAAGGATGGAAAGCCATTCCGTAGCCTGCCCTGTTGTCTACTGCTATATTATGGTGTGTCCGAGGCAACATTTGCAAAAGTGTTTTTTCATTGCTGTTCATCGGTGATTGACGTTCTGAAATGCTCTCTGCTGACTGACTTCGTGGTAAATTTGGAGTCACAGGAGAATGTGACGTACTGCGCTGAAAAGTGGGAGTCATCCGGGGAGAGTGGTTGGAGCTGCCAGGGGACAGAGAGCCTAAACAGGAGAAAAATTAGTGAAAATGTTAAATGGCCTACTTGAGGTGTTTAGAAATAATTTCATGCTTGTAATTTCAGAGAGACTCTTACCATTACTGCTAGGCAGCATTTTCCCATTGCAGCTGCGAGTGCCCCTCCCACGCAGCACATCAGACACCTTAAGCCAAAACCACAAAAATACTTATTTAGATGAGTTACAGAAGTTATGGTGACACACATGGATGGATTATGGGGCCAATAATATTTTTTTTTTTTTTTTTTTGAGAAGCCTGAAGTGGACTGGCACAGGAAATAAGACTTTACTAATGTAGCATTGAAACTGACAGATGGACAGAGCTTGAATGTGTGACAAAGTGAAGTAAAGATATGATAAATGTTATTAATCCCAGGTACTCTTTAATAATATATACTGGAATTGTAGTTAAATTGTAGTTCTTCAATTTAAGCCACATTTTCATGTAATTATGATTTAAAATTCAAAGATTTTAAGCTGCAATATGAAATATTATTTTTTTCTTATTTTTTTTTTTCTTACAACAAATGGTGTCCATGGGGCTTTGTACAACTATAATTCATCTTTGGTGACAAGTCTGACTGGTAAAGGTGTATGTTTAAAGGATTAGTTCAGAATTAAAATTTCCTGATAATTTACTCACCCCTATGTCATCCAAGATGTTCATGTTATTCTTTCCTTAGTCGAAAAGAAATGAAGGTTTTTGAGGAAAATATTCCAGGATTTTTCTCCATTTAGTGGACTTCAGTGGGGTACAACGGGTTGAAGGTCCAAACTGCAGTTTCAATGCAGCTTCAAAGAGCAGTACGTAATCCAAGACGATGAACAAGGGTCTTATCTAGTGAAACGATCGGCCATTTTCAAAAAAAAAAAAAAAAAAAAAGTATATACTTTTTAACCACAAATGCTCATCTTCCACTGCTCTGCGATGCGCATTATGTAGTCATGTTGGAAAGGTCACGCGTGAAGTAGGCAAAGTACCAACTTATAGTGTTTTTAAAGCGAACGTGCAAAAACTTCATATGCCCTTTACAAAAAAAAGGTAAAACAACAATGTCGAACGATTTTGAAGATGAGATGGAGTTTTTCGCCCTACCACGGTACTTCCACCTACGCGTAACCTTTCCAACGTGATTACGTAATGCGTATCAAAGAGCTAGTGCAAGATGTGCATTTGTGGTTAAAAAGTATATATATATATATATATATATATATATATATTTTTTTTTTTTTTTTTTTTTTTTTTTTAAGAAAATGACCGATCGTTTCACTAGATAAGACCCTTATTCTTCAGCTGGGATTGTGTAGAGCCCTTTGAAGCTGCATTGAAACTGCAATTTGGACCTTTAATCCGGTGAACCTCACTGAACTCCACTATATGGAGAAAAATCCTGGAGTGTTTTCCTCAAAAACCTTCATTTCTTTTCGACTGAAGAAAGAAAGACATAACCATCTTGGATGACATGGGGGTGAGTAAATTGTGAGTAAAAGTGATCCTTTAATATGCAATACAACTGAGCAATGAAAGTTTTGTGAATCGCCACTTGTTGGCAGTGTTGACATACTATATATTATATTCTACTGACTTTATTAACTATTATTATGAAAGACTTGGTGAATTTCTCTAATTTATTTCAAAATATGATGCTGATAAATAGAAAAAAACCCACTTTATTTTGTAAATAAATACATAACTAGACAAGACTAATAAATATCCAGTACGTTTTCGAATGCACTACTGCCATCCTTTCAGTTCTTACCTTTTTGTTTTTTGCTACCATGATGGCGGTGTCATTGTGGTTGTTTTTAAGACTACTGTCAGCTCCATTCTTCAGCAAGACCCTGACAATCTCTATCTGACCTCTGCCACAGGCACTGTGTAAGGCTGTGTTCCCACTATAAGACTGTGCGTTTACATCACACCCACTCTGAAAGACACAGCACACAGAAAAAGGCATTGTGAAAACTAATAACTGCTTCTTATCCACTCAGACAAACAATGAGTAATAATGAATAATAGTTTCAGTCTCCCCAGCAAGCAATTTCACATTTAAAAGACGTCTAATAGCCGTCCAAACACAGCCATGATGTCTAGGCTAAAACAAGGCAAAATTTGGGCTGTCAGTGAAAATTTAATAAACGTCTAACCTTGTAATCACTGTTGACTTTGCTTACATGATGGATTATCATACATCTCGCATGTAACCAAATTCAAGGTAATTTTGGCTAGAAGTGGGTTACTCATAGCTGGACTATATCAGGTCTATAGTTAACAGAGATGGTGAAATGACGGTTATTGCTTGCAGGGTCATACAGGGTTATACATGTTCTCTCTTGTGCTCACCAACAGAGAAGTACAAGATAAAAAAATGAAAGGAACAGACAAAAGTGATGATCAGGAAAATTATAAAATATACAAAGTATATTTGCACACACACCTCGATCAGCAAGACGACCATGTCATTAGAGTTGTTTTCTACAGCATGAATCAGTGCACTGCGACCACTCTTATTATCCTGTGGTAAAAGAAGAAAAGAGACACAATGAACAAATAGTGTGTGTGGTAAACCATAGAGATCATAATACACAACTAATTGCACAGATACTATCACACCTGAAAGCATAAAAGGTTGTGGAAATGATGACAAATTCACTTACCCCAGCGTTGATTTCAGCTCCGCTCTCCAATAAGAGTCTTGTCAATGTTTCATTTCCATTCTGCACAGCCACGTGGAGGGGCGTCAGACCTTAAATTAAACAACAATATATTCATGCTGTAACCTAAATGACCCCGTGAAGCGAGTTTGGGCATGTTTCGATAGGTGAAATACACAAGCAAAACACTAAAACACATCCTCTCTGTGTTTCTAGGGACTTTTTGAATCATGTCAGCAACAGGAAATGTCTCATCTTACATTTCATACACATGAATGAAGCCAATAGCAAATGCAAGGACTGTTTAGGACTACTCTGACAGATGATAATATTCTGAAACTCTGAAAATAAAATAAAATACTCTGAAATAAAATAAAATGCTAAAACTAAAATCTGTTTAGTTTTCGGCATACTTAAATATGACATTTTTTCTTTAGTAGTACAGAAGTGGTTATCTGAGTACTGTACTGTTACAAGAGGGAATTATAGTGTCAGAATCCACAAATAAAGCTAGATGGTGATATACTTCCCTACTTCCTGATAAGCAAAAATTTGTTCCAAAACATAACCATACATTAATGCAGGAAAATCAATGACAAGCAGCTCTTTTTCTGTCTACTGCCCCCCAGTGGAACACAGCATAGCAAAAAAGTTCATCCTTCTGAAGATGTCATGAAAAATTTTCCAAAGTGTTGGATTATGACAAACAGAAGGTGTACATATTGCTGTACTAAACAGGCACATATAGTTAAGAGAGCTTTAGTGTCAGCAAATTTATTCAAGTGGTGCTCACTGCAGAGCCAAATGGGTGGAGCTTGACCACCTCTGTGGATCTAAGGGGTGGAGCTTAACCTAATTATGAAATAACATTTCCCTGAGATCAATTGTGCTACCAAAAAATGTTTTTTTATATATTTCAATAAATGTACCCATCTAGATGTAGGTCCAGCACTCACCCTCATAGTTCCTGATCTCCAGGTGGGGTGAAGGATTTTGGGGGTAGTGTCTGAGGATGACAGAGAGGCACTCTACATGTTTGTGCTCACAGCACAAGTGCAGCGCTGTCTGTCCATTACGGTCCAGTGCTCCAGGGTCAGATCCTGCATCCAGCAAATCCCTCACCAGAATAGGCTGCTTGGTGATTACAGCCAAGTGCAATGGTGTCTGAGAGAAAAAGAGTTTACCGATTCAGTTCAAATCCACAATATATTTAAGAACCAGTTATATTTAGAATGCATGATAAAAACTCTTGTTGCATGTCAATATTTAAGTGGTGTATCACAAAAATCTACCACTATGATGTCTGATAAGGTGTTCAGGTTTATATGGGCTAATAGATTGAGTCACATCCTGGTTTGGATTCCTGTAACTGTAGCTGCTAACCTGGAACTTGTCTAACAGGTTAAAGGTCAGTTCCACAGATCTGATGAGATAAAAAACGAGATAAAACTGGGCTAACGCCCCTTTGTAAACAGCTATGCGTTGACTTATCTAACGCACAAACAAACTGCTACTAAAGGCACAAACATTACTTTGGGTGGGGGTGGAAATAAAGGATTTAAAGGGATTTAAGGAAATAAAGAAAAAAAAAGAAAGAAAGAATTCATTGCAAAGTAATACATTTGTGAATAATATTTTGGTTTAAAATGAGCACATATTCACTCATTATTATATGCAAGTATGCTAAAAGTGAATTTGTTAATGTTTCTTGTCACATTCAATTATGGAATGCATGAGTCTCGTAAATGATTGCACATATTTTATATTCAAAACAGCGAAATTTGACAAAAATGTTGAGTAGTTTGCATCACTGGATATTACTGTCAGTTGTTTAACATTTCTATCGCAAAACAACTGGAAATTTTAATTTCAATTAAAATTTAAATTTCACATACAAATTAAACACATTCAACCGACATTACTGTAACAAGCCAAAGTTTGCGTGTCTGCTTGGTGTTTACGCATGAGTGAACTCTTACAAGTAATCTTGGTCAAACCAATCAGAGTACTTTATTTTTGCTTCCTTCACCTGAGGTAAATTCTTAAGAACTAGCATTGTTGAAAGCAGTTAAACAAAAAAGTGAAAGAAAAAAATGTAAAGGCTTTCTGACAAGAACTGAGAGTCAAGATGACAACACACAGCACTAGTTCCTTCAATGTAAGTATTTACCTCAGGCAAAGGAAGCAAAAATAAAAGTATTACATGAGTCACTTGACAGTTTTTGAAAATGTGAATTTTTGCTTTTTTGCTAATATAGGAAGCTAAAATTGCATTGTAAGACAAATAATCTACTGGTATGTGTTTTGTTGACAGAGAAGAAGATTGAAAGATAAAGAGAGGTTTGTGGTTTTTAATGACACCCGCTAAAGATTAGCATCAGTTCAGGATTGCTAGCAGGTAATGTTGGTTCTTGGCTAGCACACAGAGGGGGGGCTGGTTTGTCACTGGAGGGAGGATGTTCCAGTAAGGCACAGTAGAGAAAAAAAGTACAGCGAGAATGAAGACAGAAATTCCTCTGGTGTCACAATGCCTTTGGCCCTCCCTTCCTATGAAAACAACTCTATTTCCCTGAATCCTGTCTGACTCATCAAGCATCACACACTCGAGATTTGTGTGTATGTGCTAAAAGACATGTTACCACACACATAAAATTTGAGGGGTATTTCTTTGTGCTCAGATCAATCACAAATCTAACTTAGGAACAGTGATGGATAAAACACACTCACATCCTCTTTAGGCAAGCCCTGAAACAGGAAATTGTATAAGAAAGGACGTCACAATACATTGAGAAGAGAAATTTTAGTGCAGTAGTACCTTTCTCATTTTACAATTCCAATGAACCTGCGATAACTGACCAATAAACCACCAATAAAGGTTTAAAGAGAAACTGTAAATACTTGGAAGAGCATTAGGGGAGAAAAGGAGGGACCAGAGAGACAGAGAAAGGGAAAGGAGGAGCCGGAAATGATAGAGCAAAGGGAGCGATGAAGGGAAGAGATGGATCAGAGAGGGAAAATCCCTTTCCTCTCCCCCGCAGTGTGTCCTTAGATTCACATTCCTGTGTGTAAACACAGAAAAAAAAAGAATGAAAAAAGGGGAATGTTGGATGAATAAGGAAAGTAATTGAGGGGAAGACTCATGACACATGCATGAGCCAAAAACACATTCTAGTGAACTGAAACTAAATCCTGCATGATTTAGCATTGATGACTGGGCTGAAACAAAAACACACGGACAAGAAAAGACAGGAAAAACAAACAGTGCACTCAATGCATGCAACAAAAAGATGAATGCCGTTTTTATACATTCATGTTTAAACCCATTGTAATTCCATAATGTGATGTATGTGAAGCAGGATATTTGATGCAAAATAAAATGTCTTTTTTATTATCCATAGGGAATTGCAAAAAAAAAAAAAAAAGGCAGTGGTGTTGGTAGGGTGATCTTGCATGCCAAAATAGAGCTAGATCTAAATGCTAAATACCTGAAAACCCAGGTTAAAGTAGTCTAAGATGGTTTTCCAGTCTTATGTGGTTTAAGCTGGTCTGGTTTTAGGATAATTGGCTGCCTGATCCCACAGACCAGGCCCAAACCCCTCTGAAACCGGCCAATGTGCCAGTCTTAAGAGGCTGAGAAACCAAGTTTGATTTGTCTGTTGGTTAACGTTAAAATGCGAGTTTGTTAAAATAATGCTAAATACCTAAAAGATCCTGCTTAAATCAGCCTAAGATTGCTGGTCTTAGCTGGTTTAAGCTGGCCTCCCAGCCTGGCCAAGTTTGTGTTCAACTGGTTTTAGACTGGTTGACCATCTGGTCCCCCAGCCTGACCATCTGAAAAGTGCCCAAAATCCCTCTAAAACCAGTCCACGGAGCAGTGTGACCAAGCTGAGCAAGGTAGCTATTTGGCTATTGGTTAACATTCACATTAAGTGACATAAGCAAGTTGACAGGAGCAAATTTTGACATCTTCATTAAAAATCATAAATAGAAGGTATTTTTTCTTTGGAGTAACTAATAATTCACAATAAGACCAGGAACATGCATTAAGGAAGTAAAATGGTAGTATTGATCATATGCTTTATGCATGAAATGAATGCTAATATAGCTATGCATAGTTAACTTATGGTTCAGTTTTTCTGTGAAGAAATCTACGGGTCTCTTAGTCGTAGTAAAAGCAGACAGGAATGTTTTATAATTCTGAGTTTAAAAAGATAAGCATGTTACAAGAGTGCAGAAGAGGGAGAGAGACAGCGAGAGAGAGAGAGAGCAAAAGGGAAAGTCCCTTTTAATACCCTGCAAAACCTCAACACAAGGTATGTTGAGAAACAACCCAGGGTGTGAGGGGGGTCATGTGACTTCTCGGAATGAGGATACTTAAGTTCAGATGCATTCAGCAGCCGCTTTAACTGTGTTTGCACATACACTCATACTAGTATAAAAACATACATACTCCAGTAAACTGAATTCACTGACAGGCCATGCAAACAACTCATCAGCTGCGGTCTTGCTTGACTGATAATACGCAAAACACATTTGTCATGTGCACACACACACACTGCATGCTGCTTCTCATGTGCATTTCAAATGTCAGTGTCAGTGTTGGTCATGACAGACGTGGGAGGACAAGATTTACAATAGTGAGGAGCGAACCAGAGACAAGGCGATACAAGTCATTCCACCATGTACAATTTCTAGTAGTAGTAATAATGATAACTGTAGTAACACTTTCCTCGGTACCGTACCAGTCCGCTGTGTGTCTACCTGCCGTTGTAATATGACGTCACTCGTATTCGCTCCCTAATCTTGGATTTTAGAAACACCAAAACAGGATTTTTTTTAACAAATGCTGCAACAAAACTTACTCAAAACTCCATCTAAGCTTCAAAGACATGCTAATGCGCAGTTCACATTTCTGGGGAAATAAGAATTGAACACAGGATATAACACAGAAGTTAACCTCAACAATCTGACAGAAACAAGTTTCAGCCCGTGGCTAAGACATATGCGCAGCTTCTGGTAACTGCTGGCTGCCTGTGAATGTACAAGCATTCGTGTTTGTGTGTGTGAAAGAGTGCGTCTGTACGTCAAGTGAAACCTAACAATGAATTTGAGGTGATTTTTGAGGTCTGGCTAGACATGCAATGGCGGTAATTGATAATGCAGCTGAGTGACAGTGGTGGAAGTAAGGTTTAACATAAACCAGAAAAGGAGAAGAGCAGGATGTGAAAGCCTGGGAACAGTCTGACAGGTCTGTGTGCTCACAATGCTGCTGACACATGGGAACAAGATGAAGCAGCACACAGGTTGCGTGTGTTGTGGTGACCATGTGGTGAGCACACAAGTGGGCAGGCCAGTGACTTCTAAAGGTGCTCAAATAACCGCAAACAGTACTGTGGCACTGCCTGAGAACAACAGTGCCCTAGGAGTAATTTCCTCTTCTGCTCAAACCTAAGCTAAAGGTACCATGTAAGAGCTAAGAACACATTTTTGGAAATTACAGTTAACCAACATATGCCCCACAGGGACAAGAATTTTTAAGGTTTTGAGGTTTAACTAGCCTGGTGATTTTTTTGTGTATTAAATCCTCTAATGCAGCAATCGCTAACATTAATTCACTTCTTTCCTTCTACACCCTGTTGCAAAGACCAATGTAGGTATTCTTACTGTCACACTTTACAATAAGCTTTGCTTCGTTAACTTTAGTTAATCCATTAAGTAACATGAACTAACAATAGCATATCATTTTAATAATTAATTAACAATTCAATATTTTTTAAAAATATACAAATATTAATAATTTTATTTATATCATTTTGACTGTTCATATATTATATACTATTGTTCATTATTAATTCATGTTTGTTCAAGATACATCAGTTGATTTCAATTTATAAAACTTGAAATGTTAAACATTTATTAGTCTACGTAGAAATTAACATTAGTCTAGATTCCCCTCATAAAAGGTAGCTACAATATTTCCTCCAGTATTTCTGCTATAATTATGACAAAGTTGCTTGTTTTTATTAACAGAAATTGAGAAGAAAAATAAAAGTTATATGATTTCTTGATTTTATGTATTATTAAATGTTTTAATTAAGTATTAAATATTTCAATTATGTTTATTATATTAATATTAATTGCATTAATAATAATATTATTATATTATTTTGAATTAATTTAAAGGGTTAGTTCACCCAAAAATGAAATTTCTGTCATTAATTACTCACCCTTATGTCGTTACACACCCGCAAGACATTCGTTCATCTTCGGAACACAATTTAAAGGTGCAATGTGTAAATTTTCGTGGCATCTAGCGGTGAGGTTGCGAATTGCAATATAGAGAAGCTACGGTGGCCAACACAGGACAAAGATGTTGTCGTCTGAGACAGCAGAGAGAAGCCAGTCAAGCAAACACGCTCTGTAAAGCAGTTTGTCCGTTTAGGGCCACTGTAGAAACATGCCAGCACAAAATGTCGACTTAACATGTAAGGGGACCTGTGGTGTATGTAGATAGAAATGGCTCATTCTAAGGTAATAAAAACATAACGGTTCATTATGTATAGTCTTTATACACCACGGAAAATATAGTTATGTATATTGAATTGCATTTCTGTCAATAGATCCTCCTAAAATTTACACATTGCACCTTTAAGATATTCTGATTAAATCCGAGAGGTTTTTTTTATCTTCCATTGAAAGCAAAGAAATTACCACATTCAATGCCCAGAAAAGTAGTAAAAACATCATTAAAATAGTCAGCGTGACTACAGTGGTTCAACCTTAATATTATGAAGTGACGAGAGTATTTTTTGTGCACAAAAATAACGACTTTATTCAACAATTTTTCTTCTTCCCTGTCAATCTGTTGCGCAGTTGCCGCAGAGCTGCGTTTCCGCGTTTACGTTCAAACGCTGGCTCATTAATGGCCGGCTCCTGCGTCAGCGTCACACGCATGCCTTGTGCGGCTCATGTGAACAGGCAACAATACTGAGCAGCCGTTCGGACGTAGAACCTGGAGGCGCTGCAATGAAAACAGCATAGCAGAATGACAGGGGAGAGACGAATTAGTTGAATAAAGTTGTTATTTTTGTTTTGTTTTTGCACACAAAAAGTATTCTCGCCGCTTCATAACATGAAGGTTGAACCACTGTAGTCATGTTGGCTATTTTAACAATGTTTTTACTACTTTTCTGGACATTGAATGTGATCATTTCGTTGCTTTCAGTGGAGGATAAAAATCCATTTTTTTATCAAAAATATCTTAATTTGTGTTTCAAAGATGAACGAAGGTCTTACGGGTTTGGAACGACATGAGGGTGAGTAATAAATGACAGAAATTTCATTCTGTGGCTCACTTACAAGTTTGCTGAGGCCCCCTACTGGCTCCCAGCCCACTGGTTTAGAAACACTGATCTATTTTAATAAATGCTGTAAGTATAGTTCATTGTTAGTTCATGATGCTGTGTTTGTATACACCTTACCTGCCGTAGGTTATTGAAAATGTCCAGTTCTTTGCAAGCCCGTTGAAATATTTCAATAAGCCATCTGACCAGTTGGATGTTCCCCTTGACCACAGCAATGTGAAGAGGTCTGTAAATAATACACACATGCATTATTCACCTAAACCCATAAATAACTCTAAAAGCAGCATGCATGCTCCTGTAAATGCATTAACATTAAACCACACAAACAAAACTAGTAACATTAAAATGTATAGTGATGCATCTTTTGTAATGGCCCGCACAAGTCAGATAACAAGTTCAAAAGGTTGACTGAATGACACTTCACCTGATGGACTAAAGGTTTGTGAAACAATCATGTGTATGACTCATCTTGTACACAGTGGCTTTAAATGCAACCAGTGTTGGTAAGTACAGGGAAATGCTTATCTCCCAATCGTTTCACAGAAAACCTCTCTGAGGTGAGAGTGTAGAAGTCAAAGTTTGGGAACAGGAAGAAAACAGTGTGTGAGAAAGAAAGAGGGACTCTTCATGAAATGTTTTAAATGATGTTTTTTTCTTTCTAAATCTGCTTCCAGTAACAGCTACTTTGGTTTGAAGTCACTTCCTGCTCTCAGGGACAATGGCACTGTTCTTTCTGTTTTAAATACTAATTATCATTATATTTACTGTTGCACTAGGGGCTTTCTGTGCTTTTCAGACTCCTCTATCAGAACTTCCCATGAAACCCTGAAAAAAATTACAAAGAAAAACCTTGCACTGACTTGAAACACAAGCTTGGTATATTCACAA
The DNA here is from genome assembly GCA_037950675.1 of Hypophthalmichthys molitrix. NCBI lineage: Eukaryota > Metazoa > Chordata > Actinopteri > Cypriniformes > Xenocyprididae > Hypophthalmichthys > Hypophthalmichthys molitrix. The sequence continues at coordinate 24,765,703 of CM075507.1, read as the reverse complement.
CCTATCTGAAGAGTACAGCATGCTCCATTTGCCTAACAATTGATCACTATAAAATGCAAAACAATATTAAAACAGTGGAATCAATACTATGTGCAGAATGGAACAACATACAGTATATGGCCACAGAATATTGCATATTATGAAACATCTGAAGCATTGCAAACATGCAGAAGTCATTAAGATAAAAGATACAATTTTAAAACACTGGCAAGAAAGGGCCTATTCCCTGATGGGAAGTCATACTGCAACAGCAGGAAAAAATGAGAGAGGGATAGAAAAAAGGAACAGAGAAGAACAGGGGCTCTCATTGTTTATATTGTCTTTTGACTCGTATATTGAGTCATTGTGGGATTAAACAAGCTGGAACACAGACAGTGGGAAAGCAAATGATTTGAATTTTGGTGCTGATTCATATTCCTAGTGAAATAAATGTAAATATTGTCATATAATGGGCAGTTGTGATTGCCTCATGTGGGTTATTCTATTGTGGCAAGATTTTGGAAATAAAACAGAGAGAAGGAAATCAAATACTACACATATTAGAACAAGTGTATAAGACATCATACCACCTAACGTCCTGAAGTGTGGCTTTCTGTTTGGATCAACAGTCACCATAAAAACAAAGTCCTTTATGAAGCATCAAACCAAAAGAGGAAGAGAAGAGTGATTTAGTCAAAATGAATACAAGCTGGCCTGACTCAGGCTATGACCCGACTCAGTGAACTGCCTGTTCCTTGGTTTTGATAAGAAAGCAGAAGAGATTATATTAGTAGCTTAATTCTTTCTTTATTTGCCTCCATTCCTGTAAGTGAGCTCACTGTCAGCGTACTTCAGGAAATCTCATGTTTTTTCAGTTCTGCCATCAGGACTATGTGTTCAGCTCTTCTGACAAGACCCTGTTTTGTTGATCAAGGAGTCTTTATCAGGTTTGAGAATTGTGTGTTTACATAGAACAAGTAAGACTGGACTGTGTCATGGTGCAAAGGCCACATTAAAGGCATACGGGCAGAAGTATTTTCTCTCTTTTCACCAAAACTGCAAGTAGAGCTGCACAAAATGAACAAATCTTTAAAGAAGGGTCTTTAAAGTCATCATGGAAGGGAAATTGCAACCGCTTTCTCTATCGGGGCTTATATTTGAGTAAAACAAACTGTACTGTAGGGCAGGACTTGATTTTGTCTATCAGGAATTGATTGGATCATTGTCGTTTGCTAATTGCTGCGATCTCATGTAAGTGACAGGTTACTGGAGGGGAACTGCACACATCATCAGAGAAGAGATTAAAGTCAGCATAAAATGGAAGTTGCAATAGTCTTTTCTTCCATATTGTGACGTATATCAGAGTGAAAAATGTTGGGCAGGACTTGATTTTGTCCATTGGGAATTGATTGGATTATTGGATGGTTGTTGTTTATTGTTGTTTTGATCTCATGTAAGTGACAGGTTGTCCCACCCTCATGCTAGTAAACAAGTTCACACTTACAAATAAGTCAGATAGAATAAATGGTATGCGTATTTGCCGTGCTGTCCTAAGAGAGGGCTCTGTGCGGTCAGGCAGTGATGTTGGCGAGAAGGGTTGGCTCGCAGTCTCCGCTCTAACTCATCCCAAAGATGTTCTATCGGGTTGAGGTCAGGACTCTGTGCAGGCCAGCCAAGTTCGTCCACACCAAACTCACTCATCCATGTCTTTATGGACCTTGCTTTGTGCACTGGTGCGCAGTCATGTTGGAACAGGAAGGGGCCATCCCCAAACTGTTCCCACATGAAAGTGTCCAAAATGTCTTGGTATGCTGAAGCATTAAGAGTTCCTTTCACTGGAACTAAGGGGCCAAGCCCGACCCCTGAAAAACAACCCCACACCTTAACCCCCCCCTCCACCAAACTTTACACTTGGCACAATGCAGTCAGGCAAGTACCGTTCTCCTGGCAAACGCCAAAATCCAGACTCGTCCATCGGATTGCCAGACAGCGAAGCGTGATTCATCACTCCAGAGAACACGTCTCCACTGCTCTAGAGTCCAGTGGCGGTGTTCTTTACACCACTGCATCCGACGCTTTGCATTGCACTTGGTGATGAAAGGCTTGGATGCAGCTGCTCGGCCATGGAAACCCATTCCATGAAGATCTCTATGCACTGTTCTTGAGCTAATCTGAAGGCCACACGAACTTTGGAGGTCTGTAGCTATTGACTCTGCAGAAAGTTGGCGACTTCTGCGCACTGTGCGCCTCAGCATGCGCTGACTCTGCTCTGTGATTTTTACGTGGCTTACCACTTCATGGCTGAGTTGCTTTTGTTCCCAATTGCTTCCACTTTTTTATGATACCACTAACAGTTGACCGTGGATTATTTAGTAGTGAGGAAATTTCATGAATGGACTTATTGCACAGGTAGCAACGTATCACGGTACCACGCTTGAATTCACTGAGCTCCTGAGAGCAACCCATTCTTTCACAAATGTTTGTAGAAGCAGTCTGCATGCCTAGGTGCTTGATTTTATACACCTGTGGCCATGGAAGTGATTGGAACACCTGAATTCAATTATTTGGAGGGGTGTCCCAATACTTTTGGCAATATAGTGTATATATAAATATATATATATATATATATATATATATATATATATATATATATATGCTTCCTCTCATGCTGATAGGATTAGACGTGATAATTGCTGATGACGAGTTGATTGGATAGATCATTTGAACATGCTCCTCCTGAACTTTGTTAATGAAACATCATTAAGAGAAGAGATGTCACTGCAAGATTTTGATTAAAGATTATGAGGGAACACGAATTTGAAAAAAATAATGTTGTTGCACAAAAACGTCTGAAACGAAGGAAAACGTCTGAATACCACTGATAGTGCACACAGCAAAAAACAAACAAACAATTACAAAAACAGGTAGTCTTTTCATTAAATATGTCTGCAAAGAGATACTTTATATTTTATATCACTTTGTGGCTGACAAAGAAAAGCCAACCTTTCTGTTTTGGATCAACAGACTTATCATAAACACATCAAATGAAAATGTGTCATTTAATATACATACTAGTGTAAACTAATTGGCTATTTATCTTATATTCTTGTTACATATCTGTCTACATGATGATCACTGGCTTTGCTGTCACTTATATTGCAGGTCAGAATTTAGTTTCTCTCTCTTTCTTTTCGACAGATGAAACTCTCTGGGTTCCTGGAAATGACTGAGAGTTAGTTAGACCGCAGCCCCAGATAAGGCCTGGGCTGAGACTGACGTAGGAACCTGAACATCATCAGAAGGAGATGAAGGGCTTATGGCGGGGCAGTGGCGCATGTGTGGCATCCTGTACAGCCCAGAAACACAAACCTCTAACATCCCCTGTAGCACACAGGGTTGCTGCTGCTGTAACAAACAAACTCAGAGGCTGAGACAAGACATAAACAGCCTGAGCCAAACACATGCAACCACTTACAGGTAGAGACTATAAAAGTCCTACAAGCAATGTGAGTGAAAGTAACTGTGTAAAGGCTCTGTTTCTCTGCATAGCCAAGAGAGCTGAAAACGGCCTTCATAATACATATAACCTAAAAATCTACATCAATACATCTGGAAGACACTTATCCAAAGTGACTTTTATTGCATTGAATACATTCCCTGAGAATCAAATCCAAGACTAAGACCATACACTACTGTTTGAGAAACAGAAATATGTCATTCCAAGTCTATGTCACTTTGTTTCTTCTGTGAAACACAAAAGAAAATTCATTATATGGACAAAAAAAAAGTAAGTCAATGGGGTCTAAAAATATATTTTGGACCCCATTGACCTTCATTGTATGGACATTTTTCAAAATATCTTAATTTGTGTTCCACAGAATAAAGAAAGTCATACAGGTTTGAAACTACATGAGGGTGAATAAATGATGATAGCATTTCCATTTTTGGTGAACTAATCTTAAAAAGCAAGCACTATCTGTCATGCAACTTTATGGTGCTCCATACAAATGTGCAGACTACAAAAGAGAAGGAAGGAGGACAAAGTGGGTATAAAGTGCAGAAATGTCACAGGGATGTAAGCTTACAGTACAGAGTGAAAGGGGGGAGAGAGAGTGATAAGCAACAGAGAAAAAGCGGTAAAGGAGGAAGTGAAGAGCGGATGTTTGGGTTTTTGAGCCCATTCATTTTAAACACACAAAGCAGTGAAAAAAGATGAAAGAGAGAGAGAGAGAACGACACCTGAAAAAAACCGCAGTCACACAACAGACTCGCACTCACATCAGGCTTTCCCGAAAATGAGGGTCTGTGAAGTGCTGAGAAGAAAACAAGGTGAGAGCACGAGACGCCCTTTGACGCAAGAGCCAGAACAGAGTACAGACAAGGGGGAGGGCAGTGTGAGAAAAATTAACATAGAGAATGTTGTTTTTCTGTTTGTGTTTGTATAAATGCAGTTGATTTAATAGCATGATTGACAGATGTACATGCAAACAGTACACAGAAACCAGGAAATGGGGATCTACTGGAAACCAAAACTTTGCTAAAAAAAAAAAAAAAAAAAAAAAAAAAAAAGTAAGCAACTTATCAGTTTAGGAATGAAATGTGGTAAAAAATGTGGTCAAAAAATCTCATCAATAAGAAAGCCAAAGAAAAAAACATTTTATTAAGAAAACAGTTCACCCTAACAGGTTACCTCATCATTTGCATGTTATTTTAAACTTACACATTAATTTTTTTTTTCTTCTGTAGAACATAATAGGATAATAGAAATTCTGTAGAATTGTACTGGTGGTTTCCTTTCCATGCAATTACAATGACAAGCAAAAGCATCAGAAATGTGGTCAATATGACTTGTGTGCTGTAGTACATATTATCATGCAATGACACTGGTGTTGCTAGCGCCATGCTGTACCATTTGAACGACAAGAACACTGTATCTTCTGTGTCTTTATGAAAGAAACAAACATAAATTTAAGTTGTTATTAACTGATATTCTTCTTCCAGGAAGCATTACATTACAGATTCGTGCAAAACGTCCATTCACTGATGTTATTCAACTAAAACATAATTTTTTCCTCTCCTGATAAGTCATTCCACAAATCATAGCAACGGATGTTAGTAGGTTTAAGTATATCGCAGCCACTGCAATAACTATTATTTTTAATCAAAGGAGACGTAGGCGTGTTATCCAAGCATTAATGGCAAGGAAAGCCCCTTATACTTGGGAGTGGCCATGTATGAGGTGTTTCTGGGTGCTTCTCCCTCAAATCTGCTTCGAGTTCTTGATAAATTGTGGCATTTCTTTGTTGTTTAGAATCCAGTATTCCTGTTCTTTTGTCTTTTATGAGTTAAATAAAGATCTTTGTCTCATCTTCTCTCCAAAAATACCGCGCCATCTTTAAAGAATGATTGACTTTTATGTACGCCAGGTGAAATCCATTGCAGTTTTGCAAAATATTCCTTTTTCGAATTGCCTGAAAAACCACAACATGACAGCATTTTTTTTTTTTTTGCGATATATGGGTGTTTTTGCGAAATTGATGTGTTTCCATTGCATGTATTTTCAATTCGCAATTTCAATTTGCGCAATTTGAAGGGTAATGGAAACAGCGTTATTTGACATGAAACTCTAGATGGCACAGGCTAATAGGTCCTAATAGGCCCTAACTCAACCTGCCTGCAAACACATCATTCTTTATAGGGCACAGCTGATTGGCTCCTACTGTATCAGTAGCCAATGAGCTTGTGTGCTCAACCTTCAAATACTTGGTTAGCATTTGCCTTAGCAGTGCAGCGCACCTTCAGAAACCCTCCACCTCCCCCAGCTCCACCTGTATAGATCTGCTACGGTTAATTCATGTACGCTATATTGTACAGTACAGCAGCAGCGTGTCATGTATGTATTGGCGGTAGCAAGTCACATACTTGCTTTGCTGCAGCAGCAGCAATAACCAACAGCAGCAGCAGAACAGATCTATTCCACCAAGGCCAAATATATCAACATTGTCATACTAATTACCATGCTATACACTCCAAGAGTTGTCATGACAGAAAAATCATTCAGACTAGGGCTGCACAATTAATCAAATTTCTAATCACGATTACAGATGCCACGATTTCGTAATCGTTCAAAGGTGCGATTACATCAAAAAATATCCACTTACATTATTCTGCATGCTTAAGAGGTGTGTTTAGAGCATGTTACGTTGTGAGAGGTGAATCACGACTACTTCAGAGTGTAAAAGGCCTAACCCAGCACAAAAGGAACTACCAGTGATGTAAGTGTACGCCGATTGGTCGAACAAACGCGAAACACCAGCACCCGCCATTTGTAAAAAGCCGTGTACACAGCTTATCATGTTGACCTTTGCTCCATATATATACTATTACTTTAATACACCACAAGGAGCTAGGGAAGATTATCAGTGAATAAGGACTTAATGATTAAATTTTGGTCTGTTTCTCATAATATGGCTTCAGAATAAATCATATGAAAGAGCATAATTTACTCAGTCAAAATATCTTCATTTGTGTTCTGAAGATGAACAAAAGTCTAAAGGTGTCGTCACATTTCACATTGTTCAGTGGATTTTCCTGGGCAAAAGCCAGTCATTTCAATAGGAATATAATGCAATCAGGAATTTAGTGTTAGGGGGAAAGATTTCCCCTAGCAGATTTTGCAATGGGTTCAAGGGATTCACCGTATTGACCAACAGAAAGCTGCTTAAAGTGACTTCTGTGTGCACTGTGCTTCATACATCAATACACTATTGACAATAGACAGTGGGCCTTTTCGCTTGAAAAAATTTGATAAAATTTCACTAATTCACCTTTATGGGTGTGGAACGACATGAGGGTGAGTAAATGATGACAAAACAGGGTTTTTTTGGGGGTGGGGGGGGGTGTACTGTCCCTTTAAATAACTATATTGGATAGGTTTTATGAAGCTATGCGGGATGAGTCAAATAAATATCGTGTTAGTAAAAATAAGCAGTGCTCCATATATCATCACATTTCTCAAAACGGGAATCAGCTTAATTTGCTTACTAAGCATTAGATGCTCACAGCAATGTTTTTAACTGCTGCTGACTAAACCTTGATATCAATATTGCGTGACACCAGGTGTCATTTTTGGAGAAGTTTCACTCACATGAGAAATGATATTTTCATACTGAGTGAACGTTCAGATATTACAGTAACACTACATGTATTTGTGTTCATGCCAAAGCCTGAGGGAGCCAGACTGTTCATCTCTGGCATCCCCATGACCAGCCACACTCATAAAACCAAGCCCTGAAACAGCAGCACGTGAAACAGCGAAAACCAGTTTCTCTCAGTTACTCATACCCACAAGCCATACCCTCCTCCAGAATCAGTCTCCCTTTCTCTCTCTCTCTTTCAAAAAGAACAGAGAATCTCTTTCTTTGGTGTTGATCATCAGATAATATGATTTTGGTGGGATCAATGATCTTGTTGAACAGGAAGTGTAACAATGGTGATGAAATGTACTGGGTAACAGGGGTCACAATGACTCCCTGCTAAAATCATGTCTTTTGTGATTCAACATAAACAGAAGGCATGTCTACATATTTTTAACCACACTGGATCTATGACTTAAGAATATTTCTTTTTGTTCTGAATGACTAAGCAAGAGTCAGAGTGATATATCTAGGATAATCTGGAATTTCCAAATAGCAAACAGAAAGTACATGTCAACTCTACTGGTACTCATAATTTTGATTAATTAAAATTGATTCATTGTTGTTTAAGCTTAATCAATTCTTAGACTACATCATACCATGAAATGAGACCTCATAAAAGGGCGAAAGACTCACGTGTCACCATCTTCATCCTGACGAGTTGCTGCAGCAATATCTGCCAGTAGCCGATCTGTGCTCTCCAACGGATAAGAAGGCGAAAGACTGGATTTCTGAGGACTGGTGTACTGCCGAGGACACAGGAAATATGGATTGCCTTGTATAACTTCAGAGGAGAAGAAATATGAATATTAGCCAAAACAACCATGCGTCTCAAACCAACCTTAATGAAAAAAGTTCATTGATCAAAAATGTGAATGGCCATAATGAAAAATGGACCTTTGCCATGTATAGAAAGCAGTTTCTTTCAATGCTACTTCCTTACATCTTATCAACTAAGGAGAAGTAAAAAAGAGATATATGTTTGTTAATAAGTTGCTAATATGCTTTGGCTCAATTTTATAAAGTTGCAGTGTGGATACATTTGGTTTTGTTTATCTTTATGACATTGTTCTGCATAGCACACCATCAAGACCAAAAAATCAGTGCCAGTAAGAGGAATGTATTCATTCCAATCTGTGACGTTTTCAGCATAATTATATAGATTATTATTTGTATGTTAGATTATCTGTATAAAGGAGACTGAGGAATGGTAGGATGTAACACTGTCAGTTAAATCAGAAATGAGCTAAAGGGGTTATCATATGGCCACCACCCACCACCATCTAGATTTCTGAGCTAAGTTATGTTATATAACATCACACATAAGATATATAACGACACACAATGAAAAAAATTAAAGAAACAACATTACTAATTATAACATGGGGAGGGTGTAGGACAGGTCATTTCATTGACATAAATTGACGCACATAATTTACAATGTCTAGGTTTTCAAACGGTGTTCCTTTGTAATTTGCTTGTTTAATTTACCAATTAATATGCCTATGTGGATATTATGTTACGATTTTGGTAACATACCGACGAGGAAAATGTATGTATTATAATACTCCTCGGTTTCACCTACATCCCCACTGCTGAACCAAACATCCTGCTGATAAGCTCAATGGTTTCGCGATGACTGTGGTTCGCTGACTGGACTGACCATGACTGCGCAATCAAATTGCGGACGCACACGTTCCACGCGAACAGACACACATACTTTCAAAATGACACACCAATTATGAACAAGCTGAAATGCGCAAAGTTCAGCTTTTTCATATATATAAATATAAAATGAGTAATCGATAAAAATAAACATATTGTAAACTTACGATATGGTACGTGTTGCACGAACTGAGAGTCATTTAAGCTCTGGATTTCATGAAATGGATTGGATATCCGTGCTGCACCCGTTTGTGTTTGAATTTGCAATTTTGGGCTCTGTGGATTATTTCTTGGACCACTGGTATCATGATCCACATCCGGAGGGAAAGGACGTTTCCTTAACGGAAGCTTGGAAACTGAGGAATCTGCCGGCTTCCCTGCAGCGTCGGTCTGAGTGATGCACTTCACGCTAGGGGTTACAGGTCGGCTTTGTTTGGGACCCTCACGCGTCCTGTTTCCCCTGACACCCCCATCGTCTGTTTGAGTCGTCTGTAATTCTGCTCCATCACAACTGTCCTGTGGTTCAGAAGGAAGAATTCCGTGTCCATTTTTGTTGCACTTGTGCTCCGGTTTCACCTGTCTTTCAGGAGTATGTCTGGGGCGACCTTGGTCTCCCGTCTGCGCGCTGCTCCCACGCTCTCTGGTTTTGTTGGTAAGATCCAGTGGCACAGTTCGCATAGTGTGATTACTGCCGCTCATGGTCATTGTCCTCAGGTAGGCGATATTTGGGTCCTAGACGAATCCTTTTATTAACATTATGCCAATATGACTAACTTGTCTCGGTCCCAAGATGACTATCACCTCTTGCTGTCTAGATTAAACAACATACTTACATATTCTTTTCTCAATTTTAGCAGCTCACTGAAGCACTTAAATTCATCGTCTTCACTTATGCACAAAGTTTTCTATTAAATTGTCAGTTTAAAAAATCTAACTGGATTAACATCCTAAATAATCTCACATGCAATTATAATAATGCCATTTTAGAGCAATGACAATATGTCATGTGCATCATCATTATTATTATTATTAGGCTATTACTGATCACGCGCTGCAGTCATGATAATAACTGCGCTGTGCTGCTCGCTGTCTCTATGATCTGAACTGAATTCACAGAGTCTCCCTCTCTCATTCACTCAAATTAGGAAGTAGGTGGGTGAGTGAGCTGGGGGTTTTCCCTTCAGCTATAACTGAATCGTTCGCAAGCCACGGCCACCCATTTGAGAAACGATTAAAACGCTCTGCTGAAGGTCTGTGCTGTTGAGATCAAAACTAGTATTTATTAGTAGGATATTTTGTAGCCTACTTAGCATTATTATAACGTGTATGCGTCGTATAAGGTAAAAGGTTTCATGGAATCGGTTTCGGTTTAGTTACTAGATGACGGTGTTTGGCGTGTTTTCTTGTCTGGCTATTGAATCTTTTGAACCTTTGTGTTTTCATGTCTCGGTGCAGCTGAATGTGTCGCGAGCTGTTAAATAACAGGTGTACAGTTTTGCTTTCCTTTTAGCCGTACTCTCTTTTTTGTTCAGCCTGGTGCCTGGTAGGAAGCGGGCTGGATCTCAGGCGGGGATCTCCCTCACAGCTGTTGTCGGGAAACCTGCCAGGCTCGACCTCCTGTCTCCCTGTTGCCTATTTGACCAAATTCACATTGGGTCAGCGGATTATTAGTGACTGATTGAACTGATAAGAACCTTTTCTTACATTAGAGATTAGATTTATTACTCATATCGATGATAACAACAAATTACTGGCTTTCACATGCTAATCTCAGCTAATCTTATTAGCTGCAATAGAAGCAATTTTGAGTTTAAAAGACATCTAATAGCCGTCCAAACACAGCCCTGACGTCTAGGATAAAACAAGGCAAAATTTGGGCTGTCAGTGAAAATTTAATAATCTAACCACAGTCCAAGAATAGATTAGTCATCCATTTAGGCTACGCATAGAACACCATGTAGCTAATCACTGTTGACTTTGTTTACATGATGGAATATCATACATCTCACAAGTTATTTTGGCAAAAATGAAATGTAACCAAATTAAAAGTTATTTTGGCTAAAAGTGGGTTACTCATAGCCAGACTATATCAGGTCTATTGTTAACTGAGATGGTGAAATGGTGGCTATCGCTTGCAGGGTTAGCTTCTGTGTTAGCTGGGAGTTTGATATCATTAGCATCAGCCTTCTGATCTAGCTCTATGTAGAATCAAGAAACCTTACAAAAAAGACACGGGTATCAGATTATGCTACAAATAAAAATAATATTTTTTTTTATCAAATGTCATACCCCTCTCTTTCCACCTACAGTACACCCCACTAGCCTTAGTTCCTCCTCACGCCAGGGGTTTGGAGTTACCTGGGCCAGTTTGGGACTTTCCTTCATTGTTGGGTTGAGTGGGTATGGAACGGCAAACGGAAAGAATATATATGGGTGTTTAAAGTCCCCAAAACACCAAGAGGAGTCCTTTGTGGGTCTGAACTTGTCAGTTGGTGACAATACCTCAAAATGCTGAGTCACAGCCAGTTTAGTCCCCACGGGTCAACTGAAGATCTGCAAAAAGATAGGATCTGCAAATGAATTTGAACACACAGTTCAATTTAACAATAGATTAATGTTAGGTTTTTATTTGAATCACAAAAGGACATTAGAGCTACAACGTGCTTTAGAGAGCAAAAAAAGACAAGCAATATACTGGTGTATTCAAAGTTGTTCAAATTTACTTCTGGCCAATTGTATTGTATATGTTTTATTCTTTTAAGCTGCTATTATATGCTTGTATTACCTTTTGTGCTCTTCTGTGTTGTAAGGACAGGGTGTTCATCCTGTTCTTGGTTGTGCTTTCTTAGAACTGGTTTCATGGAACACATTTGCAGGAAAAGTGATGTGCTATAGGCAGAACGGGCCCCAAAGGGAGAGTGTAGCCTACATGTGCTAGAAATGACTATAGTGTTTGTAAGGCTAAGCCAAGTAGATGACCTTAAATAATCAGATCTCATAGACAGTGCTAGACATTTTTTTCCTTTTATAGTTTATTTTTATTTATTATTTATTTATTTATTTAAATTATTTATTTTTATTTTAAGAGGGGGTCACTAACATAATATGGGCGGACAGGGACTTTTTCCAGGACATGCTCCATTTATATGTGCCATTCATAGCCTACATTACAACCATATTAGTAATGAGAAGGGAAAAAAAAACAATTTGCTATTTGCATTCAAGTTGCCTACATATTCAGGATTATGCAATCAATCAAGCCTAAAGTAAATCAATTTGTTCATGCAAGTATTAATCATTTACCATAAAGGGACCAAAATCGTCAAAGCTACCCATTAGTTCATTCAGATCACTAAAAGCATCTTGGCACATTTTTCAAAAGCTGTTGAACGCTTGTCATTCGAGTCCTCTGGTTGATGATGAAATGTTGTAAGGCAGTGCCCTCTGCTGGTGTCTCTTTAGAGCACAAACTGCTACACCAACTCAGTATCGTTTTACAAATATTCACAACCATCAGTTACGACTCCCCCAATATTGAACATGAAAATCACAGTAGATCAAATAAAAAATATGTAGAATTTATTTATTTTGTAACAATAATTTTGTTCCTAATCAAATATGAGTTTGTCATAATAAATCAGACAAAAAATACTCCCCCTCCATTGGACCGATTGGTAACACCCAACCAATTCGTCTCACTTTCACCAACACAACGTGAGTGGTTCTCTACTGTTTGAATGAGAGAGCACGAGTAGCACCAAAAGTGAAGAGAACTTTATTAGACTTTATTAAACTGCTGGTCAAAGAGGGACGTTAAAAAGAATAAAACATGTACTGAGAAGGAGGTATGAGAATATTGTGTAATAGCTAAGTACACTCCACATATATTTTAGGTAGCTATTCCATTGCAATTTAGCCATAACTATCAGTATAACAAGTTACCAAAACAGCCATCTGTTTTGTTAGTTCATTTTTCAATAGTGTCTGTAATTATCAATGACAAAATTATTCACATCGGTGTTTGTTTTCTTCCTAAATTAATCTTACTTTTGAACGAATTGGCTGAATGAACGATATAAGTGGCTCACTCATTAAAACAGCGAATCGCTGCCGCCTACTGGCGGTTTCAATTTTTAACATAATTTCTTTTTGAGAATCGCTTAGTTATGTTAGAATAATGATTATACATAAATTTCATAAAGTTATGAGGTGTAGATAGATAGATAGATAGATAGATAGATAGAAAAGAAGAAATAAATTATTCAATAACACTACACATAAAACAGATTATTATTATTATTTAATAAAAAACAGGCAGCATACAAACGTTCCAAATCTACGCCCTTGGTTTTATAATATAATATTTTAAAAATGAAAAATTAATATAAATTCATCGCAATGATTAAAAACTAAAAATAAATAAAGATTACAAACAAAGGTAAAACGTTACACATGGCATGGTCAAGAGAAGCTTATGTCATTCAATTTTTGTCCTTTAGAGGGCCACAAAGAGCCAACTGTTTAAATCGAGTTAAATCTCAAGACAATTTGTGCTAATACTTACTAGCTGCTAATATGAGATTGATATCAAAGTCTCTAAATAGTTTTTTTTATCTGTGTGGATGTTTAGTCTTTGATTTCTGTTAGGATTGTTGTTCTTTTTATTTTATGTAGTTCTATTTTATTTTATTTTTTTTATTCTAAAGAAATATATATACCCTATATATTGAAGATATATTTAACATCATGAAGAGTCATATCAACATGGTATTAGTTTTAATGTTAATTAATTTTAAGGTCAGCCCTACAACAGCAAAGAAACTCTATCACTCCCTCCCTTCTATAGTCTTTTGTTATGTATTCAGGAAGTTGTTCACACATGGTCTGTCCAATGCGTCACAATTCAAACAGCGTCCCAACTGCACACAACCCATGCTACACAGCTCACTCACAGACACAAAAGAAAACAAACCTGTTTGTCTGCCTCCTAGCTACCCGGAAACTGATCAGAGAGAGAGAGAGAGAGAGAGAGAGAGGGAGGGAGAAAGAGAGGTGAATGTCTTGAGTTCCTGTCCGCAACCAACGTGAGTGTAAGTGCCTCTTCAAAATTTTGGACACAGAGATACAATCAGACAGAATGAGAGACACCATATGGATGAGAGAGATAATGACTGAGCAAAAGCACTAAATGGCTATGTGGGTGGAGTGACGGTGCAGGAGGCCGGTAGATCTGAGAGCAAAAATTAGTATCTGAAGAATTCATGTTTTAGGGTTTCGTTTAGCTTGTTCGCAACATCTTTATAATGGAGACATGGCAAAAGGACACCTGAACTTTGGAGCTTTTTTTTTTTTCTCTGGAGCAATAGCATATTTTTTGAGGACATCTGGAACCAACCTGCATACTTTTCGTAAGGTGTTGCAGGTGTGTTGTTTGAATAAGTGAGCTCTTCTTGTTCTGCTTGTGAAGCATCTGTATCCCTCAGTGGCAATGGTGACAAACGTCTCTCGTCACTTCATCGCACTTGACCTGACCTGTGGACCTTGATATGGACAATTCAAGATTTTTTATAGAACAAAGTTTTGCAGTGGTAAGATGACAATTAATTTCGAAATCATTACAATTACAGACACTTTTAAACTGCTGTTTCATCATTATATCATCAACATCAGTGATAACAGGACAAAGAGTTACCTGGGAAGTGGTTTTCAGATAATTCACGCTACCTAAAAATAGATATCTTTTCTGAGAATAATGGGACAAACTAACCACTTGTTATTGCATCTGACAATTTGATAAGTTATAGCCTCAGAGGTTTTTATCTTTTCATGCTAGCTCTGCTAAAAACGACGCTCACCATAGACTCAACCGATCATCAATTGTTGTATCATGCATACAAGAGGACAACTGAATCGAATAGACCGTAATTGTGTGAAGGAAGTGAGTGAATTCAACACTATCTTAGACAACTGTTGATTCAGACTCTTGTCTGAACATTAACATAGGCTGACTAGCACTCCACGTGTGACTCATTGGATACATCTCATCTATGATGGCTACAGCTAGGCGTTCAGGGCCTGCAGGCCAAATTCTTGACGCTTCTCAATCCATGTCCCAGTCCCCCACCAGTGCGGACCGTAAACTTCTTGATAAAGTTTTCAAGAGACTGGACAAACTGCATAAACTGAGCACTGACCCCAGGCTGGGTCTTAAAAACAGTCCGCCCTACCTCCCCGAGCTGGTGTCGGAGACGGCCATCCACCTGACAGAAGTATGGGCTCCCTACCGGGGGTCAATGATGTCCGTGCCACGAGGGGACGAGGGTGATTATCTGAGGATCCATATTCGACACTTGCTGGACAAGACAGATAGAGCTGTGCTGCTGTTCAAAGATGGCAAGGAGAAGATGTTTGAAGAGACATCAAGCTACAGGTAAGACAAAGACAAGCAGTTTTTAGTCTTTGCACACTGGTGACACTATGTGTGTTCTTCAGGTGTCCACATTCAACATCTCAAAGACAAGCAAAGTCGGCAGAATGATGGTAAAAACAGACATAAAGTATATAATAGTAAAGCAGATTATTCCTGTTTGTTTTAGGTAGTTAAATTAAAGATGTCCTTTAATATAGAATGTCAATTGATGTATTGTTTTTGTTTTAGTTAGAGTTTTATATAGTTTGCAATAAATAAATAATAAAGCATAAAATGCATTGTGTAAATGAATTATGTACAAAATCTTAAAAAACAAAAGCGTCAGATTAGGTATGTAGATATGTATAATAATATCACAATACTATTTTAATATCACCACTTCTCTAATAAAACCTCTCATGGTTCTATGGTTGTTGTAACAGTCTAATCTCATTTCAAAAAAAGATTATGATTAAGAGGCAGAAACATAAAAAGTATTAAAACTCATTGAAATTATTCAGTGTGGGTTTAAATCAGTCATCACATAAACTAACCATATTATTAATGTGAAATGTCTGCATACTACAGAAGTACAACGCTTGGCGAAAATGTCCGCCAAAAGAATGTAATTATAAATACGTACATGTCCATACATGTATAAAGAAAAAATCATGTGCATCAGTTTTGCGATAGAAGACACTATGTTCCTAGCATACCTTATACCAACAATACTGACTACAACAAAATGGCTTATTTTCAGTCTTAAGAAACCAAAGATAGCAGACCCTATTTAGTCTTGACCAAGTTTCTGGTCTGCTGTGACTACTAATGACCAGTGTGTATAGTGCGGCATTATCATGGAAATGGAGGAAACTTCCCTCTAGCAATGGAAGCCAGCAGTTTAATGTTATGTTTCGGCACAGCAGTGGCCATTATGTTTAGTTCCTGATCACAAAACCTTTTTTTTATTCATGACAAAAAGAGAGAATGAAATATACTCCTCTAATAATATATCAAGTTTAAATAACCTAAAATACCTAATAGATAATATTCAGTCTACTCTTCATTCAACGGTAAATAAATGGCTTGTTTGCAAGGTCTGCAAATTGTTTACTCTTCTCTTCTGTCTGAAGTTAAAAAGTTAAAAAGACATACAGGTCACAACAGAACTGTTTCATTCTGCTTGACCTGCAAATTATTAAATGTTTCACACAGCATGTTACCACTAGAAATTTAGTGTAGAAAAACTAATGATCTGAAGGGAAACGGTCTGTACCACTGTGTGTGCATACATACTTTAAACACACACACACACACACACATTTGTTTTGCTATCTTAGTGAGGACATTCCATAGCCGTAATGGTTTTTATATCCCTCTACACTATCCATACTCATAAACCTACCCATCACAGAAAACATTCTGCATTTTTACATTTTTAATAAAACATTGTTTAGTATGTTTTTAAAGCTATTTTAAATATGAGGACTCAGGAAATGTTCTCATATTTCATGTTTACGTCATAATACCAGTGTAATACCCATGTCATTATACAAATTTGTGCTGAAGACATACATAATCTGAACACCATATGTTTAATATATTTCATAAATAAACAGTGGTTCACACCCCATTCCTCAAAGTTTTAATTTTTCAGTGAGAAGCATGAAACACCCACACCCACGCACAATATATATAATATATCGCTCATGTGACTAATTAATTTGATACATTCACTGTTAAAGGGATGGAATCACCACGTAAACCTATTACAGTACATGTGGGTAAATTTTGCTAATCGGACCTATTATGTGACTGCTTGGCAACGCTGAAACCGTGTCAACATGGTTAGTGGACAGGACAGTGTAAACGTGTGGTGGAAAATTTTAGAACACAACTAAAGGAAAGTTCAAGCCTAAGAAGCGGTGCACTGAGTACTTTGTGGCTAAGCTAGAGATAAAAGTAGAAACTAAGCGGTCATATTGTCTGAGTGGAAAAATCTATTGCATATAAGCTATAGTTGGTCATTTTAAGACCCAGGCCAGAGAGTTTATGCATATGCAACTCAACACACTAATTAAACCACGTTATCCACAGTCACACAGAAATTGCCTCAATGAATGTCAATTACAAGAAGATTTATTATTTAAAGATTCTCTCAAAACTCTTAATAGTCACAATTATATTAAAATGAAAAGATAAAGCAGTGCTTTTCTCAAACATTTTTAAATAGATTGCATAATATCTGCCCTGTTATGTTTTTTTAATGATATAATATAATACATATAATATAATATAATGTATATTCTTTACATTTAAGAGCAGGTTTCTTTATAAAGAATCAGCGTGCAGATTTTTTGACAAAAAGAGTATAACAGATGAATGGTGCCGATCTGTGCCATGCTGTGTAGAGGATGCTGACATTACCATGACAACCTCTTTGATCAATTAGTAATGGAAAATTCTGTCACCACAAACACTCAGGACAGGATGTATCAAAGTACTACTTCCTGTTTCTAGTACTTTAGACGGTGTTGTGCGTATATCAGTTTTTTGTTTCTTTTTTTGGTGTGTTTGTGCTAATGCAGGAATATGCTGTTTATAAACTTGTTAACATGATTATATCACACAACAATCTTCATATGTCCTCAAATTAGTAAATAAGCACCACAGCTCTCCTTTGTACTGTACCAACTTTATATACAGACAGATGTGTTTTACTATGTGCAACACACACTAAACATTTTTGTTCATATTTATTAATTAAAAAAATATGTTTTAATTTGCTTTCTCTTTCAGGAGAAATCTTACTAAGCTGTCTCTTCTGTTCAGCCACATGTTGAACGAACTACGAACTCTGTTTCCTGGGGGACGATTTCAGGGTGATACTTATAGGGTTACAAAGACAGAAGCCAAAGATTTCTGGAGGAAAGCTTTTGGACACAAGTATAACAAAAATAATTGATTGAATGTGTATTAACCACTTAAACCATATGCATCCATTTTTGGACAATCATCCCTCTCTCTTTCTTTCAGGTGTATAGTGCAGTGGAACATTTTTAAACAGCAGTTGAAGAGGGTTCATTTCTTCGAAGAGGGAATGGAAGCCATGGCTTTGAAGTCCACAGTTGATCTCACTTGTAACGATCACGTATCCATCTTCGAGTTTGATATTTTCACCAGGCTTTTTCAGGTATATTGAGCTTGAGGAGAACATCTGTTAGACACTACCTATAATATGCTTTGGTTGCTCACATGACAAATGCTTTTTAAATATACTTAAAATAGCAGTCACATTCCGTGAATATAGTATGTTGGTATTTATATATATATATATATATATATATATATATATATATATATATATATATATATATACTGAGACTTCATTAGATATGTCAGATAAATTCAATCATATTAAATAAATATACCTTGAAAAATAGATGATTTTAACCACATCAAATGGTCATTTTTGGCCTGATTCTGATTACTTTGAGTTTATCTAACAAAATCTTTAACAAAAAACTTGTCATTTACATAATATATTGTATTGATATTAAGTTTATTGTAGTAAAAATAAATAAACTAATTTTAATGACCAAAAAGCATAATATTTATCTGTTACACGTTTTGTTTCAAATTATTTACAAATTCTCTAAAATAACATTATTTGGACCCTTTCTACACCATTTTATTACACAAATTGATTTGTGAAGCTTAGATTTTATCTATTTAATTTTGATAAATATTTTATGTTTATTGCAAAATGGCAAACCCCATAGAAATGTAATAGAAAATACAACAGTTTATATAAAACATATCAGTCCCACTTTATATTAAGTGGCCTTAACTACTATGTACTTACATAAAAAAATAAGTACAATGTACTTAATGGGTTCATATTGAATTGCAAAACACTTTTGCTGCTATTGAGGTGGGATACAAGTAAGGTTAGGGAAAGCTTTGGTGGTATGGGTAGGTTTAAGGGTAGGGGTAAGGTGTAAGGGATGGGTCAACAGTGTAATTATAAATGTAATTACAGAAATTAATTACAGATGTAATTACATGCAGGTGTTTTTAAAATATAAGTACAACGTAAAAACATGTATGTACACAATAAGTGCATTGTATCAAATTATTCATTTAAATATAAGTACAGAGTAGTTAAGGCCACTTAATATAAAGTGGGACCAATATATCTATAATATATTTCTTACAAGTTTAAAGGATTAGTTCACTTTCAAATGAAAATTAGCCTAAGCTTTACTCACCCTCAAGCCATCCTAGGTGTATATGACTTTCTTCTTTCTGATTAACATAATCGGAGTTATATTAATAAATATCCTGACGCATCCAAGCTTTATAATGGCAGTGAGTGGAATCAACAAGTATGAGTTGAAAAATTAGAAAGTGCCTCCATCCACATCCGTCCATTATAAACATACTCCACACAGCTCCGGGAGGTTAATAAAGTCCTGCTGAAGCGAAGTGATGCGTTTGTGTAATTGAATGCATTACACTTACGAAGAAAGTGTATTCAACTTTTGGAAAAAGCTTAACTGACGCAACACCAGATCTGTTTTTTCGTAATTTGAATACGGAAGGTGGTATGGCGGAAGCTAGATATTGTACACTTCATAACTTGTTAAATATGGATTTTTTTTTTTTACACAAACGCATCACTTCACTTCAGAAGGACTTTATTAATCCCCCGGAGCTGTGTGGACAGGGCTTGACATGAACTTTTCTGCTCACCAGCCACTGTGGCTTGTGGTTTTCCAAAGTTACTAGCCACTCAGTATTTTCACTGGCCACAATTTTGCTGTTGGAAAATAACATTTTATATGATTAAAGTTGACTTTGGCATGCTTAAATTACTTGCTTGACATCTGTGTGTGCGTGTATTTGACTATTCAGGCGCAAGGAGAACTGATCACGCTAACTAATAGATAAAGAATTGTGATTGAATTGTAATTTTGTGATATGACGAGCTTGGCTACCTTTCATTTGGCTGTATGCTGAAATTATATTCAACCCGACAAAGTGGCTAGTGGGAGTGGCTGTCTTACCCGCCACAGCTGAAATCTACCTGCATTTAGCGGGTGTTAATGTCAAGCCCTGCGTGTGGAGTATGTTTATGATGGATGGATGTGGATGGAGGCACTTTCTTCAGCTCATACTCATTGATCCTCGCTCTCTGTCATTATAAAGCTCAGATGCGTCAGGATATTTATTAATATTTCTCTGATTGTGTTCATCAGAAGGAAGAAAGTCATATACACCTAGGATGGCTTGAGGGTGAGTAAAGCTTGGGGTAATTTTCATTTGAAAGTGAACTAATCCTAATAGAACATGACCCCCTGGTCCTTTCATTCCTCCCCTTACTTTTTGTTTGAATTCTGGTCGTTTGTCATTTTCTTTTATATGCTATTTAATCATCTGTTCTCCCTTTAGCCCTGGTCAACTTTGATAAGGAACTGGAATCACTTAGCAGTAACTCACCCTGGATACATGGCGTTTCTCACCTACGACCAGGTCAGGGTCCGACTGGAGCACTACAGACATCGTCCTGGCAGGTGAGGCATGCAGCAAACAATATCAGGGTTAAAAATAAACAAGCATTTATTATAGGATGCTTAACTATAATACTAAAATTCTTATTGGCTTTCTCTGTGCATCCACAGCTACATCTTTCGTCTCAGTTGCACACAAATGGGTCAGTGGGCGATTGGTCACGTGACCAGTGATGGCAGCATCGTGCAAACCATTCCCCAGAATACACCTCTCTACCAAGCACTCATACAAGGTTTCAGGGAGGGCTGGTGTGTATTATTTTAGGAAAAAAAATACACACTGAAATTAAATCTGTCATCATGTTACCATAATCTGAAATGCTTACATCTGCAGCTACTTATACCCCGATGGACGCGATGTGAACCCTGACCTCACCAGCCTTTGCAGTCCAGCTAACAAGGGTCGAGTCAAAGTCACAGAGGTAACTAAAAGTTAATAAATTAAGGTTTCAAATTTATTTATGATTTGCTTGTTTCTTTTATCTCTTGAATGCAAGTGCATTTTTGTCTCTAATGCAAGATGGTCTTCTTTCTCTCTCCTTCATTTGTTCACTTTCTCTTTTCAGGAGCAGTATGAATTATACTGTGAGATTGGCAGCACATTTCAGCTCTGCAAAATCTGCACAGAACGAGACAAAGACACTCGCATTCAGCCCTGTGGGCATCTGCTGTGTCAGCCCTGCTTAACTGGCTGGCAGGTATGTTATTTTCTTATTGTGCTCAAACCTTTATATTTACATCTCCCATTCACACTTGAATTCACACTTACGAGCAATTATGTTGAGGTCACACCCAAAAAAAAACCACAATCAGAACAGCTATACAATACATGATTTTGTTCTGTCAAATATATAAACATAATGAATAGAACACCTTAATAGAGTATAATTCTTTTAATATCAATAAACCAGTAACATAAACTGATAATTAAATACTCGCAAAAAGCAAAGTCATTCAGGAAATAGAACTGCACGAATTACAGTGTTTGCCACAGTGTCATGCAGCATGACCTGACTTTTTGGCTCAAGCTTCCTGCCTGTGTTTGATCAAGCATGTGTGTGCGTGTGACTGATTTTCCACTTCTCTGAAGTTCACAGTTACACATCATTGCATGTTAAGATAACATTTACCTTAGAGAATGAGAGGATGTGATGCATTTCTGCAACCCTAGAGTTAATGTAACACATTCAAGTATTGTGCAACTTATTCTCGTAAGATGCCAAGAGATCAGCAGATCTTTCATGTGGTATGATGTCTCTGGGAGCTAAGAACTCGAGTCCATTGGTTTTGGTGTCTTGTGCATTAGATAAGTAGGTTAATTTGCATTTTGAAAGTTGTGTCACTCTCTCTAATATGCAGAAGTCAGATGGACACACGTGTCCCTACTGCCGCTGTGACATCAGAGGTACGGAGTCCATCCTCATTGAGCCCTACCTACCAGCGAGAGACAGAGGGGCAGGGGGGAATGAGGAAGAGGATGAAGATGAAGATGACGAGGATGATCATGAGGATGTAGAGCTGGTAATGAAAAAACTGGCTTGTATGAAAAAGGTGAGAGTCCATAATTCAGGAAACTTTTGCGGTTACACTTTATTTTGATGGTCCACTTCAGAAATTCTACAGACATTCTACTATATAATATATATTGTCTGTCAACTAACTCTCATTCGAGTATTAGTAGGTTTAGAGTTAGGGTTCGGATTAGCAGAATAAGTTGACATGTAGCTGTAAACCCTGCAAACAAGCCTGCACTGGCCCTTTACGGATCCACTTAGGGCTAGCGTAAGGGCCCCCAGCAGGCTGCCAGCGCAGGGCCCCTGAGAATTCACTCATTGGCAAAACATTGGCCCCTGAGTGCTGGCCCTGCATGGGCAGCCCTCACTTAGCCCCCAGGAAGCCCACACTAGGCCCACACAGGGCCCGTACTATTAATCTACAGGAATAAATCTGGCAGCACAGGGTGCCAAACGTTTATCAGTAATGAAAATAATGGTTAAAGATTGTTAAAAATGAAATGGTCAATGACTGGCAGAAGCCTCTGCCAAACAAAAACTGTAAAATTAAGGTAAAATATCCTAAATCATCCTCTTTAAAATGTAAATCTCTTTTAGTTAACAATTAGCTAGCAACAGTACTCACGCATGAGCTGATATAACTGTCACTCCATTAGCAGCTACACAGTTATTGCCTTTAATTAAAGCAAAATGTAGCATAACATCAGCATTTTTAGGCTCATCATTGACTGAAGCACTGGCTCTACTCTTCAGCACAATGGTGACCCACAAAACGCAGACAACAGAAACAGAACATTAAAGGGTTAGTTCACCCAAAAATGAAAATAATGTCATTTATTACTCACCCTCATGCCATTCCACACCCGTAAGACCTTTGTTAATCTTTGGAACACAAATTAAGATATTTTGGTTGAAATTCGATGACTCAGTGAGGCCTCCATAGCCAGCAATGACATTTCCTCTCTCAAGATCCATTAATGTACTAAAAACCTATTTAAATCAGTTCATGTGAGTACAGTGGTTCAATATTAATATTATAAAGCGATGAGAATATTTTTCTCGTCGCTTTATAATATTAATATTGAACCACTGTACTCACATGAACTGATTTAAATATGTTTTTAGTACCTTTATGGATCTTGAGAGAGGAAATGTCATTGCTCCCTATGCAGGCCTCACGGAGCCATCGGTTTTCAACAAAAATATCTCAATTTGCGTTCCGAAGATTAACGAAGGTAAGGGGTGTGGAACGGCATTTCTTTCATTCAAAGCTTCTTCTTCTTCTTTTTTTTTAATATATAAAGCCATTGCTACCAGTCATTTGACTGGCATTGTATTAATTACAGATTATTTTTGTAATTTTACATACATTTGTATGTAATTTAAGAAAACAGAAAAATACTGTATAAAAACAGTAATTTTTCTGTATAAAAAAATTTGAATTACTTTAATTTGTCATTACTTTTTATTCCTTCTGTGCAGAGTTATAAATGAAAGGTCTTTTTAAATTCACATTAAATTTTAAAAAGCAGCAAAACAAAGCGTGGGAAACGAAAGTGGGCTGCCTACACAAAACCTGCATGGGTCCAAAGGTACAAAAGTTGCTCTGGGCCCAAACTGGCTGGCCCACATTGGGCCATCATGGGCTTAATGTGGGCAGTCCACTAGTGTGGGCTGCTCACAGAGACCCCACAGTGACCCCCAAGCTGTGGGCCTCGCCTGGGAAAGCCCGCACTGGGCCTGTTTAGGTTTGGTGTGGGCTAGCCCACTGTGCCCGCAAAAAGCCAACATGGGCCCCACAGGGGCATGTTTACAGGTTACTTATATTACTTATATTACAAGTTACTAATATTCAGCAGAATATCTGTTGGGAGAAATTTTATCAAAATAAAGTGTAAGCAGATATTAAGCAGACAGTCTACTAATACTCTAATGACACTTAGTTGACATGTAGTTGCAAAGTTACTTAGTAGAATGTTTAAAGTGGACCATCGAGATAAAGTATTACCACATGTGCTTGCCAATCTGAAACCCACATCCTAACTGAATTTTATGACTGCTTACATTATCTAGAGATAATTGAATATTTCATGAGATTTCACCCTTATATGTTTACTCATATGTTCTTAAATATTCATTGTGCATTGTTTGCATTTTTGTATTATATTTGTATTATCAACCACATTCACACAAAACGTTAAGACCTCTAGATCTCACACTGTCCTTTCAATCAAAATGCATTCACTTTAAACAAACAGGTACTCTAAATATACAGCAATGTAATGACTAGATTATAGGTGAATAAACTAGGAATGCACAGTATTGGCACTATGTATATATTATTGGATATTTAATTGTGAATGCTCATTTCCCTTGTTTTAACATTTACATTACTGTTGCCATCTTCTAAAGTTTATAATTTACACTCACTAGCCACTTTATTAGGTACACCTTGCTAATACTGGGTTGGATCCCCATTGGCCTTCAGAAGTGCCTTAATTCTTCATGGCATAGATTCAACAAGGTACTGGAAACATTCCTTAGAGATTTTGGTCCATACTTCACCATGCAGTTGCTGCAGATTTGTCTCGCTGCACATTCATGATGCGAATCTAAGGGGTCCAAAGTGTACCAAGAAAATATCCCCCACACCATTACACCACCACCAGCCTGAACCGTTGATATGACAGGATGGATCCATGCTTTCATGTTGTTTACACCAAATTCTGACCCTACCATCTGAATGTGGCAGCAGAAATCGAAAGAGATGAGACCAGGCAACGTTTCTCTAATCTTCTATTGTCCAATTTTGGTGAGCCCATGCAAATTGTATCTTCTGCAGAACTCTGTTGGAATGAGTGGTTATTTGAGTTACTGTTGCCTATCAGCTCAAACCAGTCTGGCCATTCTGCTCTGACATCTGGCAGCAAGGCATTTTCGCCCACAGAACTGCTGCTCACAGGATATTTTCTCTTTTTTAGACCATTCTTTGTAAACCCTAGAGATGGTTGTGCGTGAAAATCCCAGGAGTCTGAAATACTCTGACCAGCCTGTCTGGCACCAACAACCACGCCACGTTCAAAGTGATTTAAATCACATTTCTTTCCCATTCTGATGCTCAGTTTCAACTTCAGCAGATCATCTTGACCATGTCTAAATTTAATTATTTTATTTATTTATTTCACCTTTATTTAAACAGGAGAAAACCTCACTGAAATTTAAAATTTCTTTTACAGGAGTGTCCTGGCCAAGATAAGTAGTCTGAATATACTGTACACATATTCAACAAATAATAACTTATAATAAAATAAAACATTTACATGCCATTAATTCATTCTCTAAATAATATATAACGGTTTCAAAATGACTTAAAGACATCAAGTTATGTAGCCTCAGTTTTGTTTGAAAACAATTCCAGTCCGAGGTTGCGGCATATTTAAAAGCAGTTTTACCAAGTTCAGTTCTAACGGGAGGTACATAATGACTATAACAGGTTTGAGAATGTATAGTTGCCAGTTGATTTCTTTTGAATAAAACAACAGAGATATGAAGGTAAAATTAATAACCCAAGCATTATATATCTTCAAGTACCAGTGCATTTTCCAATAGTTAACAAAGACCAAGCAGCTCTTTTATACTATATGCAGTGATGTGTTGAAAAGTTACAATCCGTTATTAATCAATAAAGGTACATGCCTGAATGCATTGAGTTGCTGTCATGTAATTGGCTGATTAGATTTTTGCATTAATGAGCAGTTGAACAGGTCTACCTAACAAAGTGGCCGGTGAGTGTACTTGTAGCATTTCAAATGATTGATTTTAGTTTTAACATTTTATTTTTATTATTTTATTTAGACAAAATAGTATAGAATATGAATATCTGGCATTTATTGGTTAGTGGCAATGATATGAAAAAGATGGCTTATCCCTAATTGCTAGAATTTTATTACACTACATTAAACTCTTATCTTATCAAGCATTTTGTCTTATCAAGTGTCTGTTCTGATGTTTGTCAGTAATTCC
Source organism: Hypophthalmichthys molitrix (assembly GCA_037950675.1). Taxonomy (NCBI): domain Eukaryota; kingdom Metazoa; phylum Chordata; class Actinopteri; order Cypriniformes; family Xenocyprididae; genus Hypophthalmichthys; species Hypophthalmichthys molitrix. The sequence goes on along the minus strand of CM075507.1, from coordinate 24,739,344 downwards.
AATTATGTATTGTTTCATATATGTATCAAGCTGCTTTGCTAAGAAAATATCTGCTTAGACAATAAAGGTGAATGTAAGTGTAGGTTTATCTATTTTCCTGAGTCTGTGCATTTCTTCACTTCACTCCAACTTTAATGGTTGGTTAATCTCATTCCTCTCTCACTATTACAGATATCACAGGAGGAGTATCAAGTTCCCCGTTCCAGACTGTTACCTCCTCCCCTTCCTCCCAAAAGAAATTCACTCTCGCCGTGTCCCTCTCCCAAAACACGCTCCAGATCTTTTGGCACAGGCATACAGGTCAGCCAGTATAGTTTGGTGGGTTGGTCTGTCTGTCTGTCTATGTTTTGCTTTTTAAACCGTTTTGTGGTAACCTAATTATGAAATGAATAATGTTACTTTTTTTTAGGTGCATGGTCTTTAGTAGTTAGTAAGTGAATTCAAACGGACTGTTATCATGAAAATAAGTTATGTTTTCCCTCCAGAAAGTCAAACACAGTTCCTGGTCAGAAAACATGCTAAGACAAACTTCCTCAGATAGGTAAGAAAATATCTGAATAAGCATTATTTTACAGCATATACATAGGTAAGATTCTCCTTGCAAGTGTTTGGGAGTAATGACTATATTAGCATTAGATTATCTACCAGATTATATACCTTTGTAAACTTAAAGGGAACTGATGTCATGCATCCACTAAAATAATGTTGACGCTAAGTGGTTAAGAATAGATGTGCAAAATAATAACAAAGTTCTGTTTCTGTCATCCTTTTACTCCTCCTTTACTGTTCCCATTCCATCCGGATTCAGAAGCGAGGAACTTTTGGAAGACTTCCGTCCCTCCTCTTTGCCATGTGGTAGACATGGTGGGTATCATAACTAACCTTGATTCATCTCTGTGTGCTTATCATAACTGTGATCATTTTTTAGCCTGAGAATACTTCTGACATTCTCTTGAACAAGACAAGCAGGCATGACTTTTGCTGCTGTTGTACTGGCATCTGGTGGTAGAGCTTGGAATTACATAGAGTATAAACCATATCTCATGAAAAATAATTTCCGTATCTCTCTTAGGTGGGGTACCCTGGGAAGGGCCTTCAGAAACTGTAAAAAGGAAGAGGAGAGCGAAAAGAAGGGACAGGGAAGACGAGAGTGAGAGAGGTGTGGCAGACTCAGCATCTCTCTCAGGAAGACACTGCCATGGGGAGACCCAAGAAAACACTTCATCCTGACAACAAAATTTCATCTCAGACTTCAGACTGTAAAATATATTAGCAAGACAAAGCAACCGTGTGATATCATCAACACTGGATAACCAAAATAATTCAAAGGACTTAATATTCACCAGATTCAGAAGAGACGTGTATATAGGAATGTTAGTTCAATTGATTTTTGCATTGACAAAGCAGAAAACACATCTTAATGCTCATACATTTTAAGACATTTTAAATTCTACCTCATGCCTACTAAATGTTTAGAGAAAAGCACTGTTTTGATAGATCGCTTTGAATAAATAAAAAAAAAGATAAATTACAGACTTTTTATCTCTTCTTTCTGTCTCAATTAAACCACCTGCTGGAATTTACATTCCAATAAAAACTGTTTTTCCAAAGCTGGCTGTAAATGTGATTTATAACAGCCCATTGCTTCAAACAGTGGCGTCTCCCTCATTAATGATCTATAAACTGTCTCTGCTGCCCTCCGCTGGATTGAGACAGAACTCCATTTGTGTTAAAGTCCCTCTGTAGTCAATTATTTTATCCCTTAAAACTCATCTTTGATCACCAAAATGACATATTTTAAAAAAAATTCAAGTGAAAAAAATGTCTTCATGCCTTAAAATAGCTTGAATGTAAATCTACACCCTTGCCTCATTTAATATACACGGATCAATGAATATGCAAATTAGCCCCGCCTCCACTCGCTCACACCAGCTCGGAGAGTCTACTGTTGCTGTAGTGACGAGCAATTTGTTGTGTTGTGGATATTTAAGAAATTGCTTCGATTCGTATATTCAGTTGAACAGCTTAACACATCCTTGAATGAGCACGAATTTCCAGCGTATTTACCTGAACTTATCAGGTAGGCTGATATATCTATGGTTTGATCCATTCCAGAGGCGGCCAAAATCAGAATTTATAATGGACTGAATAGCTCTCTCAGATATTGGCGTGCGAGGACACACTGACTGATTATGCACACGAATCACGGTCACACGCACACGCTCAGAGAAATATTGTTTTAGCTATGTTTTATAGTATTGAAATATTTCGAAGGACAAAAACATGAACTTTATTGGCTTTACTTCAAGTCAGCTGTCACTTTACTTTGGCGCGAGCCCCTATGCGCGCGCACACTTGGTACAGCCCTTGCGACGGTTCTGTCATTAATTAATATGAATTAAGCTCCCTTGCTCCCTAGGTCGTGAATCAGTATATGATGTAAATTAATGTGGCTGATTCCCTGATCAGTGCCCTGACTACTGAACTAGGGAGCTGATTGAGACGCACCCTACTACGTTATCAAACAGCTAATAATGTGTTGCTAATGTTACACACACCGTTCCCGTTCTTCATCTCAGAGTCAGACAGCTGACTTCTAACAATCAGTATCCTTACAAACGTTTTGAACAACTCAGAACGTCAGTGGAGAAAGGCATATAGTATAATCTACACAAATTTTCATATCAACAGAAAATATACCGGGATAACCTGGCTTCTCTCGAGCCTTTCCTGCTTCAGAGCAGTCATAGTTAATGATATGCTAAAGCCTGCCGGCACATTGTTGTGATTGGTTACAAGGTAGTCTGTGACGTCACAAACACCCACGATTTTTAAACCGCGGGTTTTAGACTGTCTTTGGTTTACTGCAGTTTCAAACATAAAATACTCAGCAATGGTGCTGACTTATGAATTTGCACATGGTTTGTCTTAAAGCATATTAAAAACACTACATAGACATATAAACTACATTAAAAACTTGATTTTCACCACAGGGGGTCTTTAAAATACTGGAGTACTTGGATTGGTTTAGAAGTGTTTGGGGATCACCTGAATGCTTTCTTCCAGTTTCCTTCATTCCTTCATTATTTTATGAGTTATAATGTGCCATGGTTAAGGTAAACCTGACTTTCAAGACATACAACATTTAATCTGTTTGTCTCCCCCATTTTTTGCCAGTAAACTGAGCAAATAAAATTATAAACATTTTACATAAAACAATCCTTGTAGTATGTCAACATATTGAATGTAGTGATGATTGGTTTGATATTTACTATAATTGAAAAGTTGTGAACATTATTTTGGAAGATATAGTATATAAGATACACTAGACCTACATTACAGACATGAAATAATATTTTACATAAATACCATCAGCACTGGTACATGTAATGTTATTATTCACCATGTTCTTATGTTTATATCATAAAGATTGGGGAATTAGACAGGTGGCTTGCAAGTTGCAATAGGTTAATGTATCCTGGGGATTTACTAACAGCTCAGTTCTGAATCTTTTAGAGGAAATAGACACGAATTACTTTTTATTAGATATTATTAATTTTCCAAATAATAAAATACAAATAATAACAAAACAACAATGAACGTTTTATAATACAAAATCTGATAAAACAGGTCTATATTTAGAATCACGACCTGCATATCACCACATAAAAATGACGTTACAAAAGCTATTAGATAACTATTAATTCCTTTACCAGGTAAACGATAATGTAAATAGGCGTCTTCAGATTAACTTTCATGACGTCGTTCTCTCCTCCCTCTGCCGTTGTTTGGTAATTCGGCGTAAGAGATGTTGTCTTTATAAGATACTTTATAAGATAGTATAAGACAGTTCTGAACGTAAATTGTCAAGATAGCCTGAGAAATATGACATTGTGTTGGTTTTGTTAATGCATTTTGCTCATATCCCATACTTTCGATTTCACTAGGATTTCGTGGAAACTGAAACCGTCATAAACGACAGCGCAATGGATGGGTAAGTGGATTTACTTGGCAAGACTGTCATGAATTTACCTATTGCCAAAAAACTGTCATTAATAAGTGTTGAAATTGAACGTTTAAACGTTATCCACTCGTCAAAGTCGCTGTGATTAAAAAATGGCTGTCGAGTAAATTTCCTGGTATGGTAGATATGACAACAAATGTTTCGATGTGTGTTAGCGACCGTGTGTCCAATTCAGAAGCGCTCGGTTCAAGAGCTAAAAGTCATTTTGAGCAATTTACACACGAACGCACTCATTTTGCGTTAAAAAACGCGAGACGCAACAGTGAAAAGAAAAACGCAGGGTCTAGAGATGGGGTTTTAAAAGTTTTTAAAAGAACCTCTTCGACGCAACGGTCGGACCGACGCGACGGAAGACAATATAGAAACAATTATAATCAGTGATATACTGTTATGGGATGGGGCGAAACGGGACATGACAAATTACAGTAAATTGATAAAAAAAACAACAACAAAAAAACATGTAGCTACGTAAACTGTTAAAAGATTCCTGAGGCATAATTTCGAGCTTCTCAGTATTGATTCATCACAAATATTCAGTCATATTTGAGGCAAAAGTGCCTCAAGTAGGCTATCTTTTCATTTTTGCAGTGTAGCTCATTGGACCCCCAAATACAGGAGGCCAAACACTTCAAATGTGCGATGATGGAATAAAAAAAAATGTTACAGCATAAAATGTTGACAGAATATTATATTTTCCATAGATTTTACATGCCAGAAAAAATTCAAGAAGATCATTTCAACAAAATCAAAGATGTGTTTGCTTCTGAAAGCCCTGAGGAAATTCCCCATCAACTTATTTCTCTTTTGGAGGTTTTTGAACATTTTAAGATAGATATCGCTGTGACTGGAGAGTCTGGTGCAGGAAAGTCTTCTCTTATCAATGCATTCCTCGGACTGAATCCTGATGACAGATGGGCTGCTTCAACTGGATCTGTAGAAACTACAAAGCAAGCGACTATGTATCAGTATCCAAATCTTCCACATGTCAGACTGTGGGATCTTCCAGGGATGGGCACCCCTACCTTTACATCCAAGAGTTACGTCAAGACAATGAACTTTGATCTATATGACATGTTTTTGGTTGTGATATCAGAGAGAGTCAGAGAAAACAACATGATTTTGATTGACGAAATTGAGAAACAAAAGAAGCCATTTTATTTAATTAGAACAAAAGTTGATAATGATATGATGTCCCAAAGAAAGAAAAGAAAATTCTCTGAAAAACATGCATTGGATCAAATGAGACAAGACTGTGAGAAGAATCTGAAGGAGAAGAAATTGGACCCCCATGTGTTCCTAGTTTCAGCACATGAAACGCAAAATTATGAGATGCAAAAGCTTACAGACACTTTTAAGGATGAAGTTTCTCAGCTTAGAGCAGAAGTATTTTCAAGTTTTCTGGACAAGTTGTTTCATGGAGGATGGATGAAAGCAAGGTGAATATGTACTGTAACTAAATGCTTGTTCAAAATATTGGGTGGTGGTGGCAGCGCTGGGTCTTGGGCCCATCATTGCTGCTTGCAGCTATATTTTGTCTTGGTAATTGTAATTTTATTGACTTGTTGACCTTGACACAATAAGGGTCTTCTTTGCTCCTCTCTATGATATTATTTGCTGTTCTGTTTTAAGCAAGGTTGGACCACATAATTTTTATTTTTCAGAAAAAACGTTTATCAAATATCAATAAGCAGTGAAATATTTTTTTTCCTAATAATTATACAAGGTTATTCCAAGTTACTCAATGAAAAAATTTCATTTTATAATGAGGCTTTTTTTCTTCATTATTATATACTTCATACCTGAAATCAAATATCACAATTGAGGGGCTGTTTACATGACATAGTTTTCAACTAAAAACTGAAAACTTTTTATGCATTTTGGCTGTTCATTTACACAACAACAATGTTTTGGTGGCCTGGAAGCACACATTTTTAAAAATCGAGTTTCAAAGTGCAAGTTTTTGAAAACTATACCATTATCGTCTCCATGTAAACACCAAAAACACGAATTTGTGAAAACAGTGTAGTCGTGTGCACGCGTATTACATGTTGAGTCTATAGTAATGTTTCTTTGCAAGGTGACATTTGCCAACTACTGGCCTGTTATGCATAATGCAGCGTTTTTAGTAGTTTTTGCGGATACTTGTGAACGGGGATCGTTTTGATAACGCTGTTTTCTGCTAAAAAATCAAAGGAAAAACTTTCCTATTTTTACTACATTGTTGTCGTGTAAACATATCTTTACTACCACTATCATCAAATATGATTGATAATTGCATAGAGTTTGGATTGGCAGTATATTTCTGTTCTGGGCAAGAACTCCCTGCACATCCATGCAGTCTAGCACGGATAAGAGCAGGAAGAGCAGCAATAACCCCCCTTAGGGTAAACAGAACAGAACCAAAATATATAAGCAGATATCTTTGATGTTCAATAATTTGATGTATACATAATTCGAGAACTTAGTGATTCAAAGGGGAATCAGAAGGCCAAATCCTGACTGGACAAGAGGAGGAGGTGGGCATGGAGGAGGGTAATTAGCTCCTGAGAAACGCGATAGCTGCTGATAATACTGAAGGAGCTTATATACGAATGCTGTGATAGGCGTCGTATTCCTATAGGTAGACGTGAGTCACCTGGGAGTCAGCTGATGCAAGCTTGACTAACATGACCTGCCAGAACTAACGCTACGCTTTATTTTAATTTAGAAATTAAGATCGTAGATGAGGTTTATTGAAGTAATTGAATGTTTGACTTGCATTTTTACTGTATTTCTGAATAGTTGAATAGAGAGCACAATCAATAAATGTCACATCACCCTATCATTAATTTAATTGATATTTCTTTATTACTTTAGGCATGCTACGAACCACATCCAACAGACTGAGAAACTTCAAGCTGACGACATCACAGCATTGCAAAATATGTATAAGCGCACAGGCTTTGGAGCCGCAAAAGTCAGGGTTGTACTGGAGGCTCTAAGTCACTTTCAGCTAGATGTTGCAATTTTGGGTGAGACGGGGTCTGGAGCATCGACTCTGGTAAATGCTTTAATTGGGCTGGAGAATGAGGTGTGTGGTGCAGCAACAGCATCCATCAGCAACCCAGCAATGAGTCCTGGATACCCAGATGTCCGGTTCTGGGATGTATCCGGCATAGAGGCAGTCATGGATTACTCAATGTATGAAATGAAACAAGTCGTGAATTGTTATGACTTCTATATCATCATTGTATCAGACTGGCAGAATGCACGGCATATAAAACTAGCTAAAGCAGTTGAAGGACTAAGAAAGCATTATCTCTTGGTCCAAACCAAAGTAGACAGTCATCTACAGATGCAAAAAGATTTGTACTGCGATGAGGCTGAGATACTTGATGGGCTACGGGCACAATATACACAACAGCTTCAGACAGCAAATCTGTCTGAACAGCAGATTTTTGTCATCAACAGCCTAGACAGAAGTGCATTTGACTTTGTAGGCTTAGAAAGTGCACTGTCCAGTGACCTCAACACTGTCAGGACAAGTGCTTTTGCATATTATATAGCAAGAATAGTGAAGCAACATAAATAAAATAACACAATAGAGATGCTTGAGACATGATGTTTTAATTAAGTAATATTGTACTATTTTAAGTTCAATAAACAGAAATGTATGACATTTTGTAATGAGACCACATGCATGATCTGTATTTAAATTGTCAGTATTAATATCACTGTAAACCCTTAAGGCCCCGATATACTTAAAACGAAATCGAAGAACGAACTGATGTGACGTCATTTCGAACAAAATCAGGCCAAAAATAAGCTTGTTTTGTGTTCGTTTTGGGAGTTCGAAACGGCTTGCCAAAGCGAACTCTCAGGAAAAGTTTGCTTCAGCTGCAAAACACCTTCGTACTATCATTGGTCTGTGACAATAACGTAATAGGAGGTGTGCGCTGAGGCACCGGAACTCTTCTTTGGCTCGTTTCGTCTGTTGAGTTCGTCGAGATAAGATCTACGCAGGTGAAAACATGAACATACTGGATAGCTGCTTTATAGTATCAAATGAAATTGTGCTTCTGATGAATTGAGGCACTGAAACTGTTTTTCATGTTTGATACTGTAAAGCTGCTTGCTTTTAAGCAATCTATTGAATAAAGTGCTATATAAATAAACATGACGTGACTGGAGTGCTAATTTGCAGAGCTTGTGCTAACGTGTTATGATCAGACGCTTTTCTTATGCTTTTTATAAAAAATTCTTGCTGTTTTCTCATTTTTGTTGTGTTTATTTTGTTACTGAGAAGAAAGTTCACAGCTCATATTTACATATTCATCTAACCGATGTTCTCATCAGTGTGGGTGGCATCAGATGTTCGATTACAGTATATCGCTGCTCATGTATTTCAAACTTCATTTTACCCCTAAACAAAGAACGAAAAAGAACTTCGTTTTAAGTATATTGGGGCCTTAACACTCAAAATAATTAATTGGTTTGAGTAGGGCAAACTCAAATTAAACAAATTAGTTCAATCAAATTAACTTTTATAAGTATTTAGAATTTTTATTTTGAGTTCATGAAACTGACACAATTCAAGTAATCTGAATTGTTTCATTTTTGGGGTTGAATGAACTTGTTTCTTTTAATTTAGACACATTTAAATTTACCTGAAACTGGGCTGGGATTTCTATTTCCCAGCATGCTTTTCATGACACTGGAAAGGGAGAATAAATGCCAAAATTAAGTGTTATATAATGTTTTTTTTTATGTTATTAATGTTAATTGGGGGATTTAGTAGTGTTTAATGCTTTGCTCCTAATTTAGAAGAGTTTCTGTTATGTTGTTTTATGTAGGACACACATAGACCGGTTCCATCCAGCACACAGCCTGTTCCACCTGCTGTCCCCTGGTAGGGGGTACAGGTCCCTTCAGGCTATAACCTCCAGAATGGCCAACAGTTTCTATCCCCAGGCAGTCAGACTGCTGAATAAACACTGTTCCCCGCTCCCTCCTTCACTCACTTAATTCGTATTCATCATGCACCATTTTCCAGCAATTACAATAACTGAGAACTGGACTTTGCATTGCTGCAGCATACACAACTACACATATTTTTCTGGCTATTATCATTTTTCTACCTCATATACTATATTGTCTATTACATGTTGTATTGTCCTGTTTATATATTGTGCTATTACTGATCTTTTGCACTTTATGAAATTGCACTGTCGATTAATGCTCTAATGTAATCTCGTTGTATTTAACAATGACAATAAATTAAATTATTATTATTATTGTTTTTTTGTGGGGGTTACCATCATGGTGACGTGTAGAGATTACTCAAACTTTTACTCAACTTACTCACAAAAGTTAAGAGCAGTACAAATGTACTAGTACAAAATTGAAATCTGCCAGTTCCGCTTATACTTGTAATTTCTTAACTTAAAAAAAATTATGTACCTGATTACCTTAAATTGTTTGAGTTTTGCCTGTTTATTCAGGTTTACAGTGTAGCCTACATGCTTCAGATTCTGATTCAGAGGATTCTGATTCCAAATTATTGCAAAAGAATAGAAGAGATAGGGACTGCTATGCAGATTGTCAGATCACTGTTTTAAAGGATTAGTTCACTTTGAAATGAAAATTAGCCCAAGCTTTACTCACCCTCAAGCCATCCTATATGACTTTCTTCTTTCTGATGAACATAATAACATGAATTAATTTTTTAACAGACCTGAAAATCATAGAAGTAATTTTAGTAAAACTGGATGTTAATTTAGATCAGGGATAGGCAACATCAGTGGAGTGCCACTGTTCTGCAGAGTTTAGCGCCAACCCTGAAAATAATGCTGCCTTCACATGCTCTCCGAATTATCGTAAATACAAGTTTCCTAAGTAAAAATTGCACATGAACGTCCTCCCATTTAGAAAATTGAATGCGATGAGCTCGTAATTACGACTTTCCGATAGCACGTGAAGGCAGCATTAAACTCACCTGCCTATAGCCTTAGTAATCTTGAAGAATTTGATTGGCTTGTTCAGGTGTGTCTGATAGGGTTGGAGCTAAACTATGCAGGACAGCAGCACTGCAGGACCGACGTTGCCTATCCCTGATCTAGATATTAGTAATTTGTCCCTAACACAATCAAGAATCATGCTATGTGCACTTTCCGGATCAGCTTCTATATGCTTAATGTTGTTATGGGTAACGGCACAAACAAATACTTCAAGACTCCATGCAGGTATCAATGATCAGGTATCACTGGACTAATCTTTTACTGTGACACCCAACTCGACGGCTTAGGCACACCTTACTTTTCAATAGACTTTGTAAATTACAAATGTGTCATAAAGCTGATAAAATGTCCTAAAATAAACCTGTGAACAAAGGGTTGGGCTGTTTTTGTCTTAAGGCTTCATGTATTAACACACCAAAACCAACACCTTTGTAAATATAACACATTTGTGAATATAAATATAAAAAATCTATTTTCATTCTGGTAGCACACTTTACAATAAGGTACATTAGTTAATGTATTAACTAAAATGAACAATACATTTGTTACTGTATTTACTAATCTTCGTTAACGTTAGTTAATGAAAATACAGTTGTTCATTGTTCATGTTAGTTCACGGTGCATTAACTAATGTTAACAAGATTTTAATAATGTATTAGTAAATGTTGACATTAACATTAACAAGGATTAATAAATGCTGTATAAGTGCAGTTTATTATTAGTTCATGTTAACTAATGTAGTTAACTAATGAACCTTACTGTAACGTGTTACCATCATTCTTTATTATTATTTCACATTTTCTGCCATTTTTTATAGTACACCACACACATTTTGGATAATAAATCTAAATTCCTACATCGTACAACTATAGAGTCAACACATGCCACTATGCCTCAGTATCAATAAGTGTAATCTCATTAATATGCATAAAACAAATTCACTAATTAAAAAACAATGGAATATACAGAAATGATTTATTGTTTAGTAGAAGGTACTGTACAGAGATCCTGACCCTTAGCATGAAGCCCTTCTATACATGGTAAACAAATAAAACATTCAGTGAATAGTCCTCATTTACAAAACTGCACAATAAAAAGATTAGATAGAAAATTTCTTGCACAAACCACCAGATTCCCACATTTTCACACATATTATTACATATACATATTATTCTATATTCCATTCCATTTAACATGCACCTTGATAAAATATGAAGAAAATTACTGGATATAATATTCAGTATAACTTCAACTTTCCAGCCATTTTCCTTTTCTGGGGGATAACTCTGCAGTTCAAATTCCCCAGTGCAAACTTAATAAACTCATTTTGATGTTCCAATTTAACAAACAGTTTCTGTAAACATCTCTTTGCTGTACCAGCTTGATTTTACTCATCCAAACCTGCGACTTTGAGAACCTCTCTCATGTCATTTGTCATGTTATTTAGAGCTTCACTCAAGACAGTGTGTGTCATTTTGAAGGCCACAGTTGCATTCTGAAAACTGGTAACAATAAATTTACTATCTAGCAGATCCTCTAAGCTTTTCACTGGTTTTGTCATAGATCTATGAGGCATAATGCCCAGTCTGTTTACCACTGCTAATGCTACAGGAGACTTTATGGCTGATTGCAGCTGTGAGAGAGGCTTGTTCGTTCTCTCTGACAATTTGATGAGTGATTTCTCATTCAAACCCAGAATGTAATGACAACTTGAGAGATAGGTCGTCATTACCGTTTTGTCAATGACCACAGGTAATAAAGGGACAGGGACAACAGCACCTAAACCTGAGGCCAATGCTGCAAGCCAAATCAACTTCTCCATAGCCTCTTTCTTCTTTTCTAGCATTGCCAGAGAGCACACGGGCACAGACTGAACCAGAGCCAGTCTCTTGTGTTCTGAAAGGTCTAACTCTAGGGTATCTACCAGGTCTTGGAAGTCATAATTTCCCAGGTCATAAGAGGATATCAGAAACACCTTGGGGTTGCCTACTTCTTTCAAATTTCTGTTGCAGTCCTCTCTAATTGTGCAAAGTACCTGCTGCTCATTGAAATTTCTTTTCTTTGCCACTGAGCGAATGTCATTATCGATCTTGGTCCGCACAAAATAAAAATTTTTCTTCTTTTTTTGAATCTCCTTGGCCAAAAAGACATCATTTTCCTTGAACCTCTCAGAGGAAATGATGACAAATAAATCATATGTCTCAAATTTAACTTCTTTGAGAAATTTGTTAGCCTTGAAATTTGGCATACCAATGCCCGGCAGGTCCCACAGTCTGACGTTTGATTTTGTGGGATGGGTGTACATGGTAATTTGCTTTGTGGTTTCAGTTAACCCAGTTGGTGCAGAACTATCGTCATCGTCGCCCAGACCTCGAAATGCATTAATGAATGCAGATTTTCCTGCTCCTGTTTCCCCAGTCACAGCAATATTCAGAGTCACAGTGTCAAGACTGTCCAGTTGTTCTTTAGCCTTTGCAACAGCTGCATTTGGGTCATGTTCTCCCAGTCTCTGCAATGCTCCAGAGAAATCCATGTCAGAAGAAGAATTTTCTGTCATTATGCCTGGTTAAATTCTGTAAAAACACATAAACAACATATTAAATTATGTACAGTATAAAGTCATCTAAGTCATCTTTTTTTATTTGGTCATGAACATACCTCACAAGTGCAGATTTTTAATTTTAATTGCAACTATTTCTAGCAATGTGAGTATATCTCAGTTATGACTGTTTCTCATAATCTCACAATTGTAACTGTATATCACGCAATTGTGACTATATAACCTCACAATGTGTTTTTATTATTTTATTTCTTTATCCATTTTTTTACTATTTTTTTACCAGCCTTCCATAAATAATTATTTTAAATTGTTATAAATATATAAATATTAAAATATTTAATGTATAGTTGAAGTGCATAAACATTTATCACAAAAAAAGTATATAAAACATTTTTATTATTGATACATGGTCATGTTCCAGATTTCAGCAAAGAAAATGAACACAGATAAAAAAAATAAATATAAAAAAAACACCAATGAAAAAATGAAAATGTAACTGTTAACTATTTAAAGTGATCATAGATTCCTGTAAGATTTAACACTCAACATGAGATTGGATCAATTATTTTTGTTGAACTATTTTGAACAATGTTTCCCTTAAAGGTGCAGTGTGTAAATTTTAGCAGCATCTAGCGGTGAGGTTGCGAAAGTCAAGCAAGGTAAGCCAGTCAAGCAAATGCGCTCTGTAGCAGTTTGTCAGTTTAGGGCTACTGTAGAAACATGCCAGCGCAAAATGGCGACTTAACATGTAAGGGGACCCGCAGTGTATGTAGATAGAAATGGCTTATTCTAATGTAATAAAAACATAACGGTTCATTATGTAAGTTCTTTATACACCACTGAAAACATAGTTATGTATATTATATTGCATTTCTGTCAATAGATCCCTCTTAAAATTTACACATTGCACCTTTAAGTCAGTGTTAATAATTTCTTAAATCAACCGTATACACATTAGCATCTATTATATGTACAACTGCAATCTTCTATCCCTTCTTTAATCAGCAGACAACGTAACAAACATCTTATGGACATTTAATCCATAACAGAGGCAGGAAATGCATACAAGCTTAATATAGGAAATGAACAAATGAGACAACACACATAAGAAATGAAAAGAAACACATTTTCAGGCCAGCTAGAATGTACTAGATTGTGTCCAGCCCTGCATCTTTTCTGATTTCTCGTGCAATATTTGCCAGTTCATTTAATCCTTCTCTCAAGAGGTAATAAGTAGTACCAAAGGACAATCCTGCAGCAGCAACACTGCCCACACCTGGAAGGAGACTTGCATAATATTCAACGCTAGAAACTGCAACAAGTGCAGCAGAGACTTGTAATCTGGTCAGTGCCTTTTCTCGGATGGCAGATGCAAACTTTGATTTGGCCAGATGTTCCAGCAAGGGCTTGTTCACTTTTTCTGAAAGCCTTGACAGTGATCCATCATCCAAACCAAATGCATAGTAGCACCTTGTGAGGAAAAGCAACACCATGCTTGTATCACATGCCGCTGATAGTCCAGGCACAGGGATCACTGCTATTCCAGCAGAGGCAAGAGATGCAGCCCAGATCATGCCTTTAAACATCTTGATCTTCTTCTCAAGAGATGCTGCGGAGCACACTGGCCAGGCTTGTAGAAGAGCAGATCTCTTATGGATTGGAAGCTCTTCTTCGAGAGTGTTTTGAAGAATTTCAAAATCATATTTGTCCAAGTCGAAAGAAGACATCAAGAAAACTTTGGGGTCTCCCAGTTCTTTCAAGTTTTTCTGACAGTCCTCCCTTATTATGGAAAGAACTTTCTGCTCATCAAATCCTTTTTTCTTTTCCTCTGCTCTGATGTCGTTATCAATCTTGGAACGAACAAAGTAAAAGTTTTTCTTCTGTTTTCTTATTTCTTTAGCCAGCAAGACATCATTCTGCATGAACCTCTCTGAGTTCAGGATAATGAAGAAATCATAGGTGTCAAGTTTGACTTCTTTAAGGTATTTATCTGCTTTGAAGTTTGGACTTCCTATTCCAGGCAGGTCCCAGATCCTCACATTTGGCATTGTAGGATGCTCATACATGGTGGCCTTCATTGTAGTTTCTGTAACTCCAGTAGGTGCAGCTCCATCATCATCTTCACTTACACCTCTAAGTGCATTTACAAAGGAGGATTTTCCTGATCCTGTCTTTCCAGTCACGGCAATGTTAAGTGAGACATTTAACAACTGGTCCATTTTTTCTTTAGCTTTTGCAGTAGCCTTCTCCAGGGTGGACTCGCCTGATGCTTTTACTGCCTCAACAACAGCAGGGTCTTGATTTTCCATGTTTTAAACTGTAAAAGTTATAGAAGTGTATGTGCTTAAACATGAACTTTTTTCCTTGAAAAAAAGCTAGTCATTCCTGTAATTATAAAAATGACCAACAAACAGTTCAGATAGTTCCTGTTAACAACAACAACACATAAGTAAATTACGATGTACAATGGTTTTATACTGACCCTTCGTGTGGAGAGCTTTTAACTTTTTTTATTTCAGTTTGTAGCACTGTCAGGGGGGAAAAAAAATCCATTTATAAAACAGCATGACAGCATGGAAAAAAGATAACATTAATAATTTTCATTAGCATCAGAAGAACTAAAGTGACAAATCATACAATATTGTATTTGTTTATCTATTTTTGTTATGCTATTTATTAAAGGAAAGTAATTTTAAAGAACTTTCTTCCTGTATAGGCTACGTTTAGTACCATAAGGGTAACGAAACTATACTGACAATTGCATTGCAGGAAAACGAAACTGCATTAAAACTCATCATTGTTAGACTCATAGGCAAACAATAAAACGAAACTGATAAAAAATACCCTAATATTGAGACATTAAAATTTGCAAGCGCTACTCAACAATCGTAACAACGGCTCTATTTACAACAGTTTTGATTTCCGCCTCACGAATTAGCCAAAACTACGATATCGAGGTCTATTGGTTAAATATTAGCTATATAGTCTTATAGTAAAGTGCAATTTCAACATACCTTGAACTTTATCAAACCTTAAAGTCGTTTCTGTAACGTGTGTAACAAACCAAATATTGTAGGAATCGGTAGGTATTGTGATGAATGCTGGGGATTTCTCTTTTTGTTTGGCTTTGGCCCCGCCTATTGGATTTTTTCTGCAGCATGTTCTCTTTTCATTGACAGGATGTACGGATAATTGAACTCACCTGGAGGACATTTAAGGGACAACAGGTGAGAGAAGCGTTGGGCAGAGTGAACGTGACTGGCTGTTTGCGCTCAGGGGAATGTGGGGACGCTTTGTGTTGCTCGAGACCATTAGGGTTTGTCCGGCAACGAAGATAGTTAGTTAGATAGATCGTATGTGTGTAGTTAGATAATGGCGGGGGGTGTTTAGGAGCGCTGGCCAAATGTTCCAGGAGCGTTTTAAAGACACTTTATTACGCCAAGAGGATTGATCAACAGCAATTACAGACATTGTGATCTCTAAAGAAAATTGTGCTGCCACAAAGGACTACTTAACGACCAGTGACGTTGTGATTAATTGCCGCTCTTGCGGGACTGGAACGTACTGAAAAAGAGCGCGTGCTGCCTGCGAAGACACTGACCATCCAGCACGGCTGATTCCTTTCCCTAGACCTCGGGGTGGGGTCTTGTTTCTTGGAGATGGGGAAGTGTTTTACATTTGAATTCTTTTTCATGTGTTGTGTGTATGTGTGATTGTGTACGCTGCAGTTGTGAGTTTTACAGTTTTATGAACATGATTACTCTGTGTACGGGACGGGGGCGGCGCTGATCTTTTCACTTTGTAAATTGATTGCAGGATCACGATTTCTAGTGTGCTGTGTAGGGCTGGGAATAACCACCAGAGTGCAGTGTAGTGCAGTGTTAAAGTTTCACTTGTGTAGCGCCATTTGTCCTAGTGAGTGTACCGAGTAAATGTTCGTTGAACTAATTTAAATGCTTCTTTCTATAAGGGTTAGATTTCTTTATATACAATTGTCAATAAAGTAATTCCTTTCTATAAAGTCCTGGTGTTATAATGTACCCTCTGTCCTTCATTAATTTGATTAAACCTCTTTAAGTTAAATCAGAGGTTTATTACAGTATGAAGGGTATGGATTTGCTCGGGAAGCGAATCGACCAATCAAACTACACTGAAGGAGGCGCTTCTCTGCCGCCCCCTCCACCAGTAATGCAAAAGAGTTGTGATAGCCTATTGTGGTGCTGGTCAATGTTAAATATTTTCGCAAGGTTTACACACAAATAAAGGTCTTTCTGATTCTATGTAGCCTGTTTGCACACAAAAGGAATTTGTTTTGGTGACAGAAGAAGCTTTCAGTACACAGAGACAACAACAGTACACAGATAGTAAAATAAAGATATATGAATAAGATACACATATGTATATAAATAAAACACACACACACACACACACACACACACACACACACACACACACACACACACACACACACACACACACACACACACACACCCCTCTATAGTATGCAATATGATATCAATGAGGAAAAATTTATTTGTTGTTTTTCCTGCTTAAAATTGGACACTATAACAAAATCAATAAACATTTTCATAAATTTTTAATGTATTTATTTTTTATAAGTTTGTTGCCTCAAGGCAACATTGTACCACAATGGAAAAATTGAAACATTTGGCATTTTCATGTAGAAAAAAGAAATATATTTATTGAAAACATCAATTTCTTTAACTAGACACTTGAACAAACAAATTTATCCAGTTTTTAATGTATTAAAAGTTTCATATTTAATAAAAAGTAACATTTTATATCCAGCTGTTGCCCTAAGGCAACACTGTACCATAGTGGAACACAAGCATTACCAAACCATCATATCATTATGCTATTACATCAAGTTATTATATCCATCTTCATCCTCATCTCCATCTTCTCTCTCACCCTCACTCTCTCCCTGACGGATTGTCACTATGATTTCATCTTCCTCATCACAGTATGACCCCTCATCATCACCCTCATCAACTGGCAGTGCTACCTGTGTTTTATACCTTTTTGAAGTGCTATAGAAAATGTGCAGATCATAATATATGCAGATACAGTATGTGAATTACTATTCTTATAAGTGCATTACAAAATCATGTGAAAATGATATATATAAATAATATATATATGTGTATATATATATATGTGTATATGTGTATATATATATACACACACACACATATATATATATATACATATATGTATATATGTATGTATATATATATATATATATGTATGTATGTATATATATATATGTATGTATGTATATATATGTATGTATATATATATATATATATATATATATATATATATACATATAATTTGTTACAACCGGCTCTAAATTGTAACATGTACATGAGGCAACACGGACGGGCAAGTAGAGAAAAGGAATGATTTATTTAACAAAATAACATATTTAACAAAAGTATTCAAACAATCAGTAGTCAGTATATGAACGTTAGCAGTGAAGAGTGCATGAAAGAGGACTGTAAGCTCAAGGTCTGCATGGATGTTAACACAAAATCAACAGAAAAACAATCAGAGTCGCTCGGTCAAGTGCAGTCACATCGTAACGCGCTCCTCTCCAATCCACAGCGCTGGAATTCTTATAGCCCCAATAATGAGCCTCAGGTGGAAAAAACCACACCCCCACAAAGGTCATACCTACAAACCAAACACAAAAAGAAAAACACAGGCCCAGCACTGACTGGGACCTAACTATATATATATATATATATATATATATATATATATATATATATATATATATATATATATAATATATATGAAAATGCTGTACTTATTCAAAGAACCAGTTCAATTTACCATTGCACTGCAAACAAGCAGAGACGGTCTCCAAAATGTTTGCAGCACTTCATTCACGATTGAGGCGGGTGGAGCTCTATGAGGTTTTGCCGACAGAGCCATATTATGTCACAGCAATGTGAGGACAGCAGCACCAGGCCAGCAGTCTCAGACTGATTTTGAGGTGGAGCTTATAACATCATTAAGGTTTAGTGGTGGGGTTGGGCATTCATTAAGGTAGAGCTTACAGTTATAGTCAAGAATAGGGTTAGTGGTTGGTGCGGGATACGCGGCCACCCTAACTTCGGGTCTGCGGCTGCTGGCCTGGCTATGCTGTCCTCAGACTGCTGTGATGTGTGGTTCTGCTAAGTTAATAGGTTTTGTTTAGTGTAAAGTTCTATTCAAGCTCTGTTATAAAGTATAGGCAAAAAAAACGTTATTAACCGGTATTTTTTCTAATCAAACCATTTTCGGAACTGTAATTTTACAGAAGGAACACATGAACAGAAACCTTAAAATTCGAATTATGTTCAGAGTGAAACGAATGTTTATTTGTTTTTTCGTTTTACAAGCCCTGCTGTAAAGAGATCCTCTCCCTTTCTACACATTGTAAAACAAGTTATTCAGTAAATTTAACAGTCATCATTTACAAAATTGCACAATAAAAAAGATTAGACAGAAAATGTACACAAACCACCAGATTCCCACATTTTCAGACATTTTACCAATTTTGTTGTTAAAATACATATTCTACTGTATATTCCATTCGATTTAACAAGCCCCTTGATAAAATATTGTATGAAGAACATTACTTGACAATATTCAATGTAACTTTCTTCCAGCCATTTTCCTTTTCTGGGGGACATAGGCTGGGCTAATAAACTCAGTTTTGATGTTCTAATTTAACAAACAGTTTCTGTAAACATCTCTTTGCTGTACCAGCTTGATTTTACTCATCCAAACCTGCGACTTTGAGAACCTCTCTCATGTCATTTGTCATGTTATTTAGAGCTTCACTCAAGACAGTATGTGTCATTTTGAAGGCCTCAGTTGCATTCTGAAAACTGGTAACAATAAATTTACTATCTAGCAGATCCTCTAAGCTTTTCACTGGTTTTGTCATAGATCTACGAGGCATAATGCCCAGTCTGTTTACCACTGCTAATGCTACAGGAGACTTTATGGCTGATTGCAGCTGTGAGAGAGGCTTGTTCGTTCTCTCTGACAATTTGATGAGTGATTCCTCATTCAAACCCAGAATGTAATGACAACTTGAGAGATAGGTCGTCATTACCGTTTTGTCAATGACCACAGGTAATAAAGGGACAGGGACAACAGCACCTAAACCTGAGGCCAATGCTGCAAGCCAAATCAACTTCTCCATAGCCTCTTTCTTCTTTTCTAGCATTGCCAGAGAGCACACGGGCACAGACTGAACCAGAGCCAGTCTCTTGTGTTCTGAAAGGTCTAACTCTAGGGTATCTACCAGGTCTTGGAAGTCATAATTTCCCAGGTCATAAGAGGATATCAGAAACACCTTGGGGTTGCCTACTTCTTTCAAATTTCTGTTGCAGTCCTCTCTAATTGTGCAAAGTACCTGCTGCTCATTGAAATTTCTTTTCTTTGCCACTGAGCGAATGTCATTATCGATCTTGGTCCGCACAAAATAAAAATTTTTCTTCTTTTTTTGAATCTCCTTGGCCAAAAAGACATCATTTTCCTTGAACCTCTCAGAGGAAATGATGACAAATAAATCATATGTCTCAAATTTAACTTCTTTGAGAAATTTGTTAGCCTTGAAATTTGGCATACCAATGCCCGGCAGGTCCCACAGTCTGACGTTTGATTTTGTGGGATGGGTGTACATGGTAATTTGCTTTGTGGTTTCAGTTAACCCAGTTGGTGCAGAACTATCGTCATCGTCGCCCAGACCTCGAAATGCATTAATGAATGCAGATTTTCCTGCTCCTGTTTCCCCAGTCACAGCAATATTCAGAGTCACAGTGTCAAGACTGTCCAGTTGTTCTTTAGCCTTTGCAACAGCTGCATTTGGGTCATGTTCTCCCAGTCTCTGCAATGCTCCAGAGAAATCCATGTCAGAAGAAGAATTTTCTGTCATTATGCCTGGTTAAATTCTGTAAAAACACATAAACAACATATTAAATTATTTACAGTATAAAGTCATTCGGCATGACAGCATGGGAGAAGACAGCATGAATCATTTTCGTCATAAGCATCAGCAGAACCAAAGTGAGGAATCATACAATAATTTATTTGTTTATTAATTTTTCTTATTGTATTTATTAAGGGAAAGTATAGTGTAATTTTAAAGATACCTCTTAAGTGATGACAGATATGATACTTGATAGATGTAATATTTATTTAAATAATTTAATTCAATAATTAAACTGACAAAAAAAAAAAAAAAAAAAAAAAAGAAGAAAAAAGAAAAAAGAATTATACTTACTTTTAGTTTTTGGTTCCAGCTGGAGAAGTGAGACACTGTGTTTCTCTTCAGTTAAGGACGCTGTAAATGTTCTACAAACAGGCAAAAAATATTAATCAAAGATAAAAAATTAAAATGCCCCCTAAAGAACTTCTTTCTTCTTCCTGTACGTTTGCAAGTCACTGTAGACGTGTCCCATGAGATTCAATTCAGTTCACGTTTATTTGTATAGCGCTTTTCACAATACATATTGTTTCAAAGGAGCTTTACAGAAAATGCATGTGTCATTACAATATTACAACGATTACAATAAGAGAAACGAAACTGACACTTGCATCGCAGGGTATCGAAACTATACATTATATACTGACAATTGCATTCATGAATGATAGACTCATAGGCCAACAAATAAATATATATATATAATAAATAAATAAATAAATAAAATACCCTAATATTTAGACCTTAAAAGTTGTCAGCACTCAACAATCATAACAACGGCTCAATTTACAATAGTTTTGATTTCCCACTCATGAATTAGCCTATATCTAAAACTATTTTACGACATACGATATAGGTCTATTGGTTAAATATTATGTATTCATATAGTAAAGTGAAATTTCAACATACCTTAATACTTTTCAAAGTCGTTTCAGTAGTTTGTCTAACAGTCCAAATGTAGGGATTTGCTCAGGAAGCGAATCGGCCAATCCAACTGCATTAAAGGAGGAGCTTCTCTGCCTTCACCAGTCAAGTAATGCAAAAGGAAATTGTGATAACCCACATATTTTGGTCCTGGTGAATGCTAAATAGTTTCGCTATAGATCGAGATAGCAAACCAAAAACAACTTAGAGAAAGGTATAGAAAACCTGTAAAAGACATAAAATATAGAAGTTATAAATCTTATACAATAAATCATTGTATGGTTTAAGTAAATTTAAAGTCATGACTTTTTGTTGAGTCATGGACTTATTTCACGTGACACGCCTAACTGTTTCATGTGACTTTATATCTCCCAGCTGAGACTGTATGTCTCTAAACTTTGCCTCTTTTTTTTCAGAATTGCACACACAAAATGCAAAATGCCTCACATCTCTTGCAAAATGAAGCACTGCATTCAAAATATCACCAACACATCTCAAAAGCAAACATTTGTCTTATGTTGCAAACACCTTTGCCATAATATTCTGTTTTTAGATATATCATATACTCACAGTTATTCAAAACCTAAAGCTTTTCTTTCATGAGTAATTGGTGGAGAGACGTTGAAAAATTCACGGTAAACACGAAAGCATGATTGTAACCAAACTTTTTATTTTTTTATTTTTTTTACTGTAAGCATTTGTGGTTGTGAATACAGTCTTACACAGTACGAAAGAAAAGAAATACACCAACCATGTGTAGTTGGACAGAAACAATGGTTGTTTGAAAAAGGGAATCAAGATACTTCCTGTTAGATTTTTGTGTGTTACATAGAGAATTGTTTGTTGTGTTTTGAAAAAAGTGTTTTATGAAATTGAAAACTGAGTTGAAGGCTGAGAATCAGTGTATGGTTCTGCAGATTTGGTGTGTGGTTCTGGTGTTTATGTCAGGTTTCAGAAATTGTGTGACAAGTAAGGATTTTGTGTGTAAGCAGCTGAAAAAAACTGTAAACTTCATATTTTTTATTTATAGGTGGAAACAGCAGTAGCCCCTCACTCACTGCAGAACACGAGATCCAGGAGGTGGAGACGGGTAGGTTTAGGGATATGTAAAGTGGGAGGAGTTGGATCTGGATCCAACTTTGCCCCCTTGATCTTGTGTTTTGCAGTGAGGACCATCTTGGAAACAGGCTTCCATAAATAATTGTTCAGGACAATTTTCAAAATATTTGTAATTATTAGAAATATTAAAACATATATGTAGGATTAATAACTACATGCAAACATTTATCACAGACAGGTATATAAACATATTTGTATTGTGTAAGATGTGATTATGCAGTAACAAATACATTACAGTTTTTTACGATTGCTTACACACTAAAATAAAATAACACACAGTTACTGAAACTCTACACTCAAGGAGCAAAACCTCAGCCCAGATCTGCATAACTATAAGCACATTCTCAGCCTCACACTTTTTGCAAAACACTACACACATTGTTTTGCACAACACTAAACACACTTCACATTAGACACAGAAATCTAACATAATGTCACTTCTTTGCCATTTTAAGACACTGCTTTCCAAAATACCACCCCTATAAATCAATTGATCAAACATGGCCGTCAAGTGTGCAGACACTTAGGTGCTTAACTGTAAACTCAACTATACTACTATAAAAGGCAAAAGGTGAGTTTATGTGTCTTCAACAAAATGGAAGGCAATGTTGCAGTAAGAGGGAGAGGGAGAAACATCATTGGCCACAGAGCTATTTTGAATGTCCCGGGCCAACATGGTGGTAACATGTTGCAATCAGGCACAATGGGGTCCTCCACCAGCATGCCAACTTAGGCCCTTACAACACGGCCCACATATTCACATTTTAGACAGACTACACAAAATCGTCACAGCAGGAGACCAAATGGATGCAGAGCAGATGAGATACATTGTCATATGGGACAATGTATATTTCCACCTATCTGCTCTGGTCCAAAACTGGTTTCATTAGCGTCCACAATTTTCACTCCAATACCTCCCACCATACTCTCCCTTCCTTAAACACATTGAGGAGGGTTTTTTTTTTTTTTGGCATGGCGGTGGAAGGTTTACGATCTCCAGCACTATGTCACGAAATATCCCTCATTCAAGCCATGGAGGTGGCCTGTGACCTAACTGATGCAGGGTCTGTGCAAGGATGGATTCGCCATTCAAGAAGATTCTTCCCTCGCTGTCTGGGTTTGAAAAAATCAAACCCAGACTATATCATTAGAAAAGTATAAAAGTGTTTAAGATTGAGCACAGCAGTGTGTAAATGAATCAAACAGAATCAGAATGTTTGAACCATGTGTGTTCCATACGGTGTCAAAGTTGGGTTTTGTTAAATTAATGTAAAGTTTTGAATGAAGTGTTTCATTTTGCAAAAGAACTGAGGTGTTCTGCTACTTGTGTGTGTGGATCTGTGAATTGTGTGTAGTGTTTTGACAAAATGAGCCTTGTTTTTAAAATTGTGCTTAAGCAATCATAAAAAACTGTATTATGAGACAGAAAATTTGTCCAGATTTCAGAGAAAATTAACACAATTTGTGAACTATTTAAGTACTACAGCGTATAACACTCAACATGAAATTCAATAAAAGAGTTTTGAACAATGTTTCTGTCACAAACGGTTGCCAATAATGTGAGGAAAGGATCCAGGTGCAGCAGTAAACAGTCAAACTAATCACTGTAAACAAAACACTTTATTATAAAATGGAAACAGAACAACTGGTAAAATCATGACATGAACTGACAATCAACTGAAAGAAACACAGAGCTTAAATTTCCTAACAATCTAATCAAGAAAATGAGACATACCTAATTCAAACAAATCAAACAATGAGAAACCAAGGTACCTGAACAGCATAAGAAACTGATTGAAAACAAAGACACAGAACTGAAATACACAGATCAGATTTCCTCTAATACAGTGTTAATGACATCTGAAATCATCCATATGTATAGTGATAGACATAGTGGTACTGTAATCTCCTTTCTAATCAACTCACAATCTAACAAACATTATATGGCCACTCCATAACAAAGGCAAAAAATGTTTACATGCCCCATAGAAAAAAAATAAAATAAACCAATATAAACCATATATTGTTAAGAAAACACATGTTCAGGACATCTATGTGTTATTGCATAGTGAGTCCAGCTCTGCCTCTTTTCTGATTTCTCGAGCTATATTTGCCAGTTCATTTAATCCTTCTCTCAAGAGGTAATAAGTAGTACCAAAGGACAATCCTGCAGCAGCAACACTGCCCACACCTGGAATGAGACTTGCAGCATATTCAGCGGTAGCAAGTGTTGCAAGTACAGCAGAGACTTGTAATCTGGCTATTGTTTTTTCACGGATGGCAGATGCAAACTTTGATTTGGCCAGATGTTCCAGCAAGGGCTTGTTCAGTTTTTCTGAAAGCCTTGACAGTGAGCCATCATCTAAACCGAATGCATAGTAGCACCTTGTGAGGAAAAGCAACACCATGCCTACATCACATGCTGCTGATACTCCAGGCACAGGGATCACTGCTATTCCAGCAGAGGCAAGAGATGCAGCCCAGATCATGCCTTTAAACATCTTGATCTTCTTCTCAAGAGATGCTGCGGAGCACACTGGCCAGGCTTGTAGAAGAGCAGATCTCTTATGGATTGGAAGCTCTTCTTCGAGAGTGTTTTGAAGAATTTCAAAATCATATTTGTCCAAGTCAAAAGATGTTATCAAGAAAACTTTGGGGTCTCCCAGTTCTTTCAAGTTTTTCTGACAGTCCTCCCTTATTATGGAAAGAAGTTTCTGCTCATCAAATCCTTTTTTCTTTTCCTCTGCTCTGATGTCGTTATCAATCTTGGAACGAACAAAGTAAAAGTTTTTCTTCTGTTTTCTTATTTCTTTAGCCAGCATGACATCATTCTGCATGAACCTCTCTGAGTTCAGGATAATGAAGAAATCATAGGTGTCAAGTTTGACTTCTTTAAGGTATTTATCTGCTTTGAAGTTTGGACTTCCTATTCCAGGCAGGTCCCAGATCCTCACATTTGGCATTGTAGGATGCTCATACATGGTGGCCTTCATTGTAGTTTCTGTAACTCCAGTAGGTGCAGCTCCATCATCATCTTCACTTACACCTCTAAGTGCATTTACAAAGGAGGATTTTCCTGATCCTGTCTTTCCAGTCACGGCAATGTTAAGTGAGACATTTAACAACTGGTCCATTTTTTCTTTAGCTTTTGCAGTAGCCTTCTCCAGGGTGGACTCGCCTGATGCTTTTACTGCCTCAACAACAGCAGGGTCTTGATTTTCCATGTTTACTGCAAAAGTTAAATAAATAGAAGTATATGTGTATATGTATATATATTTTATTCCTAAAAAAAAAAAAAAATTCCTATACCTATCCCTTTACTTCCTTTAATCCCTCTCTATTGTAGCTTATGATACTCTGAGCACTGCCTAAAACTTGTATTGTGAGCACTTCTTGTCCCTATTTGCCTCGTCATGATGACTCGCTTTTTGTATTCCTCACTTGTAAGTCGATTTGGATAAAAGCGTCTGCCAAATGAATAAATGTAAATGTAAATGTATATTAAGTATATGCTAATCGTACAATAATCATCAAAATCATCAAATAGTTTCAGTTATGTTTTTCACATTTAACTCAAAGTGCTTTGTTTAATAAATGGAGTTAACACAGAGACCTTGTTACTGTTTAAGGCCAGATGATGTTTTGCTGTTCCTAAATGGTCAGGAACTGCAATAATTCTGGTTGATCACGTTTATCAAATAAAATTTCAGTAATAAAACTAAAATCATTGAATAAAATGGAAACAGATGCAACTTATGTTTGGGCAGTTGCAGTTAAACAAACAAAATACAACTAAATTAAGATAATACATAAATAAATAAATAAGTAATATGTATATAAAATATAAAAGAAAAACAGAAATAGCCTTTTATGTTTAGATGATATCTGCAGTAGCCGATACCAACACATTATACTAACCTTTTGTGTGGAGAGCTTTTGTCTTTTTATTTCCCTGTGAGCTCTTGGACCCTGCATGTCAGGATAAATAATTAATCATAAAATTATTTATCGGAACAGACAACATGGATAATTTGCTTCAGCTGCATAAATGTAATGTGTAAAATGTCATAGTGTAGCCTAATTTTGGTGACTTATTAATACTTAATACATAATACTTATTTAAATAAATTAATTCAACAATGAAAGTGATAAAAAGTTATAGTCTACTTACTTATGTTTTTGGTTCTAGCAGTAGTGACTCAGTTACAGGAGAGGCTTAAGAAAACACTATAAAATGTCTACAGACAAAAAAAAGAATATGAATCAATATGAAAAATGAAAACGGCTGTCATTTACAGAGCTGTTAGTCACTGTTTCTATTTCCAAGAACTGCTTTCTTCTTTCTTGTGAAGCAGAAAGCATAATGACGTTGACAAGTCATTGTACCTGTGTCCCATCATGTAGGGTAAATGAAACTGTACAGTCAATTGACCATGACAGATAAATGAGTGACAGCCTAAATGGCCCATTAAATCGCTGCACTGAGAAGCTTTGTTGCCATCCACTGTTGCTATACAAACCTTCTTCCTTTTTTTTTTTTTTTGGCAAATTCCAAAAAATATGTTAAAAATTTGTTAGATGCATGTAATTCGGATACCCAAAGTAGCCATTTATTTAATGCCGTTTTGTTCGTTCCGTTCCCGAAATCAGCCAGTAAGCTTGAAAATGATCGGACTTGTAGGCTAATTCTAAAATAAAGGCTGAAGGCCTATAGCCTATACTACAAACAGAGTGTTTTATTGAACACTGATGGAGCAACAGATTTTGTGTGAAAATAAATCATTAAAGTGGTTTGTTTGTTTAACCCTACGCAATATGATATCAATTTAAAAAAAAAAAAAAATTTCCTGCTTAAAATTGTACACTTTAACAATATCGATAAACATTTTCATAAATTTTTTATTTATTTATTTTTTTAAAGTTTGTTGCCTCGAGGCAACATTGTACCACAATGGACAATAACATTTTATATTTTCATGTAGAAAAAAGAAATATATTTATTGAAAACATCAATTCCTTTAACCAGTCACTTGAACAAACAAACAAACTTATTCAGTTTTTAATGTATTAAAAATTTCATATTTAATATAAAGTAACATTTCATATCCAGCTGTTGCTCTCAGGCAACATTGTACCATCGTGGAACACAAGTATTACCAAACCATCATATCATTATATTATCATATCAAGTTATCATGTCCGTCTTCATCCTCATCTCCATCTTCGTTCTCAACCTCACTCTCTCCCTGATGGATTGTCACTAACCTCATCTTCCTCATCACATTATGACCCCTCATCATCACCCTCATCAACTGGCAGTGCTACCTGTGTTTTATACCTTTTTGAAGTGCGATAGAAAATGTGCAGATCATAATATTTGCTAGAGTATGTGAATTACAAATTAAGAGTAAGTGCATTACAAAATCATGCGAAAATGCTAATATATTTGGATAATTCTAACTCTTTCCCTTACAAATATAATATATTTGGGTAACACTTTAGAATAATGGTCCGTCATTAATAAGTAACTATGCAGGAAGTAATGCAGGACTAATGAGTAATACTACATTAATACTTCAACTACTACTATTAACTAATATAGAAACAAGCTTAACTAATCAGTAAGTAATATCAAATTTAGAAGATAGTTTCTTATTAGCTAATCAAAATGATATGTTTTGAATAATGTCTAAGTTAATACTTGTTCAAAATAATCACTTTTGCAAAGTTTATAATATTTTCGGTTTATTTTAATAAATAAAAGAATTCATCTTTGTTCAATAAGTATAGCCTGTAATTAAAATATGTTCCTTAAAAAAAATATAGAAACAAAAATATTTTAAAAAAAGTAAAGATTCTGAAAGCATTGAATGAGATCCCATAATAAGTAAGCTTTACGGTAACAAATAAATATTATATTTTATTAGGCTATATGATATGATTAATAGCCTATTTTTAAATATAATGGTTTCATTATAAATATGGTCATAATCAGGTGGACACCCAACTTACTTTACTTTACTTTATTTGTCCCTGTTAATGGAAAATTGTCTTGGGCAATACAGGTGAAGCTGCACAACAAAACACCCACATCAATAACATAATCACACAGTCATGTCCTTTGAATTAGAATTCAACAGCCTTGTAACCAAAGGAACAAAATAATTCCTATAGCGGTTGTATCTAAACCTTGCAGTACGGAACCGTCGACCAGATGGAAGTAGTTGAAATTCAGGATAACGCACATGAGATGGGTCCAGAGTCATTTTCCTTGCCTGTTTAAAAGCAATTTTGTTGAATATGGACTGAAGATTGGGGTAAACCCCCAGACCAACCACTTTCATTGCCATATGCACCAGCTGATTCAACTGTGATCTAAGGGTAACTGTCAAATTACCAAACCAGGCGGCTATACCATACAATTAGATGGATTCAATACAGGCATGATAAAACAGCAACATGACACTCTGAGTGACACCAAAAATCTGAGCCTCCATAAAAAGTACATTTTTTGTTGCACCTTTCGACACAAATTATCCACATACACTTCCCATGAAAGTTTATTATCAATAAGCAAACCTAAGTATTTGTATGAAGCAACCTGTCTAATGGGCTCATTGTTAATCATGATGGGTGAGTGGTTGCCCACTGATCTGAAATCAAAAATCATTTCCTCTGTTTTTCTAACATTGATTACAAGACTGTGTTCTTTACTCCATGTAACAAATTTAGCAATCTCTGGAGTATAATGTTGAATGTCCTCATCCTCATACAGAAGACCAAGAATGGCAGTATCATCTGAGAATTTTACAACAATATTCCCAGGATGGTGACTCCTATACAGTGTAAATAAGAGTGGTGAGCATACACATCCCTGGGGTACACCAATACTGATGGACCTACAGTCAGAAAGAGTCTGCTTGATTTTAACTTGCTGAGTTCTACCAGTAAGAAATGCATGGAACCATTTGATGCTATATGGATTAACAGCCATACTACTTAGTTTGGAAAGCATGAGGTGTAGCTGCATGGTATTAAAAGCAGAGCTTAGATCAAGAAAGAACAACCTGGCATAAGCCTTAGGATCCTCCAGATGTTTGCACCATGATGCACCACAGTAAGGTTAGCATTGTCTGTGCCCCTATTGATTTGATAGGCAAACTGATAAGAATCAAAAAGGTCCTTAACATCTTCTTTAAGCTTCCACACCATAATCCTCTCCAAACATTTCATAACAACACAGGTTTAGGCAACTTGATGATATTTACTAACCATGTCATCTCAACAAATGGAAAAGTCAGCCAGCTATTTTCTAGTCCTATCATGTGAAACGTTAAATATTAGATCAAATTAGCACAGAATCAGCTTTGCATGATCAGCCAAATTTTACACGTGCATCATCAAAAGCGGTTGTTAAGAAAAGTGCTGAGGGGGCTTTCACAGTGATGCCATAAGAATAATTTTGGGTGAACAGTTCTTATGCAAAATTTACACTGCAAAGGTGGCACAGAAGTGCTTCTGAAATGGCATGAAAAACGTTTTAACATCCATAGAAACTTTTCATTGCACAAAAGGTTCTTTTGGAAAATGGTTCTTCTTTTAAGAACTGTTCACTGAAAGGTTCTTTGAGGAATCGCTGAAAAAAATGCTTTTTGGAACTTTGTATAAAATTTGTATATCAAGGCCCCACCCAAAGTGCACTATGTATCTATCGCATCCTTGAATGCTTTACTCTTTGTCCTTGGTCTTCATTGCTTTAAAGTCCAAGTAAAATGTAGTTTTTAAAAGTTATTTAAAAAAAAGAATTATGAGTGATTCTTACTAAAACGATCAATGACCACAGCAGTTTCATGACCTTTTGACTGTGATCTATTTTAATAGACACCAGTCAGACCTGCAGCTTTCAGCACTTCTCTGGCTGTATCAGCGAGATCTTGAAGTCCTGCTCGCAGAAGGTTCAGTGTTGCAGAGTAAGTCATTTCTGCTGTTATTTTACTGCCTACAAGAGGAACCATGCTCCATGCGAATTTAACACCCGCTTCCTTACTTGTCAGCACAGACAGCTCTTTGTTACTGAGTTTCTTTTGTCCAATAGCGACCACTAGAGGTGAACTTCTTACAGATTTCAGGGATGGATTGTTGACCCTCACTGACAACTTATCTATTGATTCATCATCCAGACCGAATGCATAGTAGCATTTGGTGAAGAAACCCAGCAAAATGGCAGCATCACAAGCAATGGAAAGACCAGGCACAGGAGCCACAGCAATGCAACCAGACGCAGCAGCTGCTGACCAGGTTTGCTTCATAAATGTTTCAATTTTCTTCTCCAGAATCCTGGAGGAGTATATAGGCAAGGATAAAACCAAAGCATCTCTCTTGTGAGCAGGTAGCTGCTTCTCCAATGTGTTGATGAGGTTCTGAAAATCATATTTATGCAATTCAAAGGAGGAAATCAGGAAAACATTTGGGTTACTCATATCCTTAAGGTTTCTATGGCAGTCCTCACGAATTTGAGAGAGTATTTTCTGCTCATCAAAGCCTTTCCTTTGAGATTCCGCTTGAATGTCATTGTCAATCTTCGAGCGGATGAAGTAAAACAACTTCCTCTCTTTTATTGCTTTAGCCAGCATGATGTCATTTTCTTTGAATCTCTCTGAGGAGATGATGAAGAAGAAGTCAAAGGTTTCAAGTTTGATCTCTTTTAGATATTTTTTGGCTTTGAATTTGGGACTTCCAGTGCCTGGCAGATCCCAGAGTTTTACATTGGGCATTGTAGGATGTGTGTACATCATTGGTATCATTGTCGTCTCAATCGCTCCAGTGGGAGCTGCATTGACATCATCAGGTTGAAGACCTCGAATTGCATTGATAAAGCTGGATTTTCCTGCTCCAGTTGATCCTGTAACAGCAATATGAAGTGTGACGTTGTCCAGATGCTTGAGTTGCTCTTTCACTCGTTTTGTTTCATGAAAGTATTCAGCAGATCTAGTGAGTATATCATCAGGCACTTCATATATATGCTCGTTTTCTTGCTTGTTAGGCTTTGTGTTTATACTTTCTCTATTCCCTGTGCTTTCTGATTTTAAACACGGATTCTCTTTTGCTTGACACCGAGACACGTTATCTTTGTCAGCTATTGTGTCATCTTGTAACTTCTTGGCATTTTTTTGTTCCTCTTCATTACCAGCCTTCACATGTTGTTTTTCTTTGGTCACTTCACATGGATCCCCAGCTGGTTGCTTATTTTGCTCCTCAAGACATTTTTCCTTCTGTATCATGTCAGTATTAGACACTGCAGTTTCTGATTTATTGCCAGTTGTTTCATTTGTTCTATTTATCATGTCTTTCTCTGCTTGCTTTTCTTTATCATTCTCCCTTTTTTTTCTCAGCCTTTCTCCCTTCACACCAGTAGGTTTGGATTTAACAATGTCCAGTACTGAACAAGTTGTTTGTTTGGATGGTTGTTTTACCATAGTTTTACTGATTTTTGACTGGACGATTCCTGGGGACTGTTGCTCTCTCAACACAATGTCCAACACAAATGCATTGGCTTCATCTGACATGATGAGTCTGAAAAAGCAGAGCAACTTGGTAAATATCACCAAACATTCATGTTTTGTTTTTTTTCTGCCATAAAGATGAAACGTTTGTACTGATGGTATTTCAGTAGACTGGAAAAAATAGTATGGGAAAAATACTATGAAAGTCAGTGGGGCCTATCAGCTGCTTGGTAAATGACATTCTTCAAAATATCTTCTTTTGTTCAGTAGAAGAAAAAAAATCTTACAGGTTTGGAACAACTTAAGGGTGAGTAAATGATAGAATTTTCATGTTTGGGTGATCCCTGTTCCATTTAGTTCACTGAGAATTTTCTTTTAATGTTGCGCTGACATCTAGCGGCGTAAATGCAGTATCACACAAAGAAGAAAAAGATCTATTTATATTTTCAGACGTAAAACATTAAATCACACCCCAACTTTCCTACAATAAAACAGCAAGATAACATGACAGCGTTTATCGCGGTTCGTCTGCGCGCTCTGAGGTGCAAGTAATACGAAAAGTAGCCTTTTATATACAGTGCAGCAACTTCCAAATTCATTTAGCGCCAGTTTATAAGGAATGACGACTTTGTTCTCTTCGACTCACTGGATGGAAACGCTGCTTCATTCGCAAATGTTTTATGCGATAGGCTCTCCCAAATTTGCGCCAGTTAAATTCCCAACTTTTGATGGAAACATAGCTATTGATACAAAAGCAGAAAACTTTTCTATATTTGCGTTTACAATAAGATAAACTCACCTTGTCTGTCCACAGATGGTTATAATTTCGGTACCTTTGCAATGCATGTCTTAAAACGATGTGAGCTGTTTATGAAAAAAAGTAGCCAGTAAGGTGTGGATTTAGGGTGTGGTTCAGAAAACATCTGAGGACTGAAGCTAAATCAGATCTGGTTAGAGCTACTTTTATTAGAAATCAAATATGTCCTCGATTAAATATCAGTTAAGTGACATGCTGTCAATTACCCCAGAAAATAAGTTGTAAAACTTAACAAAAACTACTAAATTGGTTAAACAAAAGTGTTAATGAATGCACTTTCAAAAGAAGCCATGCGAGTGTCTATTTTAAAGTGAACCATATTTAAATAGGCCTATTTCCTTATTTACATCTGTTTTATTTATTTATTTAAAAAAAAATAATATCTAGGCCTACATCCTGTCTCTATGCTGTTTCTAATTAAAACACATAGCAATTCCAAACATGCACATTTCCATATGAATGCTGTTTAGCAGGAAGTGTTTTACAGTAAGCAGACCATAAAGTTTTGAAGCTTATGTAGAATGGCAAATCACATGCATAAATGATCTTGTTTCTTGACATGTAAATAAAATTTTTACTTAAAGTGCCCCTATTACGGATTTTTGAAAATTACCTTTCATGTAGTGTGTAACATAGCTCTAAGTGAATGAAAACATCCTGCAAAGTTTTAAATCTGAAAGTGCACTGTATATAAAGTTATTGTCTCTCAAAAGTAAGAGTCGACTCTGAGTCAATTAAACGAGTCGTTTGTAAAAAGCAGTTTCGTTGCCAGTCAACTTATTGCGCGCGCAGACGCCAGGCAGTACAATCTTTTATTGTATTCCTGTCATTTTACTGACGACTGCTTCTCAAACCTCGGGGAGTTTAACGCAGGATTCACAAAACACTTGGTCTTAAAATATGGATCAATGCCCAGTTTATTTGGACCAGCTTGCTCCTCTGAATC
Source organism: Hypophthalmichthys molitrix (assembly GCA_037950675.1). Lineage (NCBI taxonomy): Eukaryota > Metazoa > Chordata > Actinopteri > Cypriniformes > Xenocyprididae > Hypophthalmichthys > Hypophthalmichthys molitrix. The sequence continues at coordinate 24,705,450 of CM075507.1, read as the reverse complement.
TCAAACCTGTAAGTATGATTCATAATTGATGTTTACATTTTCTAGCGATCGTTCAAAAATTCGTAGTTTTGTATGTTATGTTGTGTAACGTAGACCCTAGTCTGTAATGTTAGGTCTCCTGCTAACCGGCTAACTCATGTTTCTGTTATTCTGCTATTCAGATGTGGGTCCAATATTGTCTAAAATGTGTCGATTAATGCAGCTTGTCTGTCTTATTACTTGGAGTAATGATCAAGGATGGAGCTGGACTTTTGTTTGCAAAGTCTAATGCATCATCAGCTATTCACGTTTGTGCTCGGCTAACGTGGGAGTTTACAACATACAAAACAAACAGTTTTTTTCCCTCTGCGTTTTTATTATTACAGTAGAGTGGAGCTCTATCTGTATTGTAATAGGATGTTAAGATGCTAGTCTGTGCTAACTAGTTGAAGTATTCTCTCTGTAAACAGTAAACACCCATTGTAATGTCAAACAATGATATAGCCATTTTTTACTTTGTTCATAGTTATGACGAAGAAGTCTAAATGTTTATCTTATGTTAGAGGTTTTAAGCTTCGCTTTGCATTCTGATACAGCTCCCACAGGTGCACCTACATAAAGTATAACAGTGACGCTGCTATCACGACTTATAAATAACTAAGGTGACACTTACCATTGAGAAACTTCCTACTGCAGTCGTGATTGCAAACCAGTTTCTGGTTGATGGACTACTTCAGACGTTTCATCATCGGACTCGGGCTCGAATTGATACGGTAAAATCAATGCTATCTTTTCTGTTCATACATTGTATACAATGTCTTGCGAATTGATAGCTGTCATTCAGTTATGGCAGTGGGTGCGCGGTGTGCGCAGTAGACCAATCACAAAGGATTGGGCCATCTGACCAATCAGAGCAGTGTAGGTTCACAGAAAGGAGGGGTTTAGTGAGACTGATTCTTTGAACTGCTTCAAACGAATCATGTACAAAATATTGAAAACTCAGGTGAAATTAAATATATTATGAGAAAATTAATGTTTTTTTTTTTTTTGACCTTGCATGCATGTAAACCTGTTGTAGGAGTCTCCCAAAACAATATTAGGAATCTTAAAAAAGGCATAAAACGGGCACTTTAATGATTTTCAAAAAAATTTTTTAATTTGTTTTGTTCAAGGTAAATAAAGCAACAGTTTTTCAATAACGGAAGAATATGTAAAAGTGTATTTGGGGTAAAAGTCGCCCCTGCAATAATTAACATGATATTAAACAGCTGGCTGACTTTTTCATTTGTTGATATGACATGGTTAGAGTCATAACCATAAATATCATATATCAAATTGGGTGTCAACCTTAGAGATAATCACCATATTTATAATGAAACCATCATATTAAATATGTTATTAATAATATCATTACTTACTACTAATATAATTACTTCACTGAAAAATGTGTAAAAACTATTTTTACTATGAAATTGTGGTAACACTTTAGTATGGGGAACAACACTTTTAACTAGTTGCTTATCAGCTTGTATATCACTAGGATATTGGCTGTTTATTAGTACTTATAAAGCACATATTAATGCCTTATTCTGCATAACCATATTCTACATCCCTTAACCTGTTAGCATTCCACTGTACACCCACGGTACACATACCTTTCAAAGGAGTCCAAAACCATGCATATACTCCAAATGGTTCAAAGAACAACATGCAATTTACTTTGGGTATGCCTTTTTTTAGGCGTTTTAGGCAAATTTTACAGGAATGATAAGGGGTTACTCCTAACCAATACCTAAACTTAAATGCTACACATCTACCTCTCTAACTATTAATAAGCAGTAAATTAGGAGTTTATTGAGGCAAAATTCATGGTTAATAGTGAATATGTGTTCCCCATATTAAAGTGTTACTGAAATTACTATTCACAATTCACAATTATAAAGAAATGGCAAGTATCACATTGAATTAAACAAGTAGAAAGACTGAAACAGTATTTTCTTGTAAAACATAATCCAATAATCCAATTTTTTCTTTTTTCCTTTTTTTTTTTTTAACAGTGTATTAAGGCCCCCTAAATGGCAACTCACAACACATAACAATTAATTGAATAAAAATAAAATGTGCTAAACATTTTTAGTTTGTGCAGAAAACATTATCATGGGAACTAACGCTATTAAGTAAATGTGTTTTTGATTGTGTAAATAGATGTCTCTTAAGCTATCTAAACACTGTTATTTACTAGGTATGCCAGGCTTTAACCTTTTATGCGGTTTGTTTTTATTAAATTCATAGCAATATTTCCAGGCAAAAAAAACTTTTTTTATGAACAAACTGTCTTAAAGATATTCTGAATCAGACTGCAGATACAAATAAATAAATAAATAAATAAAAATAAAAATAAAAATAAAAACTTTTTTCAGAGTGCAGAATTCAACACTTCAGAACTAAGCACATCTTTAATAATTTTCAAGATGAGACTTACTGACACCTGCTGTGTGTATATTGTACTGCAACTGTGAGTGTGTATTCCCTTGGCCAGAACTGCTGTAAAAGTATGACTTATATGTTTTAAAGACATCTGAACTAACTGGTCTCACACAGGAAAACTTGCTGGAAAAGAGAGAGTTCATGCAGTAAATTTCATTCCATTCAGACTTCATAAGTGTTTTAAAAGAAATGTGTGACACAAACATGCCGTAAAGATGCAAATAATCTGCTTGCCAAAGGCTTTCCTGACAGATGGCTAATGGAATAGCCTTCTGCTTACTGTGTAATATGTACACTGAATACAGTGAACAGAATAGAAATGCTACTTTTGATCTAAATGCTACTTAATCCATATTAAGCATAATTGTAAGATAATGCATAACATAGGTTCATTTGAGTAACATGAAACTAGGCCTGCATAGCCCTTTACCACACAAGGAGCTTAAGAGAAAATTCATTTATAGGCTATATTAAAAAATACTATGAATCCCTTGATTTATGATCTGAGAGTTTATGATTTAAAGGTGCAATATGTAATATTTATGTCCGCTAGAGGTCGCTAGAGGCCTATTAAAAACAAAGGCGTAGCTTGATGAATCTAGGGACATGTGGTCTTCATTTCATAGCCGGTGCAGAAGAATAGGAATAGGACTCGGGAAGAAATCATGTTCATGGATGCAATTATTAATGTTATTGTATTATGAAGCAGAGCAGGACTGAGTGTTGTGGGAGCTGAACGAGGTCGCTGGAGTGATTGCGCAACACGCCTCACGAGCAGCAGAACTTTTATTATGCCACAGTTGCCGGCGCTGCTTCCGCTTTTCAGGTCATGAGTTTGAGGTAATGCAGCTCTGTTTATCATATTAGATACATTTAAGTGTGTAGAAAATGATGTTATAACGTTACTCTGTGCGTTCGCTCGGTGACTGCTGCGAGACACTTGTTTGAGACACACTGCAGTCAGCTAGATCGATTTTAGAATATCATATTAAATGCTGGATGGCTTGTGTTGATAAATGGCATGCAATTAATTTTAAAACGTATTATATGATGGAGAAAATTCTGTATTACTGTTACTAAAAATAAAGCTGCATCTGATTATGCTATGTTAGCTACTTGACAAAATAGTGTTTTTCTCTGAGGGATGGTAAAGCATCGCAAAAAAAAAAAAAATCAAGAAAATTAGATTTAAACAATAAGAGTAAATGTGTTGAGCTATATAACAACAACAGTTAGTTTTCTGTCTATAAACGTAACCAAACAATTGTTCCCTTGCCTATAGAATGGTGCAGGTATGACATTACTTTGTAGGCCAAAATGCGAAAGTGAGTTAGCATTTTAGCACATCCAGTTCCATCGCCCCGAAGTCAATGGTTTTTTTGAATGGGATTTTGGTTAAATGGCTGAAATAAGGTCTGTGGTGAACACAAGCTCAAGACAGTTTCACGTTTTATTATACAACATAAAGTGCATCAGTATTACCCCACTTGTGATTTTTTTAAAGCTGTTATGTGTCTTGAAAAAGGCGGTTGCTAAATGGGACTACACAGGCAGTCGGGGACATTAAACGTCATCACTCTGAGAAGGTAAGCTCAGTCTGCTTTTACAGCCTAATTATGCTCATAATTGTACTCTTATAAACTATTCTAACTCAAATGTGCTTGGAAAATGTTTTTAGATAAATACTGAAAGAGTTGTCGGAAGCTTAGCGATGGTGATGTGGAAGTCGAGCGACTGTGGTGTAGTTCGTTTATAGCCTACCTTTAGCTTTTTACTTCTGGCGACTGCATTTAGACTTCAAACTTCATAAAAGTTATGTTCATCTGTGAAAATTATCTTGATGGACAAAACGTGTAAGTATCGTAACCCTTTGTTAAACACAGAGCTTATTTTTTGCAATTTTCCAAAAGTCTATGGGACCCGCTAACTTCCGGGTTGGCCTACAAAGTGACGTCATACCTGCACCACTCTATTAAAACATGTAATATATTAAAGCGTCTTTGGTGTTTCCATGGTTTTTACAAAATAAAACTGGAAACCGAGGGTAATGTGGGTATGACGCAATTAACAGGCGACTCCTCACACGTCCCGGAGCCTTGGTTAAAATTGCAATTTTCTCACGATTTACAAATAGTTGGAAACATTTGGGATATTGTAAGTACTCAAGTGAACAAAATAAATAACACTGGCTTAGTGGTTTTTGGATATTTTACTGCAAAAATCTTACATACTGCACCTTTAAGACTAGAGATTGAAGAATATTTGCTCTTTGTCAGTATGCTTCTCTAAGAGGTTTTGACTTTTGAGAAAGTCAATTGTGAACATTAACCTAAATGTTAAGTTAACTGCTGCCTGAGGTCTAATGGAGAGTCTCATCAGAGAGTCAAATTTTAAAATTAATGGCAAATTAAAATAGAAAAGCTATTCTGAAAGCTATGTCCCTGGATACTAGAATGGCAAGAAAGTCTTTGGAGCTGAATTTTTGGTTCATTTGTTTATTTGTTTAATATTAAAAGCACTGAATTTACTGAATTCTGTCTCCCAATACAAATCCACTTATAGGAGTAAATACCCCACATTTCAAGATAATACAAATATAGAGATCTTGCCTCTCACCTTGTCCTTGGATTTTTCATGTGACCTTAAAAACAGCATCTGGGTGTTTCCCAGCTTATAGTACAAATTTGGATCCACATGTTTGGTAGTCTAAAGCCTTTTATACTTTTATGGTTATTTAAACTAAATATAGTTTAAAAATTATATATAGCCATTTCTACAAAAAGGACTAACTATATGTTATTTCAGACAGGACCACTTTGGCAAGTTACTTGAGTTTATTGAAACACAATTTATCTTTGGCGGTATGGTTCCTTATGGGGGTTCTTGCTCCAAAATTAATTGACATACAAGAGCTTTGACATTAACCCCCTGGAACCATCAGCTTGGAAATACATAGACAATTAAGACACTTAGTAATGTCTTAAAAGCGAACAGTGGTAATCGTGTAGATGTGGCAGTGGGACATCTATACTGTAGCTTGGTTATGAGGATGAGTGTCTCTCAGCAGAGAGGTCCATGCCAGCCGGGACTTAAAAGCCTTAGTAATCTGAAACAAAAGAAGACGACAACCATAGGGTGCATAGTAATATGCTCATGCTTATAATGGGGAGGGAGGGAGGGTTGTGAGCAGTTTGAGCATACTTACCGAGCAGCAATGCCACGTATATATGTCCCGTGTCTAGGAGAATGGTAGTGATTGCAGCACTATGCCTACGTGGCCTGACTGAACTAACGCTGCGCTCAATTTACATAGATAATAAGGATTAAGGTGTTTTTCAGCAACAATATATTTTAACTTTAACATAAGAAACTACTACTTTTAGTAAAGTAAAAATACCTGATTCTGAGAGGAGAAAGTAGTTTTGGAATTTTAGATTTCAATATTAATTTTTTTTAATTAACAAATTAATTCTCAAGTAAATTTTGATGCATTTCACTCAGCATAATTTCATACAAGAGCTAGGAACAATACCTAATAGTAGTTCAGCGCATTAAAAAAAAAACTGCTGGCTCCATTTGCAGTGTCACTGACAATGTCACAAGACAATGAGCTCTAGTGAGTAAAAGCTTTGAGTCAGTTTGTTACCAATTATGAAGTGTTTATTATAGACTTACTTTTTTTCTTTAGCTGCTCATTTCAAAAAGAGGCAGTGTCTGACATTCCCATCAGGCTTTACGTGACTGTGCTGCATACACTTGCAAAACAAGGACTCTTGTCAGTTAAAGAACAAGAGTCATTAATAATACATTTAAACACAAAATGATTTGCTTTGAACTGTTTGCCTAGTTAACCTAACAAAAAGGACCTTAACAATCACAATATTAATTTTAGATTTAATCCACTAATCCTGGTGATCCTGGATTGAACTCGACTTTATATTTAAAAATGTGACCAGCAATGTCTTCCAAATAAATCCAATAAATGTATTCCTGGTAGACATTTGTGCACTTTTTTCTTTTCTCCAAATAATTAGCAGGAAAAATTCTGCACACTTTTATAAGAAAAATTGTAACTGTTTTATTGTTCTAGAGGAAGTAAAAATAATGAACACTGATGTTAAAAGTGTGGAGCCAAAAAAAAACAAAAAAACAGAATAATGTAAGCAAAGAATCATTTTCTATTTTTAATTAATTATTTTAATTTTAAATTATGAATTAATTCATAAGTTAGATATTGTAAAAGATAACATTTACTCTCAAGTCTTCTGAAATTTGTAACAATTTGTAGTGTAATTTCATGGAAATATCAATTATGTTATGCATTCTAATTGCACAGATAAAATAATCTATAGTTAATAAGATGTATGAACTGAATGCATTTGATTTAAACATAAGTAATATATATCAACAACATAAATGACTTACCAACTAGCAATGAAATCAATGACAGAAACAACTCATGAGTAAAATAAAAAATTTACAAGCAAAACAAACTGGCCACAAATATAATTGCATGCTTGTTAAATGGATGTTTACTACAGAACTATAAGCAGTTTTCATGAGAAATATTACCAGGAAAAATGTCCTGTTTTCTGACCAAATTGTGAAATAGTCAGGGACAAGTACAGATGTAAAACCTGGGTGAGAAGATGGACAGCTGTTGAAAGCCTGCTGTCAAGGTTACAAAGCCAACAACACAGCTGCTGGGTCTCCCTGGTTGTATCCAAAACCGACATAATGTCTTATCTACACACTGTCAGCACGTTGTTCAAAATGTAATTTTCTAACATTCAAGTAATCAAGATGTAATACTGTATTTTTTCATGGAAACACGATGATAGTGAATTACTTATCAGACTTCAGATAGGTCTTTTGGAGCTGATTGGTCAATGGCAGACCCCTGGGGCGTGGATCTATAGGCTGACAGTCTCATAAATACTGCGAGTGAGGAGCGAAGCCATCATCGAACAGGTTCAATCAGCAGTCATGAGGTCTTTGGTGTTCCTGGTGCTCCTTGGAGCTGCCTGTGAGTAAAGATTCCATTTTATAATAGCAATTATCAATTTTGCACATTTCACGGGTAATGATGGAAAAGGTAAGTCGATATATTGATGATACTCTCTCATTGTATGTAGTCGCTCTGGATGATGACAAGATTGTTGGGGGATTTGAGTGCCAACCCTATTCCCATCCCTGGACAGTGTCTCTGAACGCTGGCTACCACTTTTGCGGTGGCTCTCTGGTCAACGAGTACTGGGTTGTGTCTGCTGCTCACTGCTACAAGTCGTAAGAGGCGTCTTCATAAAGTAGCTCATGTTCCGGTCCGTTGGTTTCCTCAGTTCTGAACAGTAGTTTTGTCTTTCAGACGTGTGGAGGTCCGTATGGGCGAGCACAATATCGTAGTTAATGAGGGTTCTGAGCAGTTCATCGCCTCTGATAAGGTCTTCCGTCACCCCAACTATGATTCCTGGACCATTGACAGTGACATCATGCTGATCAAGCTTAGCAAGCCTGCCACCATCAATGAGTATGTGCAGCCTGTGGCCCTGCCCAACGGCTGTGCTGCCGCTGGCACCTTGTGCAGAGTCACTGGCTGGGGAAACACCATGAGTTCCAGTGAGTGACTGAGTTCATGATGTCACTTTTTTCACACTTGATGTTCATAGCAATTGAGTTTACTCTTTCTACATTGCTGTTTTATTCATTTATTTGTAGCTGCTGATTCCAACAAGCTTCAGTGTCTGGATATCCCCATCTTGTCTGACAGAGACTGTAACAACTCCTACCCTGGCATGATCACCAGCACCATGTTCTGTGCTGGATACCTGGAGGGAGGAAAGGACTCTTGCCAGGTAGAGGATGATAAGAAATAGTGTTGTCACACAAATATCTGTGACTGTCTTAAAAATAACCTGCGGTTATCTTTCTCTTTTTTCAGGGTGACTCTGGTGGCCCTGTAGTGTGCAATGGTGAGCTGCATGGTATTGTGTCCTGGGGTTATGGCTGTGCTGAGAAGAATCATCCTGGTGTCTATGGCAAGGTAATATTGTTAATAATTGTTACGAAACAATATGTTTGGTATGATATGAAGGATTTACAAGATTTCTATGAATTCTCTTTTCTTCAAGGTCTGTTCATTCAGCCAATGGATCGCCGACACCATGAGCAACAACTAAAGCTGATCCAAAGTCACATACACCCTCCTAATCTGCAATCCATCATTTTTTTTTCTTTATTTTGGAGATTAAAACTTGTGTGAAAATAAAAGCATTTAAAAATATCCTGCTTTCTCCAAGTGCTTCATTCATATTTGTGAATAAATACTGAATATATTGTTGTAAGGCCTATATTTAAATGTACAATGCTCTCAACAAACAATTACTTACTAGGAATCTTAAAGTTTCTAATACTTCTAATAATGAAGACAAACTATTTATCAAGACACACAGTTATTCCACAAAAAAGACATCAGAGAAAATTCTTACAAAGGAATTGTTAGGCAGCTATCCCAGCTAACGTTCTCACACTGCAAAAAATGCTTTTCTTACTTAGTTTTTGTCTTGTTTCTAGTCCAAATATCTAAAAATTCTTAAATCAAGAAGCATTTTCTAGACAAGTAAAAATTATTGTCTTATTTTCAGAAAAAATTAGTCAAAGTTAAGTGAGTTTTTCCTTAAAACATGCGAACTAATCTGCCAGTGGGGTAAGCAAAATAATCGTTTCAAACCAAAAAACAAGATTATTTTGCTTGTTTTAAGGACTTAATTTTTTTTTTTTTTTGAAAGCAAGACAATAATTTTTACTTGTCTAGAAAATGCTTCTTGATTTAAGATTTTTTTTAAATATTTGGACTAGAAACAAGGCAAAAAAGCTAAGTAAGAAAAGCATTTTTTTGTAGACTAGTCCAGAACTAGTGTTGTAGTCAAGACCACCTAAACTGAGACCAAGTCGACCAATTCGTACACTTACGGTATGAGCCTCAAATGAACTATAAAAACGAGTACAAAGTCGTGTCTGAAAGCTGCAATCAAATGTTTATTGGTTAAAATGAATGGAGAATGTCTCGTGTTTTTCCGTGAATCGGGATCGGCGTCTATGAACAATAATGGTTTAAAATGCTTAGTCAATCTTTGTATTTGTATTGCAAGTCCAGTTTAATAGATCTCCCGAAACAGCATAGATCTCCCGTCACTCACACAAACACGAGTTAATGAGGTCCGTGCTCCATTGTGATGTCATTATGATCGCCACGTTCCAATAGAATGTTCGGTGACAAATATGACTGCAGAGGCATTATGAATTTTGTAGCGAGTTGGCGAGTGATCGTGAGTATGCTTTTTTATACAGGGTTTGGGGATTTGAATTTTAATACATATTGTAAAAATTTAGAGAAGATTCTGCTTAAACAACAATGTTATTACCTCATTGCACATTGAGATAAATTAATAATTTGATTTTTTAAATATAATTGTTGATAATTATGCTCCTATACACAGATGATATCCTCCTTTAATTTTCATTTAGCCCTCTTATGCCTCTAACAGCCATTGTTGTCAGAAGAATGTTCATTTGAATGTCTATTCTCATTGGTTAGTTTAGCATGAACAGAGCCTTTATTGCTGTCATCCTCTTCTGTTCTGCAGTCAATAAAATTTGCCTTGACTACCGGGCATGACAGAAAAAGATATTTACTTTTACATTATATGCATCTTAGTTCATTAGTAGGTAAACTGATAAAAACAAAACCTTTTCAGCTTCATTGTTCATTTTTAATACATTTTAAGGCCTTGCCTTGCCCTTGCCTCTTCTGATGGACAGCCACTGGGCATACAATGTAAAAAAAAAAAAAAAAAAGAAAAGAAAAAATTGAGAATTTTTAGAACTAAGACAATCAGCTTCCAGGTTCTTGTTTACTGAACTCATCTCTTCCCTTTCTCTTTCTTTCACAGTGTTTTACAGATATACATTGCACAAAGGCAGTATTGTTCAGTTCTTTAGATCATCTTTCACCATCATATCCAAAATCAATATGAGTATGACAACTATGCCCACCAGTTTTCCTGAGAATGGAGAGCAGTCCTCATCTCCAGAACTCTCAGATGAGCTCACCATGGCCCTTGCTGCAGGGCAATGGTGGGCATTAATGGAGGTTGTATCTCCCATCTCTGAGGAACCTGAGTATGGGGACCTCCCCTCAGGGCTGTGGTGGGGAACAGTGGAGGCAGGAGATACTTCACGCCCTGTATCCCTGGTCTTCAGTGATGCATCTGAGAAGGCTCAGTCCACGCATTCAGGTTTCTCAGATGCAAAGGTAAAGACCACAGATCAGTGGAGGCAAAGGAAGAGACAGGGCGCACCAATGCCTGCTGGGTCTACACAGGGAGCACCTGTGCATGCCAGTTCTAAAAAGGGAAACGTTACCTCATCCCTGGTCTTCAGTGATGCATCTGAGAAGGCCCTGCACTCAGATGCAACACTGAAGACCACAGAGCAGCGGAGAAAGCGGAGGCTGAAAAAGCCACAGGGAGCACAAGTGGCTGCCGAGTCCTCACAGGCAGCACCTGTGTCTGCTGGGTCTCCACAGGAAGCACCCGTGCCCAAGTCTCTACAGGGAGCACCTGTGCCTGCCCCAAAGGTGCCCTCATGTTCCCCACAGGGAGCACCCATAACAAAAAAGGTCCCAGATAGACGAAAACTAATTTTCCCTGAGCCGCTGAGGCAGCAGCAGAAGTCTCAAGCTTCTTTTTGTTTTCAGGGAACTCTGCCTGACAACATATCAAAGAGGCAGAAACTAAGGATTCCTGAGCCTCTGAGAAGAGAGCTTCTGCCGCAGAAGCCTCAAGGTTCTTCTCTTCAGGGAGCACCTGTGCCTGAAAAGACCTCAAAGCGGAAAAAAATAAAGATCCTTGAGCCACTGAGACGAGAACTACTGCAGCAGAAGCCTCAAGTTTCTCTTCAGGTAGCACTGCCTGACAACATCTCAAAGAGGCAAAAGCTCAAGATTCCTGAGCCTTTGAGACGAGAGCTTCAGCAGCAGAAGTCTCAATCTTCTTTTTCTTTTCAGAGAACTCTGCCTGACAACATCTCAAAGAGGCAAAAGCTCAAGATTCCTGAGCCTTTGAGACGAGAGCTTCAGCAGCAGAAGTCTCAATCTTCTTTTTCTTTTCAGAGAACGCTGCCTGACAACACCTCAAAGAGGCAAAAGCTCAAGATTCCTGAACCACTGAGACGAGAGCTACTGCAGCAAAAGCCTCAAGCTTCTCTTCAGGGAGCTCTGCCTGACAACATCTCAAAGAGGCAAAAGCTCAAGGTTCCTGAGCCTATAAAACGGGTGCTGCTACAACAAAATCCTCACGCATCTTCTCTTCAGGGAGCACTTGTGCCTGACAAGACCTCAAAGAGGCAAAAACTAAAGATCCCGGAGCCACTGAAGAAGGAGATGCTGCAGCAGAAGCCTGTCTGTTGCACACAGGGTTCACCCGTCCCTGACAAGATCCCAGAGAAGAAAAAACTGAAGCTCCCTGAGCTGTTGAGAAAGGAGTTGTTACAGCAGAAGCCCCAAGCCTCTTCCGTACAGGGAGCCATGTCTGCCAAGTCACCACTGGATACTCCTATACCTGACAGAACCCCAGTGGGAGCTCCTGTGCATGCCAGGACCCCACAGGGAGCTGCAGTGCCCGTTGGGTCTCCAAAGGGAGCAGACATCCCCTCAAGGATCCCAAAAGGTGCGCTTGTGCATTCTGCGACCTCACAAGGAGCGCTTGTGCCTGCAGGTTCCCCACAACAGGTAGAAAGCCCTAAGCAGCAGAGGCAAAAGCAGAGAAAGCAGCAGAGAGAGCAGAGGCAACAGAATATCCCAAAGGGAGCGTCTGTGCCTCTTAAGACCTCACAGAGAGCATTTCTTCCACCTTGTTCCCCACAAGGAGTGTCCAGGTTTCAACAGGAAGCACTTATGACTGCCAGTGCTCCACAAGCTGCACCAGTGCCTGTGAACCTGTCCCTAATCCTACAGGGGACCCCCCAGGGAGCAGCAGTGCCCGATACCATAAAACAAGGGAAATGCTGGATCCCTCAACATCTGAGGCAGCAGAAGCCCAGTCCCTTAGTACAGTCCCTTCCTGGACCACCCATGCCCAGTCAGAATAAGAGGCTGTGCCCGTGGAGCACAGAAGCATCTGTAAGTCCCTTCCATCTCTCGTTTAAACAAAACAAAAAATGAATCATTGACTTCAAATATGCTACTATGTTTTCTAGGTACTCTATTAAAAATCGTTTATATTGTATTTCAAAATGAAAGATATGTCTTTAGATTTAGTCTAAGAAGCACTCAATAAAGCTGCCCAACATGATTATGTTTGTTCCTACAACAGGACAATGTAGGTGTGTGTCAGCCACCTCCACAAAATAAAATATGTGTGGAAATTGACAAGAAGGTGCAGCAAAGGAGCCAGAACCACATAAGCACTTCACGCCTCGACCAGAGCAGCCTTCAGCCCAGGTCCCAGCTGAATCGGAAAAGAGCACTGGTTAGTTTCCTCCTCTCTTTCAAATTTTATTTCAAACACTGTAATAATTTCATCTATGACATATTATTTTCAGTTTAAAGAACCCTCAAATAGAAACTGTAGAGGCAGTCTTTAGATTTTCTCTAAAAATCACTCATGAAATCTGGTCAGCGTTACATGGTTATGTCTGTTCCTTCAACAGGACAATGTAGGTGTGTGTCAGCCACTTCCACAAAATAAAATATGTGTGGAAATTGACAAGAAGGTGCAGCAAAGGAGCCAGAACCAGATAAGCACTTCACGCCTCGACCAGAGCAGCCTTCAGCCCAGGTCCCAGCTGAACCGGAAGAGAGCATTGGTTAGTTTCCTCCTTTTTTTCAAATTTTATTTCAAACACTTTAATAATTTCATCTATGACTAGTATCATATTCTTTTCAGTTTATAGAACCCTCATATTTAAATTGAAGAAGTAATGTGCCTTTAGATTTTCTCTAAGAATCACTCTGGTCAGCGTTACATGATTATGTCTGTTCCTTCAACAGGACAATGCAGGTGTGGACCAGTCACCTCCACATAAAAAGCAGCGCTTGGCAATCAAAGACCAGCAGTTGGAACCAGGGAGCTTTAAGCAAATGTGCTATTTATGTAGCATATTCATACATTTTTGTAATGTTTTAAATATTTAATATATAATATGTCATGTTAATTTGTTATATTATTTTTTTATTATTATTTGTATTGTGTACGTTTTTAATTTGACTGTATGTGTAATAAAAAATATATATATATAAACTGTGTTTATATATCAAGGATAACACACATTAATTAAGGTGAATACAGGTTGATTGGGACACTTTTTCCCAGTCATCTCAATGGCAAAAAGTGTCCCAATCATTCTGAATTCACCCCTTTATTAAAGGGTGTCCACTTTAAGCCAATATAGATAATCTCCTGTCTCTGGGCTGATTAAATGTTAAAAAGAAGCTGTACACTAAGCTAAAGGATACCATTGTAACAACATATATAATTCCTATTTTCTACAATTTATGGCTGAAGAAAGTGGTTGTAAAATACAACTGTATATTCACTTTTTAGTATACATTTTTGCATGAATAGCCTGTATCCCAAACATCATCACATAAAAGTTTGTTTTAATAACATTTTTATGACAGATTTAAGTCCAAATAACCTTGTGAAAATCTTATCTCACTGACCATTGGGTTCTCTTACTTCTTGGAGTGCATACCCCAAGACTTTTTCTACTTTAGTTTTATCAGTGGGCCTTTTGGATACCAAAATAAATAAATAAAATAAAAAAATAAAAATACAAATTGTGAATCTCTAAAGCCAGTTTGTTCCATATAATAAAATAACTTTTGGATTTCTAAAGCGTGTTTTGGAGGAGTTTATATATATATGGGTATCAGACACTCCAAGCACAGACTCTAACACTTAGAGGAGAACTTTTAAGCTTTAGGCTAAATATTTTCTGAATAAATGATGATAACGTTTAGTTATCTCAGATCTACTTAATATATGACAAGAAACACTGACATAAAGCTTTTCAGTGGTAAAATGTAACCTTATTTAGCGCTTTATGTAATCGCTTTTGTCAACGTTTGCATGCGGAACTTTATTCAAGTCTCGTTTTTCATTCGGGACTCTTCAGACCGACGTACCATCACACATGTATTGCTGGGTGCTGTCGTCTGAACGTACAACCTTATATTCTAGATGAAATAAATGCGCTTGTTTATCTACAGTGGGTGCAGTCACTGACCACAGCAGTGCTCGTTTGAGTTTTATTTGTTTTTGCAATATATACAACGTTTTGTAACAAAGGGGATTTATTTTCTGGAGTAGTGTCCTTCATCGCTTCTTGAAATGCGACTCACCCTGCGGGCTTTGATCTCCCATGGCCGGGTGGCTCGCCGGATGGGGCTCGGACCTGAGTCCAGAATCAACATTCTTCGGAACATACTCACTGGTCTGGTTCGACACGAGAGAATAGAGACAACAAGAGCCCGAGCCGATGAAGTTCGCTTTTACGCTGAAAAGGCAAGTACAAGTAGGCTACAAGTTTTCAGTACCTTGCTTTCCATTTTTCACTGAGGGACATTTTTGACTTGTTATTTTTTTAAATAAATGCAACGGCGTCAAACGGTTCCATCTAGGACTTACGAAAAATATTTTGACAGAATAAAGATATGATCTTGTCACATTAGAATAATAGAATAAGTATGAACTTTTTTTTGGTAGTTTCTTGGCATTTAAGAAAACAATTACGATATATTTATTTATTTATTTACATGATATTGAGGTTAAGCTGAAATGTCCAAAATAGTGAAATTCTGAAAGATTTAACATTTGAAGAAAAATTTGAAAAAAGTAATTAGTTTTGTGGTTTCAACACAAATAAGAAGTTTAAATCCATTTTAATCTATTCTTTAAAATGTTCTTTATTGTTTTGAATGAATTCTTTTTTTTTTTTTTTTTTTAACATTTGTGTTCTTTTTTTAGTTGATTGATTATGCTAAAAAAGGAGATACTAATGAAAAGTCAATGAAAATGGCTGATTTCTGGCTAACGGTAAGTTTTCGGTCATTATTTAAAAAGTTTATGTTCTGACAGTCTTTCTAACAATTAATTGTAAAGCAAATCTACATTGATTTTGATTTTTAACATTTTTTTGTAATTCTCCATTCAGGAAAAAGATTTGATCCCCAAACTCTTCAAAGTTCTAGCAGTAAGATTTGAGAACCAGACAGGTGGATATACGCGCATGGCTCGCATTCCTAACAGAGAGAATCTGGACCGCGCAGCCATGGCTGTCCTGGAGTACAAAGGCAACCCTTTCCCTCCTCTGTTCCCCATGAAACGTGTCAGTGAACTCAGCTTGGTAAACCAACTTCTGAAAGGATGCCGAGAAGAAAAAGCTCAAATGGTCACTGAGAAAAAGGACTTATAATCTTTCACTGTATTTGTACATTATTTCATGTAATAAACCTGCATACATTAAATTAAAATCTCAGTTTTGTTCTCAATTTTGTCTGTATGGTTGATGCCCAACATGTCCATGATTTTTTTAAATCAATATTTTCAGAATATGTATGATTTTATAAGATAAGTGTGTCTGGGGTCCTGTAACTGGTCACAAACATGTTATTTTCACCATTTTTAATTAGCATTTTGTCTTCACTAATTCATTTCAGATGGTCCTGTGTTGTGACAAGCAAATGCAAGGATACATATTCCATATCTCTCAGTTAATATTCATTAAAAAAAAGTAATGCTTGACCCATTTCAAAAGAATTAAAATAATTTTGTTTAGTATTTTACACAGCAGAACATGTCAACTGTCTGTATAAATATTTATCTTAGCTCCTGCAGTTCTAAAAAATCTGTGCTATTAAAATGTGTGATGAAACAGGCTTAAAAAAAAAAAAAAAAGGTTTGGATAAAAATATTATGTTGGATGAATCTGTTCATGTTCAGAAGTACTCATCTTTGTTTGGGTGCGGCCCCCTTGCCTCCCAATATGGGTCAAAATGCTCGTTTTTATTATGAATATTGTAGGATTCACTTTGATGAATAAAGTGATGTGAGCCTACATAATTTTAAACAGATTTTCAGCCCCATAACAATTTGTTCAGCAGTTGTATGTACTTTAGTATAGTAGGGTTACAATTAGCTACCTTCATTGCTAATGTAATTGCAAAATGAAACAAACAAGGCATTGTAGTAAAACAGACCATTTTAATTTGGCAAAAAATGTATGCACTGCCAAGTCATTTGACACTATTAAAATGCATTCAGTATGAACAGTGCAACAGAAATGTGCTTAACTGAATCTTTCTGTGCTCCCGAATGTGATGTGCTAATATCTATCATACATTCAAAAAGTGTGCTCTCTCTTCTCTGCTAGATGTGCACACTCACTGAAGAGATGGAAAAATCATGGCAAAGCCTCTTAGAATAACCTTCTCTGGTGGCTTCCAGATAAAATCAATTTGCAAATCGAGCATTTCAGGCCCAAGTCTATCTGTTAATACAAAAAAATGTAACCACAAGAACCTAGCTTTAATGATTCTTCAAGTATGGTTCATCTCTTTTAAAAAAACTATTTTGAATATAAATATGTCATTATGTACATAACTCAGGATTATATTTAAAACAAGTCAATTTCAGATGGAGATTATATAGGATTTGTTGATATATATATATATATAACATAAATACGATCCATAGGTTTTTTTGTTTTTTTTTAAATAAAACAAATACTGCAGTGATAATGGCCTTCACCTTCACATTTCACCTGTACATTTGTCATTCACTCTATTGCATTATGCTTGCATTTTCAAGGGTCTCCGATGGTAATGAAATAAGTGTTTAAAAACAGTAAAGTGCTCCATGCAGTCAATACAAAGTGTTTCTGTAAGAGTAGAGCTATATTTTCATCAGACACTCAAGTAAACAAACCTTACGACAACCCCAGTGGACTGAATGATTCTACTTTCTACTCACAGACAGAATAAAAGTATCTGCTCCATGATCGCTGTGAGCATTATTACATGTACAAATGTATAACAAAGTTTGCAAAAAAAAAAAAAGAATCTGAACTCCACAAACCCCTGCACTGTATTATCTGAACTAAACTGCTATTATGGAATGGACAATACAGATATATGAGGATGTCATCATTCATTGTCCGCTATAATATTCTCTACATACTGTGGCTATAAACAGGGTGTACTGTATACAAAATTAAGACTGCTAGTTGTAAAAACTAGACACACCCCAAATTACATTGAATATATCAGAATGTAGACAAAGCACAAACATGCATGGTATACAAATACTGCCTAGTTGTTCCACAGTTAACTTGCCATTGCAGTTTAACATCAGTTTGCAAAGTCTAGCTGTATTCAATGTGAATAAAAATATATAAACCCTAAATGATCTCAACTTTACAGACAAAATTTGTAAATAATAATAAAAAATTAGTGAGGGAGATGAATACTTGGTTCTGTTGCATTAAAATGGCAAGGAAATACAAATATTAACGGCACCACTTGAAATGAGCAAAGCATTAAAAAAATATGTCAAGAGCTCACTGTACTGTTACTGTACACATCGCTATCCTACTGTCACATTAAGCTTGAAATATCTATACTCTAGATTCACCATTGTGTCCTGTCACTCTATTGCACTGCCTGTATATCATCTCTCTCCAGTGACTGTCATCTCGCTGAAATATTTATTGCTTCTTATTTTTTAGGAGCAGTGTGAGCAGGTTATGCCCCACTCTCTTGATGTTCTGCAGCTTGCATTTCTCTTTACAAATTCAAAGATACGGATGTTTGGTAACTTTTTTTGAAAATGGCTTTTCTTTTTCACGCTTGCCTTAACCTAATCTATTGAAATATTGAACCCTTTTCCACCTCATAGATGTTTTAGAGTTGTTTCCGCATGGCCGGTTCCTCTACGGCCCGCTCTAGGCATTGGAACCCATCCCCGTGGCCCCTTGCATACTAAAATACTCTGTGAAGTGGGACGTTAATCTAGGAGGAGGAGGAGGAGAGTGTGCAGAGCTTCGTGGTGGTATGGGAGGAGGAAGAGGGGAGAATGTAGACGACAGGTCCGCCGTCGTGGTGATGATCTTGTGCTCGCTGTTCCTTGGCACTTCTTGTCCCTTCCGAGCCACCGTCTCATCTATCGTCTTGACAGGGTCCTCAATAGGGAAACATGACATGGAATATAAGAAATAACACAACACTCTTAAAAATAAAGGATCTTCATTGGCATCTATGGTTCCATGAAGAAAGTTTAAAGGTCCCATGGCATGAAAATTTCACTTTATGAGGTTTTTTAACATTAATATGAGTTGCCCTAGCCTGCCTATGATCCCCTTGTGGCTAGAAAAGGCGATAGGTGTAAACCGAGCCCTGGGTATCCTGCTTCGCCTTTGAGAAAATGAAAGCTCAAATGTCCCACGGAACATTTCAATTCCACAAAAGGTTCTTTATAGTGGAAAGAAGTTCTACACTTCTTTGTTGGTTCTGTTAAAAGATTAGTTCACTTTAAAATGAAAATTAACACAAGATTTACTCACCATCAAGCCATCCTGTGTGTATATGACCTTCTTCTTTCTGATGAACGCAATCAGAGTTTTATTAATAAATATCCTGACGCATCCAAGCTTTATAATGGCAGTGAACGGGAAACAACAAGTATGAAGCTGAAGAAAATGCATCCATCCAAAGCAAAATGTCCTCCACACAGCTCAGGGGGGCTAATAAAGGCCTTCTGAAGTGAAGCAATGCATTTGTGTAAGAAAAATATCTATATTTAACAAGTTATAAAGTAAAATATCTAGCTTCCGCCAGACCGCCTTCTGTATTCATCTTACAAAAAAAGCCCAACTCACGTCGAGTCAGTTACACTTTTTCAGTTATTTGAATACGGAAGGTGTAGGACGTAGCGTAAGCATTTTGAACTGTGAGAGGCGTTACACTTTCTTCGTAAGTTGAATACAAAAGGCGGTCTAGCAGGAAGCTAGATATTTCATAATTTTTTAAATATGGATAGTTTTCTTACACAAATGCATCGCTTCGCTTCAAAAGGCCTTTATTAACCCTTGTGATGTACGTTTATGATGGATGGATGCACTTTCTTCAGATTCATACTCATTCCCATCCACTGCCATTATAAAGCTTGGATGCGTCAGGATATTTATTAATATTTCTCTGATTGTGTTCATCAGAAAGAAGAAAGTCATATACACCTAGGATGGCTTGAGGGTGAGTAAAGCTTGGGGTAATTTCCATTTGAAAGTGAACTGTTCACTCAAAGTTTCTTCCGAGAACCAAAAATACTGTAGTTCTTCTATGGCATTGCTGCGAAAACCCCCTAAACTTTGCGAAAAACTTGTCATAACATGAGAAATAAAATTTGCCTTGATCTTTTAAAATATAAGAGGTCTTTGTACCAGTAAAACATCCTGCAAGTTTCATAGCTTAACATGTCCTCCTCATTATAAACAAAGCATTTATTTCATCAAGCTCCAAAAATGGCTTGTTTGGATATTGTGGGTTTTGTGACGTAACACAAGCAAATATAGGCCCCGCCCAATGGCATTCAGTTTCTTCACGGCTGACATTTGCCTACACTGAATGTGAGTGCTGCGTAGCATCAAAAGCAAATAGAACCCAATATAATCACTGACACTGTCTACACTGGATACGGTATACAGATGCATGTTCAGTTTCTGATATAATCTGTCGACAACAGGACAAATGGAAGAGTGAAAGAATGTTCGTTTGTGTCTCTGTAGAGACTTCAGAAGGATCCCAGCATCAGAAACAAGTGGATGATTTATTTTAATGGCGTCACGGATCGCGTCGGAGGATTATGTTTGTTTGGAGCGTTTTGTTTTTTAAATGAGGCAGTGTAATGGAGAGTTCGCAAAGTAACGTCAAGGAACATATTAAAATAATAAATAAATCCATGCCATAACTCCTTTGAGAGCGTAGCTTAATCATTTGTAAAGCTGCCCAGCCTGATTATATTATCATTAAAATAAGTTCATTTATTTTCAACTCATATTTAAATCATTCCAATCTACAACATCTAATACTCACTGAGTGGATGGAGAAGAGCTCTGTGAAGTTTGGCTGAGAGTCTCCCAGGAAGGAGCTATTCCCATAAGCATGATGTGGGAAGCTTTCTGCCCCCATGCCTTTAGGACTGGAGAGAAGGATTCCTATCTGTGACGTCCGCACATGGTAAGGAAAGTTCTTATTGGCTGCTGATGGACGTGTGATGGCCTAAAATGACAAGATTAGTCACATGCAGAGCTGTTTAATCATACAATTCACTTTAATAAATTAAACATTAAACAACAACAACAAAATCTTACAAGGAAGACGATATGGGCATAGAGATGGATGCCAAGTTGGATACCGTTCACAATCTTTTCCCTGGCCCAGCGAGAGATGCCAAAGTTGGCAATTAGAGCCATGACTGGCACAGCAAAAAACCTATGGGTGAAAAAGTAATGGATGAAAAGAGGAACAGCAGCTTTATACTGCCAGTCTTCTTTACAGATTTACAAAGGCTGTGGAGAACTATAACCCAGATTTTTTAGTCAAAGTAGAGACGAACAGTTTCAGCCTGGTGAATATGAATATCATGAATATGTATACTCATATATACATTCTTGAAAATGATGTGCTACATTTTACTGTGATTTACATATGAAATGTCTACCAGGTGGCATCAAAAATGATTCAAACCCATGTTTTTGCCATTTACTTGTGCACTATTCTATGCTGTTTTTTTAGTATAAATGGTGTAAGTACTGCATTTATACTGCAAATTCCAAAAATAAAAAGTGCACTTCAAAAACCTGGATGATGCACTTAATTAACTGAAAATGAAGTGTGGAATGTTGGACACTTCATGCACTCAACTGTCGCAGCTTTCCTTGCATAGCAGAGGGAGGGGCTATCAGACTCTGATGTTGAACAACAAAATATCCTTATAAAATTCATAAACTTGATGGTTGAGTACACAGTGCATCGTATAAGTGCACAGTACGTAGTATGTATTTTGGGACACAACTAAGACTTGCCTGAGGTGTTGAATAAAATATTTAGATTGGAAAAGTTCACACCAAAGCCAAGATATTGTATTTGCTCAGGCTGATGTTTTCGACTGTCATCAAATGCTATACTATACAATACTATACACTAATACTATACAATAAGTGATGTTTAAGGCTCTATTAAAGTTGCAAACTAAAGTAACGACAAATCTTTTCTTCCGTATAATGACATACATCCGAGTGAAACGGATATCGAAAAAGAAAAAAAGTAGTAGGGCGGGAACTTGGTTCTATCCATCAGTTGTTGACTGGATGGAAGCAGAACTGAATGCGAGCTTGCAGTCATTTTAAGAAAGGGGCCGTGTTTAAGCAACTAAATGACTGGAGAAGTCCCGCAAACATGACTAAGGTCAGTCTGTCATTTCACCCGAAGATCAAATTGACAACATTTTGATTGAAAATTATGAAGTAAAAAAATAAAAATAAAATAAAATAAATAAAACGTGCACAGTTCACAATAAGACCCATAACATGCATTTAGAAAACATATAGGGTAAATTTCATTTCATTTCATGCTGATTTTAACCAATCATGTTAAAATGGGAGTAAAAGTGTTTTTTAGAACCACTGGACATTGCAAATATCAAAACAGTAACCATTTATGTTTCCTCTTGCCCATTTAATGGCAAGGTTTTTTCATTGAGTAAATTAAGCAAATGACCTAAAAATATATTAAAATGAGCTTCTGTTATATGTACATACACTTTATTTTATTTATGGCATCTTTATAGCAGAACTCACCACAGAGTGTACGCAGTGAAGAAGGGGATGTAGAAAGGTTGTTTTTCAGGGTAGTGTTTGAGGGACACCAGCACAGCATAGCAGAACCAAACATACGCAAGCAGCTGCAGACCCATTAGACCGTACCCTGCAGGGCTGTCATAAGCATACAGCACCTCGCCTGGATCAAAGAACTACAAACACACACGCAGTGGGAGTGGGAACAGGGAAATCGCCGCCCTTGGCATCCCATCTGTATGAGTGATGGTTTTAAATCCGACCATGGCACAATCTGTTAGGCTGCGTAAGTGGAAACTGGCGGAACATTTCTCAAATCCAAACATCTAAAGCTGCATTAGAGTAAAGGGTGACACTGACACAGGATGCAACAGGAGCTCTTCTATGATACTGCAAGAGCTTATCTGGGTCATTCTCTTTACCTGTCTTTCCCTCGCTCTATTTATCTGTCTATCTGCCGGGTTCCATTACACCACGCTACAGCAGAACGACATGCTCGTGCTGAGTAACTTCATCTCACAGCCTTACATTATGTATAGAGCAGACTAGCTCTCGGGTGCAGCATGAGAA
Organism: Hypophthalmichthys molitrix; assembly: GCA_037950675.1. NCBI lineage: Eukaryota > Metazoa > Chordata > Actinopteri > Cypriniformes > Xenocyprididae > Hypophthalmichthys > Hypophthalmichthys molitrix. The sequence goes on along the minus strand of CM075507.1, from coordinate 24,682,506 downwards.
AATGCAGTTGATAGTGCTGAAAGATAATGAGTTTTACACATTAGGTAATATGGAAATTAATAGACATTTTGAATATATTTCTGGTCTGATATATTCTGGTATCTACAGTACTGTAACTACAAAAATGATAAACCTCAATATTTTCTAGCATTATTTGATATATACATATTTAAAATGTATATAAACATATTAATATTTTAACAAGTTTCTTTTCCAGTCATATTAGTAATTTCAAATAGTCATTGTATCAAATTATTCAAAAATATAATGCAAAAACTAAAATACAATAAAAAAACAAGGCATGCTTTCCACACCTTTTTTCCAATTATGAACAAAAAGGTAAATTTAACTGTATTAATTTTATTTAATGTTGCTCAATTGTACTGCCAGCAAAACCATCAGAAACACACTACCCTTCAAAAGTTTGGGGTAAATTTTTTTAAAATGTTTTGAAATAAGTTGCTTTATGCTCATTTATTTGATCAAAAATTAAAACATTTTAGTATTAAAATTTAAAATAACAGTTTTCTATTTTAATATATTTTAAAATGTAATTTATTCCTGTGATGGCAAAGCTGAATTTTCAGCATCATTACTCCAGTCTTCAGTGTCACATGATCCTTCAGAAATCATTCTAATATGCTGATTTGATGCTCAAGAAACATTTCTTCTTATTATTTTTTCAAGATTTTTTGATGAATAGAAAGAATGGCATTTATTTGAAATAGAAATCTTTTTAATGTAATGTTTTTACTGTCACTTTTGATCAGTTTAATGCATCCCTGATGAATAAAATAAATTTCTTTAAAAAAAAAATTACTGACCCCAAACTCTTAAACGGTAATGTACTGTATATTATGATTATCGAGCATATTGCCCAGCCTCAGCATAAGAAAAAAGAAAAAGATAAAGGCAAGCAGATCTTACCTCTGCTTCATATATGAAGAGAATGATGTGGGTGATGGTGTACACTGTCATATAAATGGATAGTTTAACAGAGCCACTGTGACTTATTCTTGCCCTGGGAAGCAAAAAAAACAAAACAAAAAGAGAAACACTATCATACCTAAAGAACACCCGCATCAAGAGTTAAGAAGCACGTTCATCACCTAATTCAGTACATACTCTGAAAGTATGGGAATTTTGATACAGAATTGTCTTCACATCTGGGTCACATTAGCATGATTAACCTTGTAAGTCATTGCCCACATTATGTGAGAAGTAAGGCCTCCTACCTGGTGACTGTGAATCCCTTCCCCAAGAGAATCAGCATGAGCAAGAAAATCAGGAAGCTCACAGAAAAGAATAATTTCCCTGGTGAGAGGGAGAGAGCCACAAAGAGATACACAGGTGACCACAAGTAGGTTACGAATCAGGTCAGCATTTAAGAATTAATACAGTCTCAAACACGTGTGATGCTAAAACCAAATATGTTTAGATATTGTATTGTAATATTGTGTAGCACATTATTTATCTGGAATACTTCATTCTCATTGGTCATTTATGGTTTGATCAAATATTTTGTTCCTTAAAACAGACTTAAAACATTTTAGACATTCAACTGACTATAAGCAACTTTGCAACTACATGTCAACTAACTCATTAGAGTATTAGTAGACTGTTTGCTTAATATCTGCTAACACTTTATTTTGATACTCCTCCAACAGACATTCTACTGACTGATAAGTAACTTTACATGTCAACTTATTCTACTAACCCGAACCCTGCCCTAAGAGTCGACTAATACTCTAATGAGAGTTAATTGACATACAGTAATATGGATGAAATTATGTATGGAAATGGCTCAAGGGCAGATTTTTTCTAGCAGTACAACAAAACTTATGCGGCAATGTGTTTTTTAGGGATAGCGTCATTACACACACCATTTTATTGGTAAAAGGCCAATTGGAAGGAAACAAAACAGACTGGAGACAGCAAACTTTTTTTACAGATCACTTTGTTGATAAAAAATGTTTGGAAACTTGGCTAATTAATACAGAATGGTGATTAAACTGACTTGGAACCTGTGCATTAAACTGTTTTACTGCACACCTTCCAGCCAATCAGGATGGAGTATTCAGACAGACCATGGTATAATACCTGACTATGTAGTATCCTTTACATGCAGTGCTTTCCTCACCTAATATCTTGAGGCTGCCATTCCCGATGCCATCCCTGGCATAAAGGCCCCAGTAAATGCAAAAGAAGAGCAGGCTTAAGACTGAGAGGAAGGAATCAGAAAGTGAAAGAAAGGATGCCAGAGATAAAAGAGAGTGAGAGATAAGTCACAGTAGCAGCAGTGAGAGCGCAAAAGAAGTGAGGAGGAGATAAGGATGAAAGAAATAAGGGATGACACAAGAGATATTGTTATGCATCCAGTGTTGCAAAGCCCAGTGTCATAAAAAGTGTGTGTTCTATGTTTATCTATATGAATGTGTTCAGTGGCCTTTCTCACCCTCCACTCCAGCCGCAGTCATAAACATCTTATAGGTCGTATGGAGCAGCTGTCTTCCCTTTAAATTATCTTAAAGGATTACACAGAGGGAGAAAGATTCAGAGGAAACTAATAACTTAAACAGAGGGACTAAGAAAAGAGAAGAACCATAGTATCTGTATGTTGGTTTATCTGGAGGATGGAGAATGGCTAAGAATATCCTTTAATTTAACACTAAATATTAAAAGAAATTATGTACTGAGACTAACACATTTATGATCTTTTATACCTCCAGGACATGGAAACTCACAAGCAAAATAACAAGACAGTGTAAACACAGTGGCGAATATAACCAAGAATGTGATGTCTGTCTCCAGGATGCCTGAAACAGAACAAAACAAGAATAGCATTCAGTCAGTGTAAGCATGATGAATGTCTTAAAGGGTTAGTTCAACCAAAAATGAAATTTCTGTCATTAAGTACCCTAGTCTCCTTCTAAACCCGTAAGACCTTCTTTCATCTTTGGAACACAAATTAAGATATTTTTTGATGAAATCCAAGAGGTTTTTTATCCCCCATAGAAAGCAATGTAATTATTGTCATTCAAGGTCCAGAAAAGTAGTAAAGACATTGATAAAATAGTCAATGTGACTACGTTGACTACGAAGATAAACGAAGGTCTTGCGGGTTTGGAACGACATGAGTACTTAATGACAGAAATTTCATTTTTGGGTGAACTAACCCTTTAAAGAGAGTTCCAAACCCATATGACTTTCTTTCTTCAATGGGACACAAAAGGAGAAGTTTAGCAGAATGTTAACACTGCTCTTTTCCATACAAAACACATTTTTATTTATTAGATGTTTAATTTATTAATTAAGCAAATCTTTTGTTTGTTTCTTACACAAAGCTGTCATATCACTTCAGAAAACTTGGAATATAGTCTAAAATTGTATAGACTAACATTATGGTGCTGTTTTGCATTTTTGGAGCCTGCCAACTACTGGTCACCATTCACTTTTATTATAGAAGAAAAATGACACTGGTTTGGAAAGAGGGGTAAGTAAAGAGGGTAAGTAAATACTTTTTATGTTTCCTATTCCTTTAAGTCTAAATCGAAGATCACATTTCAATGATAACTGAACTGGTATTATTCATATTACTAAGTTTAAGAAATCTATATTGTTTTTAATACTATATATAATGGGTATATTTTGCCAATCTTTCAGATAATACAAAATAAATTCCTCCCTCTTTGAGCTGTCTCTCACCAAATTCATCTGCAGAGAAATGCTGGGTCCAGAAGGACTGTCCATTGGTTAATGTCATTTCATATTCCAGCTGCAGCCCATCTCCCTGTGTTTCATGGCAAAAGAGAAAAAAGGGGATTCAGAGGAGGGGAAAAGCAGGAGGTGTAAAACTGGGGAGCTGCAGAGACCATACAAACACTGAGTGCACAAACAGATCTTTGGGCTATAAAAGACTTCAAAGCAGCACAGTTTCTAGCTGTTGAGAGGATTTTGGCCCGGCTTAATAAAAGAGAAACACTTTGATTTCACTTAGTAGGAAAAACCCATTCCCTTTCCCTCACTCCAAAAAGGTGAGGTGCATACGAAGCTTGCCCTATCACCAAATCAATGTGGCCAGAGATGAAGAGGCGAGAGAGAGAGTGGGACAATGATACAGAGCTAGAGAGGGACAGAGAAAAGACTGTAATATACAAAGTGAATGAGCACAAAAGGCTGAAGTGAGTAATCAAAAACTGGGACAGAAGTTACGCGGTACAGTAGTATACGGCTGGCCAATGAGAAGGGAAGTATGAGGGAGATGAGAAAAGAAATTGGCAGCAGGCACAGAGAAGCTCCCTTAGGGGCAGAGCTGAGAGCTTGCTGCTCGGAGACAGTGCTTTACTTCAGTCCAACAGGATTTAGCTTTGTGTCCATCAGCCTGCCTCCATCCATGAAACAAGCCTTTACATTTTGCCCCATTTATCTGGCTAAAATCCCTTCGCAGCGTGTACCTCTCCAACAGTACATGTGCATCACTTTAAACAGCTATAACAAGAATCACTCAATACCTCCTGTAGTGAGCCCAATTCAGCACTGAGGTCCTGTTTACACCTGGTATTAAGATGCATTTTGGTCGATCGGATCACAAGTAGGCGGTCTTTTGTGGCTGTTCGAATGCATTTGACCTCATGAGCGTCTACACTACAAAAGCAATCCGGTCAAATGTGTTTTTGACTACCTCTGGAAGTGGTCAAAAGTGGAGAAACTCAAAACATTTTAGGCCTCAATTACACCTGTATTTAGATTTGCCCACTTGTGATCTGATTGACCAAAACACATCTTAATGCCAGGTGCAAACAGGGCCTAAGCCTCTTTATCCATCAAGAAATCCTTTGAAACACCTTCTCTTACATGCCATATATGGAAGCAGTGAATTATATTGTAAATTCATAGTCATAATAAAAATGGAACCTGTAGAAAAAAACATATATTGTAAATGTAATGTATATTCAAGCAAATATTTTAGTATTAACGGCCTCTCAGTATCTCTAGGACAGAATCAAATGTGGGTGGGACTTCAACCAGAAGTGTGTCAACATTTTAGAAATAATTCTAAGCCATTTGTAGTTCCCATTTAGCAAATATACCTTGTATAATTCATAAATATTTCTCATTCCTTTTTATTACAACCTTTATGTAAATAAATAAAATTTAAAAATGATCAAACTAAAATAAATAGACTGTAACCCCAGAAGAAGTGTTATTTTAGTCATTTTCATATACTTATAGTATTTATTAACACTTTGAATTAGCTTTTTTTTTTTTTTTCAAAAGGTGAAAAATATGTATGATGTAGTATCTTATTTTAATGTTCAGATTGTTCAGAGTCTCGCAGTAAAAGGAGACAGCAACACGGTCATCCAATTTGAATTTCACACCATTGTCATTTTCATTCACAGGATACCATACCACTTTAGTCATACTGGCTTCACAGACTAACCATTATGTTTTTTGATATGTTCATTAAAAATATTGTTTTGCCCTTGTTCCATAATCAGTCAAACGTATTATTCAGTAGAATTAGCTATTCATTGTGAAGTCATTAATCATGCCTTTGTGAATAAGGTATTCCGCTTCAGGCACATTCTTAGTCACTACATATTGTTTACTGTGTCACCACTTACCCCACACTTGCTGAGCGCAATGTACCACCATCTCTCTCTGACAGAACGAAAACTTCGACCTCCTACACAACTCAGCATCTCTTCATTACCTTCACCTTCCACCTGATAGAAGCAGATATAAAGAAATAAGAGTACAAAAAGCAGCAGCTCTACATTGTGTAATTGTACAGCACTGATTTAACAGAAAATGCTTATAATTTGATGCATGTAATTCATTTATTTCTCCTAAGCCATTCATAAAACAATATCAAATGCATGCATTTTGTTTGTTTGAGTTGGCTCAACCATTGGCAAACAGGCCGTGTGTTTGGGAAACTAGTTTGAAAACCATTATTTTTGCAGTATTGTTTGGTTGTGCACACAGACTACTGTATGCAAGACTAGTTTGTTTCTTACCATACAGCCAGACCAGGTGTAGCGGGTGGTCAGGTTGATGACCTGGTTATTTTCAGGCCTCAGTACTGACTCTTTCTGGTAGCAATCCTGTAGAGCACATAAACCCTCCATTAACAAACATGCTCTCTGTGGGATTTCAGACCTTTAACAATATCAAGAGCTGAAGTACTAAGTAGCAGATCATGACTGAAGGAGTGTGATGAAGAGCAGGGACTTCCTAGAGTCCCGCAATGCAGATCCTGCCACAGAGAGGGAGAAAATGTGCTGTATTTAAATACACACATGCACTAACACTTGTGTCTTTTTTGGAGACTGGATTTCGACTCCTAATCCACAGAGGCCTGCTGACACTTCTCCTTTAATCCTCATACTTTCTATTTCTGATGTGTAACACACATTCATACTCTCTGTTTGTTCACACACACACATGCAGTCTGTTGGTACATTCAATATTTTCACACACACAAACACAAAGTCTGTCAGTGTGTGTCTCACCTTGTCCGGCCTCTTGTACACAGCTGGCCACTGAGAGCTTTCATCAAAGTAGAGCAATATGTTCTGACAGCATCGGGACTTTCAGTGAGCAACAGACATAGAGAGAGTGAGAGGAAGACAGGATAGATGGAGAGATAGATAGAAAGAGGGGGATAGATTAATACTGGAACTGTCTATGTCACTTAGAAACTTAAAAGATCTATTGGATCTATGGAGAGAGTGACTGACATATACACAAAGAAGAAAGGTGCAGTATGACAACATAATTTAATAGTTACACTTTGTATACGTTTTTTTTGTTTATTTGGTAACACTTTATAATAAGGTTCATTAGCTAACATTAGTTAAATACATTAGTTAACATTAAGTAATAATGAACTGCACTTCTACAGCATTTATTAATCTTTGTTCATTTTAATTTCAACATTTACTAGTACATTATTAAAATCAAGAGTTAACAGTAGTTAATGCGCTGTGAACTAACATGAACAAACAATGAACTGCTGTATTTTTATTAACTAACGTTAACAAAGATGAACAAATACAGTAACAAATGTATTGCTCATGTTAAGTAAGCAATAAGGTACTCGAGGCTAGTGCTGTATCGTGAATACAGCACAGCACTCCGCTTCGCGTCGTGCCTAACAACGCCCTTCAGCAATGACTTATTCAAGATACAGCACTAGCCTTGAGTACCTTATTGCTTTTATAAAATGGTTACCACACAATACAAATATTAAAGCCAAAAATATGTATAAATGCAACTTTCATGAAGTAAACTCTGCCGGAAAAAAATAGTCCCTGATCCTGAACAGCAACAGAAGTTACATTATTACACCATTAGATGGCGGCAAAGACTGTCTTCATGAGTGTGTCAGTCAGTAGCGAAGACTTTTACATTGAAAAGACTGAATTGTTGTGAACACGGAACAAGACGCAACTGACAAATGCTTTGACTAGCCCTGTCAGTCATGGGAAAACCCCTTAACTGTTAAAAGGACAAGATAATACATCGGACATTTAAACAGATTTTTTATTATGAACATAGGACTGACCTGAAGGAAAATGCTAAATCTGAATGCAGGTAATAAACTTGCTCATTTGATCTCTTTCTCACAGTACTCTTCATAATATAGTAAGCTTCAATGAACAATATCAATTGAGAACAAACAGTTTACGTTGCTAAAAGTGGTTGCTAAGGGTGTTGTGTAGTGATACACAGAACCATTAGGTGAAGTGGCCATAGCCGTGTTTTATCATGAATAAAACACAGCTATAGACCAATCAGAATTAAGGACAGGAACTAATTTTCTATAGGATTCAAGTGCGGGCTCTGAGTGGGCTATTCCAAAACATTAATATTTCTTTGCTGAAGCCATTCTTTTGTAGATAGTATTAGCATGAAATCAAAATTATGTCAGAAAAATCTTACAAGAACAACTTAGATTTTTTTGGAGTTAATCAGAGTCACTTCAGGTGAACAGCTGTGTATTATTTCACAAGCTTTTTTTTTATAATGTATTTTTTTTTTATTTAAATTTTTACATGAAAGGTGCAAAAGTTCCGATATGATTTCTCTTGGTTTCCTTTTCTACAACAGAAAAACCAGCTGTTTTCATAAGAGTGTGTAGACTTTTTATATCTACTGCATCATGCATTTAAGAAAGTATTAGGAGATTTAGTACAACATCAGTAGTCCGGTCATGAGTGAAAAATTCAAATATAGGTCTTTAATCTTACCTTGGGGTATCGGAACTTAAAGTTCAATCGGCCAAAATCGGTCAGGAAGCAAAACCTTGTGAGGAAAACCCAGTCCTGTGGAAAAAGGGGAGGGTAACAAGTAAGGAAGTAAGAAGTTATGTAGTGGCCGTGTCTGGATGGTAACCCTCATTTTGTGAAGAGTCTCATGGGATTCACTAGCGACATTCATGCGCTGTTTATTTGGAGTCCCGCAGCAACCGTACCCCTGTTAGCAGCAAACACAAACCTTGTGAGACTCACAGAATGGCCTCATCATCTAGACATGACATCATTTAGCAGACAAAGCAACTAACAGTACATTTATTAGAAGGATATTTTCCCTGGAGCTTGCTCAACAACACAATAGTGATGGCTCACAGCTTGAGGGATCAAACCAGCAATCTTCTCCTTCCAAGCTCTGAGCTTTACACCACATAAATTCATAAATTCAATCTTATCTAATAGAAGTCTGATCTAATGCACTGATAACAGTTTAAAGACCTCCAAATCACATTATATGATAATAGTTGCAGGGTTAATGAAGTTCCTGCAGTGTTTAAGACTTCAGCTGGGCTTCATCTCACACACTCTCTCGAACTTGCGCTGACATGCACACAGTCAGTGAAGTGTAAAATGGCACTAAGTGTGCTCTAGCTTTCAGCCCCTTGTCCATATTAACTTCCCCTTCAGTGTCTGCTGTTAGTGGTTTCTATAACAACAGGTTTCCTTGACAATACAGACAGCAGCCCTAAGACTCTCTGACCCAGAACTGAGCCCAAACAACCATTAAGAGCTAGGCATCACATGACCGAGCTTCTGAAAGACCACCTTGTCTCTCTAAAACAGAAGTACACGTAAAAGAGCACCTATGGTCGGTCAGCCAGTTAAACAAACACCCACTCAAAAAAAAAAAAAAAAACCCAACTGAAACAAAAATCTCAGTACTATTGTCATGGCAACAGCCACATAATGCACTTTACAGCTACTATAGAAACCAGGAGAGGCCTGACTCTGTCTAAACTCCCTTATAGCAAGAATGACCGTCATCTAATCCCGGTTTTTAAAACCAAAGGACTTCACAACATTGTTTTTTTTTTTCAATCTGTCCTTGTTCACATTCCCATCTGTTACATTTTCTATGTGATTGCACAGCCAGAAGCATTTATGCGTGTAAAAAATCCTCTCATTTTCTTCTGTACCTCATGCAGTGGTTAAATATTCGGGGTTCAGTACAAGTTAAGCTCAATTGAAAGATTTTGTGGTGTAATGTTGACCACCACCAAAAATGGACTCATTCCTCACTTTATTTAAAAAACAATCTGAATTACAGTAAGGTACTTACAATGGTAAATGGGGCAATACGTAAATGTCAAATAGCCACTATAGTCGCGAGATGTGAACAATACAGTATGTGTGTTAACATGATGTAAAAATTTGCTTACCAACCTTTTCTATGTAAAGCTATATCCAATTTTACTATTATGTTGCTATGACAATGTAATAGTAATAATAACTATTGCTTATAATGGGTTACACTTTATTTTAAGATGTCCTTTTTACAGTGTAATTATACATTTAAGTACTAAGTAATATTTATTAAAAACATACTAGGGTTAGGCTTAGGAGTAGGGTTTGGTTTAGGGTTCGCTGCATGTAATTATGTATAATTTACTATTACTACAGAAATTAACACGTAACAAAAACACTGTAACAAAGTGTTTCATATTATTGTGCAGGTATAATAATATTGTAATTGTTATTACATAATACTACTACTACTGCTGCTACTAATAATAATAATTTCATAAAACATTTGTAAAATGCTTTACAGCTCCAATAACAGCAATTAATTAAAGCACTTTTATAGAATTATAGACTTAACATTTCTGCTTTTAAACCCTGCAAAAATTAACCCCAATTCACTTTAATTGTAAATGCTGCACCATAACCTTGATTTTTGCCTTTTTTAAAAGAAAATGAGGGATGAGTTCAAACTTTTTTGTGTGATCAACATAACGCCACAAAATTCTGTTGACTGAGCTTAACTTGTGTTTGAGAAGATTGAGAAGATTGTATATGTTTATAAGGGTAAACTCATACTCGTATACTGGCTGGCTGCACAACAGTACGTGTGTGTTGTGACGCAGAATGGGCCATAAAGAACATCACTATTAATCCTTGCCATCCGTCTTATCCCCCACAGATACTGCATTGTAATACAAAGTCATTGAATCAGCCAACGGGAGGAGGAGAGACACAGCACACAGACCCTACATTAATCAAACACCATACCCAGATGTAGTATCCGGTCACTTCACCGAATCAGTGGTGGCCTCACCTTTCACTGTCTTTCCGGAACTCTGTCCGCTCGCTAAGCCTCATTAAGAATTAATTACCAATCAACTATAGTCATGTCACCCCAGGTCCATTGGGCTTTTAAATGATTCATTACTTAAGTTACACAACGGAGCAACACATAAATACACTCACATGCGCTTACACACATACTGTATACACTAACACACACAACACGTCGACCTGAGTGCCCCTAGAAGGAGTCTTATATGCCTGTGGCAATGTTACCCATAAGCAGTTACCTGCACAACCTTCTGGCCAGACTCAATTCAGAGATTTGCTGGAATGATGTAGTATTAAATTTATGTTAAAAAAAGAGCTGTGCACACACACACACACATATACATATTTATGTTTATGTTTTAAAAATTATGGGAAAAAATAAAGAAAGGACAATTATGTTTTTGTCTCTGTCTCCAATTAAGTTTTGATTAAATGGGCAAATGTCTCACACTACCAAACACCTTTAAAAGGATAGTTCACCCAAAAATGAAAATTTGATGTTTATCTGCTTACCCCCAGGGCATCCAAGATGTAGGTGATGATGATTTTTAACTCCAACCGTTGCAGTCTGTCAGTCGTATAATGCATGTCAATGGTAACAAATCTATGAAAGTAAAAAAAAAAACATGCACAGACAAATCCAAATTAAACCCTGCGGCTCGTGACGACACATTGAAGACACGAAACGATTGGTTTGTGCGAGAAACCGAACAGTATTTATATCATTTTTTACCTCTAATACACCATTATGTCCAACTGCCTTAAACGCGCGCACGGCTTCCGGTGCGTGAGGTGTGCACACGCTCTGGCGTAGTTTACGAAAGCGCCGGAAGTGATCTCTCGCACGTATACGTCACCCATTGTTTACACAGAGCACAAACATTGTAGGTACGACGGCTAATCAAAATGATACTTACATGCGCTTATCCGATTGTTCAAACTGACTTAAAACTAAAAGATTACGTTCTCTCACGCGAACTCATTCGGGAGTGGTGAATTTTTCCACGCATTCCCAACTTCGGAGCCTGCTCACCTGAAGTTATGGTTGATTGCTCTTCGGCTGGATATCAACACACCCATTAACATACTAAAGTTGTTGAGGGTCTGCAGCGATCATTTTTCCCCCTGATGATTTTACATACCCAGGAGAGGATCACGTATGACTTAAACCATCAGCTGTGCCTATGGTTTTTCCACATCCAATTGAGGTATGTGAACAAGATCTTTGTATGTGTCTTTTTTATTTGTAAAGCTGCCCTTACGAAAAGTAACTAAATAAAATGTATCATCATCACAATAAAAAAAGTTTTGATGTAATAAAAACATGTTTTTTAGTGGTTTACTTCCATTCGTATAACAACTGTTGTACTACAGGCACCATGTTTAAACTATGCCAGAGCGCGTACACACCTCACGCTTATGCCGTGCGCGCGCTCAATGCAGTTGGACATAGTGGTGTATTAGAGGTAAAAAATGATATAAATACTGTTCGGTTTCTCACACAAACCGATCGTTTTGTGTCTTAGGACATCAATGTGTCGTCACGAGACGCAGGGTTTAATTTGGATTTGTCTGTGCATGTTTTTTTTTACTCTCATAGATTTTGTTACCATTGCCATGCATTATACGACTGACAGCCTGCAACGGTTCTAGTTAAAAATCATCATTTGTGTTCTACTGTAGAAACAAAGTCACCTACATCTTGGATGCCCAGGGGTTAACAGATAAATATCAAATTTTCATTTTTGGGTGAACTATCCCTTTAACATGATAAAACTTCCCGGTAATGTATGTGCACATGTGTGAGTGTGAGTGTACATGGCAGTGTAAAAGAACGACCTTGTAAGGAAATAAACAGAAGTGAGATTAATGGACTGTTTAACCATCTCACAGAGACACAAAACAGAGCAGGATCAGCACTTGGATACAGGCAGGAACAGGTTGTTGTTACATTACCCACAGGAAACAGAAGACAGAGCTCATCCACAAATGCCACATTTAAATGGAAGAAACAAAAACCTACTTAATCATGATTTAATGACTTAATTTGCCCGTATTATTTACATTGTGTAAAAATCCACTTGAATGAATTCAAAAGAAGTATCTATGGAAGTTTTAAGTAATAAAAAGTACTTTTAAGCAGTTCTTTCTGTACCATAGGCTCCTATGCTATGGATTTTTAAAGGAAATGTAATTGTTCCCTCATTTCTTCATATTTTCTTCATTTTTGTTCATCAAATCAATGTGATGACTATTACTTTTTGCAGAACAGTCAGCCTCACTGTTTGCTTCAAACCAAAATTTACTTTTTACACTACGTATGTGTCCATCAAATAATAATAGCCAGTGTTTCCCACAAGGCATACTGCAAATAATTCAAATAAAACAGCCATTAAGAAAATGACGTACGCTAAATATGGACACACTTCAACAGCAATATGTGACTCAAATCGTCTGCTGTGCCTTATTTCCACGTGAATTTTGTGCAGCGTTGTTGTTTGAATTATGTCTAACATGCACATTAATGCACATCACACACTCGCACCTTTATAAGCACAGCTAATCAACCTTAAATCAGTTTGAACACAAACATCAGCATGCGATAAATGTCACAATGCTGTAATGACACCATCTAATACACAGAAGAGCATCTTGGTCGACACACACCTGTAAAAGCGGATGGGAGGGTGTAAGTTGGTTGTCGGCAATACGCCGTTTAAAATGTATTTTTCGTGCCTTGAGAAGGAATTAAGATTTCATCGGCTCAATAGCGGCGGGTGAAATGATCTTGGAAACGCGTAGCCTATTAAAGCATCAGGCTTCCAGATGCGCGCGAATGCAGAGGCGTGAATAAACACTTGCTATAAGAGCCCATTAATAACAGACATCAGAAGATGCGCAGCTGAAGAACGCCGGAAAACTACCAGCACAAGAGTAATAAAATGTAAACAATATACTCACTTCTTTTGTGTTGACGATACCTTTGACGTATTTCCCCAAAACAGAGCCGACACATAACATACTGGATACCACGGCGAGTCCTAATACTTTCTCCATCTTCACCTGTCCACCGTAGTGTTTATGCGCTCTCCTTCCTATGTTGTGTAAGCAGGAAGGCTGGTGGAGATCTGCCTAGTGTGGCTGCCAGACTCGCGTCCTCGTTCTTCGCCTCAAACGCATGTATCCCCCAGAATTTTCGCCGGGAGCGCGCTTAGTATCGCACGCGCTTTGTCAGGAAAGCGAGAAACGCGCGCTGCCGATATTTTATTGCGACATAACATTACACAAATATCTACTCCTTATAGACACTTTTTATCGTTTTAATGTAATTCCATTACAGAATAATTAGCCATATTTTTGCGTTCTAAATCCGTCACAAGGTAAACACAGAAATGCAGAGAAAATATTTATTCAAATATAAATCAACACAGGGAAAATACATACTGCAGAAAAATACTCTCATTTATCATTGTAACATTCCTACAGTCCTCACAAGTCTCAAAATACTCTGTTAACAAAAAAAAAAAAAAAAAAAAAAAAAAAGACAACTTAAGAGTATAATTATGGTCTATACAACAAATGTCATCTATGCATATACAGTACATTCCAAATACACAGGTTTGCACTTACGGTGTCTTTACATGAGGAAAAATCATAATAATAATAATAATAAATATAATTATTATAAATATTACTATTATTATTAATAATAGTTATAATTATTAAAAATAAAGAATCATATAATCATAAAGAAGCTCTCAGTTCCTGAATGGCAGTGAGGGCACCTGAAAGCTCCCTCACTCGCCACCACAGATGCTGCTATACACTGAATTATAAAGTGCTTATTAGCTGAGATTGTCCTGAAAACATCAGGTCTGACTGAATGCGAGAAAGTTTGCCTAGGACAGTTTGTATCACTCATTGGATTTTTTATCACTCAGTTACGGCAGTGAAAATGAGGAGAGAACAGACATCAGCACCCTCGCAAATGATACTGCAGTGGTCATTAGAGCCTGCACTTAAAGTGAGCAACATCACCGTCGGTGGACTTCAAGAGGACAGGAGCTCAAAAACCACTTGCAGCAAATCCATTCCGAGACAATGAAACAACCTACCAATTAAAACCCTAAGTCAGTGACAGATTGACTATAACTCTTGAGAACAGATGTTAAATGCAATGACACGACTCAGTGGACTTGTGCCTCTGATGGGAGATGATGCAGCACGGTTTTGGCTGCTTACACCTCAGTGATAAGTGCAGGTATGGTCGTTTAAACAGAGGACTAAATTAACATAGTGTTTTATATAACACCCTTGAGATGAATGAGTAATCTATCTCTGAGGGAGGCAGTTTGAGAGTCACACACACACACACACACACACACACACAAAAAACAAGGTGGAAATGCTCAAGTGCATTCAAGGTTACATCGTCCTACCAAAACTAAAAAAAAAGGCTTACAGAGACAACTTGACTGGAACGGATAACCAGAGGGCGTCAGAGTGTCTTATCGTTCCTCTCCCAGTTCTGATTGTTTTAGTCATGGTTCCATGAAGAGACTACACACAATGTAGAATCAAGAAGCACAATGGCATTGAGAAGCTTTTCCATGCAGAGCTGACACAACTATAACACAAAGTGCGACAAACAAACAGTTTCTGAACACAACACATACAGAACCAAGCTGACCAAAACAGGCTGACAAAAATACCTAGAACAACAACTGACGTATTACATATGAACCATAACAAAAACTGCAGAGTAACCAAGATTTGGGGTTTCAAATCCATCACCAGAAAGGAGCAGCTTTGACACGTTGAAAAGAGCAAGCAAGCAAATCTTTTTATATCGTGACGCTCTAAGAAACTGACTCTCGAATGCTGCAATCAGCAGTAGATGGAGTATTGTTTTCTCTCAGCAGATAAAGCCTGACTTCAGCTCCGGCTTAATCCAATCATAGACACACCGATAAAGACCAGGCCTTTGCCGAGGATATATACAGTCCTAAAAGACATGTCGTGCTGTGCCGCTGAGCACAGCGAATCTTAAAATGACAGCAAGTGGAATTATAACCCATTGTTGTTTCAATAATAAGGTCGACAATACTTTAAATAGGATATGTGCGCTATATAAACACACTGCAGGAGGTCAGGCCACTGTCACATAGCAGAGCTGTGCACACAAAGGTCCAAACCTCCCATACAGCACTAATACATTTTATGGAGTGCCAAGATTTTGTTTCAGAGAGTCAATAGAGTCAATTAGTGCCAGAGAGAGAGGAGACCTGATTCAAATAGAGACACACTATCACAGCGGTATGTATCACACATGTGCAGGCTGAAAGATTTCATTGGTTCAAGGTTGCTGGGTGTTAAGGGAGTCTGCTTAAAATACCTCTAGGACAGGCTGGGTGAGAATTGAAAAGTGTGCACAAAATGGGTCAGCATGCACGGGGAGAGACGACACGACTGTGAACAAGACGGAAACAAACTGACTGAAGGAACGAGGGAGATGGAAAAATAATGGAAGCTTGCGCTGACATGCCGACTAAGAGGGAAAGGCAGTGATGTAGAGGTAACAGCCCATGTTTTTTCTCTCTAAGCTCTTGTCCAGTTTTCAAACCAGAATATATATATTTTTAATCTAATCTAACAGATAAATAATGTGATTATAATATGATTATAATAAACAATCAAATCTTAATAAGTCAAATATGCTATTCCGACGCCATTTGTGACTTAAAGATGTAATTCATCCAAATAACGAAAATTGTGGCATTATTTATTCACCCTTGTGTTGTTCCAAACCTGTATGACTTTCATTGTTTCGTGGAACCAAAAAAAGAAGAAGATATTTTTAAAAATGTTTTTTTCTCTCACTCATACAATGAAAATCAATGGGGTCCCATGTTGGTTTGTTTTAGACCCCAGTGGCTTTCATTGTTTGAGCAAAAATAGCTGAAACGTTCTTCAAGAAATAGCCATTTAGGTTTGAAACAACATGAGGGTGAGAAAATTATGACAGAATTTTTGTTTTTGGGTGCACTAGCAATTTTAAGTAAACATTTACAGACAATAAACACAATTCTCCATGCCACTACGAAGATAATATATGAAAGTAGCAAAATAGACCATTATCTTGACTATAACAAGACTGGACACCATAGAACACAAGTAACACTATATCACAAATTCGGTGTGGTTTTGTGTAACTTGAGCTTTCCTTCCACAGAATGCTTGTGGAAATTCGATCACGATTAATTGCATTTACTAATCATTGAACTCTATGAGGACAAAGCAGCATCAGAAATTCCATTCAAACACTAGTCACATAGAATGTCCTCTAGGTGCCAACAGGCAGGTAGATTAATAAAGGGTGATTAACATACACAGTAACACCATATTATAATTTGGTGTCATAAATATTTCAAAAGCTACTATAAAGAAAAAATTCAACCATTAATAAATGCTTTCATCAGTTAGCCCCAGGATTCCTAGCAGCAATGGATTCTACGGAGTATAAATTCTAACACACAGGTATAATATTGAATCACAGTTTGTAGACAGATTTCATTATTGTATAAGAACATTTAGTGCTATAAGGAGTGAGGTTTGGGTTTATACATCCATTTGTAATAATGACGTTATGTGCTGGGATGTTTTTGTAGAACAAGGCAGGATATTAGTTTTTGTGCTGGTATAACGCAACAAAAGGCAAAGTGGTAAAATAGATGTAAAGGGAGTGCATGTGTACGCCATCACATTTGAATAATAAAGCAAGAGGTGTATTAATTTTATCTTTTTCCTCTCTATAACTAAATATTTATTTGTTTCTTTTATAAGTTATCATTTAATAATTGGTAATTACTTTATTTTTCTCTCTATACTCTTATCCACTATAATCATTCACATAATATATGTTATTCACATAATATGACCTTATTCTGGTCTATGTATCTCTCTTTTGGTATCATTCAGAAACCAGTCCAAAATCTAAGCTTGAATCTTTTCAGATTCAGATTCAGTGGGAGGGTAAAAACCAGTAAGTCCCTCCTCATCCACAACAGAAGCCTCTCCCCCAACAGATACCCCCTCTTCCTCCAGCACGGTCACTTGCGAAAGTTGAATGTGGTCTCTTTTGATAGCAGAGGGCATCTGATTGGTCCGTTCCAATTTGCGGTGTTTGCGCATCTCTGGCGGAGGGTCTTTCATAGTAAAGACATCCTTGATTCGCTCCATGCATACGTTGGCAGCTTCTCGAGTCTCCCTCGAGAGCTGTGACAGGCTGAGGAAGCCATGAGGAAGGTCATCCACTACGCATAGGGTCACTGGCTGACCGACATTTCGGAGCCTTTTGGCAAACATCACAGAGTCGTCTAGCATGGGGTCCAGATGACAGGCCTAAGAAAAGGGGGATAAAGAGGAGTCTCAAACTTAGGCAAACAAAAAAAGTACCAAGCACATCTATTGTAAAAGGACTTTGGTCGGCTTACCACTATGTGTATGGGAGGAAGTCCCTTTAGCATGCTGTCTGGAGCCAGAAGGGGGGACATGTAGGGGTTTCTGACAATGGGAGAACTCTGTACGTTCATTTCTGCTAATTGCTCTGAGCGCAGAGGCTCAAAGCCGTCTGGAAACTCTCGGGGTTCCTCAGAGTCCTCCTCACCACCAGGGGGTGGAATGGCCACAGTAGAAAAGGATTCTGACACAGCGGGATCCACCTCTTTGCAAAGGAAGAAACTCACATCCTCGGGCTAGGAGAGAGGTGGAGGTAAATGGAGGTCAATAACATATGAACATGAGACGACAAGGTTCAACCAGGGCTGATGAACAAAGTGAAACATCTCCATGACCTGAGCTGTTCGAATTTCAAACATTCCTGCATAATGAGTATGATGGGCCACAGTTGGGCCATATTTTAAAATTGTTAAAAATTTGGGCTCTGTAAGACTTTTTACAATTTTTTTCTTATGTTCACTAAAGCTGAATTTATTTGATCACAAATACAGAAACAGTAATATTGTGAAATATTATTACAATTTATAATAGCTCTTTTCTATTTCAATGTATTTTAAAATGTAATTTATTCCTGTGATGGCAAAGCTGAATTTTCAGCATCATTACTCCAGTCTTCAGTGTCACATGATCCTTCAGAAATCATTCTAATATGCTGATTTGCTGCTCAAGAAACATTTCTTATTATCATGAATGTTGAAAACAGTTATGCTGTTTTTATTTGTTGAAAATAAGACACATTTTTATTTCATGTATTATATAAGGCAGTGGATATTTGTAAGGAACACGGAGGAACGGAGATGAGGAATGGGTTTAGGAGAAGCTGAAATGACTCATTTGAAACAGGCAGTAAAAATTAGCGTTTTAAATCCAGCAATTATTCACACATCTGACGTCATCTTATCATGGGATTCTCAGCAGGATTTTAACACATACTTGAACAATGGCATACAAAATCCAAGTGACATCATTGTAGCATAATTCTTTGCACTTTCTCAGAGTTGCACAACTACTCTCAGCACTACCCTTTCTCAAGCTGGATAGAGAGGAATACAGTGAAATAATTGTGTAGAATCAAAAAAGCTATGTGATTTATTTGCACACAGTGTACCAGACTAAAATAACCAGATCAACAATTTACCGCAAGCTATTAAAATCAGGCAGCGTTAAGAGGCCAGTTAATTCTGTGCATTAGACAGTCTGCGTTCTGCCACAGCTCTGACTCTGATGCTAATTATGGCATAACAAACTCCTGTTTTTCTGCCACCAATGGCAATTTAATACTCTGTACGAACATCTGTGCTGCACTCCAGCAAACATACCAGATTCTTACTAACAATGGGACTGTCTGTTATTTAAATGCGATGTTTGACTATGATATAAGCAACACTGTTTAATTGTTGAAGGCTAGGTCATTCTCACTCTAGTGCAAATTAATCAGTGCAAATATTGGCATATGTTTCACATACTCATAAAGCCATGAAAAACAGCCTGATGGATGCTGTGTAGCAGAGATTGGCACCCTAGTAGAATGCAAATCAGTCAGATGATTAATATGACTCACTGTTGCAATCTGTAAAAGAGAGACCTTCGACACCAAGGGAGCTTTAGGAACACGGTGGAAACAGAAATTTGATTAAATCCTTCTAAAGCACAAGATGAGGAGCTGTACCTTGCTCTCGGGTGTCAGCGTGATGTCAAGGATGGAGCTGTGGTTGGTTGTGGTGGTGGTAAGGTGGTTGGCAGTCTGGCTGTCATTTTTCTGCACGTTGCTGTTAGCATGGGTGCCCAAGTCCTGGCATGTCTGGCTCCTCTGAGACCCTTTCCCCTGGGAGTACTCAGACGGCTTGGCGGACACCGGAGGGTCTGCGTGAGGAGAGGTCAGAGACACTTCTGAAACGCTCTTTCTCACAGAGTCTGAAAAGAAAAAAGGGGAGATATTTAGGACGTTTTTAGAGGAAATACTGACAATGAATGTCATTTCAAGGTCATCCTGGTGATGTGGATGTTTTAAAGTCACATATATTGACTGATGTTGCTCTCCTGTTATTATTTTGTAAGATAATGTCCACATGAGATATTAACAGGCCCAAAATGTGATGGTGGAAAAAGAAAACCAACAAAACTAAGGTAATCCTGAATTCCCAAAGCAAGTTCTAAGCAAGCTATCAGGAAGAGAGAAAATTCCTCTTTAAAATCTTATAGAGAGCATATATGCTTCCAGAAACATTTCTTAATGCAAATATGTAGAAAGGCAAAATGAGAAAGTAAATATATATGTAAAACGAGTACAAATGGACAGAGGGTAGGAATTTTAAGCAAAAGGGGTGGGGGATTACAAAGACCCTCACACAGACATTGGTGGAGGCTGTTGGCGAGGAAACAGTTGCCAGGGAGAGGTAAGGCATGTGACTGTCTGATGTGAAGTGCATGTGTGTGGCATTAAACAGACATTCAGTAAAATATTAAGGCCTTCAAACTACCATACAAACAGACAACTGACCAGCCACAACACAGCTGTCTTCCCCATAGCCATAATCTTGTGAAAACTATTCTCAGCTATGCTGGTATAGTGAATAATGAATTCATGGCCATCATGAGGCAATTAGAATGCTTTGTGTTGTGTGTGACACCACACTAATGATGCCTTTTAGCCACACTGCATTGACATCCTGCACAGCCCTACTCTTTCTCTCTCTGTGTGAGCTAATGAACTCAAATGATATGAGATCTGGGGTTGATAGTAGCCCATTTAAACCATTGACTTAAAAAACCGACGAGAATGTGGCACAACGCAGTATGTGAAGCCATTAGAAAGGGCTTTGATTGAGATGGTTATCAGCTTTTCAGCTCAGCTGTGCAACTATGCAACCGAAACCACAATAAAACAAGAATAAAAATGCAGATACAGTCAGAGGTGATTTTATCAATTTTATTTATCAATATTGCATATTTAACTGTGCTCGCTCATTTAGATAACCTTTGCTGTCATGTAATTACATATTAAATAACACTCTTTTATGTAATCTTTAGCAAATATAAAACTTATATTGTAATATTGTGATGCCTAAATTCAAAAATTATTTTAGTGTTTAGTGTTTTCATTTTTTTATTCTCATAGACAAAATAGTATAGAATTTTAATATAATTATAACAAATTTAAAGTCATTTAAATAGTAACTGGTAACAACCAACTGAAACGGGGGAGGCGGGGTTGAACTACTGGTGTTGGAATATCATGGGGAAGATCATGACATGCCGAGTTAGTAACAGTTAATACTACTGTAGAGAGAAGAGGAAGGAATTGTGTAGTTGTGGCACAAAAGGCAATTGGGTTGTGGGACCATGCATACATTAGCCTTCCAGGTATCCTTTAACAGCATGCTTAGATGACGGATACAGACTGAATCAGGCCTCCGTTCAGAAGCATTCGGTCAGCACATGCTCAGAAGGACCACTTTCCACAAAACCATCTGTGGGTCACGCACCACAAGCTGGAGAATGAGTTCAGAAGCTACCACATATAGCTCTGAACAAATGGCTATTATCACCATGGAGCCAATTACATCAAGCAAAGCAGAGTGCTACGAGGGATTTGTGTGCCTTAATTTAAACCTAATTAAAACAGATCAAATAATTAGCCAGCTGCACTATTACAAAGGCATCATCATCAGTGTGTGTAGGGATTATAATCATAAAAAGACATATTGATAATGCCGTCTTAGACACGCTCGGCACAATGAGTACACTCTAAAACAGAATGCGCTCTATTTCAGCCCTATACATGTACCTGCACTCCCTTTATCCAGCAGAGAATGGATCCAGTTGGAGGCCCCCTGTTTGAAGTCTCGGAGCAGCAAGGCAGTATCTCTCCTCACCATGCTAAAAGTGCTCACCTTCTCCACCTGCTTCTCCACCTGTGGATCTGTGCCTACACACAGCAGAGAAGGACAAAGGGGGAAAAGCAAATAACATACAGTAGGATCAAAATATCCAAATCGAATGTGTAGGATTCAATCAATCAATATATAAACAAACAAATTAAAAAGAAATTAGAAATGAAATAAAAAACATAATATGTAAAAACATAAATGTAAAAAAAAAAGAAATGACATCAAATACATTAATAAATTATTTTAAATTCTGATTGATTTCTAGGTCAGTAATGAATTAACCAAATTTGAGACATGCATATGTACTAATTTGTACAAAAGGAGGTGTTCTTGTCAGTGTTGGGGGTAATGCATAACAAGTAACTTGAGTTACATAATCAGATTACTTTTTCCAAGTAACTAGTAAAGTAGCGCATTACTTTTTCAATTTACAACAAACTATCTGTTACTTTTTTCAAACAAGTAACACAAGTTACGTAGTGTGCGCTGTGTGTAAAAATGATCCTTATTGTAGTTCTAGACTAATTGTAACATGCATTTACTCATCTCACTTGCATGAAAACATTCAGTAGTCAGTATCTCGAGATTGCTTGAAAACATTCAGTATTCAGTATCTCAAATGAATAAAAACAGTGAAATGTAATCTCAGAAATTTTATGCAAACCTGTAATAATTAACTAGATTAAATTACACAAATATACTTTATGCATTTTAATCTCACTTTATTAACCAATGTTTTTGCTGCTGACCTAATTCAAACGTACCAATACGCAAAAATTACTTTAGATTAGATTTAGAAATAATAGTGTTGAACTTCCTTCTCCTGTATCCTGTTCTTTTTTAATCCAGAATGGCAGCACAGCTGAAAGGTTTGTTTGAGCTGCGCCCTCTACTGTACAGATGTAAATATGCATTTCCTTCAGCCTGAGGCTTATTCATTTCACTTTTGGTGCGAAATGGCCTTTAAATTTGTCAACAATAGAACTGTTTTTGTTGTTATTAAAAAACAAACAAGCAAGCCCAGCCAAGGTGAGAAAAAGTAATGCAAAAGTAATGTAACCCATTACTTTTCATAAAAAGTAACTAAGTAACACAATTAGTTACTTTTTTAGGGAATTTTTGGGGAATTTTTCCCCAACACTGATTCTTGATTCTACTGAAGCACAAAATGGTTTTTGAAGCATTATGCTGGATGTTCATTAGGTTTTACTCAATCTTGTGGAGTTCATGCAGCTTGAGTGTTGCTGTCATTAAAGCAAAAAGGCGAGAAACCAAATGAAAAAAAGTGTTTAAAAATAAAATATCAAAATAGAAGCATTTTAGATATCATAGCTTGTATTTCTATAACAGAAAGACAATATTGTTACAGTTCACCTGCAGAGGAAAGACAATACAAGCTGTGGGCCACTGATTTGACTTCACCATTACTATGATTGAAAACACTACTAATCGAATCATTTATAACAAAATACAAAGCAATTAATCTATTCCTGACATGTGTGGCTTCACTTAACTTTACTTGTTGAAATCATTCATCATCATTAAGGTGTCTACACTCCCTAAATTGTGAATATGCTAAACTTTTACCAGCGATAAATTATGCATCGGACCTGACCATTCCAGCTTGCTAATAACCTGAGGCACAACACAGCACTATTTGTCATAAAATCCTATTACGGTTCCAGACTGACCTGCGTAAGCACTGAGGCAGCGTGAGAGCACACTGAGGGGTAACAGAGGGTCTATGAGGGTGAGCAGTCGGGATGGCGAGGCATACACGGTGAGCAAAGTGGCGGGGTAAGCGGCGACGATGCCATCCGGCATGCGCACGCCGTGAGCAGCGGCCCGCATCGACACAGTCACACACAGGTTTCCTCCTGCGCTGTCACCGGCCAAACACACACGCTCACCGGTCCAACCTGAGGAAGAGAGGGGCCAACAGAAGAGATTTAGGAAGGAGGCGCAAAGCAGAAAATGAAGTACTGAGCAATAGATCAAATAAAAAATTATTTAGAGAATCAAGAAGATAAATACACTCTATAATTCTTAAATGAGGTCACATATTTATCACTGATGTGGTGTGGTTTTCACACCAAAGACACCGAAAGGGAATTATTAGAAGCGCGTGATCTGCGTGACGATCCTGAGATAGATAGCAGAGGTGAGAGAACACTGAATGATGAATATGTTTACGCTGCTGTAGTCAGACCGAGTGTGAGCTGAGTTTCAATAGGCATCTTTGTTCCCTGTGGGATCTCGACACCAGCACAGTACAACAGTATGACAGATCGTCAAGTCGTCCAATTTCACTTGTCTTGTACCTTAATCAGTTTTTTAAAGGACTAATCAAATGACTGAATGATACAAAAATGTTGAAAAAAATTTAAATTTAAATTTAAATTAATAATGTAAAAAGCAGTCTGGTAGATGGATGATGCAATTACTATAAATGTTATATTCAGTGTTTCATTAAAGTGGTAATAAAACTAACAAAAATTAAATGCATAAAATAAAATATTTCTCCACAAAATGTGTTCTGACATTCTGCAGGAAACTCATTTATTTATGCGAGTTGGAGTGCAGGTTTTGCACTCATAAAAGCTGAAGGACCACGTAAAAGCTAAATGCTGTTTTATCAGTCGTGAATAAAATCACCTCCGATTGGTCAATCATGTCAACCATGAAAAGACAATCATGCCTGATGTGTGCCACAAGCAGTCGTGCATGACAAAGAAAAAAAAAGCTTGACAAGTGCTGCCACCTCCCACTCAAAATGAACAAACTGCGTACCATACAAAGGAGGCTTAAAGTGGGCATGCAATGAAAATTCACCCCATCTATTTTCATCTGTGCATGTTTTATCTTTAAAAAAAATTTGACCTGTCCTCATGATGTTTAAATCAAAAGGTCATAACCAGACCTTCTGCTGGTGACATGCATTTCACTTCTCTAATCATTTAGTTTGCTTAAACCCTGCTCCTGCAAGCTCACGTTCACCTGCCTCCACTTTTCAATGCAACACCAAAATCCAATCAACAACCAATGGATAGAACCAAGTCCCCGCCCAATATTTTTTTCTTGTTTTGATGAACTGTTACATTTGGATGTACATTACAATACAGAAAATAATATCTCTCGCTACCTCCATTTCATCACGACTTTAAGAAGCAAATATAAAAATCACGATATCATGTGATAAGGAAGTATAAAGATGGGGCTATTCTCCTCACCAAGCAGGTTGTGGTTCTTGATGGCCCAGCAGTAGGCGTAGAAACATTCCTCTAAAGCCCGAGGAAATGGGGCCTCAGGGGCCAAAGAATAGTCCACTGAAAGGATGGGGGCATTCAGGTCTTGAGACCAGCTCCTCAGATATGGCTGAAGAGAGAGAGAGAGAGAGAGAGGAAAAATAGAATCAAAACTGCTACATTTTTAGGGATTAGAAATCATAGACAATGTCGAAAAATTCACACTAGGATTTTCAAGTTTAGTTATTTCTTCTTTTTTCTTGTCGCTTTATAGGGGACATGGTATTTGTTTGGTTTAATGTCAAAATCAAAATTGACAATTCTTATTTTTTATGGAATGTTGCAGCATTTATATTAATTTACTTTTCAGTCCACATTGCTTTAATTCATGTTAAAGGGATAATTCACTCAAAAATGAAAATTCTGTCATCATTTGCTCACCCTGAAGTTCTTCTGCTGAACACAAAAGAATATATTTTGAAGAATGGGTAACCAAACAGTTGACGGGCCCCACTGACTTCCATCTGGGAAAAAAATACTATGGAAGTCAATGGGGCCCATCAACTGTTTGGTTACCGACATCCTTCAAAATATATTCTTTTGTGTTCAGCAGAAGAAAGAAATTCATACAAGTTTGGAACAACTTGAGGGTGAGTAAATGATGACTTTCTTTTTTGGGTGAACTATCCTTTTAATGTTTTTTTTTAAATTAAAAACATTAACATGCCCTCCCCCTCTGAAAAACATCTCTTTCTTGATGATATGTACTCCGGTGCGGGGGCTGGCCCATAAGTTTTCAATCCCTCCCCTCCAGCAACCTGTCATTCCACAACTGACTGCAAACTTGCATTCAGATCAGCGCCATTTAGTTTGCAACTCCCACTTTCTACAATCTAATCAAATCCTAATGAACAAATCAGATCCTGCCTTGCATTTTTATTTTCTTCACATTTCGCTTAGAAATATGCCACAATAGTGAAATGTTTGTTGTGATTTCCAATTCGTGCTGACTTTGTTTAGCATTTAATTGCCTGTTTTACCTTAACTGAATCTCTTAATAAATGGCTCACAATACTGTACTCACTTATCCTGAGTCTGAATATGGATACTTACTAGATAGAATGTGAAAAGCAAAACAAAAAATGTGTAGCATGTCTAAATATGCAACATTCAGTGGACATACAGTATGTAACCCAGATTACCTACTTTTCCAACAGGATTTTGAAGTGTGTATTCAATGGACACTATTATCCACATGAGGCCACATGAGGTGCCTTGTCGTATTTGTAAATAGCAGGGAACAGTGTCACGGCTGCAATTGATGATAATGCCATAACATATCACATGTAGCATGTTCAAATTGTAATTGTAGCGCACTTTATTAGTGAACGAAAAGTATGTTTTTCCTGAAATGTAGTACATATTATGACTATATTATGGCTTTATTTCACTTCTGTCAATTAAGTAGTTCTAGCGTTACTAACTGATGGCAAAGCTGCTTACCCAGCTCACACCCCTAATTCCTTTCTGAATCCTGACCTCCTGTAGTTTCCAGCATTAAGACAGTGGTTTCAGTGTGACTACAACTCCTGAAAAGAGCCTGAATTAGGGTCCTCAACCCTAAATGTTCATTTCAAATAGCTTGTCACCCTGAATATCCATCTGAATGTGCCTCCCCACCAAGCATTAAGAGAAAACTTAGGGAATGAGCATATTTCTTCTCAGATATTTCAGTCTCTTTGCATCTTTATTTCTTGTTCTCACTCTCTCAGTTTTGTTTTGTAGTTTAAAGAAATGATGTGTGCTGACAGGCGTCACAACATGTTGCTCTGACTGCCAGTTACATCTCATATCAACGTGTCCATTGTTGAGTGGCGCTCGTTCAAGCAGCTAATGCATTGTGTCAAGAGCGCAGGCTCCCGCTGGTGAGAGTTCGTGTGAATTTTGCATGAGTGGAGTGATAACATGATACTTTAACAGAGCAGAAGTCCTATCCTACTTTGCACAAGACATGGGACACAATCAAACACAAATGACCAATATCTTATACTGCTTGACAAGAAGCTGCTCAAGGAGAGGCACTATTAAAACCATGAAAAGAATAATCAGACATAGAACTGTGATTCTGAGTGACTGCAATCAATGTCTAAAAACAATAAAGTATTCAAAATTCAAATAAACATGCCATGAACAACTTAAGTCACTTAGGATGAATCTAACGGTAAAAGATGCTCTGTAGACTCTAGCATCTTGATATTTCTTTAACTATGGTCACCTTTGTGAAAATAACCTCTTATAAACAATTTAATTTGTCCACTAACAATGTCCAACAGTGTACATATATGAATCAGAGGAGAATTAAAAATTCTCACCACAGTGTCATTTCCACCACTTCTTAAGTGACGTATTATTACATTCTGTGTTGGAAATGGCACTTCAAAAAAATTGGAATAAAACACTTTTACACTTTTAAATACTTTTAAACTCTTTTATATTGCTACTGCTAATTTCACAGCTAACATTTTATGTATCCTAAATACACAAAATTACATAATATTTTCACATTTTTGCATCATTTGACAAAATTACATCTTGGAATGACACACAATAAAAAATATAAGTGATTTTACCTTGCTTCATACATCAATGGTCTCATTTTTCATATCAAGACAGTTATCACAAGAGTAAACACGAATATTTCTTTTACAATTAAAAATTATTACGGGAAAATTGTTGTGGTGGAAATGACATCTATACTGTGAGACTGTCCTATTATTTTTTTTTTTTAATCATGTGAAATATAGCAATGGGTTATGTTTATTTCACTGTTTATTCCCACCCCAAGGCTCTGCGATATTCTGCTTCCAAGTTTTAAAGCAAGTCTATAAGATTTGTCTGCATGATTTAAGGTAGGATGAAAAGGGGGCATATAGAGAGTGTAAGGAGAGAAGAGGCGAAGAGATACCTCATGTGATTTGGATGTTTGTGCCACAAAGCCTCCTCCGTGGAAGTGCAACACCAGCCATGGGGAAGGGGGACTGTGCTTCGGCTTTAGGCCCAAAGAAAGAGATATCGGGCCCCCCTCTGAGCGACACAGTGCTAGTAATTTCTCACTGTCCTAAAGAAAACAAGAAATAAAATGGACCACATGCACCAGAACAATGAAGAGAAACCTATGAAAAATTGTAAAAAGGTGAAAATTACATCACAACACAACTTTCTGAATAATACTTAATTTGAATTTCTTTGAAGCTCTGTGCACCACACAAAGACAAAAACTCCCATTTAGATGAGATGTGTAATTAAACGCTACAGATGCATGGTTCTTAAACACATTTACACCTCAGCTGAATCAATAGGAGTTCAAAGGGTGTGAAGCAAAGTCAAGCAGGCTTTAAGCACCATTACATCTTACTCATCTATATTGCAACCAGTTCAAGTCCTCCCATGACACAGAGAGGTATATCAGGAATTATAGGGCTTAAAGTAAAGGATAAAAGAAGACAAAAGGAAAAAAGCTCAACCACTTTATTTAGCCAAGCACTCCTCAATATGACTGGTTGTGTTTTTATTCATTCCTTGCTATCTGTGCATAGTCATTTATTTATTTATTGACAAGATAAGAGCATGCTAGTGGAAAAATGACTCTCTTTCAAGAACAAAGAGGTCAAATTATTCATGATTCATAAGAAAAGTTCATGCGTGAGGACTGAGGAGGAGGAAGACACTCAAGTGAGAGATAATTATCATTCAAGACTAATGACATCAGTATGAACTGTTGTACCTGTCCTTCTCTCAGCTCATATGAGATCAACCTCATCAGCACAGGGCCCGGGCCGATATGAGCTGCTGGAGGAGATATGGTCACCATGTGGGTGGGATCCGCCACCAACGGCAGGTCAAAGGGCATAGGGGGCACAGAAAGAGCTCGATTCACCTTCACTGTTGTGGCTGTCATAGATATCAGACCCTTGATAGAGAGATGAGATAAAGCACAGATTAATTTCTGTTTCACTACTATGTGAATTGAACTTTGCAATATGAGAACTTGGACAGGTTATAATCTGATCTGATCAGCTGTAGCAAAAGATTGTCAAGTATATTAAAAAAAGACATTGGTGCAAGGAGTAGATGTCAGTAGAGTTTTATAACTCAAGGGAATATCTGAAAAAAATGTTTTAATGCAATTTGAACTGTGTTATAAACAATTGATAGCTCTTGATACCTGCTGAAAGAGCCAAGATATCAAGACTAAAATGTTTTGCCCACACTCTGCTGTTAATATCCTTTAAATGTGTTTAAAATTTAAAATGTTCTCAAAATGTTCTCTCAGTTGAGCCAAAAGTAAACTAAGTAAAAATGAATACAGCTCTATTTGAATCCACACTGTGCCTAAATTTGAAATTGGATTTTTAGGTCAACTTTAGTTGTGATAGGAATAATATAATATAATACAATACAATACAATACAATA
Organism: Hypophthalmichthys molitrix; assembly: GCA_037950675.1. Lineage (NCBI taxonomy): Eukaryota > Metazoa > Chordata > Actinopteri > Cypriniformes > Xenocyprididae > Hypophthalmichthys > Hypophthalmichthys molitrix. Next base: position 24,652,763 of record CM075507.1, on the reverse strand, counting down.
CAATACAATATAATATAATATAATAATGAATGATCATTTTTATTATGAAGATTACGATTTTATTATTACAGTGGTAATATGCTTCTGGCATAATTTCTTTACTTTCAAGCAGCATTTTTTTTTTTTTTTTTGGTTAAATAATACAAGGTCAAATCTCAAACCTATTTTCTTTCAATTAATTGTGATGCCCTATCTGAAACACACAGATGGTTAATACTAACTGATAAAACTTCAGTCTCTGTAACGTTCCAGAATGTCTTCCAAAAATGAACATCCAGGTTCTGAGTGATGCGTTCATACTCCTGACCTCTCAGTTCAGGGTCAATGGCATACTTCCCAGAGGTGAGGAAAGAACTTGCTGCTACACCTGAGAGAAACACAAACAAATAGACACTTAGATGAATGCCTGTCTACATAACTGCCATATCACACCAGGAGATCATACTTAGACAGTAATACAGAGGGGAAAGAAGTGAAAGTGGGTTCCCGACAAACAGAAACACACAAATAACAGTGACCTCGATCATTTTACCTTGACAAACATGCATAAGCAATTAGTTTAATATTTACAAACATCAATAGACATAAAAAAGTAAAAACTGATCTGTAACCAGTCCAACCAATTCCCATTCTAATGCTGATGCACAGCTTAGGAACTAGGGGTGGGAGAAAAAATGAAATATATTCTCAGATGCATCACGGTTCTCTTTTCAAACTTCAGAATTGCTCCAGATCTTAGTTCCCCCCCTCCCTCTCAACTCTGGATCCTCTTTCCTGCAGTGTTTTGCTCCAACCTTAATCAACCACACCTGAATAAGCTAACCAAGTGAAATACAAGAGGTTGGAATCGGAATAAAAGGGCAATCGCAGGCTTTGTTGCACAGGATATGCTCAGTTAGAAATGTGTTTCAGTATACATATTTCAGGGCTTTCTTTTCCAAATGCTCTATAAAAGCATAATTTATGCTGATTGGAATGCAGTATATATTCGATACAAAACCCACTTACCAACAGACAGCTTCTTTTAAATGCTTCTTCTAAAGTACTTATAATTATATAAGTACTTATAATTATATAAGAAATTTAATAAAAATGCACAAATAAATTTGATATTTAAAGTTGGTAAACTCATTAATAAGAAAGAAATGTAGATCACAAATTGTTTTGGAATCAGATTGTGATTCCCAGGATCAGAATCGGATCGGATTCGGAGGTGCCTAAAGATTCCCACCCCTAGCAGGCACAGGCACTGATCATCTCTATAGAGGAAAAAGGTAATCTACCAGAAGAAAGGATGACAGGTTTGGTAAGGACACAAATTTCTCTCATCCATGCCACCCTCTATATGAGAGCTACTCACCATATGGTGCAATATCTCCTGCCTCCACTAGGGTGCAGCATTGAGCACAAGAGACAATATTAGAATGCCTCTGCAGGTCAGAATGTATTCAACTGCACTTTTGTGTCCTAAATTAACACAAGAGGAAAACCTGCTGTGCAGACACTCGCAAAGATAAAGTAGCGTGAAATAGTGACCTGTTCCCATAAATCGGGAGGCACATAAAAGAAGGTTTATCGGACCAGGCTGAATGTGACAGCTCTACTGACCTATGCCTGACTGATGCTTCTTGTAGTTGTCTCCAAAGGCAACCAGGCTAATAGCAATTGACTGCAGGAATGGACGGATGGCAGGAGTAAACTAAAAGGAAAGAGAACAAGATATTCACCTTAAAACATGACAAATATGGAAGAAAATTAAAAAAAAAAATTCCTTGATATACCAAGGCTGAAATACAGTAAAAACGGTAATATTGTGAAATTTTATTATAATTAGTGTCACATGATCTGTCAGAAAACACTCTAATATGCTGATCTGGAGCTCAAGAAACATACAGTCAGATATGATATATATTTAAATTTTTCTTTGGTGCTCAAGAAAAATGTATAAAATGTAAATATTGCTGTTTATTTCTTTGTCTCATTATATTATAAAAACATGTATGGGAAGACCCATCGTAATTACCTTTAAACAGGTATCTGGTTTTAGTTCTTCCATTAAACCTTTTAAATCTATTTAAAGGGGACCTCTCCTATTAGTGTCCGGAGCCGACACTGACGGAGAGACTCAGGAAGAAGTTACAGCTTTTAGAATGCATTTGGACATTTCTGAACGGTTAGTGGATAAATGTATGTAGTTGCTGTGGAGTTGATTCAACTCATCGACTAGCATGTGCCGTCATGTTAATCTTTTGTGCCAATCCAGCATTGAATTGACCCTCGTTTGTGAAGCAGTCCGGCGTAAAATGACGGCATGGCAACAACACTCTACTACAACAACTTTTCTTCTTCTCTAAAGCAGCCCAACATGGCCTCGCCCCCTTTGTTGTGATGTCACTAACCCGGGAAGTAGTAAACGTTGTAGTCCCTACCAGCCGTTTGTTGTAGTCCTTAAACAGAATTCTTTAAAAGAAAATACCTCCCTTTGCATTAAAGTTTGAGCGTTGTTACTTTGCAGGTGTTGTTTATGCTCTAACAGCAAAATGACACACTAACTAAAGTTAAAAAAGTGAAATCATAATCAACCACCCCTTTAACAACAATGGTTTTGTTAAAATTACTTCAGATTCCAACCTTAAACTAACTGTAGAAATGTGATAAACATTTATCAATGGAATCCTGTGAGTGAATGTGAATCTATGTGCTCTTGAACAAACACACCTGAAATCCAACACAGCGTCCATAGAAGCAACCCTTATGCATGGAGGCATACTCTCTCAGGAAGCTCTGACTGAGGCCACTTTCCTCCTGGAAGAAGAGGTTGCCATGGCTATTGTCATGAAGCAGTCTCTGAGCTAGATAGAGCAGCGCCCTGAGCTGACACAGAGCGCTACTGTATGCTTCCATCTCTGCCGCATTGTGGCTGGCACGGAAAAAGATGCTTCGCCTGTTGGATGTGATATAACGCCCTTTGTGGATGATGTGGAGGAGGCAACAGCGCACCACCTGAGGAAGAGGATGACAGAGTGAGATGAATGGAGGAGTATGCTAGGAAACATACGCAAATGCATCATGCAGGAGAAAGAAAGTGCAATGTAAAAACTGCTTATTGAAAGAAACGTCATAGAAAGGACAAGAGTGGAAGGACTAAGGAAACATGCCCTCTGCAGAAATGAGCAGAATACGTAAACCAGTTAACTGTGATGACTAACTGCTGAAAATTATGCACATGAAGCAGCTATTTTCAGCAGAGAGTAAACTAAGAAAGAGGCAGGTAGGAAAGACTTCTCTTGCCCTTAAGCTAACTCATTAAAATCATTAAACACACAGTCAGAAATGCACCTTAACAAGGGAGCGATATCCATTGGCGGGGATATGAGGGTCAAAGTCAAAATGGTGGTAGATGGCAGCAAATCCAGTGATGACAGGCTCCAGGCTCCGGGCATGTTCCTGAATGGTGCTCATGGCGTCCACCAGGCGTTGAACAGCATCCCCAGCTTGGCCCTTTGTGGCCCCAGAGAAAAAGGCGACATTTTCTTCACACACGTCATACAAGGCAGTAAAAACTGCCTTGGTGTCCATCACTAAATGGGATCAGATGGGATAAGGACAGAAGAGTTACTTCAAATTGGCACATATACTGAAATACTTTAAAGCCAATATAGAGCGATTAAGCTCAGGACAAAAGCCAAGCATTTGTGTAGAGTGTGGTTACAAACAGCGCTATAAACATTTTATATATCAATCAATCCCTCAGCCAAAGTACTTCACTTCAGAAAATAATTTTCTTCATCAGTACTTTGTCATGTTTTCCAGCACAATAGCTAAACATCCTTAAAACAAGAGAAAAATTTGCATAAGATATTAGGAGTTGTTTTTAGAGCACACTACTGTTCAAAATTTGGGATCAGTAAGATTTTTTTTTTTTAAAGAAATTAATACTTTTATTTAGCAAAATAAGGTTAAATGGCCAGAGATATTTTGTGTGTGTGTGTGCGCGTTTTTGTGATTTATGAGGAAATTTGTATAATGACATGGGTATTACACTGGTATTACAACGTAAACATGAAATATGAGGACATTTCATATTCATATTCATATTTAAAATAGATTTAAAAACATACTAAACAATGTTTTTTTAAAAATGTAAAAATGCAGAATGTTTTCTGTGATGGGTAGGTTTAGGGGTAGGGGTAGTGTAGGGGAATACAATGTACAGTTTGTATAAAAACCATTACGCCTATGGAATGTCCTCACTTTGACAGCAAAACAAACCTGTGTGTGTGTGTATGTGTGTGTGTGTGTTTTGTATTGCTGGTGTGGTGAAAGATTGTATTAAATTGAACATTGTTACAAAAAAAATCTATTTCAAATAAATGCTGTTCTTTTGAACTTTCTATTTATCATAGAATCCTGAAAAAAAAATGTTTTCGATTTCTACAAAAACATTAAGCAGCACATCTGCTTTCATCATCGATAATGATAAAACGATCATGTGACACTGATGATTGGAGTAATGGCTGCTTAAAATTCAGCTTTGTAAATTAAAATAAATTACATTTTAAAATATATTCAAATAGAAAAAAAGGTTATTTTAAACTGTAATAATATTTCACAATATGACTGTTTTACTGTATATTTTATCAAATAAATGCAGCCATGGGGAGCATCAAAAACATTATAAAATGTATCGACTGTAAGCTTTTGAACGGCAGTATATTTTCTTGTTTAAAGTATAAACCTCAATCAATTTTATTACTGTAGCTATTTTAAGTAAATTTATTGTTTTAGGGATGTTTTTACTTCAAAATAAGACAAAAATACTGTTTTAAAAAATAATTTTCACTGTCCAGTGTCTATGAAAACAAAAACATACTTAGCTAAAAGGTACTACGACTATCACACATACAACAACACAACCAATAGCCTCTATCAGAACACATTACAATACAACACACATCTTAAAGATGCTGACTGCTAAGAAAACTACTGTTGCTTGTTTTCTCTACAGGAAAATAAGAAACAGTAAGTGCAGCAAGCTACACAGGACAGAAGCTGCAGACAAGATCACAGGACATATTACTGAGTAACCAGTGGCGGGTGGCCATGAGCCAGCTAGTGTACAGTCATTCATACACTCATGCACATTTATCTGATCAAGACTGACATGCCAGATACAGAGACAATACAGGTGAGTAAGGTCTCTCAGTGACAAGATTATGACAGGTGACTATAGGTCAATCTGTTGCACTCTGTGTGAGCGACCTGACAACTGAGAGAGTCACAAGCAAATTCACAACAGCAGGCAATGCCAGGAATAGCAGGACCCTAAACAAACCTTCAGCTTTTTATGATTTAAAAAAAAAAACCCCACAAATCATTTTTTTTTTTTAAATAATTAAAGATCATATATATAATCATTTATATAATTAAAGATAGGGCATTTCCACACAACTAAGGGTGATCAAAACCTAAGCAACAGTTAAAGACAAACATACAGCAGCTTGTCTTACTTTACATTGTGGTGGCAAGATTTTTTATAAACAGCAAAAACAATGCTTACTTTGTCAATGCAACATTTTTTTCTTACATGCATTACATTTCCAGTGTTATTTAGAGCTGAATTCCCAAGATATCCTCTTGTCTGCTGCACATATGGGTTTAAACAAACCCTGGCCCTTTGCTTTCTGCCCTTTACCCCAGATAACCCCACCCATCACACATCCAGTCATTCTCTTCTCAGACTTTCCAGACTCTCCCTTTTTCAACTGACAAAGTATCCTATGTTGCGTCTCTAACTGTTGGTGATCTATTCCCTTCATTGGCAAAAACAAACATTACATCTTCCTCCCTCAAAAAGAACTGTCCTCTCTTCTCTTCTATTTCTGTACCCTGTCCTTATTCTAAAGGCTGTAGCCAGACCCCGAGAGATTAGTGTCCTAATCTGCATGGGAAACCAAGTATGTTACTGTGTCACAGCTCAAATCTCTTCCATTGAGAGACAATAATCGAACAACTACCGTAAAACTTGTTTGAGTCTTGTAGATTGAGAAATGACTTTCACAGCTGTGATGGGTTTCAGTTCAGAAGCTATTAGAGCATTGACTAAATGAACCTCATGGTTGTTGTGGATTATCTAAATCTTTCATTATGTGCAACAAGAGAACCTACCACCCAATCTCTTTGCTTTACGATAGACTCCACTGCACCAGCTTACCACAGCAAAACACACACATGTATACCTGAAAACAGTTAAGAATTCAGGCTCTTGGCACATTTATGAAGGAAAAAGACTGACAAATCTATAAAAACGATTCACTTTAGAGTATTGTTGACCGTTGTATATGATAATATGAAAATAATTTAAATTCATTCAAGTTGTAAAACAAACAACAAAAAAGTTATTAGAAATACCCTAACAATGGAAGTCTAAAGGCAATATGGGGTGCGTTGTCCTCATAGAATTTCTTTGTAAGCTTTTAACTGCCAACACACTGTTTTATTAGAAATTAGTAATGCCGAAAGTGTAAAACTATAAAAATTTAGATTGTAGTAGTTACATTATAAAAGCTATAAATACATGTCACTTCATAATATCTTATAACTTTAACTGAAAAGTTTGGGGTTGGTAAGATGTTTTTGAAAGTAATCCCTTAATATTCAGTAGCCATTACTACAGTCTTTAGTGTCACATGATCCTTCAGAAATCATTCTAATATGCTGATTTGCTTCTCAAGAAACATTTCTTATTATTATCAGTGTTAAAAACAGTTGTCTACTTATTATTTTTATGGAAACCCTAATACATTTTTTAGGATTCTCTGATGAAAGAACCACATTTATTTGAAATATAAAGCTTTTGTATCATCATAAATGAACTGTCACTTCTGATCAATGAAATGCATCCTAGCTGAATAAAAGTATTAATTTCTTTTGAAAAATCCTGCCATGGCTGCAGATAATCTTGCAAAACTGGGAACTAGGGATGTGCAAGACTAGTTGACTACTCGATTAAACTAGGGCAGTTGTGGCCTAATGGTTAGAGAGTCAGACTAGTTACCCGAAGGTTCGAGTCTCAGTACCGGCAGAAAATATAGGTGGGGCAGTGAATGAAATGTTTCAAATCAGTGATTCGGAGCGTGTATCAAACTGCCAAAGTCACATGATACACGCTCCAAACCACTGATTCAAAACCAAACATTCATAAAGCTTCGAAGCTTCATAAAGCAGTGTTTTGAAATCGCCCATCACTAGATATTGTTGAATAAAGTCGTTATTTTGTGTTTTTTTTGGTGCACAAAAAGTATTCTTGTCGCATTCTAACATTAAGGTTGAACCACTGTAGTCACATGAACGGTTTTAAATATGTCTTTAGTAGCTTTCTGGGCATCTGAAAGTGTTAATTATCTTGCTGGCAATGGAGGCCTCACTGAGCCATCGGATTTTTATCAAAAATATATTAATTTGTGTTCCGAAGATGTACAAAGGTCTTACGGGTGTGGAACGACATGAGGGTGAGGAATTAATGACAGAATTTTAATTTTTTGATGAACTAACCCTTTAAGCTTGCTTATAGGCTTGTTATACTACCGGTTATGAGGGACAATATGGTATGAAATTTTATATCGGATTAAAGGAGAAACATTATGAATGAAACTTACTTGTTGCTATATTAAGAGAATATGCTTAAATAATGTATAGTTGTCAGTACACATCAAGCTTTTTATTCGATTTTGCCACCTGTCATGTGTATAGTACACGAGAAGCGTGTTCAAACCCAGACACTCAAGTGGTTGCAGTGGTAACGAACAGTTAGACTAGTCAACTAGTCGGTTGCAAAATTTCTGTTTAAACGTTAAAGAAATTAGTCGTTGTGCATATCCCTATTTGCTACTGCTGGCAAATTCAGTTGTTGGACAGAAGATGGTAAGTAGAACATTTATCAATCAACACTGTTCATTCCAATTAGTACCACAACCCCACTGGATCAATCAATCAAAGAACAAAGAAAAAAGCCAGAAAAACAAAGCCTGCCCAATGCTGGCTACTTTGAATGTGATAATCATTCATGCTTGCAAAATAGTCATCTTCTCAATTCATCCAAACTCAGTACATATCTACAGCCAAAGCCTGGCCTAACCAGCTAAGCCAAACTACTGCAAGGACACCTGCTACTGCAAGGGCACCTGCTTTTCAGTGACACTGCGTTAAAATACATGAATACAATTTACCCATAAAGCATACAGCACAACCCACAGCAGAGGAGCAACAAGACACTTGTAAGGGATACAAGGGGGTAAAGCAGAGCTTAAGTGTGAGAATCTACAACCTAAGAACATGCAAAACAGAGCACAAACACACACAAAAACACACAGGGACTGATCCCTGGAGAATCTGAACATTACCCTCTTCTGAACTCATGCTGGAGTCCTTGTGCGTCCTGTCCCCTCAATACCAGCACAGCCATGGAGCCAGGGAAATAGAGACATGGGAAGGGGGTGGTAAATAAAAAGGGAAGACAGTAAGATAGTGTGTTTTGATTGGACGCTCGCACTCGCCCTCCCTCCCACCTGTTCGTCCCCTCAGATCACGACGTGACATTCTGTCACTTTCTATTTCATCGCCTGTTCTTTTCTGTGTACTTCTCCTTCCTTTATTCTCATTCCCCTCATTCCCTGGAGAGAACAGCTTTGTTATTTCCTGCCATACCAACTGTCCCTCTGTTGTAGTGAGATGGCTTTTCACCCAGTGTGCAATGAAAACAAATTACTCACTGCAACATGCACACATGTGCCACACACACACACAGTGTTTGCTGTTTAAAAGGATCCAGGCTAACTGTGTCCTAAGACCAATTAGACTCTACGTGCAAACCCACATTTGCCTAAGTAACCTTTGTTTCTATTGGTTGTATCATCCGGGGGTGGCCACTGGCCAGTGACCTTCACCCTAACTGGACGATCCAAAATTGGTCCAGATAGACACAAACAATGACCTCTAAATATATATATATATATATATATATATATATATATATATATATATATATTTTTGTCATTGCTACACCAGAAATTGTGGGCTACATACCAACTTCAATTAGGTCATTTGGCAATGGTTGTATTACGTCATATGGCGAGACAGTAATATGCATATCACACTGTATAATAAATTAATTATTACTCATATTAAAATAATTTAAATTAAAAAATAAAACAAATTAATTATAAAAAACAATGCTACACGCGAATTCAGGCATCACAATGCATTTTAAATGAGAAAAAAGGATTTATACAAAAAAATCATTTGACAGTGTTAATAATTAACAATTTTAATTAAATTAGTTTTTTTGAAGATTAACTTACTAGGTTCATAGGTTAGATAATGACAAAGGAAATCAAAATGTAAAATTAAAAATTCGCTCTTATGGCTCTCTTAAAAAAAGCTGTTTGAATTAGAAAAGAAAAGGTTCAACAGAAATAGCATGTTCTCTGTGTGTTTAACATTTCTAATTATGTATCTAATGATGTCTGACCTAGAAATGAGAAGTGCACTTAAAATAGAAGCATACTTTTGATTTAAATAGTAGAAAATTAGAAATTTACCTAATTATTGTTTAAAACATATACAATAAGTTTGTGTCACTTTGCTCATGTAATATAAAATGTCTGCACTATTTCGGTTATAAAAGTACTTTCCTGGAGATTAGTTTCTGGCAAATCTGATTTTTTCTGACCAAGCTTATTTTATAAGCTACAAAAGCCTTTTACAGTTAACTTGCATTTCCCATCCTCGTGGTTCAAGGGCCACACATTTCTTTAAAGAATATTTGTGGTAGGGACATTAGGACACAAACCAAAGTAAACTGACAAGATCTGAGCTTTCTCTTTTTGTTCTACATCCATCAAGAACCACTTCCTTTATTCATTTGGCTGGCAGTAAGGAACAATGGAAGGATCTGAGTAGACCTTTGTCCCAGATTATTTTGTAAATGTGGTCAAATCATCTCAACAGGAAAAGAAAAACAATGCCCTGGCCCTGAAATCAGTGAAGAGTTTCCTCTCACTCTCATCCAAACATGACAGCAGTAAGTAAAACAACTTACTTATACCATAATGTGAACAGCCTGATATAGTCAATAAATGAATGCACAGGACTACAAATCTTTTCATACTGTTCTTCTGCACATCTGAGAACTCAGTTAAAATGGCTGAGTGAGGTGTTTAGATGGCAAATCCTCTCACTGATCCTCTGGACGAGGTAGCGGACTATGGTGAAAACTTCAAACCAAACAGCCAGTGACACTCTGGCCGTTGCAACACAAAGAACATGGGAAGTTCTTGTACTATCTCAATAATAGTGTGGTGAAATAAAAGGTTATTTAAAGGACCACAGTAGTTTTTGATAACAGTCAAAACAGTCGCTCTTAAATGAGGTCAAAGCATATCTTCACAATCTTAAAGCGATAGTTCACCCCAAAAAATAAATTTCTGTCATTTACTATAAATTTTTTCTTTTATTTTCCTATTTGTGGAACATAAAAGAAAATATTTTGACAAGTCCAGTGGTGTGCGGTGGTGTTTTGAAATGAGGAGGGAAAGTCCCCACATTTTTTTTTCTATTTATCAAATATAAATTTATGTCCCTGTTACACTTAATTTTCCTGGTTAAATAAACATTACATAGAAGAAGAGACCAAATACAATTCTATTTTGTATTTTTACACTATAGTGTTCTATTTATTAAAACCAAGTCTAAATTTCATTACGCAATTTCACATTAATTCCAAAATAATAACTAAAGGCAGTAACAATTTAAACAATATATATTATGAACGAATGTTCAGATTTTCTTTTTAACAGTCAACTTATTTTCAGCAGTCATCAATCTGGTATACACTAGTCACAGACACAGACACAAAGATGTACCTTTAATTTCCCCAGGCTAAAAAAACCCCCACAGTCATCGTGTTTTCAGGCCATTTCAAGTTTGATTTTGATATGACAAAGTGGTGATATCTAAGTGGCTGAGCTGTTTACTTACTTTATAAACTAGTCTTCCCATTAACGGCATTATTGTCTTCATTTAGGTCGATTCGAAAATGTGCATGAAATCAAGAGGCGGGATTTATCGCACAAACCAATCATAACCAATCATAGCCTGATGAAGGCATTGCCTCCATGCTTTAGGGGGTCTGTTTGATGTCAATGGGCTCAGGGGAGGCAAGCCTCCCACTGTAACTTTACCTGCGGATACAGCTGTTGAACAGTGTTACTTTTTAAAACGAGTGACTTTTACACTTTTTAATGTCACATTTTGTAATATTTGCATTGTTTTATTTTTGAAAATTGATTATTTTCTCATCCAGTTTTTTCTGAGGAGACACTGCCTCCTTTGCCTCCTCGGAGGAAACACCCCTGTTTTCATACAATGAAAGTCAGTAGTCACCAAAACAGTTTGGTTACCAACATATTTTTTGTTCCACAGAAGAAAATGTTTAAGAACATCTACACTTACTACACACATCTTCATTGTGATTATAAGCTTAAAGGGACAGTTCACCCAAAATGAAAATTCTGTCACCATTTCGAAGAATATGGGTAACCAAACAGCTGATGGGCCACACCGACTTTGAGACTATGAGGGAAAAAAATCTATGTCAATGGGGCCCATCAACTGTTTGGTTACTGACATTCTTAAAAATATGTTTTGAAGTATCGTTTTGACATTCTTCAAAATATCTTCTGTGTTCAGCAGAAGAAAGAAATTCATACAGGTTTGGAACAATTTGAGGGTGAGTAAATGATGACAGAATTTTCATTTTTGGTTTAACTATCCCTTTAAAACCACAGTCTCTCATTCATGCACCCTAAAGCTCCTGATGTATTATATTAAAGTTTAGGCAAATACAAATACAGGTCATTCAAACGTACATTCTCTCCCGTCTAAGAACAGTGAAAGCGTGCCGTCATCACAGTTTATGTAAATGTGTTACAATTTAATACAGTTTATTACAATGCAATCAATTTAAGTGGAAATGTCATCAATGCATATAACTACACTACAGTGTCACAGTAGCCGATGTATTGCATAACACAAAATAGTTCAAACGTAATTAAAGCATGTTGGTTTAGAGCTACAACCTCTTGAGAGATTTCAAAATGTGTGTTTACATATTAATAAGGAAATTACAGTGCTCATTCGATGTGTTACATTCGTCCAGCATTACTGTACACAGTAAGCGTTCGGGCTTTAATCTTCTTTTTGACACTTCTGGAACTATCAAACCGGGAGCGCGGATATCTTTTACAAGCGACAGCTGCCCCACTAAAAAAGCGGTTATGTTTATTAAAAAAGAATATACCTATTGGAACTTCTTTGTGCTTTGAAGAGCGCCTCCTGTTTGCTGCTTTTTCAAGAACACCGCTCCCAGACTTCTTTGCAGACGCCATCTTCCTCAAACACGAATCATTACCTCCCACCTCTGCTCTGTCTGGACATACCTTACAGACAGCCGCGCCCACATTACAATCTATAGCCAATAACGCGTCAGAGAATACTCAAAGCACCTATCACATAGTTTTTACTTCAAAGTACCGCCCATCACGCTGCCCATATTTAGTCAAGTGACGTTCCTACAATGTGAGTGACGTCAAAATAAATAAATAAACACCCCAGTTTTCTCTCTCTCACTTAGTCTACGGCATTACTATGTAATTCTCACTTTGACTATTCAATAATAATTTATTTATTATTTATACTTTTATATTATTATTATTATATGACTTTATTATTATTGTGACATACATCAAAATTCACACAAAACAACACAAATGTTTTACACAGTTTATTTAAATCATTAGCAGATATTTTGATTTTCCACTGCAAGACATTAACAAGCTTATATTCAAACTATTAGACAGATGCAAAGACATACTGACACAGTAGGCTCATGAAATGCTAAAATTACCAATTAAACAATTCATCTCAAATAAAACACAGAGTTCACCCTTTTCTTTGTTTGTCTATCATGTAGGCCTATCAAATGGTCCCTTTCCTTGTTTCTTCGTATCCAGCTATGGCTTCTCCAACTGAATGTCTTCTCCACAGCTGGCCACATCCTGATAAGGACCTTGCTGATTGGAGCGCTGAATTTGATGGTAAGCTGAGTTGCAGTCATCCAGGTTTAGACCCTGTTGATGGATATGTGAAGGTCTCTTTCATAAATACGCAGCATGTTAGTAAAAAGAAAAAGAAAATGTAGTGGAAATGGACATACCTCATAGATATTCTCCTCCTCCCGTCCTTTCTTCTTGGTCAGTTCATTCAACGTCTTTGACTAGAGAGAAAAAAAAGCACACCTATGATCTTCATGGAATCACTCTGTTTGTTTATTGTGGTGCAGATATGTTTTCATATGGTGTATGGAACACATTTAATATGTTGAATCAACATTAAATCAACATGTCTGACCTTGCAGAGCAACATAGTGCCAGGGATCAGCACACACAGCAGCAGCAACACCCCTTCTGCGGTAATGATGCTGTTCTTCACACTCTCACTGAGGTTCAAGGACTTCTGCAAAGGTACTAATAAAAAAGAATATTTTAACCCATGAAGATTCTTAGGGATGACAAAAGCACTTCATTGCAAGTAGATCAAACTGACTATGGACCATTGTCTCGAGAAGAAAAATCCAGCTGCTGACATGTTTACTTCATCTGACAATAAATCTTGCCTGTGTACATGTAAGGAGAGTTAAATAACTCAAACTTAGCATGAATGAGTAGAATTTGGGTTTATGTCATTGAATGGGCTATTTGTATTTGCCTAACTCAGCCAATTAAATGATTTGTGGGGATTATTGCACAATGCAGCCTCTTAGAGAGCTTGAGTGCCTGCATTGTTAAGTTTATGACTTTCATATATATTCATGTAATGAAAAACAAATAGTTGGCCTACAACAAATTAAGTACAGTATTACAATACAATGCATAATTTTAAGTTACTGACTGTATTTACAGTACATTATATATTATACACTATTGTTCAAAATTTGGGGTACATTTTTTAAGATATTAATACTTTTATTCAGCAAGGATGCATTAATCAAAAGTGCCAGTAAAGACTTTTACATTGCTACAAAAAAATCTAGTCAAAAATCAAATAAATGTTGTCCTTTTCAATTTTTCAAGAATCCTGAAAAAAAATATCACTGTTACCACAAAACATATTAAGAAGCACAACATTGATAGTAATAATAAATGTTTCTTGAGCACCAAATCATCATATTAGAATGATTTCTGAAGGATCATGTGACACTGAAGACTGGAGTAATGATGCTGAAAATACATTTTAATATATTAAAATCGAAAACATCTATTTTTAACTCTAATAATCTTTCAAAATATAACTGTTTTTTCTATATTTTTGATCAAATAAATGTGATCTTGGTAAGCATAAGACATTAAAAAGATCTTACAGACACCAAAATTTTGAACAGTAGTGTATATGATCTGAAATGGTTTCTGTAATGATGGCAAGAAATAAAATTTAGAATACTTAAACATAAATATGATATGACTCACTGTATACTTGAAGAAAGGTACCATGGGTAAACGTTTGAAGTGTGCTATGAAGCAGTTTACACTGATAAAGGCCGGTATCATTAAGTTGAGTGCTCTTTAAAACCACCAAATGGCATTTGACATTATTCGTATTATTATTCATCTTGAACGTCACGTTCTCGGATTCATTTAACATTTTAGACTTGGGTTCATTGATGGAATGAACATGCTTGAACCAGATGACCGTGGGGCTCTTCTTCCAACGGTAGCAGCAGCGGATTGTGGCTTCATGGGTGACGGGCACACGCTGAAATGGCACATCTGCCTCCAGTTTCAGTTCTTCTTCAGCAGCTTATGCAAAGGACATTAAACCAAAAAGTCACATAATAGTTAAAAATAATATGCTCTAATTCTAGTTAGCAAGACAGCAGAACAAAGTATTCCAGTTTAAAACAGTCAGTGACTTGTCCACAGTTTCCTTTAAGATACGGCAATTAGTGATTAAAAACCTCTTATATCAAAGCAGCTTAATATGGGCTACAGCTTTAGTCTCCCCCAACAGGCATTCACTTCAATCCACATGATATCAGCATGTTTAAATCTATTAGCTAAACCGTACACTTCCCACCCACAAAATGCTGTGTAGACAAGACTTAAATTCATACAGTGAAAAGCTACACAATACAGCGTAAAATTAAATTAGACCCTTAAAATTGAAAGTCACACTGGAAAAAAAGAAAAGAAAAAAAATCTACACACTGCTAGCAATAAGATACAAACTGTAACAGCTGCTCTGAGGAAATCAGCTTCACTGAAGCAGAACACAGACGTGCAGATGAAAATTTTGTGAACTTTGTTCTTTTGTAGAAGATAAAAGTTTAATAATCAATTATTATTAAATGCTATGCTTTCTAAAAACTCTAAATTTAGATTTCTAACATTTTTTTGTGCTCAAAGAGAGCCCAGATTACTTTAAAACCAATTAGTCATAATGAATGCTGAACACATATTAACATTCCATATTAAAATCAACGCTACATAAACACATTAGATGTATGTTTAAACACCCACCTGCCCAGAAACACAAAAAAATGACCAGTCTGAAATCCATTTTCTCCAATAAACCAGACAAACTGAAGAAACCTTCTGCTGCTTGTGAGTAAATGCACTGTTTGAGTGTTGTCTTCCTTTCCTGTATCATCTACACCCACCTATTCTTCTATTTCAGTTTGTGGCACACACACACACACACACACGCATATATATTCTTCTCTTTTTTGGATAAGAGGGTAATCTGTTAATATCAAGCAAATGCTTCTGAAAATGATGACAATAAAAGCTCAAGTTATTTTCAATCATTTATTTTAAAAAAAGAAAGAAAAGAAAATTATAATAAAAAAACGTACCTACATTTTTCTTATGTATCTTACATATAAAATCAAAGCCCAAATACACAGAATAGTCCTTGCATAATCAATTATATAGACAGACAGCAATGTAATGCCTGTATCAAGTGGACTCCTGTACACAGAATTACATAAAAGACAGTTGTAGATTGCAGAGGGTTTAAAGATCTAACAAAGAACACTCAGTACTAAGCAGTCAGACATTTTATATGGGGTTTGGAGCAAAATAACAGATCAGCATTTAACACTGAACATGGTTAAATGAGGAAATGGCATGTCAACAAACCCAATTTGCACAAGGCACCCTATAAATAGATTTAAACATACAGATATATCAGTATATATATAAACGTATATGTGAATGATACACATGAAATGTTTAAGGAATGAGAGAGAAATGACCGCACCCAAAACCCTGTCTTACCAATTATAAAGAGTTCATAAGGGATATCCATGAAAATCACTTTCTAATCGGTAAATTCCAAATACAGCTCCTGCCATAAAAGTGAAAGACTTTTATAATCTGGTTAAGGGTGTACTTTATGTCTCTCTCAGTCCATTATGTATAATAAGCAATGCATAGTACTGTAAATAGTTTTCGAAGAAAATGAAAACTGAATCTAAGAGAATGAATGAACCACCCATTCAAGCAATCGCGAATGAAAAGACTGTGCAAAAGGACTGTAGGAAGTCATATGGGTAGAACAGATCTTGCACCATAACAGTTTCATTACTAAACTTTAAGCATTATCATTTGCTACCTCTAAAAGTTAAAAAAGAAGAAAAATTTATGATTGACATGAACTAGAAACAACACTGCTGGCCAGAAAGCAAGACTTCTGCAGAGTTGTTCTGGTAAACCACTTTGTATAAGACCTACAGAGAAATAAGGCCTTACATAAATCAAAGTAAACAACACAATTACAACATAAACGTGAATATAAAATCACACTACATAACAAATAAGGTAAAATAAGTTGCATAATTTGACAGTTGGTGGGGGGAAGAAAAACCTGTTGCAGTAGCATCATGAATACATAAAAATAATTACAGTACTGGTGTAAAAACCTACTGCTGTGTTCCTGTCTTCAAACTCTGAGATTAAACACTTAAGCCCCCTGCAAGTGCCTGATCCTCTGTGGTCTGGTTTCCTAATAAGATAGCAGGAGAGAACAAGCTGGTCCCTAAAGCTGAAAAACATGGACTGATAATGAAATCCAGGATACAGCTCTATAATTGATACAGCAATTTAGTCCTGACAGTTCTCACTTTTAATTCCTTCTGTCTTAAATAGGATTATAATCCATCACATTTACAAGCCAATCCATCCACCATTTTCTGGTCTGATCCGCAGCTAAGGCAAAGTTTGGAAAGGGGTGGGCGACTAGATCACCCTTTCAACTCAGGAAGTCATTCCAATTTACAGTTGACCTCCCTATGCAAAACAAAGATGTTTTCATATCTAAATTTTGTCCCGCTATCATATCTTTGGTCCTGCTTATATAGAAAACTACTCCCAAAAATAAAATAACTGAGAAACAATAAAATAATTAGCTATTCCAGAAGAAAAAAAAAAACTATTTTTTTGCAAACCAGGAATATACATCCATTGCAACTTGTAACTGTATGAAATATACTAAATGACTGAAGCCTTTTACAGCCGCACCTCATGAATTTGCATAGAGGCTCAAAAATAGGCAATGTGCGATGATTATCATCAGATCTGTGTAAAATTACCACAGTACTATCTGCAACACCTGGGTTAGAGGATGTTATACATTGTGCATGCTTCATATGTCCATATAACAACACCGATGCGTGGATGTACCTACAAGCTGGTCTGTGTGCATTGGTTACATTCAAGCTGCTACCTAATATGTGCATATTTCCTCAAACCCTGATGACATCTCTCAACATCAAACCTTGCCACATCAAATCTTGCATCTCTCAACATCAAACCTTGCCTGATTTCACTACAAAGGGGTCAGGCTTAACTTGAAGCAAGCCCAGCTTCCCCAAACCCCCTCTCTACTTCCTTTCCTCATTTATGTATTGATCTATCCTACTTAGCATTTCTTTTCTCATTCATAATAACAGGACTTCTGGTAAGAAAACAAACAAAACAAAACAAAATCAAAACACAAACACAAAACAGAACCAACAAAACAAAAACAACAAAATTCTTTAACTCTCCATTTTACTAAAAAAAACTACAAAAAAAACTATATCCATTTCAATATCTGTAAATTTTGAAAATACATGTAATGTACTATGGTAATAAATATTCGGATGAGCAAACATCTTGAAATGGCAAAAAAAAAAAAAACAGGAAAAAAAGGGGCACATTATCTGTTTGAATTGACTTGAAATTAAAAACCAGTCTGAGCAGCAGGCTTCACATGCGTCAGACTGCATTCACAAATATGCAACTACACTTTCCTATGAATATAGATAGTCTTTTGATACTAAATTACTTTTGACATGCTTAGACAGGTTAATCTTTGTGTGCGTGCATGTTTGTGTATGTTATAATGCATCCACATGCACACTTAGCGTTTCGCTCTGATATCTCTCTAGGTGTTGCGCGTTTCTTTGGCATTTTTTGGTAAGACTGTCTCACACCTCTGAACAGAAACACATACACTTCTCATTCATGCTCAACTATCACTATAATTTCTCAACACCCACTTCATTTCAATTCTCAGTGACATGGAAACTGCTGGAGGCCTGCTGTCAGTCTTCTGAAAGGACAGTTGAGAAAAGAGATGAGATAGAGCATGAACATTTAGGCAGCATTAGTCAATCAGCGAAATCCCCCGAAAGCAATTCTCAAGTCCAGCACATACAGTGATCTGAGGACAAAAACAACAGATGATAGAAACTTTACTTGCTTTACTTAGAAAAAACAGAATGGCACAATATATAAATGAAGATGTATTTGTATTTGGTATGTGGTCATACCTTGTAACAGCAGGTTGTTATGTTTCTCAGTTCAAATGGCCACCCTGAAGTGAATATTTAGCAAGAGCTTCTTGCAACTTATAATGGTCCTCCTCAACAGCCTGGGAACAAACAGAACACCAGAGATACATATTAGTAAGGAATCCCTGATTCGAAACAAAAGATTTGTAAAGCTACATGAAGCAATGTTTTGAAATCACCCATCACTAGATATTGTCAAAGTCGTTTTTTTTTTTTTTTTGGCACACAAAAAGTATTCTCGTCATTTCATAACATTAAGGTTGAACCACTGTAGTTGCATGATCTGTTGTCTTTAGTAGCTTTCTGGGCATCTGAAAGTGTTAAATGTCTTGCTGGCAATGCAGGCCTCACTGAGCCATCGGATTTTATGAAAAATATCTTAATATGTGTTCTGAAGATGAACGAAGGTGTGAAACGACATGAAGGTGAGTAATTAATGACAACATTTTCATTTTAGGGTGAACTAACCCTTTAACCTTCTCAATTTGACAATAATGCACTCTGCGCTGCAAAAAAGCGCTGATGATCTGACAGCACCCACAAAGTTGGTCATTGTGAAATTCTGCTCAAATGAAAGTGTCAAACAGCCAGACTTGTCTTCCTTCACGTGAATGCATGTGCAATTTGCTGCTACTAAATCTGTGAGGAACTGTAATAAGTTCAAACATATTCTTGAGACCATATAAATTTAACATAATTTGGAATTAATATTAGGAATTTCATTGTTTCACATTTTAGCTTTTGAGAGAAGCTTCTTAAGGTTTTACCAGTTTTCATAAAGCAGTTAAAAACTACAAAGCTGCTTCTGTTTGTTATTATTTAGCCATTTCAAAGATGAAAATGGTTAAAAGAGGAAAAAAAAAAAAAATGACGCATATCGCTTATTGAGGTCTGTCTGTAGGAATTTGCATTTGTGGAGCGATCTAAATCTGTGGTTTCAGTCTCATTTGCATATAAACTGCTTCTCATAAAATATCTAAAGTGAAGACATTACAAAGCACTCACCAAAACCATATAGTAAAATCATCTAGTCGTATTAATGGTAAGTAGTGTTCAATTTACTCTTATCAATACAATTGTAATCAATTTAATATTTGACTTCCTGCTATCAGATCCATGTGCCATCTACAGGCCTATTATGTGAAGTGTAGGCTGTTATTACACTATCATGCAGCCCTAGTTTCACAAAGCAATTGATTCCTCCTCACCTGCAGTCTCTTCAGTTGCTCCTCAAGTGCCTGCAGTCTCCTCTGCACCTCCTCCATGCGTTCCTGAGAAAGCACGAGAGGAGCGCTGATCCCTCTTTCCTCTTCTCCTTTATTCCCTCCATCTCCTCCACCCTCTTCTCCTTCAGTTTTTCCTTCTGTGCTGGATTCCTCTACTGAGAGGGAAAAAGGCATCAAGAATTTCAACATGTATCAGAAGGAACACCCCCAAGTTCCACTTACAATGTTAGTAAAAAGTGTATTTCACACAAAAATACATAATTTATGACAGTTTCTCACACTTATAAACAATAAAGAACAGGCTGTTTTTTGCGGCTGTTCCGTAAAAAGACTTATGTAAATGCCCTCTCTTTTCATATATTTTTTATACACACACACACACACACACACTACATGCAATTTTTTTTTTTAACATACATTGTTAGTAAGTGCATTAACTCATGTTAACTAATGGTTAATAAGATTTTTAATGTTTTTAAAAGAAGTTTCGTCTGCTCACCAAGGCTGCATTTATTTCATTAAAAATATAGTAAAAACAGTAATATTGTGAAATATTACAATTTAAAATAACTGTTTTCTGTTTGAATATATTTTATAAAGTAATTTATTCCTGTGATCAAAGCTGAATTTTCAGCATCATTACTCCAGTCTTCAGTGTCACATGATCCTTCAGAAATCATTCTAATTTGCTGATCTGCTGCTCAAGAAACATTTATGATTATTATCAATTTTGAAAACAGTTGTGTACTTTTTTTTTTCAGGATTCCTTGATGAATAAAAAATTTCTAAAGAACAGCATTTATCTGAAATACAAAGCTTTTGTAACATTATACACTACCGTTCAAAAGTTTGGGGTAAGTAAGAATTTTTATTTTTATTTTTTGAAAAGAAATTACAGAAATTAATACTTTTATTCAGCAAGGATGCATTAAATCGATCAAAGGTGACAGTAAAGACATTCATAATGTTACAAAAGATTATATTTCAAATAAATGCTGTTCTTTTGAACTTTCTATTCATCAAAGAATCCTGAAAAAAAAATATTGTACACAAATATTTTGTACAATTGTACACAATAAATGTTTCTTGAGCAGCAGATCAGCATATTAGAATGATTTCTGAAGGATCATGTGACACTGAAGACTGGAGTAATGATGCTGAAAATTCAGCTTTGATCACAGGAATAAATTACTTTATAAAATATATTCAAACAGAAAACAGTTATTTTAAATTGTAATAATATTTCACAATATTACTGTTTTTACTGTATTTTTAATTAAATAAATGCAGCCTTGGTGAGCAGACGAAATTGCTTTTAAAAACATTAAAAATCTTACCAATTCCAAACTTTTGACCGGTAGTGTATATATATAAAATAATATTATAGAGCAACATTTTTTTACTAGGATTCATCACAGACCTGAATGAAGATTCATTTCTGAACAGTTTGGATAGGCGGGATCATAGCTTTACTTGATGATTAAGTGTAAGGCTGAACCTCCTCAGTTTAAAACCTAAAGCAATTTGTGCGCAGTATGTGACGACTGACCTCCATCTGCCTCCTGGCTTTCAGGCGCTGTCCCTCCATTTTCCCCAAGAGTCTGAGAGTCATCTGATAGGCTAATACTCCCAACCAATAGTCTCTTCAAATACATGACTGCGAGAGGAATACAAGCAAGAAGATTAAGTTTGGAATTAAATGGTAGCGGTTCAATGCAGTCTGTTAGAACTGTATAAAATTTCATAAATGCTGACCTTCGTCCAAAGCACCATTAGCGGACTTATCTGGAGGGGCGTGGCTGTGGGTGAGCAGGTCAAAGCCATTGGCCGCTAGGTAGTCTATGAGTGAAGGATCAGTTTCTCTACCTTTATCATCACTGTCTTTAAATCGCCCTATGGTGAAATAAAAACACACAGTCACAATAAAATACCACAGTAAAATTTCTTGGATATGCTTAATATCTGTTTCCAAGAGCCAAAAATCTCACCACCGCGACTTTTCAACAGGTCTCCTCCATTCTCAGTAGGGCTAAGAGGAGGTTGGAAACTGGAAAAGAGAAATGGAAAGAGCTTAAATGACTGAAGTTGGCTTAGAGTAGTCTAGTGGGATGCCATCCTAAAAGGATGCTCATATTCTCTTATGGGGCCTTGCTATTTGCCCAAAAAAAAAAAAAAAAAAAAAAACACTCACGCGCTGTATGCAGGTCCAATGGAGCTGCTGGCCGTGCTGCCACCTCTCTGTCTATCCAGCTTGTCTCTCCCGCCCCTCTTCTTCAAATCGTCAACCGCAGACTTAATCGCCTCTGTCCAACTGGAGCATTAAAAAGACTATGTCAGATCAAACTGCATGCTCTGGTTGATCAAAAGCAGTTTCATATAATCTGCCTGTCAGTCATTCATGTAAGTGTTCCATATAAGTGGGTTTTATATGGTTCACAAACTCACTTTTTCCTCTCCCCTACGGACTGAGCCACTAATTCATAGATCTGTGCTCCACTGTCCCAGGTGAAGATGACGTAGAGGGCCTTCGGGTCTGACGGAAAGAAGGAAAGTAGCTGCATATTAAAATCATATTCTTCAGAATACAACAAGCTTGGAAGAATTGTCTTGTATTTTGAGGCTTAAAAAGGAACTATTACTAACATATTGTGAGAAGTAGTACCATAATGTAAACAATATTCAATGAGAGCATGTATGTAAACCTACACTTGGCACAAAAACAGAATGCATACCCCTTGTTCTATTGTTTATTTGTTTTTTGTTTTTCCCTGTATTTCCATGATACTATTGGTACAACCATCTAGTCTATCTCTGTGTTCTGTTATGTTTGAGGGAAGTGTTTAGTGTGTATTCTGTCCAGAAAGAAGACTGATTCCTGCAGACACATTACTACTACACCTTGATGGTCAGCTGACACCTGCAGTCCTGTTTTTTGAGTAATTTGAGAGTGTTTTGTGTGATTGCTTGAAAGACAGTTTGTGTGATTGACTAGTTCAGACATTTTGTGATAATGACTACAGCCTGTTGACCGACCTTGACTTTGGCATTGCTCTTTTCTGATTTGTTCGCTTGTCTTTGTAAATATTCCATTTGTATATGATGATATATAATATTTGGGAAGTAGGGAATCTGACACCATTTGTAAGAACCTTATTTATTGTTTATGCTTAGGGAGTCATGGAAGTTAATTTTCTTTTCTTTTCTTTTGTGAATTAGGTCTAGTTAGAGGGAAGTACTGTTTAGCTTTTCTGTTTGATATTTTGGCCTTGTCGGCTCCTAATTTTAAAATCCATTTTTCATTGCCATTAAAGCACAAATATTTTTTCAAAATCTTTACAGTTTCATTCTAAAGTCTTTTTACTTTTCATGTTGTGTCTTTTACCCCTAGAAAAAAGAAAAGAAAAAAGAAAAAAGAAAAAGAAACAACAAGCTAACTCACTGAAACTTTCACTCACCAGTGGCCACGTCTCTGAGGAAAACAGACTCCAGTTTGATGATTGGACTCAGCATCAGTTTGCCTTCTTGAGCGGCAATGTTGCTTTTGCTCTGACACTTCAAAACCATCTTATCATCCTGCTTTTGAAGCAAGACCAGCAGGTCTGACAGCAACACACAGTGCACATCTGCAAACACAAAAATAGGGTGAGCAACAGGCCTAGTTCTTGATTATAGACACACTGAAAACCATCAAATTTGTCAATTTGTAAGAAACTCTTCATTTGGGGAATGTGTTGACGGGTTACCGATCGCTTTCTCCTTGGTCACCCTCCATGTCAGAGGTCCTTCAAACAGCATCTTTCTGGTGGTCAGATCAATGTTCTAATGAATAGAGAAAAGAGTGGATATTATACCAGTCCGAGAGTGCCTTCATTAGTAACCTAACTGATACATGAGACGTCAAGGTTTTTCTTACCTTGTACTCACTGTAGAGGTCATTGCTGGGTTTCAATCCTGAGGTGTCCAGTCGGCGCTGGTAGTCTTTCAAAATCTGAGATGAAAGATGAGCGGATATTTAGGAGAAAAAGAATTGAGAGAGGTGGTGGGGAAAATGCATATTAGAAATTGTGAATCAAGCTTAAATTATCCATATAGGGAACTTGTACTGAATGTTCTAACCAGCAGGTTCTCCATGAGTTTGACTTCTTCATTGACGTGGTTGAGGATCTTGCGGCAGGATTCAGCTGCTTGGTTAATATTCTCTTTTTCTGCTTCATCCTCTGTGAGAAATGGACATTGGTTATAAACTTTACATTTTTTTTGTCTAATATATTGTTAGTGCTGTCAATCAGTTGTAATTGATGTAATTACATAATATGCTAAATAAGCAATCAAATTAAGCATAATTCATTGCATATACTGTGTCAATTGTTGAGAAAAATCCCCAAAGACAAAATTTTATGACAATACAATATTGTGGCAGATGAGTTCCTCAATTGAATAGGTTGCACTATTTGCACACACCTGTGTCCTTGGCAATGTTGGCCAGCAGAAGAGGGTACTTGGTTAATCTTTGCATCTCTATGGGAATGATATCCTTCAGCTGTAGCCTCCGACACTGTGGCTTACTCTCTGCGTCCTACAACACAAACACAAAATAATCAATTTACCAAAAGACATTTTAAGAGAGAATAGAACAGAATAGAATAGACTTTAGACTTACAATAGACTTTGTCTTTTTTTTTTTTTTTTTTTTTAATTCAACTTGGATTACAATGACTACAAGATGCCAAGTTAAAACTTTTATCCACCACAATCAATCTGTGTCTGTTGACTACTAGCAATAACATGGACAACAGTGTAAACGTACCAGTATGAAAGCATTAAAACGAGGGTCCTTCTTCTGTCTGCTCTTTATCTGCTCCAGAGCCCAGGACTGGTAGCTACAGAAGCGTGCAGTGAGCTTCTGAAACCATTCTCCTTCTGATCCACTGAACTACAGAGATAAAGACATGTCTACTTGTATAACAGCTAATATACATTCAAACATTCAAGAAGAATGCTGAATGACTCAGTGTTCAAAAAGAACAAGAAAAACAAGCGTTTAGCACACTCTAAGCCACTTACCCTGTTGAGAAGTGGCGTGCTTATGATTTTGACAATGTAATCATTTTCCTGGCGCAGTTTTTTCAGGTTCTCATAGAAAGCATCTAAAAAAAGAATGAATTTTTTTATTTATATCAAGTCTGTTGTGACTATTTAACTTAACTATTTCTGTATACAAGACTTGACAGGCAATCAAATTATTTTATAACCATGCAGATTTCAGTGTATTAATGCATTTGAAGTAGTTACGTACAGTGCATCTCTATGATCTCATCGAGGCTGGGGAAGATGGTGGCCAGTTCGGTTACGCTCATAATCTCTTCCCTCTCCAGTGGACGAGAAAACACGGTCTGCAATACGCTCAGCATACGAACATGGGCGTGCTCTGTCGCAAACAGCTCTGAAAGACACAGAAAGAAAAACATGTTCATTGCACCCGGCTACATTGCAGATCCAACAAAACAATAAGGCATTTGAATGTGCGTTTTTATCTATTCAGGTTCTTGCTTTTATTACCATTGATGACTTCTTGTCTTTTGATTTCCTTCTTGCTCAGTTTTTTTTAGGTTCTCACTGGGAGCAAGTTCCCTCCAGTTGGGGGGGTCCTGCTCAAGCTCCAGGAGGCGGGGCTCTATTTCCTCCTGCTGAGGGAAGGGGCCAAAAGCAGGACCAGTGAAGGGGCCATCAGGCAACAATCCACCTTCCACACTGAGAGAGACAAATAAAGGGAACTAAGTGAAAAGGGATAGATACATATTAAGCATTGTGAAAATAGTTAAGGTAGTGATGGTCATAATCTCTGAACTCTATGAGTTACTGAGAAACCTCTTGTGCTGCTGTCTCCTGTGGACGGTGTGTATATGAGTGTTACTGAGTGTGCGTGACTGTTAGTTTTTTGCCTTACGGGACTGAATGCTGTGGGGAGGGTGAGAGGGGGTGGGAAGTGGAAGTTGACTGCAGGTCCACGTCGCTACGGGAGCGAGACTGCTTGGCCCGGGTAGAGCCACCACGACGAGAGTGACGGCGCTCCACACAAAGGCTCTCGCTGCGCCGCACATTCCTGAACACCCAAGAGATGGGGAGGTTGAAGAGGAGAAAAAAAATGAAGAAGGAAGATACAGGACAGGACAGGACAGGACAGGAAAAGAAAAGAAAAGAAAAGGAAGATCAGGAAAGGAAAGGAAAGGAAAGGAAAGGAAAGAAAAGGAAAAGGAAAAGGAAGAGGAAGATACAGGAAAGGAAAGGAAAGGAAAGGAAAGGAAAGGAAAGGAAAGGAAAGGAAAGGAAAGGAAAGGAAAGGAAAGGAAAGGAAAGGAAAGGAAAGGAAAGGAAAGGAAAGGAAAGGAAAGGAAAGGAAAGGAAAGGAAAAGGAAAAGGAAAAGGAAGAGGAAGATACAGGAAAGGAAAGGAAAGGAAAGGAAAGGAAAGGAAAGGAAAGGAAAGGAAAGGAAAGGAAAGGAAAGGAAAGGAAAGGAAAGGAAAGGAAAGGAAAGGAAAGGAAAGGAAAGGAAAAGGAAAAGGAAGAGGAAGATAAAGGAAAGGAAAGGAAAGGAAAGGAAAGGAAAGGAAAGGAAAGGAAAGGAAAGGAAAGGAAAGGAAAGGAAAGGAAAGGAAATGGAAATTGAAGAGGAAATAAGTGAAAATAGAAAACAAAAGAAAAGGAAAGGAAAATTAAAGGGTTGAAGAGTGGAAAGGAAAGGGTAATGAAGTAGCAGAAATATTTTAGTGCATTGAAATGTTTGAAAAAAAAGAAAAAAAAAAAACAGTGGAAGGGACAGATAGATGTCAGTGAGGTTAGACACCACAGATCAAATGTAACATGAACAGATGATAGAAATAGGAAATTTAACAATGATGAAGTGAGAAACGAAGAGTGAAATGTGAAGACAAATGATGTTAAAACCACTACATAACATGTTAATCAGTTCATCAGAGAGATTCATTCAGCCCCAACAGTCAAAACCCTTCTGAGATCCACATTAGAAAAACATCTCCATCTCTTTCTAAAAGTATCATAATATAGCATCTCAGCGCATTCGAACACCTAAAACACTACTGGCATGTACTAGGCTCCAATCGTGCAAAGCAATCCACAGAAAAAAAGCAGGGTACATCTTACTGCCCTGAATCACTACCAGCCCAAAAACCAGAGTAGAACCATACTTAGCCATGCAGTGAGTGTCTGTTTGAGTCTGTATGTGAGTCTAAAGCATAAAAAAAACCATGCCACTCATTTTACAATATTTCTACGATATGAATTATATAAACGTAATGTCATCTGTATTTGGTAAGAGAGCATGTGTGGATCAGTAGCAGCTTGAGGCTGGCAGAAAATCCCAGAGGACATTTGTGCAGACCCCACCTAGTCTTCTTTCTGTAAAAAACATAGGACAACGAATAGTTAACAGCATAACTGACAACAAACCGTTTATCAACATACACCAAACC
Organism: Hypophthalmichthys molitrix; assembly: GCA_037950675.1. Taxonomy (NCBI): domain Eukaryota; kingdom Metazoa; phylum Chordata; class Actinopteri; order Cypriniformes; family Xenocyprididae; genus Hypophthalmichthys; species Hypophthalmichthys molitrix. Next base: position 24,625,097 of record CM075507.1, on the reverse strand, counting down.
AAAACTTACAACTATAAACCAACTAACCTCAAAGCAAACCGCATCTCAAGGCTAACAACAAAGCAAGACAGAGTGTACAACAACGGACGAACAGCAACAAACAAATGCTTCCAACCATGAAGGACAGTTTTGCACGAGCAAAATTAAAAATGCACAAGCTAATCTAGTTTATGCTAGTTTTATGCCATATACTATAAACAACAAATAAAGCAGCTACATTATATTAAGTTTAAGTTTTAAAATCTGGTGACCTGAAGGTTGCTGGTTCAATTCCCTCAAGTAACTATCACCACTGCAAGACACCAGGTTGCTCCAGCAAAAATTTTCCCTGTCATATGTGCACCGTAAGTCACTTGATGACAGCTTCTGCTAAATAACAAAACTACTAACTACCAGAGCCAAAAACATGACCCTTCCAAATAGTTTGGGTGGTCGTAATATTTGCCCAGATCTCACAATCTGCTTATTTTGATAGCTTTGTGCCTTGGCTCGTGACATTGCAGGACACAGAGCTGGATGGGCTGCGGAAGGAAGACTGCCGGACGAGCAAATCGTAAAATGAAAGCTTACAAAAATGACTCACATAGCAGTACAATCATGTGGGACAAGGAATAAACAGACAACAAGGAACAAAAAGGAGGCAACAAAAACGCAGAGAAAGAAGTGAGTAGTGGGAAAAAAAGGGTGTTAGGATAGAAGGGGAAAGGGAGGGAGAGGCGGTATGCGCAGTAAGGGATCGTCTTGGTCCTGGTTGTCCACAAGGAGGGGTAGCGTATATTGCGGGCCAGCAGCAGGAAGCAGCAGCACAGGAGGGACACAGCACGCTCCCCAGGACAAAGCAGACAGGGAGTTTTTACCACACTAAAAAGTATACTAACTGTCTTTTTTAGTTATTGTGGTCTTTCTATAAGCTCTCCCTCATTCCTTTTCCAGCTTTCTTACTTGCCACTGTCCTGATTGTCCTCTGGAGGGATGTCAATGGGAGAGAGAGGTTCACAGATGGTAAGACTCCCACTAGTGCTGACAGGAGATGCATCACCCCCCTCCGAGACTGGTTTGGTGGGGTCTGCCCGATTGTTATTGACACCTATAGGAGGAAACAGACACAACATTTCTGCACATGAAACACCTAGGGGACATTCAATAATATTAACGTCCAACGTATAGCATTTATTTGTATGCATTTAATTTTACCAGATTTTTTTTTTTTTTTTTAACTAAAATTAAAACTTAAAATATTTAACATGTTTGATATGTTGGAAAGCTGAAATAATATAAAATATAAATATTTAGATGAAAAACTTAAACTAAATGAAAATTAGAATTGTAGCCTTGGCAACTAACTGAAGCAACTAAAATGACCCGAAAAAAAAAAACTAAACTAAATTGTATATTAAAAAAAAAAAACTAATAAAGCACCAATTATAAACATTTTTTAAACTAAAATTAAAATATAAAAAAGCTAAAATTAATATACTATAATAGCATATATTAGTAATATTAATTATAAATACTTGTCACGATTAGTGATCGCGTGACGCAGGAGATTCTAAACAAACACTTCTTTATTAATCCACAAAGGAACATACAAGAGATCACAGGAGCAAACTAACACACAACCCCACCATATAAAAAAAAGATGATACCAGACAATGAAACAAAGGAAACTGAGGGTTTACATACCACAGGGAGTAATCAAGGTTAAAACAGAACAGGTGCAAGAAACTAATTAAACTACCAGGAAGACTAATAATGACCAGGAAACACAGGTAAAACAGGAACAGGGAAAACGGAACCAAACACAATGAGAAACAAAACAGACATAGAACTACACAGTTATAATACTATATAAAAAAAATTACTGAATTGCACACTCATTTCCTCATTTGTACATTATGATTACTTTAGCTCACTAAATGTTAATATTTAAAAAAATAATCTAAAGGAGCTATATCAAAAAAAATTGTGTATCGTGTTTTTTTTTTTTTTATTGCCAATGTAGGCTCGAACAGATTGTAACAAAAAACTAAAAAATGAGATCATCCCCCGAAGACTTGATTTTTATGTGAAGGCCATTTTTTGCCGGGGAAAATCAAAAAGATGTGACGTTTACGCGTGCACCCTAGAACCTATCTTCCATTCAATGACACATGAATTGAATGCCTTCAATTGTTCAGGATAATGATGCCTCACCGTCTCACATTGCCAGATCTGTATAGTCTATCCCACCTTTTAAACAAATTATTTAAAATCATATAGTTGCGCTACAAATAATCCTTACCCGTCAGTTTGACTGAATGAGTTGTAATATTTTATACTTTATGTTCTATTTTCAGACATCAGGAGAATAACGTAACACTTGGTATAACAAGAATATCTATGGCAAGAGCTCGTTTCAGTCACTGCATTCTTTTCCTCCTGATTGTTTTCTTTTTTTTCCCTTTATATTCCGCTGTAACAGTATGAAAAAAAGACAACATTTACTGCGCATTTGTGGTGTATTCTCCCCATTTAATTTATAATATAAATAAAAATGTACAACAGCCGGTGATTAACACATTCGTAATAATGCTGAGGAAATAATTTTGGGGTTATTCATGATCTGTTGTAGTGATTTGTTAATGCTTTTACACTTTTAAATTTCCTTTGGATGAACAGAATAATGTCATCTCATTGTACACGGTTTCTGAAAAAGCTTATTGCATTCACAGAGCAAAACTTTCCTTGACTGTTTACAGTTTAATGGAAGTTACTCCCATAATTTGCGCAAAGTGTTATGGGGTTTAGGAAAAAGGTGGATAGTCTCATATATGTACTTTATAATCAAACTATCATAACAGTGTAATTTTAATGGCCTCATCTGTTGACAAGATGCCCACACAGAGCTGGAGCAAAAACATCCGGCTATGACGGCTACGTCATCTTTGTTTTGTGTTTATTCTTGTTATCGAGAGAAAATTGTGACATATTACACACACACACACACACACACACACACGCAACATACTCGCCGGGAGTACAAGTTGCTGGTTGCAGTTCACTTAATGGCCAATGTCACTAATAACAAGACTTTTTTAATTCTACATATGGCCCCTTTAATAACACGCTTACATTTAATCTTTAACAAATGTAAAAACGAAATTTATTTTTTATACTGTGCATTACAATGCATAAAAATTCACATGTACTGTAGCATTTAAAATGACTGATTTTAGTTAGTGTTATATTCATTTTTTATTTAGACAAATTAGTATAGAAAAATGTATGTCAGCTATTTAGATATTGTCCAAAACATTAAAATAATTAATGGCTTGTCGGTATCAGCCACATTTTTAATATTGGTGCCTCCCTGAAATGTGTTTGGTGGCAATGCAGCTTTGTATGAATTGTTTTCATATACCTTTATATTCCCAGACGTCCAATGTTCTTAAATCTAAAACATGTATGAGACATTTTCTGATCCTTACCTGTGTCACTTTGAGAGTCGGGGCTGGGAGTCACGCTGACGCTGATGATCAACTCTTCATTGCTCTCCGAGCCATGGGTGCTACCTGACCCTGCCACACCAGCTTTTCGCCCTGGAGTGGTATTGCCATCACTTATGGACGCTCGATGAGGTGGGGCAGTTTTATTTTGCTTTACTAGACCAAGAGAAAATAATAGAGAACAGAGAGAGAGAGAGAGAGAGAGAGAGAGAGAGAGAAATGATCAATCATGCGGGATTATAAACCATTATTAAACATGAACATGATCATTGTGTGTTCTAACAAGAAAACATGACAACTAGATAAAGGAGAAAAGGGGCAATCAGGAGTTTGATCAACAGTGTTAGTCATTCATTGGGAAGAGAAGTTTTCAGGTTTGCCAAGCCCAAAAATCTTGAGTAAAGGGGAAACCAAACATGGACAGACATCACACACGAAAATGGTGCAAAGTAAAATCTATTGATAAATACGTCACCCTTGGCATATTCTAATGGTAAGATCAAGAAAAGATTTGTAGGCAAGCATTAAAGGACACTTTTTTTTTTTTTCATCACAACAAAGTCATCTCAACCAGAAAACCATATCGATTTGCTAAATGGATGGATAAAGAAACGAAAGCTACAGACAAACCCATGTGTTTGAAGTGGAACATGCAAACATGCATTAGATTTGCTTAGCAAGGAAATGTACCATCCAAGAAAAGAGGATCTACACAAAGAGAACAGACCATAATACCTTCAAAGTCCAATCTAGTTTGCCTACCATCATCTGCAAGAGGAAAACATAGCAACACAAACAAGTTCTTTTAAATTCTACATCAATCTTTGATCTTGCAGGTATTTTAATGAATATATGCAGAAAGTTTCTCATACTATACAACTACAGAAGTGCCGTCTTGTTTTTGTGTACATTGATCTCAATTATCTTAGCAGGTGTCTGAGATGTTATGGGTAATTAGTGTAAATGGCAGAATGGAAATCGATGTGCACAGTGAAATATACAGGTTTGGTCAATGAGAGTGTGATGTAAGTAGGGGCATGTGTTCTGAAGGAGGGGAATGAAGGGATTCTGTTGAATACGTACGGCTGAATAATGGAGATGGTTTTATGATTGGCCTGGGTTTGTTGGTTCCCCATGGCTGTTCAACACAAATAGAAACAATACTGTTAGACAAGATAATACAAATACAGTCCATACAGTGAAAAACAGAGGAATTTATGTTACATTAATGAACTATGGAGTATGTCATCTAACCTTTAACACAGAAGGGACAGAGGGCCGCCATCCTGACTTAGTCTTCTTGTTGTCAAGTGCTCTGGTCTGACGCCAAGGTGCTTCATATAGAAGGCCACTGCTCCAAAGATGGAGTTTCTGAAGGATGAAAAGAACAGAAATGGTTATAGAGAGTACTGAAATTGGAAAAAAGTCGCTTTATAGCTTAATGTGTTGTCAGCAGCACTTCAACAATGTAATTTTGCACAAAAAAAAAAAAAATAAATAAATAAATAAAATAATAATTCTATTACATACATACACACACTTCTGTGCAAAAGTTTTAGGCACGTCAGTATTTTCACCCCACAAAAAATGGGTTTAAGCCAGTTATTTATATCTTTTGCTGTAGTGTGTCAGTTGGAAATATCAGTTCTCATTTCCAAACATTCATTTTTGCCATTAAATGTAATTATCCAGTGAAATTTTTTGAATGCACAAGGAGTTTGACAACAGTTGGTGCTCCAAACGGAGATCTGATCTCACCATCATCGAGTCTGTCTGTGAATACATGAAGAAACAGATGAAACTGAGACAAACTAAATCCAGGAAGAACTGTGGCTGTGTCTCCAAGATGCTTGTGTAAAAATACTTTCAAAAATACTGTCATTAATAGATTTTATTTATCAGTTAACTTCTATTAACCAAATCAAATCAATATTTGGTGTGATCACCCTTTGCATTTAAAACAGCTTTATAGGTACACTGGGCAAAATTTTTCAGGAAGCTTTGCAGGTCGGTTTCTTCAAGCGTCTTGGAGACACAGCCACTGTTCTTCTGGATTTAGTTTGTCTCAGTTTCATCTGTTTCTTCATGTAATCGCTGACGGACTCGATGATGGTGAGATCAGATGCCCGTGTGGATCACCGGCTGTTGTCAGACTCCTTGTGCATTCAAAAATCTCACTGGATTATTAAATTAATGGCAAAAATTAGTGTTTTGGAAATGTGAACTGATATTTCCTACTGACACACTGACTACAACAATATATAAATAAACGTTTTTTGGGGGTGAAAAACTGACATGCCTAAGACTTTTTGCACAGTACTGTATATATTTTATATACAAATAAACTACAGTTCAAAAATGTTTTTAAAGATTTTAAAAACAAAAAAGTCTCTTATGCTCAGCAAGGCTGCATTTATTTTATGAAAAATACAGAAAAATAGTAATATTGTGAAATATTATTACAATTAATATTTTTTTTTATTATCTATTTATTTATTTAGAAATATAATTAAAATATGTTTATTTCTCTGATGCAAAGCTGAGTTTTCAGCAGCCATTAGTGCAGTCTTGAGCGTCACACATGATCCTTCAGAAATCATTCTAACATGCTGATTTGTTGCTAAAAAAGCATTTCTTCTTATCGTCAATGTTGGGAAAAAAAAAAAATACTCACTCCAAACTTTTATTAGTAGTGTATATTTGGCATTCTGAGTTCACTATACAAAATTAATAATGACTGTCACACCATTACAGTAAACTGCTGTATGTGGATAGAGGTATTTTCCTATGATTGTTGCCATATACTGACAAAGTGTAACTGAAATCATGTGATCTGTGACTTGTCAATGCAACCCCTGTAGCGTACTATGAAATTGTTCAAGTACCTCAGGGGGAATCTTCAATTGGCATCAAGCCATTTCCTTCCCTCTAAAAGAGTAGCAGAATCTCCAGTGAAGGAGGAGAAAGAGAAGAGGAGGGGAAGGAGGGCTGAAAAGAGGAGGGACAGAAGTCTGGAGGTGGAGACTGTGCACATGTGTGCATGTCCATTGTCTCATGCACACATGGATTAAGTGACACAGCTGTGCTTGACAAAATGAACAACTGCAGTAGCTGCAAGTATCCACCAACAGCCTCTCTCACGGACACATTGTGTACCATCTAACTTCAGCCAAATAAATGCATTATTTTTTTATTTATTTTTTTAATAAAACTCAAACCAACCAAACTAACTAAACTGCAAGAAATGACTGATATTTTTATGAAAACATTTCCTTAAAACAATTTCAGTCGAAAAACGTACAGAAAAGTGAATATATATACTTTTACAACTACATAAAAGCGACTATACAATAGTTATAGTTAGAACGTAACAAAACTACAAACCCATCAATGCAATAATAACCACACAGGAACATGCAATGACTTCTGCGAAAAAAAGAAGAAGGAAAAAGACTCACCCTTTGTCTTTGTCGGCAACAATTGAGGGGCTGCAAAAAGCAAAACAGAAATAATTAAAGGGATATCAAAGGAAAAATGCAGCATAATGCTGGTCTAATGAACTCACCGTTTAAAGTTAAGTAACATTTTTTCTTCCTCGTTCTCGCCCAGATTTTAACTCTGTTTTAGGACGGTGGAATCTGAAGCGTTCACGCTTTTCCTGACTCAAAATGACAGTAACTGTTGTATTGTTTGTAGAATCTGAACTAATGAACATATTCTGTAACTTGCAAATGAAAAAAAAAAGAAAACTAAAATAAAAAAAAAGATCTAAAAAAATTGTGGTGCATTAAAAATTGCACTCCAAGCAAATTATGATAGACAAAATTATGCAAAAATAAAGTTCAATGAAACAATCTCTTGCAAAACTAGATGTCTAGAAGTCTGAGCTACACTATCTTCTCAAACTGCAAGCACCACGATGGAACTCTCCTAAGGCACTGAGGCTGTCCTACGGCAATGTCCACAAGCAATCAAAGTGCCCCGGCGTTACTATTTAACTGTGTTTTTGTCTGATGCAACAAGCATGCAAGAACATCGAAATCGGATCCTCGTGTTTTCCTATGATAATACAAAAGGAGGAGTGAGATAAGGAATCCCCAGCTTCTGGCCAATCAAAAACGTTGATCCGCCTCTCTTATTAAAAATGCAGCCAATGAGAGCATCTGTAAGTGAGGTCATTACTGTTATACTGAGGGAGGAGAATGAATGAGGGAGCAAAAAAAAAAAAAAAAAAACTGCACGAGAGGAAGCAGACAGTGTTTGAGAAAACAGAGGAATATAATGAATAGCCATATTGAGACTAGACATAAAAAGAATCTGTGTGAAGTCTCTGAGGACACATTATGCCACTGAATGACTGAGAGACAATGTTTTACATGCATTTTTTTTTTTCAATGCAGCCTCTATATCTCTTTACAAAATCACTTTACCCTGGTGGATCTGGTATACATTATCTATCCTGTCTCATTGCAAACTGTCTTTTGTCCCTTGCAGTCTTTTTTCTCCCTCTGCCGGCCTCAAACTTGACCCCCGTCTCATCCCTCTTTCCATATTTCTCTCTGGCAGAGAGCCAGCAGGCAGAGACTTCCTGCCAGCGTGGCACTTCTGACTCCATCATCTCTCTACCACTTCCTCTCTGTTTGCCACCGTTTCTTTTTTTGAGGCAGATTCAGTTGTAACCTGGTGTATGTTTTTAACAGAAATAAACGGTGTGACTAGGCAGAGCATTCATACCACAATGCAGGATTCACAACTGCTGAGCAGTAAAATAACTTTCATTTTTAGCAGAGTCTGAAATGAATGTTATGATATAAATACTGCAAAATATAATGGTGAGACAACATGTCATTCTGTCTAGCTGCACTAAGAGAGCAATTAGTGTGGATTCATGAACAAATGACTCCTATAAATGAGTTATTTTAATGAGTCACCCAAAAAGATTCACAAGTGTTCACTTTGATGGATTCTTAGCAGTTACTGAATCACCATCTTACTCTCTAGTCTTTATATTCAGACATGCTTGACACAAAATGAAGCCAGAACTGTTTTGTGTGCTAGAGGTTTGTGAAATAGTTTAACTATAAGACACAATAACAAACTAAGCTATGAACTATATCTTGTACACTACTGCTCAAATGTATGGGGTCAGTCTGGGGTTTATTCAGCAAGGATGCAATTTTAGGTGAACTGTTCCTTTAAGCAAAGCAACTTGGGTGCTTTTATTGGCAGGGATCACAAAGGGTCGATGAGTGCAGTAGATTCACATTAAAGGGTAAACGTGGGTGGATTTATATATTACACCCCATTGGGAAGTGAGGACCCCCATGCAGGAAGTGAGACAGGAGGAGACTGCTGAGCCTTTCACTTCTGCTGCACACTTTGCCAATCTGGATTCAGATAATTATTTCTGCACAATGAAAGACAGCAGGGAAAATCTGGCACTCAATGCACACTGTACAGTATAAGAACCACACGTGTCCCTCTGATGAAAGGTCTATCTTGTGGACCATGTGTGCAGATCGATGTAGTTCCTAACTACATATATGTACATATACATATATATTTTAGTCCCAGACTAAAATGCATGTTTGAGCTGTTTTAACTGAAAGTAACTTGCACTGACATTTCTTAAAACATGTCAGTGCCATTGTTTTGTCACAAGATGCACACCAGTAATGTTTTTTTTTTTCTAATGGTTAGGGTTAGGGTTTTTATAGTGTATAAAAGCTACTTAAATGCCCTAATTGAAATAAGACCTAATCCTGGCTTAGGCTAAACCCTGTCTGTGAAACCAGGCCTATAATTGTCACTTTTGATCCATTTAAATGTGTAGTTGCTGAATAAAAGTGTTAATTTCTTTCCAAAAAAAAAAAAATCTTACAGACCCTACATTTTTTAATGATAAAATAAATCATTTTAAAGTAAATTTAGGCATCAAAACAAGATGTAACAATAGGGGAACTGAGCATGCAGAGTTAAATATCCAATATTGACAAAAACCAATACATTTATTTTAATATCGGCAGATAACCAATAAGGTACCGATATACCGTGCACTTAGGAAGACTAGGAATATAGCACACAAATCATGGACTACGCTCATTATTCTTAACAGTTTTTTGTCCTTTTTGTTCTGGAAAAGAGCAGCCTGATCATTGTGCTAAATATCTCCTTTTGTGTTCCATGAAAGACAAAAAGTCCCTTTAACTTTTGCCTTACATTTTCAAAAGGTGACTAAACTGCATTGAGTTTAAGCGAAGAAAGGCCCTAACCCACAACAAAAGAACAATTTTAGGACCGAGAATGAAACTTCAATGGATACGTCAGCTGGTCCTTGGAGTTAATTGAACTGCATATGAAGCACAACAGTGAGTGGAGTGAATTCTGATATGACTATTATAGAATTCACTGCAAGGGGTCAAGCAGCCCAGCAGCAAGAAGATCCTGTGCAGTATGACAAATTCAATAGGCATCAGTTAGCAGCCGGTGAGTGAATATCGACAGAGACTCGGGGGTTCTGATCCGCTGTGAATGCAGATTTGACAATAGCTGTATTCTGTCTAAGCGAATTGAGAGAGAGTACTGTTTGTGGCAAATGATCCTCTTACCCACTGCATATGGCGTTTGGCTCAGCGGGACAACACAAAAATCACACAGCAGACAGTGAGAAATCAGGATTGGATTATAGGCTAGGCACTACGGAGGGCAGCAAAAACTAAAAGTCTGGCTCTGTGTTTCAGACGAGATCAGAGCTCCCCTGGTTATTTCACAACCATGACACTAGAGTCAAAGGCCCTGTTTACACCTGGTAGCAAGATGTGTTTTGGTTGGTCAGATCACAAGTAGACAAGGGACTTGTTTACACCTGGTGTTTTAATCTGTCTCTTTTTTTCACTTTCGATTACTTTAGTCTTGATTTCTTTGAGGGGAGGGTCTATGGGTGGGCAAGTATATGGGCTTCTTCAGATCTTTCAATCTAATGGACAAAATAAGCTTGCGTAATCTACATATGAGCGCAAAAAGAGACATACTGAGAGTAGAAGCTTTCACAGAAGACCTCGCCGAATGCTGTGAATGAGTGTTAAAAATCAGTAATGGTGAGAGAACATTGTGCTTGGTAAATTTTTCAAACCAAACTTAGGTCTTCAGCAGACAAAGTTTAAATCCCGTCTGGTTAGCGCGCTTCCCATAATGTCTTTCGTGGCTGTTTGAACACATTTGACCACATGAACATTTACACTACGAAAGCAATCCGGTCTAATCTGTTTTTGACTACCTCTATAAGTGGTCAAAAGTGGACAAACTAAAAACATTTTAGACCCCATTTCCACCTGTATTTAGCGTTGTCCACTTGTGGTCAGATTGATAAAAACACTTCTTAATACCAGGTGTGAACAGGGCCAAAGAGAAAACAGACACCCTGTAAACCAACCATAACATAATGGTAACATAATGGATAATTCCACCAAAACTAGGGATACATAAATCCAAATACTAGTAGGGCTGCACAATTAATGGAATGACTAATGACTAATAATTCCAAAATGTTTTTAAAATGTTTCTGTTTCATTGTATAACAATCTCGCTGAAATCTATGGAGCATAGGGCTCAAAAATTTTACATTGGTCACAATTTAAGCACAACTATACAACTGTTTGAAAAATAAAATCTGGTTGAATAAAATAAGATTACTATTATTATTATTATTAGCAGTTCTTACTTGGCATCAACCATCTTTTCCAGCAAGGATTCAGCTACAGCCTTCTCTTTCATCTCCATTGGGATGCGGTCAGTGGGACGATGGGATTCCACGTCACTTAGTTCATGCTCATTGGGAGTCATTCCCATCATCCTCTTCTGCCTAATGAGGGAAACAAAAACAAGTATGGTATTGGACCACCAGGGATAGATGAATACTTGTTACCAGGGGCTGACATTTTTTAGCTTTTATATTGTATGTAAATATAATATGAATTGTGAATGCAAGGTACTCCAGGTTCAATTTATTTTGAAATTCACTTGCCGGACATTGACTCACCTAAAGTCATCCAGCTGCCGGAGTATCTCTGGACTCTGTGTGAACTTTACTTCATTAACATAACGTCTTTGTTGATCTTCGCTGCAAATTTCTGGACGCAAGCGATCTGAAGAAACACAGTGGAGAGACAGAGGGGCGAGTGGATTTAATGAAACTACAGCAATGAAACAATATCAACATTAAGTGCAGTGAGAGAAGAAGACAGAAGAACTTTCATTTTTACTGGTGAAGGCCTTACCCAGTTCAGACGCTAAGTTATTTGGCACTGATACTTTGAGAATCTGGAAGAGAGAAGAAATGAAAAGAGAGAAAATGTGTTATTTCCAATTCAATTCCAACAGTAAGGATTATATATAACATTATATATAACATGTAACATTATATATATTACACCATTAACAAAAAAATAAGGAATAATTATAAATAAATTACAAATAAATAAATTTACTCCAGATTTTAAATAAATACTGTTGCATTATATTAATAATTATAATATTCAAAAGTTCATGTTTTTGTCCTCCAGTGTAGAATGTAATTCAGCACAGCACCACCAGAGGTCACAACAATATAAATAACCAGATATTGGTTATTCACTATTTTCTTTCATTTAGTTTCCAACTCAATCCACAGGTCCACAGCCTTGATGTCAACTCAAAGAAATGTGCAGAGAGTAAAATATCCAATAGAAAAAAAAAGACCCAACTTAAAAACAAAACATGGAAAAAAAAAAACAAAAAACAGTCATTCATCAGGGGGGGTCATTCCCATGACCCAAAGCAGGAAGATAGGGTCGGACAAACACTAAGATGAGACAGAAAAGGAGAACATGTCTAAAAGAAGGATAAAGAACACACCGAGAAAAAAATGTTACATTGGACAGAAGGGATATGCAGACAGACTGTGGGGAAATGACAAAGACAAAAACAATTCTAAACAGAGATGGATTTGGGGAGAAACAGATGAGTGGGGAAATGACCTGATATACAGTATCATGAGAAATAAAAGAAAGAACTGGGTAACATATACTGTACATCTCTAATGACTATATTAGGGGTATTCAAAATATAGTCATGAACCATAAAAATTCACTCCTACCAAAGATGAAATGAAAAAGCACTCGTTATTCACTCATTTCACTGCAAAATAAAACCCACTTGAAAAAAAAATCTCATCACTGTAAATGCAATACAGCCTAGTTAGAAAAAGATTTCAGTCACTTAATGCAAATTACAAGCCATATGCTTGTAAAATCAGCCTAAAATCATTTTAACCAGCTTATTGTGAATTATTTTATAACTATTATTCATGCTATTTATGACCTTATAATAATTAAAAGGTTACATGGAACATTTGACCTTTTAAAAATTTATTTTTAAAAATGACTGTTTATGAATTATAAATGCATTTTAAAAATATTGATAAATAAAACAACAAGGAATGACATTGGCATGTGATGGTTATGTGTTAACTACCATTTTGCATTACAAAACTCTTGTTTTTGTTCCACTATATGTTCCACATATAAGTTAATCTGCCTATTTCAGAAAACAACAAACAAAAACAATTTCACCACTTTGAAAGACAACAAGCTCAAAGATAAGACAGCAGATCATCTGTTTTGATAAATAAAATACAGCTTCAAAAAAAATTCCCCAGCATTCCTTTAGGGGGTCTAACAAAAACGTGGACGGTAAAATGAAGGGCGGACTGAAAAGTATGACAGAACAAAGAGGAAAACTTGTAAAGAGATATACAAACTTGACAGCTGAATGCCTAGAACTCTTCTTGTTCACTTACCGCTCCTTTTTCAAGGAAAGTGTTGTAGAATTCCCCAAAGTGCTTCTTTGTGTCTTTGGCACTGAAGTTCTTGAAGAGGTCAGCATGAAGGTAGCATAGCTAGGACAGGGGAAAAGAGAAAGAGAACAAAGGAGGGAGATTAAAGAAAAACAAGAATAACAAAACTGACAGATTTAGACACCAAAAATAGAGGAATAGTGATGTATGCTAAGTTAACCTATACGTTAACCTGGACTTTATTGACTGAATGGAGAGGCAACTGAAAATTTTAAAATTTCAGAGTTTCTTTTAGAGCAGTGAGAAAAGTGTATCAGGAGAAATGACAGGGACAAATGGACCAATCTAAAATTAATGAACACAACATAGTACCTGTTGGATCTGAAACCAAACATAACTGGTCCAACTCATTAATACATTAAAGGTACACAAAAGGAAAACAATATAGGGAAAGATGTCCACCTTCAATTTTTTGCTTGACCACTAAATCACAAACTTAATGAATGGTTATGCTCCTACTAATTTAGATTTTTCATCTGAACATTAACATCTGTGAGATGTATTCTATCTGAACAGTTTTTTTTTTTTTTTTTTTTTTTTTTGAGGTTAAATGAAGAAAGACATGAAGGATTTGGGTTTGGGAGACGGTACCTGGGGTAGATCACATTGGCTGCATGCCAAACAAAGGAAGAAATACTCATGCTTTAATCACATGAAAAGGGCTTTATCTAAATATTAATACATATATGACACCCCACCCCCTAAACACACACAACATTCAGAGCTGAACAAGAGATAATATAAGAAACACAAAGAGCCTCACATATTAATGTAAGCGCATGCATGCGGACTGACAAAAATAAACTGCCACACATTCTGTAATTTCTCACCACAGGAGCACAGTCAAACTGTAACATGACATGATGAATGAAGACCAGCAGGTGGGTGGGCCTGGACTTCAACAGTTCAATACTGTTAAAGTGACTGCACTGATCATCCACCATCTGAGAAGAAAAGTGATTACATAAATATATATATAAAAAAGTATACATAAATATATTTTAAATGTTTTTGAGAGAAGTCTCTTAGGCTTACAAAGGCTGCATTTATTTCATCCAAAATACAGTAAAAAATAGTAATACTTTGAAATATCATTACAATTTAAAATAACAGTTTTCTATTTTATTATATTTTAAAATGTAATTCATTCCTGTGATGGCAAAGCTGAATTTTCAGCATCATTACCCCAGTCACATGAGGCTTCAAAAATCATTCTAATATGCTGCATATGTTTAAAGCTGCAGTCTGTAAGTTTTGCCTCTTTGTCGCCATCTCTGTTTGAAACCTGCAATTGCAGTTATTGGGGGAATTATCATCTTTACGTGGATTGCGCATCGGCACGGCTCCTCAGGGCGGATGAATCTAATGTTTGCCGTCAGTCACCACATCGGTGTGGATACTGTACTTCGGAATCACAGATTCTACGTCTTGGAAGTATGACCAAAATAAGAATTTTCACTGGAAAATCTCATCTGAACAAGTACCATGTCTGCCACTTTTGTTCTGACCAACTGAGAAAAAAAAGCATTACAACTGCGCTGCCAATGGTGATTAAATCTAACGATCGCTTAGGTCGGATCACGTCAAACCGTGCAAATTATTATTAATGTTATACTTTGTTCTCAAATTGTTAATGTTAACAACAGCATTGCGTGACTATGTGTATTTAGTGTGTATTAGCATCACCTGAAGATTTCAACTTCTGTAGCCACTCCGCAGTGCAAAGTATTTTGCTTTTAACTACGGGTGAATCTCCAGTTATCACTGATGATTGTCATTTGGACCTTTCTGGATTACAATGCGCCATCAAAATTATAAGTTTAATTATTGCAGCTGCTGTGAGAAAATACTATAAATGATCCACCGCCTGTAGCATCCTCCACATGCCATACTATTCTAGCTGGGACTCCTTCTCTATGTAAAAAGACGTGACGTAACGACGCAAAGACAAACGGCTGCATGCTCAAATTTTTAGCGGAAACCCACCAGTACCATCTAGATTAGGAAACATTATAACAAGTTTACCGTTGTGAATCGGGCTAAAGTAAAGAGATAGTTTTGAACACTGGCTGGTTATGTACTTGCTCAAAAATTGATTTTGGATCATTTTTAAACAAAAAAAAGTTACGGATTGCAGCTTTAAGGAAACCATCATAAATGATTCTTTGATCAACAGAAAGTTTAAAAGAGCAGCATTTATTTGAAATAGAAATTTACTGTGAGTTTTTATCAATTTAATGCATATTCTAAATATTTATACCTCAAATAAAAGAATCATTAAGGAAGCAGAATCTTTACTATTCCCAGCCCTACTAGTTCTGAGCTAATGTATCACTCACAGGTTGCTCATCATTCTCAAAGTCTTCATCCTCTGCTCCAATTATACTCATGGCTGGATTTGAACTCTGAGCACCTGACGGCCCGCGCTGTGGAGAGAGAAAGATGAGATTAGCACACAGTGCTTCATACAATAATAATAAAGAAGAACAATTCCCTCCACACTACAAAAATGACTAAAAACAAAGTCCTTATTAACAAATGTTAGATGCTGCGTGTAACATTATACTGCCTATGAGATTATTTCTAATTAAAGGAGAAGAATTGAAAACATTGAGTAGCTGGCACAAATATTCTGACTTGAGGCTAAATTAAAAGATTCATGCTCTGAACTGGAGCTCAGGGAGCCAAGGAGAACATTTAAACATGGAGGAGAGTGAATTAATATTCTTACTCCACCACCTAAATGAAGCTCATTCTTTCACACAAGGTAACATCAGGTTAAACTGCGAACATATTTCTATTTCTTTCTACCTGTTGATAAGAAACTAAATTGAATCAGAGGAATATTCAATAAACCGGGCCAATGCATCTGGCCAATGGCTGTAAATGTAACAGTGTTCTACTGTGAGAGTTGCTAGGAACAAATTTCCTCTGTCGCTGTTGTGCAATAATTACTCAATGGAAAGGGGCTGAAAATCCCTGTACAAGTCAAACTCCAGCAATTCAACAGACTAGCAGTGTTTACTTCATTAGAAACAAAAAAGCAATTGTGATACTACAAGCACAAATTGAGCTAATGGTTTCTCAGTGCAATCGTTTTAATCTCAGATGTTTACTAAACATTTAAAAGGATAGTACCCCAAACATGAACACTGTGTCATCATTTACTCACTCCTATGCCGTTACAAACCTGTATGACCTGTATCAGAAGAAAGTTATACTGGTTTGGAAAAATAATGGTGACACAATGTTCATTTTTGGGTGAACTTTCCCTTTAAGCAAAGAGAGATACACAAACAAAGCCAATGCAGGATCAGCATTTGCTCAAGCCAGAGCAGCAGTAGTGGTTTCTGAATAGAGCTGGGTATCGATTCAGATGTCCCAATTCGATTCGATTTCGATTTTCAAGGTCTCAATTTGATTCGATTTAGATTCTCGATTTGATTTTCAGATTTTCAATTTTTTTTTATTCAATGAATTCAATACATTTTCACTGGCCCACCACAAAAAAACAGTAAATGAATAAAATAGTTATTAGTTTTTGACCCATGTATAGCCTACCTATATTGTAATAAATAAGGTTATGGCTCCCAATATTTTAGATACAAGTGAAATTTAACAATTCTTGATTCCATTTGAGAACAGCTAAAACTATGAACATAAATTTCAAAGATTATGAAAGACAAGTAAATAGTCATTAATAAAAAGAACAAATAATTAAACTACAAGCAATAGCACAAATAATCACTGTATATAATCTTCACTGTACAAAATAAATGAAGGTTAATCCTTATTAAAGTTACAAAAACATTATTCAGTGAAGATCGGAGTGATTTTCTCTTTAAAACACAGACAGCTTCTGGATTTTCAGGAGGCTGTCACTTTAAAACTAATGCACTGATACATACAATAATGACACGCATGCGTTCTCTCTCTACTGCTTACCATAACCGTAACCGAATATGTTTACCGAGATACTCGCAAAGGTGGTGATTTTGAGATAAATGTGTGAATTTATCCGTTTAGACACAAGGAGAGGTGAAAGAGAAATAATTTTCTCATTTGCATGCTGAGGCGCGCAGCTCTGAGCTCTTTGGGTGTGTGTGATGCGCACACAAAACAAAGCTCACACAGCACGCGCAAGTTGTCTTTCACTTGAATGCTTATATTGGCAAAGCTTGAAAATGCGTGCAAATGATTAACTTTAATGACCATGCAGCGCTGGCCCGATCGGGAAACTGACAGTTCCTTCAACTGTCCAGAATGTCTTTCAAGCTGAAATGCGCAGCTGCATCCGCCATGTTCCGCACTAAATGAATGACACCGGCCCCGCTGTAATAAATAAGAGGATGACATCTAGTGGTGAAGACTAGTAATAAGATTAACGTCAATCAGTTATGTCTAATGTTTGCGGAAATAAATACGGAAAAAAATCGATACGTGGCTTTTGAAAATCGATATCCTATTGACCACATTTTAAAAAACGATTAATCGAAAAATCGTTTTTTTTTTGCCCAGGCCTATTTCTGAATGAATCAATGTTTTTGAACAAATTGGTTGAATGAATGATTCAGTGACTCACTCATAAATCCGTTACTTGTTGCCCCCTAAGGGTGTGACAATGTAGCTACAGAGATTCACTACAGAAAGGGAGTATGATTGAGTCCCATACACTGTAAACAAGTGGTTCTCAACCCGCAGCCCGTCACGAATGCAAATGCGGCCCACGATATGCCGACCACAATAAAAAAAAAAAAAATTCCAGTTTTACAATTTATTTTTGTTTTTAAATTAAATTAAAATTGATTAATTGAATTTAAGTTTGAACTATAATGTTTTTTTTGTCATATAAAATCATTTTGGTGATCATGTATTATTTTCAGACATACACAGACCTACTATATTCAGTTAACGAACACTTACAAGCGCGCGCTTTGGCAGAATTCCAATAGTAGCCATTATTTTTGTACATTTAGGGATTAAAATGGACAAATTTGTTATTAGAGCAGAAAAACAAAATGAGGAACATACCAATGAAGGAACACATTGCAAACAAGAAGAGCCGTAGCATCAGCAGCGAAGGTAAGAAGAAAGGAAGAATAAGTTTGTGTCAATGAGCAAGATGGGCAGCCTTTGTTTGCTCTGTAGTAAAAGTACTTGGCATATGCAAAACATACAATGTCAAAAGACACGTGAATTCGATGTGTTTGTTTGATGTACTTGTATTTTAAATCAATAAAAAATAACTGCATCGGTGCACCTGCGGATGCTGCGTGAGGGATTGCGATGTGACAGAATGCTTCATATCGTCAGAGATTGTAATTACAATGCGCTCAATGTTGTTTGTAAAAAGAGTTGAGTAACAGCTATTAAGGCGTTTGTGGCCTACATAATATTCTATCATTGCTTGGTGACTGTTACGATGCTGCTGAAGAGAATTTACATCCAGAGTTAAATAGTTAGGCTACTTAAAGTGCTTGTATACATCTTGTGTATGTTCTTTGAGCATTATTATCGGATTACTGTAATGCTAATGTCACTAAGTTTTTATTTGGTGGAATACATTGTTCTCATTTTCTGTGACATACTGTATATCAGGGGATTGTGTAACGTGAGTTTATTGAACAAGAGAATTTCACTTTGAAATGAAGAAGTCACACTTCCAGCCATTTCAACACAATGTGAAACAAAAACGAATTTCTTATAGTATTTGCTGATTTTGCAGAGTGTGACAGAAATAAAATACTGTATGTGCCACCAGTAAAACACTGGATTGTTTCATTTTTTTTTAGATGAATGAACTTGTTTCTTTTAATTTAGACAAACTTAAATTTACCTGAAACTGAGCTGGGATTTCCATTTCCCAGCATGCTTTGCCATGACACTTAAAAGGGAGAATAAATGCTAAAATTAAGTGTTATACAATGTTTTTGTGCAAGATTAATGTTAAGAGGGGGATTTAATAGCGTTTAATGCTTTGCTATCCCAGTTTAACAGAGTTTCTGTTATGTGGGGTTTTTTTTTGGGGGGGGGGGGGGGGTATCATCATGGTGACTTGTGGAGCATGAGCTTAGTTCGAGAACAGGTATATGATAAATGTTCTATATTGCCGTACACTTTCAGCAATTGCTATACTATGCTAATCTTATTAAAGAATTGTGTTACCAGTTAGCATTTGCTGAATTAGCTAGTTATAAATTTCCACTACTAAAAACATAAGTTGGGATTACATGATAATTTTAAGTTAAATGCATGAATTAACTTACTCAAACATTTCAAGTTAAGAGCAATTAAAATGTATGAATAAATAATTGAAATCTGCCGGTTCTGCTTACTTAAACTTTGAATATAACTTAAAAAAATTATGTAACTGAGTTTTGCCAACTTATTCTGGTTTACAGCGTATCTCTGCTACATTTAAGGCTTTACCATTGTACTTCCCAAACTCTAATAAACCCTCTCAGAAAGGTCAGACTTCCTTCAGGCTGGTGAGAATATGGAGAAGTGTAACTCATTGCACAAGACACTCAGAGAAGAGTCAGCTGTGCCGCCCCACCTACTACAGCACACATTCCTGATTTTATTAAGCATCCAGAAACATTTGCGTCTCGGCAGCTGTAAATGTCAGACAGTGTATGCGTTTGTGTTTTAGTGTATTCATTGTCCATAATTTGATGTGAATTTGATCTAATAACACAAATAAAACTACTACTATTATACATTTCATGTACAAATGGATTCAATAATCTGTGTACTCAAATACGAGAGGCATAGTCCATCTACTTATTGTCATTAAGGTCAAAGAAAAATAAAGTATAATAGGTCAGATAAAAGTTCATTAATTTCACAATAATGCACAGTTTTGTGTTTATGGTAAACAAATGTACCTATGTAAATATTTTTGAATCTGTCCCAGTAAGTCAGTTATGTGAACATTAAAAAATAAAAAACATTAGAACATAAAAATGTACATTTATATTTTCATTGTACTAAAGTCAAAAGAAATGATTAACATTGATGTCTTTAAATGATTATTAATAATGAAATTGCAATTATTATATAATAAAAAATGTATATATATATATATATATATTTATTTATTTATTTTTTTTTTTTTTTTATTACTACTGTTTTTTTTCTTTTTTAAATTTTCCACAGATTCCCTGGCACCCCTTGAGGCTCCCTGAAACCCCACCTTGAAAACTCTTGCTCTAGTTGATTTGGTAATAATGGTGGAAACTGTGATTACGCCATCTCTGTTATCAAATCAGATGCAGGTCACTTATAAGAACATTAAGAACGAATGGAAACAAACAAATATGAGGAGCTTCAGATGCCTTTACCCCATTTTGGGCGTCTTCATAATCCATGCTGTCGTAGTTTGTACCGACACTGGTTAACCAAGGTCCTGCAAAGACAAGACATCTTGAATAGCTAGAATGGCGTCCTTTGTCAACAAGACAACACAAAGCAGAGCACATACAAACATACTGCCAGCAGCAAAGCAGATTGGGCAATCCAAGTATACAGAATGGAGAACAACAACATCAGGACCAGCCAATAAATCAGTAACAGATAGAACCATGTGGAAAAACTAGAGCCAGATACAGCCTATCAATGAGGACGGTTTTGAATGAATAACAGTGACTTTATTTCTCAGTGGTCAAAAGATCTATAGTTCAGTTTATTTGCTGTGTTCAGAATAATAGATACGAGATCTTTACTGCAGAAGAGATTTTTAAAAGGTTTGTTCGCTGCTAATGTGTTTGTCTACTCATTCTCCAATATAAAACAAAGGCTTCTTATGATCTAATCCCAATGAGCATCAATACTGGCATTGGGGTACTGTACTGCATTGAGTTTCGCAGTGAAAGTGCACCAACTTTCAGACAAAAAAAAGCAGATAACAGGGGGGATGTCTTTGCATACCAGACTACCGCATGCAGCTGTTGGGACAATGGCCTTGTCCTCTGCACTGAAGCAGTGTGATAGCAAAGGCCTAAAATAACTGCTAATGGAGCAGTGTTTGTGTTCGGGTTTTATCAGCTGCTTTAATCAGCCAAGTCTCTGAGATCTTCAAAGCTTTCCAAAAATCTGCGTCTACAGTGCAGGCAAGCATAAAGAGACAAGAGAGAGACAGAGAGAGAGAGAGAGAGAGAGGGAGGAAGTGGGTGTAATTTCCTCAGGAAACGATCAGAGCCATTTTTTGTCAACCTGTCTGCAAAAAGTCATGTTCAGAGTAACAGAGAGCATAAAACAAAGGAAAAAGACAAGGAGGAACAAACACACACAAGTGTATGACACATAAAAGAAAAAGGTGAAAAGATTTATGGCACCTTCCACAAATAGGGTACACTTCGGTGTCCCATTATTGTTTTAAAGCATGATAGGTACAAATATGTTTTCATTTGTAGTGAGAACTATTACAAATGTTAGATTTAGACAAATTTAAAACAAATTTAAAATTAATCTAGAATGAAAAGTTGCTAGTGCGCAATAAATCAAATGTCTGTAAACCCCAATAGATTTTGGTCTGCCCCACATCAGAGGTCTTGACCTTCTCAACTCTGTCAAACAATTAAAATAATACAAAAACAAAACCATTTTGATCTGTTCAACTGATATTAAAATTATTGTAGCAAAAAAAAATATTAAAAGTATTTTTAAAATCTAATTTAGAAATTCTGTTAAATTAAAAAAAAAAAAAAAAAAAAAATCAGGTTTTTAAACTATTTAGACATTTTGAATTTAGAAAATTTAGAAAAAATATATGTAGTTTGACTTCAGGCTTTATTTTGTATCCAATTGATGTAAAGCATATAAAGTGCAAGACAAATAATGATGATGCTTTATCTCTTTGTGTCACAAAGAGAAACATCATGACATCAGCGGAATAATAAAAATAATAATAAAAAGAGGAAGAGCAATAACAAAAGATGAAGTCATCCATGAATACATATGGAAGCAGCGAAAAAAAAAACTTGTTTGAGCTGAGACCTTATTTGAGCAAAACAAGTGAAGTGAGAACAATGATGTAGGATAAGAGAGGAAAGAGGCACTGACAGATAAAAAAGTGGGCAGAAAAATGATAAAAGTCATAACTGCTCTAGACATCACAAGCATTACTCAGACAGGACTCTTCATGAACTATCAATATGACACAGATTACATGCTAAAATGCGATTTTGATAAATGACAACCTAAAAGACATTTAAATACACCCACAGCTTTTAATAAATCATCTCAACAGCTGTCAAGATCAATCAGCAAGACTCTCTTCAAGAAAGAGATGAAGATCTGCATGGTGGCTAAAGACAGTGCGTTTCATCTCAGTTTAACTGAGAATGAGAGCGTGGAGCCACTGGGGTGTTACAGGTGGGGTTAATGAGGGCTATCTCCTCAAAAGCATGCAATGACTGCATTCTCTCTCTCTCTGATTCTCTGTGGACTGTATGGTATTTCAATACTGCAGGAGATTAGAGATCTCTGAGCTTCTCTCAGTCATTCCAGTAAGAGCAGAGGAAGGGCGGTGTACAGGCATGTGGCCTCACTGACCATGTGAGCATAAAGTGCAAAGAGAGATAGAGAGAGAGAGGAAGGAATAAACAGTGTGACAATGTTTAGAGCAAAGGACTCTAAGGATGTGTGACTGAAAGGTGTTAACCTCTAACAAACATCACATATGCTCCTCCCATAACTTCTTTCTTTCTTGCCTTCAGAGTTCCTTTATCTAGGTTATGTAAATTTAAATGTAATTTATTTCTGTGATGGCAAAGCTGAAATTTCAGCATCATTACCCCAGTCTTCAGTGTCACATGATCCTTCAGAAATCATTCTAATATGCTGATTTGGTGCTCAAAAAACATTTCTTAATATTATCAATGTTAAAAATGGTGGTGCTGCTTAATTTTTTTGTGGAAAACCGTGACAAAACATTCTTTATACACAAACAAACTTCCTATTTCTTCCAACTCTCTATTCCCAAGTATAGTAAGAATGCTTGAAACACCATTAATTCTGAAAAAAAGGAGGGAAAAAAGCTTGTTATTTACCCTGCTGCGCACTTTCATCTCCTCCTGCTTTCTTTCTATAGCCCCAACTTCCCATCATTGCTAATAGACGTAAACGTTGCCTGGAATAACCCGGAGGCATGCGTTCTAAACACACTTAAAGGTAATCAAGACCCATTTCACTACATTTCTTAAAATGCCAATTCCTGGATGTTTCGTACAGGACATATTTCAATTATATCTATTACTGCTGTAATATCTGAGGCATCCATAGTATTAAAAGCACCTGAATATGAATCAGAAACACTGTTCCCTGTCAGATATGTTTCCCTTGTGATGGAAGGCAAAACACATTTTCAGCCTGTTGCGCGAGGTTGGCAAGCTTGTGAATTTTCCGATTGCATCCCTCCTTTAGATCTACCACTTTCCATCTTCTCGTTTTCGTTCATCCTCCATTTTGTACTTTTTAACAGTACTCGAAATGAAAAACTGACAAAAATGCTCATCCCTAGCTGATATGCGCACTTCTGACAAGCCCGCAAGCTCTGCAGCAGACTTCTACCCGACAGTTAAAGCGGCTTTATGTCACAAAAGTGCGGACTCTGAGGAAGATTGCGAGGGCTTAGGGTTCCATTTGGGACAGGGCCGTAATAGAGCAGACCCTCATGATTTTGTGTAAAGGTCATTAAGGCTCTTGAAATATTAGATAATTTTAGCTTTTTTATTACAAGTAGGGCTGCACAATTAATCGAGTTTCTAATCGCGATTATGGATGCCACAATTTCCTAATCGTTCAAAAGGTGCGATTACAACAAAAAATATCCACTTTACATATTCTACGTGCTCAAGAGGTGCGTTTAAAGCATGTTATGCTGTGAGAGGTGAATCACGACTACTTCAAGTGTAAAAGGTCTAACCCAGCACAAAAGGAACTACCAGTGACGAAAGTGTACGCTGATTGGTCGAACTAACGCAAAACACTAGCACCTGCCATTTTTAAAAATCTGTATACAGAGCCTAATTATTTACTCCACAAACTAACTCTACAAACATGGAAAACGGTGATAGATGGACCTCTCAACATTACGCTAAGGAGAAAATCCAGCGCAACTTTTAACAAATCAAGCGAAACATGATTGTATGTATGTATTTCTGATCAGTTAATAGCATCAACCACTCGGCAAAAGCTAGTATTTTTTCATATACTATCTACTTTCTACGGATTGTAAACTAATGAAGACAGAGAATGCCGTCAAAATTAAAGTCCGTTGCGCCGTCAAAATAAAAGTCACAACAACAAGCGCAATTTACATCACTTTAGAGTTCCTACTGGAGGTTTGAATGCAACCAGTAAAATGGCCATAGGGGAACATTAGTTCTCAGGGAACCATCCTGGTGGCTAGTTCCTATAAGTAAGTTTCTAGAACAACATGGTGTAAAAACCCTTATTATTATTACATGCATATGTTTACTTTTTTATTTAAAGAAGAAACCAAACCAATGTATAGTTGAGATTTGAGGCTTAATGCTATAGAAAAGCAATTAAAAAAATTCAGGAAGAGTGTTTTCAGCTTGCTTTTTATTTTTACATAAAATATGGCATGCAGTTGCTCCAAACAATGGTATAAAGCTATGTTTTGTGTATTGTGATAATCATAATTAATAATAACAATTACAATTTCAAGGGAATAATCGACAATTATGATTCTTGTCATAATCGTGCAGCCCTAATTACAAGGCATAAAAACATAACTTTCAAAAGTGAAAATTTCTAAAATACATACTTTATCTATAAAAATTTTATTGTTTTTAACTTTATAAAAAATAATTAAGATGTGGTTTAGAATTTTGTTGTTTTTTAAAAATATTCATTTAAAATCTTCTTTAAAATTGTATAAAAACATTCTTAAATCAGCATGAATACAATTTTTTTTCTTTATCCAAGACCCTTTTTCAAACATCTGCCAAAGTTATCATCAATATCATATGAGACTGCTTGTAAGGATAGGGTTTGGGAGCTAAGCGAGGCACTATTGTCCAACGGATGCAAATGCTGGGCGAGCAAACCAGTGCCGCACCGCAGAATTGATTGGTAGAAGCCGTGGCAGCCTGCAATCTCCCTCTAACTGTTTCCAAATGTGGGCTGCGAGTCCAGGGAGTAATCAGCCCGCTTCAAACACAGAGCCCTTTGACTGCACACAAACCTGGCCTGTCCGACTGCCCAACAGACCTGCTCCACCTCTGGCACGCCGACCGGGATTCAGCGAGTTTGTGTGTGTGTGTAAGAGTGAGTTAACGTCTGAGCATGCATCTGTGTTTCAGTGTGTACACGTGTCCATGTATGTTCTCACATTGAACATCTCTGAACGGAGCACAGTTATTCAGGAACTTTACATCATGTAGCGTTTGTTTCCAGTGGCTGAGTGCTGGAGAGGCAGGGAATGCCAGGAAGCTCCAGCACTGTGATCGGCAGCCAGGATTCAACCCACCCTTTTTACAGAGCCAACCACATTTAGTCTATATGCCTAAAACACACTCCCAGAAACAACTATGAAGTCTGGTAGATCATCCAACTTTAACCTCCATCTTGAGTCTGAGAGATGACTATATCTGTACCTCTTGAAAATGTGCCAGTACCAACAGGAAAATGCTAGAATTTGGTCAAAACAAGTCGTCTCAATGGAGACAGGTGATCACTCCATAGCTCAACTCCAGATCTGAACACTGGCATCACCCCACATCAAATCATTTTCCTGCCCTCCACCAGCCTCGCTCGCTTTCCCCTCCACAGTCCTGTCACCGCATCCATCATTCTGTCAGTTCATCACTCCACCCTGGGCAATCTGACTCAACCTGACTGCAACTCGTTTCTCTTCAGCGATTCCCGCCTGCATCACATCTCACCGCCAACATCTGAGAAAGGATCCTGGAACACCACATCATTTTCTGACATATGCCTTTGCATCAAACATACAACACAGTGATGGCAATGAATAATTCCACCAATTTTAACTATTCATTTTGTGTTTTGAATTGTACCTAGTTTCAATTAAGGGAATTGCCGTTAACTAAAATGATCACGATTCAAAGACTATTAGTGGAAAAATGTTTTAAATAATCATAATAATATAAACGAAAACAAAATGGACAATATGGCACAGATGATTTCAGAGAAACAATGTAAATACCATGCGAATTGTTTCATTGATCCTCAAGCTAATTAACATATCTCAAGGATTATATGCCATTCATTTTGCAAAACTTGGCAAATCCACTATATAGTTACTGTCCAGTGCAGGCAATCTGACAAGATCTGAGTGGATCTATCTAGTCCATACTGTGGAAACATAAATGCTCTGGAGTTGCCGAGAGCGATGATTGTAACGGCTGAATGTAGCAGTATTGGCACATATACTGCACAATCACTGCCAGTAAGTACTGCAGTATATAGTGTGTTGTTGTGATTTTCGACAAATAAAACTTTGATCACAGACTCTGATGCTATTATTTTGTGTATGGTACAGTTTCTGATGTACACCACAAAGAGATTGAACAATGTGGTGCTATGTGCTATTTTTCAAAAACAAAAACAAAAAACTTAAACACAAAAAGTTAAATTATTAAATGATAATATATTTAGTTCAAATAAAATACTTTTTTTTAAATACAAAACAAAACTTGTTTGCATTATAGAAATATATTGGATTAAATACTATTCAAAGTATTCTAGGTTCAATACAATAAGATCACAAAACCTGCATCAAAAGTAAATAAATCTTTCCTTCAGTTTCTGAAAAACAACAAAAATGCTATCAGTTTAAAGGGTTAGTTCACCCAAAAATGAAATTTCTTTTATAGGGATGTGCAACAGCGACCGAGTACTCGAGTACTCGACCTTGACAGCGACGATCGATCATGTAAACGATGATCGAAATGTAGTTTTTTCTTTTTTCTCCTGATTGGTTATAACAGCACTTTGGGCGGCGCCCTGAGCTCCGATTGTTTAGCTTTCCACAGCATGTGCCAAAAGACGTGAGAAGAGAGAGAATGGCCTCGAAGTCACGTAGTGATGTCTGGCTTCACTTTGACAAGACAGATGAAAATACAGTTCAATGCAAGCTGTGCAGCGCCAAGCTTTTATCTTGTATTGAAAATATCCTTTAAATTCTATTCATAATTAATTTAGCAATAATCATCAGTGATTTTCATACTGTAAAATAACATTTTGGTTGATCAGAAAGTATAAATTGAATCCAAAATATTGCTGAAATATTAGTGACACTTTTTAAAGCGCAATTGGAGTTACACTTTCGGTCAAGCTCACGTTTGCATTTGCAAACCTTTTGCAGAATGCTATAGCGCGTAACTTAAAGTTCACTGGCATTTGCATCCTTTTGTGCCGATACAACTTGTAATGTTATGTCTATATTATGTATCTAAGTTATCTGATTAATATCATAGGATGTGTCATAGAACGGGCTTCAGTTTATTGGCATAAAGTTACTCTTCACCTCAGGCAGCTATTCCTTTTAGATGCTTCCTTTTAATAACATTGCTGCATAATAATCAATCTAACACTGTTCTAATTACGTTTTCATGTTTTCATAGACAGGTTTTCATGTCATAATTTTATTTTTAACATTCATTTTCGTAACAGTCTGATTTTTTTTATCTCCATGACGGCCATTCCACACCCCCGCCCCCCTTTGACCTGTTCATTTTGTATGGTTAAATTACAAAGGAGAAAAATTTAATAAAAAAAATTACAAAATTAATCATACTCTCTGATCAATACAAAAAATCAGCAATTCAAGCTTTATGTACCACCATCATGTTTTTGTGAGATTAAATCATGTGCTGTCGTGCTCGATCACTTAATCCAACTGATCACAGTCTGCCCCTCCATGAATTAATGACTTCAGATCGCTTTGAATTCACTGTCAGTGTGAACGCACCTGAAGCAAACAACAGGCAACTCCCTGCGCTAGACCACACTGAGAAGATGGACGAAAACAGACGGAATTCTGAAGAAGAACAGGGATCTTGAGACAGACTTTTTTTTTTTTAAGTTGACAACTTTTAACTTGACACGGCATCTTAAAAAAACCCAGTGCCCGAAGCAAGAGACGACACAACAGCCAAAGACATCAACAAAAATCCTGTTCTGCTGTCATTGACTACCAACTCACAGAGGCTCTATTTCAAAAAATCCTTTATTTTCTCTTTGGTCAATTTAGTCAATCTCTCTTTCATTCTGTCTTCTTTAACTTTCCATTTCCATGTTTCAATAGGACCTACTCATTTCTCTCCATTTACTTTTCATATGAAGACATATCTCTCAGTTATACCTTCTCTTTAAAACTCTGCATCTCTGTCACTCTTTCAGCTTTTTAAAACATATTTAGCTCACTTTAAGCTTTACATTTTCCACTTATATAACAAGTAAGTAACTTTTCTACACACCTGATTGCATCTGGATAAAGTTAAAGCGTCCTAATAACACACAAGCACAATTCACACTGTGAACACATCCACTGACAGCTTCCACAAACATACCTCCCACCCAGACATACGCCACTACTATTACTCATGACAAGACATAGGGTTCTTTGTTAATGGGTCAGAGAACACCAACAGTTTCTGTTGCTACCTCAGCAAAGTATGCCAAAAACATCACATTACACATATACACACATCCCAACCACACTGTGAGAGCTTTGTCACCACACAAACACACAAACAGGGGACATTCTGCTGCTGTTTGAACTGGCCTTCTGATGTCTCATTTTTAGTAGATATTTGCAAACTTGACTCAACAGAAAACTAAATTAGCTCATTTAAAGCTCCATACAATAAAAACAGAACAACTTTTTTATTTCTCTGCAACAAGAATATAATTCATATGGTCTAATGACATTATCCTCTATTCCAGGAGTAAACACTGCACTCACTGTCTATCGAAAAACAACACATTGTATGAGAGGAAGTGAGACACACAGTGAGAAAAAGGCAGGTAAAGGAGTGACACAAAATGAAATGGCCTGCATTACTTCAAAAGAAAGAGTCAGTAGCATTACTCTGGACAAGATTGTACTTGCCTCTCTGTATGAAAGTCAGCGAGAGAGACGAGAAATGTCAGAACAGGAAGAGGAAGTGGTAAGGCACCCCTATTGTTTCAGTTATAATCCACCAAATGACAACTCTGGGAGCAAAGCACTTCACACCAACCTACACTGAGCAACTTATTACACAGTGTACAGGTGCTACAGTAGTGACGTGATGCCCAAGCTTTGAAATATCGGCAGTGACACATTATTTTCAAAACGGTAGTACCGTGATGCATGGGTATATTCACAAAGTTTCCCTTCATTTTCTGTTTAAAAAAATTGTTGTGTGAAAGTGAAGAAAATAAAACATATGTTCAGTATATTATTTATGTATTATCACAGCAATAATAATAATACAAACTTTTGTGCAAACTGTAAATAAGTAATACAACAGAATAGCAATAACATCACATCCCCATGATAAAAGAAATATTGCAATACTACTTGGTAGTGACAACCCTAACTTATACTAATCTCAAACAGCTGAAGCAACTTATAGGATCATGTCTAAAAATTATCAGTGAAAAAAAGTGTTTTTTTTTATACATTAATGTTCAAAAATTTGGGTTCAGTATTTTTTTTTAAATTAAATTAATACTTTTATTTAGGGATGGGCATTTCAAGCAAAAATAATATTTGAAGATCTCTGGGAATTATTCGATTATTATTCAAAAATCGCACCCCTCCCCCGCATGCATGCACACACAAACAAACAGAGAGAGAGAGAGGGAGAGAGACCATTCACGATTTCAATCTGTATGATATTGATACACTGTTTATTCATTGGGGAATATGCTGTCTTAACTCAAACCATAAAATGATTGTAATGTGCTGAAACATATTAATGTTTGTTAATATAAGTGAAAGTAAAGGATGCATTAAATTGATAAAATGTGATAGTGAGGACTTTTACATTGATACAAAAGATTTCTATTTCAAATAAATGCTGTTCTTTCTATTCTATTCTATAAATTTCTTCTATTCATCACAAAATCCTGAAAAAAGTATAAAGGTTTCCACAAAAATATTAAGCAGAACAACTGTTTTCAACATTGATAATAATAAGAAATGTTTCTGGAGCTGCAAATCAGCATATTAGAATGATTTCTGAAGGATCATGTGACACTGAAGACTGGAGTAATGATGTTGTAAATTCAGCTTTGCCATCACAAAAATAAATTACATTTTAATATGTAATAAAATAGAAAACATGCATTTTATATTGTTATAATATTTCACAATATTACTGTTTTTTACTGTATTTTTTATTAAATAAATGCAGCCTTGGTGAACATAAGAAATGTCTTTCAAAAACATTAAAAAAAATCTTACTAACTTCATACGGTATGTATTCTAATATATGATATTGCACAGAAAAAAAAAAGGATGATTAGATTCTAGATTAGAAATGCTTGCTTTGAGATTTTTAATACAAGCTTGAATCTTGCAGATCCTGTACAAAGCCAATCCAACTGGCTTTCGTGACAACCTAATCATTCCAGCTTTTCCACTGAACTAGAGTAATTTGGAATCTCTTTGTGATGAGACGTACCATCTGAAGTCAAAAAGGCCTGAAGCTCTTTATTGTTGACTTAAAACTTTTTGCGTCTAAGTGACTGTTTTTCCATTATGACCTACAGTAACATGATTCCACAAACTGCTGCTACAACAACAACAACAACAATGCTTGTGTTTGGCCATTCCATGTGTTAGTCCTACATAACAAAATAATCAATATAGCAAATTATGACTGACTATTAAAGGATTATACATTATACGGTGGTTCGTTTTAGTCCAAATAATACAAATAGGCCCTGATTACTTTAAAATGCAACAACATCAAGGAAACAAACAATGGGAATGTTTACATAAAACAGTGGGATGAAACCGGAGCACTATCAGCTGACAGAGAAATACAGGCAGGTTAACTGATGACTCCAATTTCTCTTCAAATGCATCCAATAAATATGAACAAGGCTCACTCCATGAAGGTTAAACTAATCTAATCCCAGTTCACTCTAGCTGTCAGACGGTCGTAGCTAAGAACTACATCAAGACTAACGATGCTTCTTAAGTGCTCCTTGCCCAAAAATGTAATGGACTACGGTGGTTTTCTACACAACGAATTACCTGGAAGCCAAACATAAAATGTAAACAATGGCCTTCATCAATTTACCTTGACATTCGCTTTTATAACGACTGCAAAAACAGAGTCTGAAGTTAAAGATACTTTATGTATTGACAAGTACAAGGGTTACAAATTGTACTAAGTTTATTATTAAAGTATATCAATAAAATTCATAATAAACCCTATGTTTTCTGCCTGCCAGGGCTTATTTTAAACGTATCAAGCGTTATACAGCAGACTCAAATTTGATTGGATGAGAGGTATTTCAAGAGTGTAGTTATTTAATATAACAGTTCAGGGACAAAGACCGGATAATGTGAGTGATGTAAAGTTGAAACAAAGCAAGGAGCAAGTTTTCTGAAAGCTGAAGTTAGTTACTGTGTTTTCTCTCACGAATAGAAGCGAACGGTATAATTCTGCTCGAAGCGATTAGGTGTTTCTCTCACCAGTGAAATGCAAAACACGGGCTGAGCCCAGTGATTAGCTACAGAAGGCCTAGACTAGAGCAAGGATGGGAAATCCACTTATAAATGCTGATCCAGACCAGGCTTTCACTTTGTCCGTTGGTTCCAGACACGTAAAAGTTGTTGCTTTGGTTTATTTTGTAACTGTTTTATTTGGCGCAGAAAAACTACATATTAGCTACTTGAGTATTGAACTGTTGTATAAAAGCAATATGACAATCATAATCGTGCGGAATTACAGCCGTGCTAATATGCAGTAGTCTACAACATATCTCTCGCTACTCGTGTGATAGCCTATTGCTTAAAACATTAATACAATTCATAATAAACATTCCAGACTTGTGTTACCTGCAAGGCCTTACATTTCTATCACGAACTAAAGTTGATATAATCAGCTTATTATAAATGTATGAAATTACAGTAGCGCTAACGTCCCGTCATTGCTGATCAGGCAGAAATATCAATAACAACGCAAACGGTGGTTATATTGACATTGCTTTTGCATGTACTGCAAACATTTTGTCGAGACATTTTAAGTAAAAATATTTAGCTGTCAAAGATCGGAAGCGATTTCATTTGCTCATTCAAAGCATCTTGCGAAGAAGCTAGATTCAAATATTATCATCGCTGTCCGTTTGTTGAAAAATAGAGGCGCGGACGACGGAAATAATAGGAATGCTGGCAAAGGTTACATTGTAGCCAAACACAACATTCCTCTCGCTGAGAAAAGGCAAACTGGCAGGATCGGATCGCTCGCGGATCATGCTAGTAATCAAGCACGCGAATGCTCCCTCTGATGACAAATCACATCATTGCGGACAAGAAAAATAATAAAATGCCTCAAAATCAAAACAGACCCTGTAATCCAGATGTTTAAGCTTAAAACTTACCTTCTAAAAGGTGAGAAGGAGTGACAAGCGCCTCTGAAGGCTTCCTGTTCTAAACTTGTATGTCGTTCGAAAAAAACATTGTACGCGGAAGTGGAGACAAATTCAAGCGCGCGACGTTTGACAGCAGATATAAAAGCAGGACTAAATCATTCTTCTTAATGTGCGGATGATCATTAAATATGTTTCATAACCACAGAGTGCACTCAACAGGAAGCTATGTGTAATTTACAGTGGAAACGTAACTTTTCGCCGTCCACTGCCTCTTCCTGTGTGACTTGCGACCACCAGAGGCCGAAAGATGTCCAAAAAATCTTTCATGTATGTATGCCCGTATGGTTCCGTGCAGTGTTACACTAAATTTGTTCCCCTCCATTTGTATGACTCTCAGGGCTCTTGAACGCGTGTTTAGGGATACTATGGCTCCCCGTGGCATTATTATACACATATTCACGGTTTATGAATGTGAACCCGTGCCGGGTTATATGGTAGACCTGTACCTTACGTGAAACTGCATTTTGATTTATTTGTGAGCTACACTGCACTCGTATAGATTGTATGCACTGGAAATGTGATAGGACTATAGGTCACTAGTTGTTTATTCATCATTTCCATTTATCTAGTTAATCTCAGAAATTCAGCGAGTTTGGTACCTGACAGGATGTAGGCCACCACGTGAAACCTTTTACACAGACAGAAAAAATGAACGAGTATTTTTTTTTATTTTTTTATCACATATAGCCTACTGAATGCCAGAGAAAAATCCATACTCTTACAATTGAATCTCAAGAATATTGTTTATTGCTTTTGAAGATATTACTCTTTGCTCATTTTTTGTTCTAGTCATCCTTTCTGTTTTAAATTTCACAATAAAACAAAGAAAAGGCTTTACTGTTAGGTAAATGGTATTTTTTTCCTTTTCGATGTGTACACACAAATACACAAAGTTCTATGTACAGATGAAATTTCCTTTAGTACGGGTAAGTCAAGGGCACCAACTGTCATGTAACAACTCAACTTTCAAATTGTTATCTAGAATCAGATAAGAACTTTCCAAAGAACTGTAAGAACATATCCGTGAAAATTGTTGGCACAAGTTTGGTAAAATCTTACTTTTATTTTGCCGTTGTTCTGAAAAGGCCCATTTTGTTCTCACCTTGTCTGAATTGTTTTCAATGGAAAATCCATTCATCAATGTGTGTCATTCTGCTCTTATGCATTGTCTTTACATTCAGATTGGATGTTCATATATCAAACTTAAACATTAGAATGAACATTGGTTAAAGAAATGAGCAGATGCTGCAACTAATATTATTCACACTTGATTAATTATAGTACATCACCACTGGGTGAATGAATTATTGAAATATAAGACTAGCGGCATAACTCAGTCCAGTAGGGTCATCTACTTTTCTGAGGTATCTGGAGCAAATTTCCACAGGGCACAATTAGAGGGAGCAGAATATTTTTTGCACACCCTTTCCGTCTAAACTCTAAACCATTCTTATGAGCAATGTAAAAAAACAATTGCTCCTTCTTGGTCAACTTTGGGTCACTACACATATACTTATCCATTTCCCTGTCTCATATATCACTCTTCAATTAGGTACAGAGTAAAATGACACCAATACAACTATCCCATATAGTAATAGTAATTAAACATAATGTACACAATAATAAAATATATACAATGAAATAGATACAAACTTTAAATATTCACTGACATGAGCAGTATTGACTCTGTCTCTAATTTTCAGGCTCATAAATTTTTTGAACATTTTAAAAAAAGACATGGACTGGACATGAAATTTGAAAGTTAAAATAAATAAATAAATAAATAAAATAAATAAGTTTCTCTTAAAAAAACTATGAAGGGCTTTGAAAAATATAACCACAAGATGGCAATGTTTGACCATATATTTTTCTGCATCAGCACAATAAAACAAAAGTGCTTTATTGCAACACTGAATCACCTTAAAATTACAATCAGTGTTGCCATTATTGCATTTTGCTTGTGTTACACTGTTCAGCTGAATACTGTATTGCAGAGCTTAGCATTAACTTATGAAAAAGTCTGTGAAATACACTAAGCAGAACAAACTTACTGCCTATCTCAGCATGGCCAGAATGCAGTGCAATTCAAAAATTGGTGATAAAAGATCTGCATATTCCATTACTGTGCTGTCTTGGCTAAAATAACTCTGTTTTCTAATGGAGATTAGAGAATAAGAATATCTAAACATTCTAATCTGAAAAGCTGTTTTGTTTGTGTGTGTGTGTGTGCTGCACTTCTACTCTCAGAATGACAAAAACTAAAATTGCATTGAGAGTCTCATTGTGCAACACAGAAATTGAAGAAAGTAGAAATTGAAAGCTCTGATATTAAGACCGCATGAGTGACTTCGGAGGATAGCGGAACAGAGGAAGGGGAAAAAATGAAATGGGAATATACAGCATTATTTCACAAATGCAGGAATACACAGACAGAAAAAGAGAAAGAGAACCTGCAAGACATCAAAAATCACACAACAGAACATATTAACTGTGAGCAAGTTTAAGTGTTTCTGTTTCCCTGTGCCGGTCAACCATACTAAGGGAGGGAGAGAGGGATGGAGGCAGGGATGACGGTGGAGGAGTCAGGGGTCCCAGACTTTTGAGGGGATGTGGGGACACAGGTGGAGGAAGAGAAGAGAGAGGGGGCAGGACTCCCCCGAGACCCCCGGATTTGGCCTCTAAAAGGTGTGAGCGACCACCCAGCCCTGGCTCCTTCCCTAGAGAGAAGTCCGGTTCATTCTCGTTCTCTGAGCTGCAGTCGCTCAGGTCTGTGATCTCCAGCTCAGAGTCAGACTCCGGATCCTGCTTTACACCCTTTCTCCGCTCGGAAGGGCTTTGACGGCCTCCACCTCCGCTTCCAACGCTGAGCCCACCCAAACCCAATCCTAGGCCTAACCCTAAACCAAGACCTCCACCTGTGACACCGGTGTTGGTCTCCCCTCTTTCCCGGTCGCCTACACCCGTACCCCCGTTTCCCAACTCAGTCCGACCAAGTGGCACGCTCCCTGGGTATGGAGGGATGCAGAGTCTGGGGGGCTGACCGTTTGTTCCTCCCGTTTGACTGCGTTCGGCCCCAGTTGTGTCTCCGGGGGGTAAGAGTGAAGAGAAGGGGTGTGGGAGCTGAGACAGGCTGGACTGGAGCGGATTGGGGTAGAAATGTGAGGAGTAGAGGGAGCCTGGGGGCAATTTGGGACAGTTGTTCAGAGAAAAGGCCCCTGGGAGGTAGGGGTTGAAGCCCCAGGGGTAGTCAAAAGAGGGGTTCCGTGGGTAAGGACCCAACAGGGATGGAGGTTTGGAGTAACAAGGAGCCCCTGTGGGAGAAATTGAAAAACATGGAACGGAAACCAGTGTTAATGTTTAAGATCACATGTTAGAGACATGACCGAGAACAGAGAACTCAGAGGGAAAACTAGAAGGACATTATGAATCATATATTTAAAAAACTTTATATATACGCTCTAAAACAACCCAAGTTGGGTTGAAAATGGACAAACCCAGCGATTGGGTTGTTTTAACCCAGCAATTGGGTTAAATGTTTGCCCAACCTGCTGGGTAGTTGTATTTAATTCAACTATTGTTTAAAAATAACTGTATTGCTTGCTTAAAATGAGCCCAAAATATTTTGGAAATGAACATTTAATAATATGTTTAATAAACGAACATTTAATAATATGTTTAATAAATGAACTTTTAATAATATGTTTAATAAATAAACATTTAATAATAAGTTTAATGAATAATAATTAAACAATAAATATTTATTAAATTGCTTATTAATAAATGTTCACCTTTTGATTATTGTTGTTGCCTCTAGTAATTATGTGTCTGATTTTTTCCAAACTATTTTGGGTTCATTTTAGGCCAGCTATATAGTAATTTTTAAACAATAGTTAGATTAAATAAAACAACAAACATTTAACCCAACCACTGGGTTAAAACAACCCAATCACTGGGTTTGTCCATTTTTAACACAGCATTTTTTTTTTTTGAAAATGTCTTTTGAAAATATGTTTTTGAAAATGTATTTTGAAAATATCTTTTGAAAAAGTCTTCAGTGTCTCCTGATCCTTCAGAAATCATTCTAATATGCTGATTTGATAATAAAAATATTTATCAATGTTATAAACTGTTGTGCTGTGATTATATGTTTTTGTGGACACTAATGCAATTTTTGTCAGCATTCTTCAATGAATAGATAGTTCAAACAAACACATTTATTTGAAATAAAAATAATCTTTATTGTCACTTTTGACTATAGCTTAATAATTTGAGCATTTGTGTATTAATTCCGTAATAATTTGAAAAACAATTACCTACCACATACTTTTCTATATATACAGTATATGTAAGATAAAACAGAAATTAGATGTCAGCCAGCTTATTTTTTCACAG
Organism: Hypophthalmichthys molitrix; assembly: GCA_037950675.1. Lineage (NCBI taxonomy): Eukaryota > Metazoa > Chordata > Actinopteri > Cypriniformes > Xenocyprididae > Hypophthalmichthys > Hypophthalmichthys molitrix. The sequence continues at coordinate 24,587,678 of CM075507.1, read as the reverse complement.
ATGAATTAATAAATAAGAGTTAATATGCCTGATTTCACACTCCAAATTTTCACTTACATTACAAACACCTTTTCTTCATTTTCTTCCATGTTCACTTTTACAATATACTTCCTCTCAGTCTCTTTCTTTCTTTATTCCTCCCTACTTCATTTTCTCTCCTCTCTCTCTCTCTTTTTATCTCCACAGCCTCTCTCTGTGTTATTTGCTATGCAGGGCTAATTTGACAGTGCTAGAGAGTGTGTGTGTATGTAGGGCCAGGAGTAGCTGGCAGACACATGAATATTGAATCAGTCAGGCAGGCCTCACTTGCTTATGAAAACACAGTAATGGGTGCCCACAGGCCACAAACTGAAGCCTGCACCCTCAATTAGGGCCTTCCTGCTTGGGAAGGGATTAGGACAGGGGGTACACATGGGAGGCAGAGAGGGGTAAGAAGAGGAGGAGGGCGGAACAGGACCTCAGGACAAACAAAGTTGGGGGGGGGGGTGCTTTTGGGGTGGGGAGTAACATTGACATACTCATGCCCTCATACATTCTGATACACTGATATTTCAATGTACATTCAGAACATCCGAAAAAACAAAAGATTATGTACATGATACCGCAGCACTCGCAGAGGAAGTGCTAGAGTGCAGAAATGCCAATGGAAACTAACATTCTCAAGAACATACTGATAACAGTGTGAACTGATCACTTATATCTGAACTCAACATACTTTTATACTTACTTCACTGCTCTGAAAAACAAACATTAATTAAATTTGTTTAATTTATGTCTCACCTGAGCCGAGGAAAGGAAAAGTGTCCAGTCTCAGCTTGTCCCCATCAGGCCCTGGGGCCCCTGCACTGCGCTCAAACAGAGAGGGCCCTCGACCCGATTCAGGCAAACGAGGGAATAAAGACTGAAGGGCCTGGGAAAGATGGGATAGAGAAAAGACAGTGTGTGGGAATCATTAGACACTGAGAAGAATTTAATAAATGACATGACAGACTAGCTTTTTAAAATTACATAATATAGTGTAATATATATTATGGTGCGTTCAAGTCCTCCTGGGAAGTTCATATTTACGATGTGGGAAGTCGTGTTTATGATGGTAGGTGCGTTCAAGTCACTTTTGTCGGAGTATGCCTTCTCTAAATTAATTACACGAAATAACAACACTTCTACTTCTAGAAAATGTAGAGCAAAGAATGTGCATTGGTTGTATGTTGCTTTTTTATGCTTTTAATTAATTTATGAAACCATTGTAAACCTTATTGTTACATATTATATTGTTATATTATGATGCTATCGTATTTTTTGCTGGGAATCAGCTTACTTAGTTGTAAATAGAAAAGCCTGACAATGTCACTGCTAAATACTTATAATTATTGTGGTATTTCACCATGTTTCTCACTGACACGCCCCCAACTCGTTCAGATCGGGGCTTAAAGAAAATCCCGAGCTCCCCCTCGTATTTACAACATTGTGGTGGCGTTCATGTGCGTTCAGCTCGTAAATACGATCTTTCCGACATGACTTGAACGCACCATTACACTAAAATATAAAAATATTGATAATATCAATAATAATTTTGTGTATTTTAACAGTTATTATGAATTTTATTAAAGGAATAGATCATTTTTTTAAAGGAAGATATTTGGAAGAATATTTGTAACCAAGCAGATCTCGCCCCCCATTGACTACCATAGTAGGGAAAAAAACTATGGTAGTCAATGGGGGGTGAGATCTGCTTGGTTGCAAACATTCTTCCAAATATCTTCCTTTGTGTACAGCAGAACAAAGAAATTTATACAGGTTTGGAACAACTTGAGGATGAGTAAATGATGACAGAAATTTCATTTTTGAGTGTACTATCCTTTTAACCATTTTACTGGGATATTTATGTACTGCTAAAAATGTGGATAATCAGATTAATTTGTAAATAAGTGCATAAACAGACAAGGAATTCACTGCTGTAAATTCACATTCAAAGGATGATAAGAAATGTGAAACTATCTTGACATCTTTAACACCGTCTTAGAAATCTTGTCTTAAAGACTTCATAAGATGTCAATGAGAGTATAGGCCACAAAGGGATCCCAGGGTTTTTACCTCCCAAAAATGTGGAATGGCTTTTGGGAGCAGATTAGAAAAGGGTGGTGGGGGAAGAAGCTCAATATAAAAAACCTGGAAGTCATTGCAGGAATCTTATCGGATGAACACCATAAAGATTTTCTCTTTTTTATTATTAGTGACATGAAGGTGATCGATAATTTCTGTCACTCTTCTCTTTTCAGTGAGAAAGGCAGGACTGTACTTCGAAGCTACGTAATCTGGATTGCTTAACAAAACCGCATTAATTACATGGCACTGATCTGACAGCCCCACCTTCTCTTTCATTTCTCACATGTCTTTCATTTTCAATCAATGGCAGTGATGAGTACGCCTTCAAGACTGAGATGAGAGGAAAGGGATAATGTCTTCTTTTGTTTTAAGGCTGCTTAACGCCATCTGTGACATTCTCTCTACTTTCTTCTTCACCTCTGGATCTTTCCCTTCTCCTTCAGTCTCCTCTAGTCAAGATGTACAGCAGATAACTTTCTCATAGAATGACCTGGGTATATACTTTGTATGGCTAAAATAAAATCAGGTTATTAATAAAAAATAATATTAATGTTATTGAATTTTATCAGACTACTTGTTTTAAATTACACTTTTGAGGAGCATATTTTAAGTGGATTTCAGATTTGACTAAACCTTTATTGATAAAAACCTATTCTCATACTCTTTGTATTCATGCAGAACATATAAATTAATGCTTTGCCCCTGGTATTTAGATGATAACTATTTTAGTTAAAGTTTAACAATGACCAAAGACGAATAATTGCTGAACACCAATACTACAGCAATTACAGACAGCGCAAAAGAAATAAAATAAATACAAAAAAGACACCTACATACTGATTGACTTTGTACAAATGACTGATCCTTCACATCAAAGCTAATACAGAAAGCCTTATACAGTATGGATAAAAAACATCAATCATTAAACACTGGCAATAGAGTTATTATCACAGAGCACGTCAGCCCTTCAGGTTTTTGTCTGGTTTCATTCTTCTGTTATACCTGGCGGTTCATTCCTGTCTCTTATTATATTGGGATTTTATGTTCTGTTGATTTTATGCTTCTGTAAATCACACTGCACCAAATACATGCGATGCATTTATTCCCTCATACCTCTGGTGTGACAGGGCTGCAGTCCGGTGTGGCTGCTCCTCCATTGAAGTGGTTCTGGGCCAGCAGGAACGGAGAGCTGGCCATGTCCAGCAGCGGGTAATTCACCAGAACCACCTTACTGAAGTTGAACTTGTAGGTGAAGCGCTTGCCTTTAGTTTTGTGCAAAATGCGTTTGTTGTAGTAGTACCTGCACAGATAATACAATAAAATAAACTGTAAACATTTGTCCCTCAATTTCACAAGCAGTAATGTTTAAAAGAAAACACGATTGCATTTGTGCGTACAAGAATGAATGCTTGAATTATAGGGATAGATCACCCAAAAAAGTCATCATTTGTCATCATTTACCTCATGTTGTTCAAAACCTGCATTCATTTATTTTTTTGTGGAACAAAAAAGACATTTTGAAGAATGTCTCAGTGGTTTTTGTGCATACAACAGGGTCCAAAGTTCTTGTTCTTCAAGCCATACAGGTTTGGAACAACATTAGGATTAAAAAATGATGACACAGATTTCATTTTCAAGTGAACGATCCCTTTAAAGGGGGGAAAGGCTGCCGTCACCTCCACTGAAACATTTTCCAGGGTCATGGCCTTCATTGGGAATGCCAGCTTTGTCGGCTGCCTGTTCTGCGCGGTGATGACCGCTTAGATTTCCCTCAACATCACACAACGACGTATCATTCAGTTGGAAATAAGAGATGGATCTATACAGAGTCTTTTCCCCTGACCATCACCCGTTTGCGCTCATCACGAGTGTCAGAACGCTTTGAGGATGCTCACCTGTGCATGAGAGCGAGGCTCTTTAATCTCAGCACACTTTATGCTTGACTTCACTTTACCGCAGTCCGGCAGCCTACACGAGTTCCCGTGATGCAATCTGCCGGAGCGATAATTTGTAAGCTTTTATTTTATGTGGCAATTGTGCCCCTTAATTGAGCAATTAAGCAAGGCTAATCAACGAGGCTAATTATGGCCTGTGCCTATTCATAACAATTAGCGGATAGCGACAGCATCTATTAAAGGGAGGCTGGGGGAGGGTAGAAGGGGAGCAGAGCGATAAAAAAGGCGGGATGAGAAATGGCTAAGCATATGTGCATGAATAAGAGCAAAACTACTTCAACCAGAGTCAAAGTTCAAAAGTTTTATGTTGGAGTTTGGAGTTTAAAAAGAGATCTGATATAAGTTCAGTGAGGTACGAATCAATTTTAGACTTCATTTCAAAAACCCCCATCGACAAGTATTCTTTATATGAGCCTCTCGCCAGAGAACATCCAGAATCCATTTAGATGTTCAAAGATTCTACAAATTGGACTGTATTGATGTTCTTGAGAGGGAAGGCGGCACTTAAAATATCCACATATATCAAGCATCAAGCATGGAGCGGCCAAGGCTATTATACAGGATATTGTGTGAGGAAAAAATAAATGATGATTTTCCCCCCATAAGATGCAAGATAAAAACACATACACACAAAAGAAACAGCCAAACACATTGTGTACTCAACAAAGCACATCATCTAGAATATACATATTGCATGAGAGAGCATTAACACAGAAAACAATCCTTTGAATATGAAACACACACATGCTGTGCATACCTAAGCGCTCGACTGAGCTTGTCGTAGTTCATGTGAGGTTTGCACTTCCGAATGCCCCACAGTCTTGCCACCTCGTCTGGGTCTTTGATCACAAATTCACCATAGTCTCCCTGCCAGGCAATCACCCCCTGGTATTCCTCCTTCTGCAGCAGCTCCAGGATGAAGTGCCACAGCTGGATCTGCCTGGAGCCTGGGCTTGACTCTGGCTTATAGGCCCAGTCTGGGAAGGCGATGCCTGAGGAAAGGCAGGCAAGTAAGTGAAAGGATTTGGATAAGGCCTGTTGGTTTTGTTACTTGCTAAAAGCATTCCTGTCTAAATAACTGATGAAGCGATGGGTGGCTCAATAGGGTATTTTAAGCCTAGGGAGTAGTTAGCCTGTGTTTTAAACAAGTATAGGTAAGAGAACTTTCTTTTTTCTTTTTTTATTGATTTTGATGAAGTTTTGATGAAGGGTGTACATGTACCAGATTATTGTTCAAACTATAGCAAACAGCCTATAATGACAACCAGGAACAAAAAACAAAAATGATTATCAATTCTACCTATTTGATTGGCCGAGCTGCGTTCTGGGACTTTTTTCAGACTATACATTAGTAGTTGGGAAGTTGGGAATCCATCAGATTCTCAGTAGACAGGATGTGACACGATCATTGGATATTCGGACATGCCATGTTGCCTTCCTACCTCCACATGCTGCCAGCGGAGGCAGCATTTTTCAGCTTTCACATGCAGCCAAAGACAGTCACTTGTTTAGTTCTTGAATAAATCAGTGTTTTGAATGAATCGGTTGAATGAATGATTCAATTACTCACTCATAAAGACAATCACGTGTCGCCACCTACTGGCGTAAAGATGTACCTTGCAGAAAGAATCCTTTAAAGGGATAGTTCCCCCAAAAATGAAATTCTGTCATCATTTAATATCTTCCCTTGTGTTTAGCAGAACAAAGAAATTCATACAAGTTTGGAACTACTTGATGGTGGGTAAATGATGACAGAATTTCATTTTTCTTTCTGCAAGGTACATCTTTACGCCAGTAGGTGGTAACACGTGATTGTCTTTATGAGTGAGTAATTGAATCATTCATTCAACCGATTCATTCAAAACACTGATTTATTCAAGAACTAAACAAGTGACTGTCTCTGGCTGCTTGCGAAAGCTGAAAAATGCTGCCTCCGCTGGCAGCATGTGGAGGTAGGAAGGCAACATGGCATGTCTGAATATCCAATGATCATGTCACATCCTGTCTACTGAGAATCTGATGGATTTTCAAAGGCAGCACAGAAGTATCTATCACAGCCTTTGATATCCCACAATCCTCTGCGTTATGCTATAAATTATGCACAGTTATGCTAAAAAAATAAATATGGTGTCTGAAAATTGCGGTTGGTGGTCAGTTTGTGTGTAAATGTGCAAGTTTGACCCACTTTTCCCACATTTAATGTAATTTCTAGTGAGAAACCGTTACGCTGCCTCAGAAGTCTGTCCAAAATCAGTTTCATGAGGCACCTTCATGCACAAACACTGCCTGAAGTCATTGCTTGATAAAGCAGCGAGGCAAAAAGTCAGCTGCCTAAGGTTTCGGACGCAGCCTATTAAAGTGAGTCATTGAATAATTTACTCAACCTGTTAGTTTAAAACACTGATTTATTTAGGAACGAAACACTACTACTGTGGGTTGTTAGGAGACGCAGCGGTCAATTCTTCCTTGGCTTCGTTTGGAACGATTTTCATTGCCAGAACAATAAATAGACATGAAACTGGACATATTGTGACTAAAATGTAAGTTGCTTTATATTAACTTTCTGTTGAGTAAACTGTTGTATAATAACATATCGTGTCATACTGTTGGTTGGAACGTTTGTTCATGATATAATTTGCTTAAATATGTATCAGAGATCTATGCATTTTTACTGTCCTGTCATGCATAATGAAGAAAAAGACATTTAAGTTGGATGAAAAAAAAAATCCTCTTCCGGTGTCTCACCTGGTGTCCAGAGGGTTGGGACGGGTGGCGTGAGCAGCAGATCACTAACACAGTTACAGTCCATACCTCCACTACACCTGCATTCACACACAAACCAACACAATTTGAGTTTGAACCATTTTAGATTAGACCACAGAACATAAGGCTAAAGCATAACACTTTGACTCCACAAATTTGTGTCATGTTCTTATGGACTCGTTTCACCCACCACACACCAGTGTGTCAGAACATGCTGTTGTAAACCATGAGGGCATGCCATTCCAGTGGCCTCTGAAATCAATCAATGCCTTTTCATTTGAAGGGTTTCTTTAAATATGGTTGCCGAAGGCTGTCCCTTCAGCCATGCAGAAGATCACTGAGCATTTTTTCACAAAGAGCAACGTTCAAAAGACCCCATCTCATGTTGAACATCTATGACAGTGTGTGAGGCCCTCAAGCAATTAGTCCATAGGTTTTCATAGGTATCTGTTTGCACTTTAATGCGTTACATTTTGTTATAATGATCAAAATACCAAAATGCACATTTTCAGTTTCCACACGTTATGCACTATAACTGAACTTCATTTCCAACATGAAATGTTCACATTGCAGCAAAAGGAAATAAACATACCACAGTGGGCATGTGTTCATACAAATAACTTCAAAGCAGGATATCAAAAATCATTGAAGATTGCATCTGCTATCAGAACAACTGGGAGCATCAGTAAAGATCCATCTCTCCATGCAGCAATTCAGTATACATGGCTAGAGAAGTTCAATCTCTCCTCAGACATCACAATTTCATAAAGGTTGTTTTACAAAGCTTGGGAAGAAGAAGGAGCCGGTACAAGGGTATCTTTAATGCTGGCCTCTCCCTCTCCCCCTCTCCTCTCTCACTCTATTTAATTATGCTCTGTGAATTTTGGATCTTCCCTCCAGCATTGAAATGGAACGTGAATTATTGAGGTGTGTTTGTATAAATTATTATTGCTAACTCCAGGCACTTCTCTCTCACACACAAGTACACACACACACACACATGCTTTGTTTCTTTTACTCTTTGGACTGTCCACTTGCTCTCCCCCACCCTCGCATCGTCTACTTCTCATCTCGCTCTTTTTTTCGTAACATTCATCTGTTGTTATTTCTTTATATAAAGCTGGTATATCAATTCACTTGTATGTATTTCACTTGTATCAATTCACTTGTATGTAATTGAAATGTAGATTTTCAGACTTTGTGCTCACCTATAAAATTTGTCTTACTGGGCCAGTCCTATACAAGACTATCAACTTAAAAATAGATACTACTTTAACACTATTAAATCCAATTGAGAACAGTGCAACTGGTCCAGTCCAGATCACACCTGTATATGAATTAATTTGTAAAATCTGTATTCAGCGCCTATCAGGCAGCCTATCCGATCAAAGAAACCCAGCCTTACCTGCCTGTGCACCTAACTGCACTCTCTCTCTTTCTCTCCTCTGTATGTTTTGCTCCCGCTCAGTAATTTTCCGTTTGATTTCGGAGGTAATGCATTTTTTACAAATCAAAGAGGAAGCCAGGACGCCCCCCACCCTCCCTTTCCCTCGATCTCTTTCTTTTGCCCTGCTCTTCCCCTCCAGGCCAGTGAAGAGATAAAGGAGCCCCCATCATTTCCTTGTTAGTTTTGATTTGGGCAGCACAGGGCTTTCAAGTTCTCCCCATCACCCCCAGAAACATTATAACTAGCAGCCAAGGGAATACATCTTCTCAAAATCTCCTAGATATGAAGATACTGATTCAGGGAGTGCACAACCACCACACACACCAAACAAAAAACTCTGAAATAAAAGATGGACATGGACAGGGCAACACAAAGTAACACCGTTCCCCAAGACAACATGCTCAAATGCACTCTTGAGGAAAGTAAAACTCTTCTGTGAGAGGTACATATAATCACATCAAGGTCACAAACTAACAGATGCTCACAATTATATCATCTGTGAGCATACGCACACAAAATATGATCAAAGTAATAAAAAACTGGAAGTAAATGAATATATACGTATATATACATATATTTTATTTTATTTAAAATTATATATATATATATATATATATATATATATATATATATATATATAGTCAAACCAAAAAAAAAATTTATTCAGATACCTTGAACATTTCATTCATTAATACAGTTTATTCACTATAGTTTAAAAAAATGGTAATAAAATATGACAAGATCTGAGTTAAACTGTGTCAGAAAAAATTAATATTAATTATGTCAGATAACACTTAAGCAAAACATGGTCAGGTCAAAGTGTCTGAATAATTTTTGGTTCCAAATTTTTATCAATTTTACTGGTAGTCCACTGTATGAAGAATTTTTGGGTATAATATGTCACAGTTTACTTTATTCTGCTATCCTCACTTACATAAATGAACTATAGTGTCCTGCACCCACTAGTAAAAATATATCAAAAATATAAAAAATGACTGAATAATTTTTGGTTTGACTGTATATAAATGTGTTTTAATAGAAATTATATATGTATAAATGTATATAAATGTATATGTATGTTCAGTATAAAGGAACAAAGTGAAATTATATCATATATCATATTTATATACACTGTAAATAAAATAATTGTTGGTTTAACTTAAAAAAAGTAAGTTACCTGGTTGCATATAGTTCACTGAAATTAAAATTTTGAGTTAATACAATGAAGGCGATTGGTTTAATCAACAGAAACTCAAAATGTTATGTTATCTAAACCACATTAATTATTGAAGTTGATTTGACAAAAGAAAAAATGTTGTGATAACAAATCATAAAAATAATTACAGTGTATACATTAAATCTGCCTTACATATATATTAACATAATTAACAATCTAGATGAGCCAGATGAATTCATATATACAGAAATAAAAAAAATGCTGTAAAGTGAGGATGCTTTTAAAAAAATGTCATAAATAGATTTTATTTATCAATTAAACTTCTATTAACTAATACAAATCAATATTTGGTGTGATCACCCTTTGCGTTTAAAACAGCTTTTGTCCTCTAAGTACACTTGCGCATAGTTTTTCAGGTAGCTTTTCATCAAGTTCAATTTGCCACAGTTCTTCTGGATTTAATCAGTCTCAGTTTTTTCTGTTTCTTCATGTAATCCCAGATGGACTCAATGATGGTGAGATCAGATCTCCATGTGGAGCATACCAGCTGTTGTCACTTGTCAGACTCCTTGTGCATACAAAAATCTCACTGGATTATTACAATTAATGGCAAATGGAATATTTGGAAAAGTAACTGATATGACTTATACTGACACCTATACGAAAATACTAATGTGACTAAGACTTTTTCACATACTGTGTGTGTATATATATATATATATATATATATATATATATATATATTCATATACATATTCCATATATAAATTTAGCTTGCTCATCTGGATTATTTATTATGTTAATATATGTATGGCAGATTTCATGGTTTAATATTAAATATTCTGACCATATGTTAAATAATTTTTAATCATTTAGTAAATCTATATGCTTTGTAATGGTGTGGGGATTCAAAGAATTCTAGTTCAATGCCGTGGAAAAATGATTTGCGCTAATCTTATAGCACAAAAACACTAAGTATGAAATAATAAGTGTGCTTTTATAAACATTATTACAATTAAACACAGGCATTGATTACTCATTCATTATGGAATAGCCATGCCCTGCAGATTTAACACGTTTACCCCTGTGACTAATTACATTTTGTGAAAAGCTCTGCTGATTGCACATTAATGTTTCGACAAAACAGAGCTGCTGGAAACAATTTTGTGTTATGGGTGGACCACAAAATAAAATGGTACAAAGATGAGGTTCAGAAGTGGACTAAAGAGTAGAGTGAAAGAGAAAGAACTGAGTAACAGATTGCAGACGTTGTTTCTAGTTGTGAAAAAGATGGACAGCAAGGTTCTGAAACAGAGATACTGAGGGAATGTGATGAGTCTCGTCCCTCTCGCTCTCTGCTCCCAGGACATGAAACAAAACCTCCGTATCTGTGTCATCTTTCTGTTTCGGGCTGCCACTGAAAAGGGACTTACTGAGCACCCTCGCCCCTCTCTCTCTTTCTCCCCCCCACTGTTCCTTCCTCTTTCCCTCTTTTACTTTTTCTCGATCTCTCGATTTCTCTTGACTCTACTCTGACAGTCTGCACAGCCTCAGGGTCAAAGAACAGAAGGACTGGCTGGTGTGTTTGTTATGAAGAAGGAAAAAGGGAGAGCAGGGGAAAGAGAGGGGAAAGATGGTCAAGATGGAGAACTCGAGATGGGATGCATCTGACAAATTGTGCACACTACGAGATAAAAATGACAGTTCCAATGTAAACACGTGGAAATTAAATATTTGCAGGTGGCACACAAAATTCTATGAGAGCTTTATTTAACAGATGTATACGAATGTATTAAAATTTCATAAAAACTCAGATGAGACATCTTTGTCTTTTGGCTGGAGCATGCAAAATGAGGGACATTTGATCACATTACTGAAAAGTATTAATTTCTCTACAGAAGTTTTGGATCCTTTTTGTAAGGGATTTCTATAAAGGCAGTGTAACAAATGTAGGTTTCATTTCATGCTATGCCAGTTATTTGAATTTGAAATTTGAGAGAGAGACCAGGGAATGTAACACATTTTTGTTTAAACACCTATGTGTTTTATTGCACTGTCTCAAATATCTATCTCATATTTTCTTATCTGCTTCACATCAAAGTAGTTTAGAATTTATTCTTAAACTGTGTAAATCAATGTTAAGTACAATTAATCTAATATTGACTTCCACTAAACATTGTGCAGTCATTTTTTGTGGTAATCAAATGTACCGTTAAACATTGAATGTCAAAAAGCATTATAGAAACAAATATAGAACATATATAATGCAAAAGCTAACAACTCTAAAAACATAACACGTGTGTGTGTGTTGGGGGTCATTTAACATCTATTAAGCTCACAAATGGATATGAAATTACACTTTCTTACATCAAAATCGTTTTTGTCCTGTGAATGCTTTATATTTTTTTACATTCACAGACTTACAGTTTCTTCTTTCACCTCAGGAGGGTGGTCATGCATGATGTAACTAATTTCTAGTTGGTTACGTGACGTGGTGATACGTGTTACACACCTCTCTCCTCATACCAGCGATCATCTTTCCTAACACTAGCAAAGTTTAGATACGAAACCCAATAATTGAGATAATAAGGTGAGGAGACCGTAAAAGTTTCGGCGGTGCTCAGCTCAGCACTTGTGGATGAGAAAGCTGAGGAAAGTTGGTTAAAAAAAAGAGAGAGAGAGAGAGACAGAGAGAGAGAAAGATGGAACAGAACTTGCTCAACTTTAGGAGCGATGATAGGAGCGAGCGTACGATATGATATCAGTTTCTTATAGAACATCGGACTTAAGATACAAGGAAAAGAAGGGGAAAAAAGACGGAGAAAAAGTATCAATCGATAGGGTTAAATTATTCATCGTCATTAATTATCGATCGCTCTCCGTTGCCGACTCGTCCGCCTCGCGCCAGAGTTGAAAGGAGGGAAAGCGCGCTTTATTAAAACCGGCTCGAGCCTCATTGTTTCATGTCCCGCGGCAAAGAAAAAGCTCGAGCTTGGTTCTGCCCGCGCCAGTGAAAAATATACACACACATCGCCCCCCTTAAAGCTCTTTTTCTCTCCTCGCTCGCTTTCCCTCCCGACGCGCGGGAGAGCTTTGGGGAGCCTCGTACGGTGTTCACGGGGCGGCTGTGTCTCGCGTGGATCGATGTGGGATCAATGGCTCTCGCTGACTAATAGCCAGAGAGCGCCTTTGATCTCGCGGCTGAGAGATCAAAACCTGCGCGAGAGGGAAGAGAGAAGGGAAGAGAAAGAGGAAAATGCGCGGGAGAGCTAGCGGACCTTAAACTTCACACAAATACGCGCGCCGCTCGTACTTCATTACATCTGCCGTCATCCTGTGAGGTGACATCATAACGTATTGTCCACGATTGTTTACTTCCCTTCAATGAGCAGGTAATATAACGCCCTGTCATACATAAACAAGACAAACAAGCTAATTTAGCCATTTCAGCATATGTTTTTACTGCAAGTCAGCCTGTGGTAACTCAAGAAACCTGTCCTTTAAGGTAGCCTATCTCTCAGTCTTCACTAATTTCCCTCAGTAGACGTATAAGTTGCACAAGTGAGTTTCACTTCCGTCATAATTGAAATCTCAATGTTGTATATCCCTTTGTACATTTTTAAAAAATCAATTTTACGCGGAAACCCAAGACACGTTAATTCTGATTCAAATTATTGTTTAAATGGTGCACCAGGGAACTTTTTGGCTCTGCTTGATGTTAATTTAAAAAGTGTGGAAAGCTAATTAATAGAAGTATTTGGTGAAAGAGAGAGTGGTGAAAAAGTGAAGTGCTGACTGCTTGAGATCACAGCAATTCCAGTGTGCATTTGAACAGATGATTCTCCATTAAATCACTCTAAAAAAAAAGAAGCAACCAGTTAGGCTAATGAATCCCGCTGTTTTATGTGTCCTTCATATGTCTTTATCATAAATTTAGCCTAGCCTATTGTACAAGACAGAAGCTAAACAGCTATTGCACATTTCTTATTTGCTATCCCCCTCTCTTTATCCCTCCTCCCTCTGGTCAGTGAGTTACTCTCTCTATCGCTCTCACTTCCCGAATTAACCACTCAAGAAGTCACCACCGACTCAATCAATAGCTCATACATAAACCCTGCTATAATCGCTCCACATGCCTGTCTGTCTGCCCCCTCATCCCTCGTTACCCCTTCATTCTCTCTCTCTCTCTCCCTCACACACATTTCTTCTGTCCCCTTACCTTCTGTTTATGTTGGCTTGACAAACTGTTCTACTAATTAAACTTACTGTTCACTTTCTTATCGCAGCCTTCTAATAACTGCTTCATTTTCATACATTGGCACTGTGCAAAAACGAATTAATCTAGGCTAATCATTGTGTTGCTATGCGTCAGAAAATGTATGTGAAACCTCATTTAGCTAGAATCAGTCTGAAGTGGCATTTTTGCTTTGTCTTGTTTCCTCTGAACATGGTGACATCACGTCTTCCTTGCACAACTTTGACTATTTCTATCAACATTTATATACTAGTCAAGAATATCTTACTACTGCAGCATATAATTGTTGGGTTTTCTCCAACATTTAATTTACAAAATCTGGTTTGTGTGGTCACATAAATTAAGGTAACACTTTATTTTACAGTGCCGTAGTTACATGTTACTACATATACTTACTCCAGTAATAACAGTAAATTATGCATAATTACAAGTAACTAACCCTAAACTAAACCCTAACTGTAACTCTATAGTAGTTAATTATAGTACTCAGTACTTATTTGAGTAATTACAATGTAACTACGGCACTGTAACATAAAGCGTAACCGTTTAATTCAAGTTAAAAATATTTGATATAACCGAATCAACCTACATTAGAACACACACACACACACACACACACACACACACACACACACACACACAAATATCAGATCTTTAAGGTAACAATTGCACTTTACCACTTTTTGCAGTGTAGTTAGTCAATCAATATTTAATGTTCTGTCTCCTGTTTAGGTGCATGTGTAATAAAAAGTTTTTTCGATATCTACGATTCATTTGTTTTGGTCAAAGCAAGTAAATATCCAAGCTGGACACTCACTCTCTTTTTAGTCCCAAAAATATGAAAACACAAGAAACCAACACACATACACACAAACAGTCTCACACACAAGACACATAGAGAATTTAAAGATTACACACGAACGGGCCCCTGCTCATATTCCCTGCGCTCCAGCCTCTCTTTCCCTCTGTCTCTGTTTCAAACTCTTTGATTCGATGGAGCGGTTTGATCTGTGCGAGAGCGAGTTTTGTAAACACATTTTTGCGATCATATAGCCATGGGCAAGGCGCGTATAAATGAGGGAGAGAGAGGGAGTATAGCGAAGCAAAGAGAGAGAGAGAGAGAGAGAGAGCGACGTTTAATGAGAGGCTCAAGTGGAAAGGCACAAGGACGGATTCAAACTTGAATACGAGAAATGTAGAGAAATCAGCCTTCCCCACCGGATAGGTTGATGAAATATAATGTAATAGTGGATGGCTGGCTCTGCTTTTAAACAAACAACTCGAGTGAAAAGTGCTATATAGTATCTAAATCGACATTTCCCCACGGAGAAAAAGAGAGAGAGGACAATTTTGCAAAAGGGACATGGCAATCACAAGCAAGGACAGACACAAACACATTATGGTGGGAGCAAATAAAGAGAAAACCTTGGCGAAAAACGGATTCGGAGCGAGCTAAACTAATAAATGTGCGCGGTCCTATTCTTTTCTCCACATCGGCGTCGTGAGCTACTAATTCGTTTAACTTCGATTGCTAGCGCAATAATAGCGCTAACCCGTCGCCTCCGTCTCCTGTATTGCAGAGACTTCAGATCACATCTCATTGGGAGGGGAAGAAGCTATGACCCCATGTCACTGATTATGACTATACAAAATTAAATAATCCACTATTTAATATAGCCAAATAAGTATCTTAAAATTGTACAATAACTTAAATCAATGCGTATTATTGTGAATAACAAAATTAATTAATCTATGACTATGGCTATATTTTAATAGGCCTACAATATTTTAGCATAAGCTAATAGGCTAATCATTTTTATGAGGTTTGAAACGGAAACGGGACTAAAAATTATGAAACGCTTTACGTATAAGTTCTTTAAATGAAATGCATTATTAAATGCCATAATTTCCACTGTCCCTTTTGTCTGTGTGTATTAATTGGTACAGATGACGCAACTTATCAACTCATGCACCGTATCGTTATTTGCATAAGCATCCCATGCCTCAGTCCCTTGCGCAGAAAAGGAAAGCTCTTCTTTTCTGTCCTTGTTTAGTGTGTGCTTTTCCAGCTTTTTAAAAAACGAATAGCTCGAAGCCGTAAGTGTGTCTCTGTTCGGCAGTGGTGGTGTGCGTGTATGTGTGAGTGCCCGCGCGCGCTTTCTTTTCTTCCTATTCTATCCACCTCTGTCCAGGGAATTGTTCTCAACATTCACAAACACATCGCAAATACCCGCCGGCTTCACAGTATCGATTTCTAATTAGACGGCAGGATAATCGTTGGAGAGAGAGAGATGAAAAAGGGAAGAGGGTGGCAAGAATAAATAAATAAATAAAGGTCTCGTGATTAACTGAATTAATAAGAGAAGTACAAAAAACAAGAGAGAAATGCAAAATAACAGCCTTTCTTTGCATTCTTACTGTAACAAAACTGTGCCTCTATGAAATTAAATGAAAGGATTTTAACAAGAACATCGTCCTGTTTAACATCTTTTCTGTTTTAATGCTAGGCAATTCGTTTGGAAAAAAACGAAAAACAAAAAAGAAACGTCAATTCTCTGGCCGCATTTCCTGCAACTTTTCTCGCTGTCGTTTCTCTCGTTTTGACGTCAGTCAGGCCCACGTTACTACGAACTTCTCACTCTGAACTTTACTATATGCTCTCCCTCCATCCTCCTCCTCAACCACCTTTCCCTCATCCGTCTCTACCCTTCTTGACAGTGTGCGTCACAGAGGTTAGTCCGGGGCTCAGGTAGCTCATTTACTTTAATCAAGCTTTCATCATCAGGACTATACGCCTGTCTTTGGCGCGCACGCACACATTCACGACGCTCTTTCCCTCATCCTCTTTCCTCCTTTACTTTTTCGCAGAACGTCTCTCTCTATCTCGCTCTTTTCCCCTCGCTCTCTCCTCAAGCATATGCTAATAACTCGGGTGAATACACACCTACTTAACCTCCTTTGTGCTCTCCTCCCTCTTTGGCGCTCTCTGTCATTAAGATGGTGATAAAGTGTAGGATTACTCAGAGGGCTAAAACAGTGACTGCCCTGCCCCGAACTCAGCGCGCACTATCAATCTCCCGGAGTCCTACTTCTGTCTCTGCACGTTTGCTGTTTTATCTATCGCCCTTATCCTACTTTCATTCACACAACTCTTTATTTTAATGTGTATGTTAGCAGTGTTGGAAGTAATTTATCTTTTGTCTTGTGGCTTCAGATTTTTTTGTTGTTGCATGTGTCAAATTTATGATTATGAAGTCGCTTTTAATAAGGGATGAACTTTTTTGTCTTGGAGAAAAAAAAACTTGAAGGCAGATGCACGCAGTAAACACATTGATTTATTCTCTCTCGCTTGTATCAGAGATCCGTTAGGATTTCTTTTTTTCCGTTTGTTTGAAGTTCTCGGCATGTCTCATTACCGACAAGCAAGAATCTCTCAATAAAGGAAGCACGTCTTATAGGCAGGTTTTACTCCTTCCAGGTGTTGTTTCTGCATAGCACGCCAGCAAAACCATTATTATTATTATTATCAAATTGCTATTATTATTATTATTATTACTACAGTAATATAGTATTATTATTATTAATAATAATAATACGTTTTTTGTAGGTTTATTAGAGTTGGGTCAGACTGATACTGATGAACATTTCCATCCGAGAATCTTCTTAAATTAATCAGCACTTAAATCATGATGTAACTGCAACGCAATTCTCATCTTGTCTCTGATGAGAAGGTCCATCAGACGCGCGTGGCTGTGCGCGTGTCATTTGTGACGCGATCTGAACTATAGTCCGGGTTCAGGTTTTCCCAGACTAGCATGTAGAAGTAAATTGTTACAGGAGCTGTCAGGTTCAAATGGGCTGAACAAAACCTTCACCAATACTGTATCTCAGGGACAGGGACTCCTTAACACTGTACGAAGTTACTACAGATAAAAATCGCATGTAATCTGTCGAGGTTTTAAATAAATAAGTAGGCTATGCCTATTGGTTAAGTTTCAGGAATGTTCATGTTCAACTGCATAGAGAATAATAAAGTTGGCTTAAAATAAACACATGCAATGTGATTAGATGAGATGTGGATGATTATAAGGGACTCGACAATTCGCAAAAATATAATGTGACATCTGTGACTGCAGACTGGAGCAGATCTGAACTTGTAATTGAAAGAAGAAGAGGATGACACGCGTAACACACGTTAACTTTATTTATGAGGAGGGTCACATATTTCTGGTAAACGTAATAGGCCTATCTTAATTAAGAATAACTATAAATAAAAAGACTGCATTGTTTAGCAAATGATAAATGTTTAACTTATTGTCTGTCACATGACATGCAGAGACTACGGGCATTTTTCAAAACGATTTTACAACAGTTTTATTCACGGATATCATTTTGTGTACAATGACTTTGCAAAAACAAAATGCATTAATATTGTTTATGTTTTGTTCTGTGCTCTCTCTCTCTCTCTGACTGATAAACTGGTGAAGAAACGAAAAAGCTGTGTGTATAGATTTAGGAGATATCCGCGGCAGGCGTTAATTTACAGATGTTTTTATGTGCTATACATATATAGATGCATTTGTGAATTTCTTTACTGCTTTGGGAAACCGAACCCTGATAGAAATATAAGGAACATATTTGAGAACCTTAGATATCGCTATATAACTTTTCCCAACATTTTAAGTGCAAACTGAGGATCACTATAAACTGTTTTCCATGGTTAGTGTGAATTCTGCATGGTTTCCTGAAAATCTTGCAAATCAGAGTCCTAAAGAAATAATTCATAGAAAAATTAAAATTATGTAAGGCTAATTTTTTACTCACCCATGTGTCTTTTGAAACTGTGATATTATTTATTCTGTGAAGTCATACAGGTATTGAACACCAGTGTGATGGTTAACTGATTGTTTTACAAACCAGCACATCACAATTTTAGTGCATTTTCAGGTCGTAGTCTGTTGAACTAGACCAAAACTTCCACAAATATGTTCAAAAGGTTGTCTCACACTAAAATGTGAATGAAATCTCAGATATAGTGTAATGACTTTGCAATGATCAATATGTATTAGGATATGCATTAAGTGTCCCTTTGTCTCTGATAAACGGTAATGAGAGAGATTGCAAGTAAAAAGTTGCAAGTAAAGAGCTGTACACATATTGAGCATTTTGCATTGACAAATCAACCAGAGATCATTCATTTTCATTGAGACTAAGCAATATCTGGTGATGTGAGCAACAACCACCACTGGCAATGTGAACTGTGTGTCTGGAAAATTAGCTCCAATAGTCCATTGGCTCTAACAGTCAACCTAGGCCTTTGGTGCTTTTGGGTAACACAGCCGCGGGCAGTTGAACATCATCACAGCCTAAAATAGGGGAGGACAACTTCTGCAATGTTACCTTTTGTCAGGTCTTCAAGGATCAAAATCTTTGCTTATCTTTGCACTTGGAGTTAGCTGATTCAGACTCCTTAAACTAACTGGTGTAGAGGTATTTTTAAGGCTTGAGTATGACAAATATGTGGATCCCAAAAGGAGCTAGCAAATGTGACAGTTCCCAAATTTGCTGATGATAAAGCAAAGGAGACAAAGGAAATAAATCACCAACTGCAACTAACCTTTTAACAAGACTCCAGGATGGAGCAGGCGCTCCCAACATGACTTTAGACACCATAGCATCTTCCTTACCATCTAAATCTTCATCACTGCATTGGTCATTTTAGACCCCTTAGAACACTGAAAAGTTCACTAATTTCTAATCCTCAAATGTTTTATTTGTGTCCCTATGGACATAGTTCATCACCATGCAATGTGATTAAAAATTTTAGCAGGACTGTAGACTATGGGAGAGTTACTGTGGCATTTATTATCCTCACTGCACTCTCTAAAAATGCTGAGTTGTTTGGGTCAAATATGGACAAACCCAACCGTTGGTTTAAATGAACCTAAATTCTATGGGTTTGTCCATATTTTGTGCAAAAGTGTATATAAAATAGTGCACTCATTTCTTTTTCATTATTTCATTTCCCTAATGTCACTCCAAACATGTGACTCTTTGTTCCATGGAACACAAAAAGTGAATTTTGAATTCTTTAAAGGTTTTGCATCCAGCTGTGTGAAGATCGAAAAAGCCCTTAAGACTAGAGTAGAAGTAAAAGTTACAACAATTTATCAGTTGATTATTTTTGACTTTTCATTACTTTCAATATCTAAACAGAAGCCAAGTGAAATCAACATTACAATGTTTCCAATTTTATCTCCCTTCAGTTGTGTTGCAGCTGCTCATGTCTTTCTTAATTTAAAATGGACACACTCCATCCCTGACAATCACTGTTTTAATGATCCTTGGAGTTTGCAGCAATGTTCTTTACAAGTAAAGAAAACTCAAACTGATAAATTGTTATAACTTTTACTTCTACTCTGGTCTTAAAGGGATAGTTCACCCCCCAAAAAAATGAAAATTCAGTCATTATTTACTCACCCTCAAGTTGTTTCAAACCTGTATTTTTTTTTCTTCTGCTGAACACAAAAGAAGATATTTTGAAGAATCTCAGTAACCAAAGAGTTGATGGGCCCCATTGACTTCCATGATAAAAAATTAAAAAAAATGTGTCATGTTTCAAATCTTTTTGTTCCTACAATGAAAGTCAGTGGGATCCAAAACAACTCTAGAGCCCACTGACTTTCATTGTATGTACAAAAACAGACATCTGATACATTTTTCAAAATATCTGTTCAACAGAAGAAAGTCATACATGGGTGCATTTCCCAAAAGCATTGTTATCAACTATGGTCGCAAGTTCCGACATTACCAACATAGTTCAACGATTTGGTTTTGTTTACCAAAACCATAGTTCCAACGAACATTCGCAAACAGCAACGCAAACTTGTGTGGTTGGAACTACAGCTCTCGACCTGTGGTTAGAACTAGGCCTATAGTTTCTTGATGTGAACATACTCTTGGACACTGAGCAAGATAACATTCAGTACATTCTATATCTTTCGTCCCATTTAAATCTATACATTAACTGCTTAATCTTGAATCGATTAATTAGCAGAAAATATTACTCCACCACCTGTGTATGAAGTCATTAAGTTAAGTTCTATATTGTTGAACCGACGTGGTTCAAACGACGGAGGTGTGACCATGTTACTATGGTTTGAGGAAACAGTCGTGACTATGATGCACCGTAATATGCTAGTTAAGCAGCGAGTTACATTGTTGTATGGCAAACACACCCCAAGTTTGGAATGACATGAGGGTGAGTAAATGCTGACAGGATTTTCATTTTTGGGTGAACTATCCCTTTAAGTTCAAATTTCCTCATTAAATAAGCTACTTTTAAAAAAATTAAAAAAAATAAAACAGTTTTTCAAACTATAGGGCCACCCACAACCACTTTTACACATAACTCTTACTACCCTTTGTCTTCAGTCAAACTCTGGACCTTATTTCCACTCTTGTATCCCCCCCTCTTCCCCCTCAACCAAACAGCCCACCTCTGCGCGTGTCAAATCGAATCTCCACCACAGCGCCTACTACACCCGCTGTGTCCATGTATAATACGTCATACACACAGGGAGTGTGAGATGACGGATTACTGAATTAGACGAATAATGACACCTGACACTTCTGTTACCGCTCCCTGAGCTGCCACAGCCAGCACAGCAGCGCCGGTAAATAAAGACCAGAGATGAGGAAACACAGAGAGAAATGAACAAGGAGGGGGAGTAGCAGGGAGATGAATGGAGAGAGCAAATGGAGGTGTGTAGGCCTATATACAAAGAGAGATGGAAGGGAAACCGAAGACAAAGAGAAAAAGAAACTCGACAAGTCAGCTAGATGGATGTACGAGAGCATTTCTATTTGCAATCTGCTTTGTTTCACAATAGTTTGCAATGGCGTACCTCTGTTTTCAAAACCAATAAACGCACGAAAGGAGAGGCTGTGTATTGGCTAGACTTTAGGCGCTGGTAGCATCAGCACAACTTGAGTTGCATGTGATGTTAGTTTGTGGCCTGACCTATAGTGAGTGCACCGGGACCTTGGCCTGAAGTTGTTTAGATATGAATGAAATTATCTGCAAGAAATGTAATAAAGGGATAGTTCTCCCAAAAATGAAAATAATATTTGTTCTGTGGAACATAAAAGAAGATATTTCGAAAAATGTGTCAACTGCTTTTATCCATAATGAAATTCAAAAGGGTCCAAAACAACACCTTTCATTGTATGGAGAGAAAAAAAACACTAACACATTTATCAAAATATCTTCTTAAGTGTTCCACAGAAGAAAGAAAGTCATTCAGGTTTGAAACAACATTATAAATGATTACAGAATTGTCATACTGGGTGAATTGTCCCTTTAATGCAATATCGGAATAATATGGAAAAATAGATGTAAGACATAAAGCTACACTTAAAAATCCTTGGATTTGGTGTGAGCATCATACTGCCTATTCAAAAATAATTACAACCATCATACAAACAATTTTAACAATCTAAATATCTGTCACTGTCATAAACTTATGTGTAGGAAAATCACATCAGAAGTTTTCCATGGCTTCTACAGGTTTGGGGTAACATGACACCCACATAACAACCTATGTGTGTGAGAGAGAGACAGAAACAGAGAAAGAGAGAGTGGGAGCCAGAAAGAAATATTGACAAAGCCTAGATATACACATAAGTCATTGAATGTGGCCTACCCGGCTCTTGTATTTTATAGCTACGCTCTGTGCTGGCGGAACAAGATGACAGCTGAGTTCCTTCAACGGAAAATATGGTGCCTCTCTTGTTTTCTCCGTCTCCCTCCATCGTTCCTGTTTTCTGTCTATCCCTCTTTATATTACTCTGTCACCTCACAATTCTGTTCTCTCCCCCCTCCTCCCTGTTTTTTGCTTTCTCTTTATGGTCGTCCTCTGTTCTCTTGCCATGCATGTTTCTTTTTGCTTCTTATCTTTGTCAGCCTCACTCTTTTTCTCTTTACCTCAATGTGTCTATTTTTTTGCTTTCTGCCATTTCCTCTATTTGTTCTTCAGGCTCCTCTGTTTTACTTTTGTCTCATTTATCTCTTCTTATCACATTTATCTCTTATCTTACATTTATCTCTTATTTATCTCTCACATTTATCTCTTATCTTATCTCTTATCTCATTTATCTCTTCCTATTTCCTATAAAATGAAATGCTTCCATTCAAAAGTTTGGGGTTGGTTAGATTTGTTTTATGTTTTTGAAAGAAGTCTCTTATATGCTTACCAAGACTGCATTTATTTGATCAAAATACAGTAAAAACAGTAATATTGTGAAATATTCTTCAGTCTTCAGTGTCACATTATGCTTCAGAAATCATTCTAATATGCTGATTTGGTGATTATAAGCTCAAGAAACATTTCTTATTATTATCAATGTTGAAAACAGTTGTGCTGCTTAATATTTTTGTGGAAACCCTGATACATTTTTTTCAGGATTCTTTGGTGAATAGAAAGTTCAAAAGAACTGCATTTATTTAAAATTTTTTTTTTTTTTTGTAACAGTGTAAAAGTCTTTACTGTCAATTTTGATCAATTCAATTTCTTTAAAAAATTACTGAATCTTGAAATGCCTCCTATAAGTGAAATTTTCACTTTTTCTGCAGAAAGCATGCAATTTTATTTTTGCTGTTTTTCTTTGTCACCATTTGTAATACTCATTCTTCTCTCTTTTTACATCAATGTGTCTCAATCTTTTTCTCTCAGACATTTCCTTTATCTGTTCTGCTGGATTATCTGTTACTTTTCTCTCTTTTCTAATTTACATCTCTTTTTTTTTCATTGGACATTCTGTTTCATCTGCCATCTTGTAACTTGTAGGCTATGAGATGGGAGGTGGAACTTGTAGGTTTACATCTCTTCTGTACTCTTACCTGTCTAACATTTGATATAAATACATAAGCAACAAAATATTTAAATATACTAACTTCAAATGCATATTAAATGCATCTGAATCAACTCATACCTTTACGCCTTATTTTATTCACCCTCATTTCTGTTGCTTGTTCCTCACCACTTCCCTCTCACACTCTCTACATTCCAGCCACCCCTCCCGCCTTCTTCCGCAGCCCGAGCACAGAGCCCCAAGTGTCGGAATCAATTAAGAGTGAGCGCCGTCGCGCCCGTTCCTTCACGGAGGTAAATATTAAACTGCAAGGAACGGCAGGCAGAGAGAGAGAGAGAGAGAAAGAGAGATAGAGGAGGGGAGAGCGAGCCCTCCGTCCCTAATCCGCCGCATCGATCAGCCGGGGATGAGGGTAATATATTATTTTGACAAGATACGATCCTCCGACGCGCACCGCTATCCCCGGCGATCGATTTCTTTTTCTCTCTCCCTTTTTTCTTTTTCTTTTTTCCCTTCAGCAGTAGGGACACTGCATGCGCACCTCTGTTTTGTTGTTAGTCGCTGTGTGTGCAAGTGTGACTGAGCGAAACAGTGTGAATCCAACAATAGTTGAGGAAACGCCTGGAGAAAACTTCTCATCTGAGCGGCACAATCTCAGCGTCTCTACAAAACGATAGCAGACGTTGAGTCTTAATAATGTCTTTACGGTGTCGTCTAAGGAACATAAATTTCAAAGTGATCACCCATCGTCAAAACAGTTTATAAAAAGGCAAAGGAAAGCCATTCACTTGTGCTACAAACAGAAGAGCCTATTAAATGACAAAACTTCAAAAATAAAGTAGTTTTTCCAACAGAGATTTCTATATTTTGGAGCCAAGTCACCTGGGTGATGCTGACCAATTGTAAAGTTAAGTGACTGGCCCCTCCGGTCCCCTGTGCTCTTTTGCCTTCCATCCATATCGCTTTGTAAACTGTGTCTAAATGCTAAATTCCCAGATCAATTTTTTTTTCATTCAACCTCTCCCCCCATCCCTTTGTGCCCGCTGCCCCCTGCCTCCGCCTCCGAAGTGGATTGAAGTTCACTGTCTCTTTGCACACACAGTCTGCAGCGTTCTCGCGTGTATGCATTTGTGTGTGAACAAGCACAGTGAGATTTATAAACGCAGAAAAATCTAGCAAATCAGCTTGTTTCATAATTTCAACCACCGCTCAGCAGGCCGCTCTGCCTCCCAGAGTGCTCAGGCACCAGTCTCAGTCTTTCGTTCACTCTCTCCATTTTTTATTGTGCCATTTTCTGCCACTTCGGCTGCTGTGAGGGAGGCAGTAATGCAGTCACTGTCCCTCTGCAGCCCCCTGCTGTGTGTGCAAGTGACTTGGCCTGTAAGGAGAGGGGGGGGAGACGCGGGGTCAAGGTGAGCTCTAATACACTATTGATCCGCCCCAATTGAAAACCTGATGGAAATTTTACCCCCCTCCCCTTTTCTCCTTCCCATCTGTGTATCTCTGTCTTTCCCTTGTCTTTCTTTTTTTTCTGTCTCCCTAGTGAACAACTTCTTCTGTGCTTCCTCCCTTTTTGCAAATTAGATCCTACCCAGAGGCTGTCTTTGTGGCATCTTTTTCTCTCATGTTGTCCCGCTTCTTCTTCTTTGTCCCTTTTACATCTTTACACTTTGGAGACATCTAAACCAGTTCCTTGTTTTTTTTCTCATTCGAAAAGGGACCTTCTTGTCTCTTTTCTCGCTTTTTCAGTGAAGAATTGCATATGTAGTCTTTTAATGCATTTAAACTTGAGTGAGTATGTGTGTGATTGAGTAAATAAGAGCACACACATACACACACGGAGACACCGAGAGCAGTGTGGCAGTATGGTCACCAGTGCAGTGTATTAAATGCCACTGTGGGTTTGGCCTCAGGGCTGCACAGCGATCCCTCAGCAGGAAGAGCCAGTCGATAGCACTCCATCCTGGTCAACAATGAACAACGCTCCGCAAAATCTATGTCAACACTTATGTATTTTCACTTTGGGAAAAGTGGAAAATGAGACGGACTTCATCCGTCAAGTTTTAAAGAACTCTCTCTTTCTTTGTCTCTTTATATTTAATGTTACTAACATGGACCACAGATGCTATAAGAAGCGATGGCTAACTCTGGCACAACATTTGTGTTGTATGGTCCCTGTTAAATACATGAAATAAAACTATGGTGCAACCAATAATACATGTCAGGGTTGGGCAACATTAAGGAAGAGGAATCAATCTATCTATCTGTAAGGCTTATAAACCTTCAAACTTCAAAGCTTTTTTCAAAACTTTCAAACAAGGCCTTTACAACATTTAAAGTTTGCCTTAATAAACCTAGATTTTCTAGTTATGAGTTATGAGCTTCTTTGAATATCAGTTCATTTGAATTCTGCCTCCTTACACGGAAATGGCAATTCTACATCCTGTTTGCTTCCTCAATTTGAATTCAGCAACTGAATTGGAATTGAAAATGCATTCTCAGTTTAATTCTGAATAGCGTACAATCTTGACATATGTAAATAAGAGGCTTAAAATAACTGAAAGGCTTAAAGGGTTAGTTCACCCAAAAATTATCCAATGATTTACCCACCCTTAAGCCATCCTAGGCTTGACTATCTTCTTTCAGATGAACACAGTCGGAGATATATTTAAAAATATCCTTGCTCCTCGAAGCTCTATAATGGTTTGAATGGGGGGGGCCACATTTTGAAGCAAAAAAATGCATCCATCCATAATAAAAGTAATCCATACGGCTCCAGGGGGTTAATAAAGGCCTTCAGAAGTGAAGCGATGGGTTTTTGTAAGAAATTATCTATATTTAAAACTTTATTAACTATAATAACTAGATTTCGGCAGACAGCCGTATGCATCAATTTGCAGCGGAAGAGCAACCCCTGACCCAATGCATGATGCAATGATGAACACGGAAACGCAGAGGATAGAGTGAAACAAAACAACGGTCACGAAGTCTAAAGCGAGAAATTTTAAAGAGAAATGTTGGAGGATTTTGATATAAGAGAAGAAGAGCTTGAGTTTGTTGCCCAGCCCTATTTGTTTAAACCGCGAAGAGGCGTCTAGTCTTACGCTACTCCTACATCCTGCGTCATACATCGAGTCAGGGGATTACTCATTTGGTGCAAATCGACTTGTGCAGTTTGCGTACAGTCATCCGCCGGAAGCTAGTTATTTGAATTTATAAAGTTTTAAATATGGATATTTTTCTCACAAAAACACATCACGTATGGATTACTTTGATTATGGATAGATGCGTTTTTTTATTTGCTTCAAAATGTGGCCCCCCCATTCACAACAATTATAAAGCTTGAAGGAGCCAAGATATTTTTAAATATATCTCAGATTGTGTTCGTCTGAAAGAAGATAGTCATATACACCTAGGATGGCTTGAGGGTGAGTAAATCATGGGATCATTGTAATTTTGGGGTGAACTATCCCTTTAATAATTCTGTTCCCCAACAGTGATTGGTCAGTTTAAAGACTAAATTAGACCTGATCATGTTTATAATAATTTTTTTTTTAAAAAATCACAGGACTCTGAATCTGAAATTCACTCTCCATCAGCATCTCTCTGCTTTGACCTTTCCCTGCTTGCATAGTTGTTAATTACTTTGTAGAACAGACTGTGTGATAAAACTGTCTTTCTGAGTGCATGCAAGAGCTTCCAGGTGTGATTTATGTTCTGTTGTGTATCTGTCAGGTGGTAGCGCTATCTGTACCACAATCTCCCCATGGACGCAGAAACATTACACATGTGGTGAGGCCCTGTGTCGACCTGCAGCCTGTGATACACATCTGGAACATCAATGACAATGATGCACACTAAGGATGAGGAATGAGACAATGCTGGACAGAAACACTGAAGCAAAGGTTGTTCTGTGTCTTATTCCTTACTCCTTACACATGTGTTAAAGAGCCAAATAAACCCAAAATAATCACTTTCTCTTTTTATCTCGCTCTCTCTTTCTCGGTCTCTCTCTCAGAGAGTCTTAGCTTAATTGCTTTTAAACCGGATTAATGACTGACCGGGGACATGTTGCCTTAATCTCCGCTCTTGTAAAGCTGCTGTGTCTCAGCTGTGCCTTCTCCCTTTCCTGTCCTCATCCATCCTTTCAACCCACTTACTCTTCGTCTCCCTCTCCCGCACTTTCCCTCAGTCACCATCAGTCTCCCTGTCCGTATTGCTCCATCTTTCCCAAGCACAGTTTCTGCTTCTTCTGCACATTATAACTCAATCCTGTTATGCCATTTGTCTCTCTGTCTCTCTTATGCTCTTCGCTGATGTATTCTTATCTTTTACTTTCATCTCTAGCTCTGGCCGAGTTATGAGCTCACTTACTCATAAGTGCACACACACTCAAACCACTCTGCTGTGTGTGTGTGTACGCTGTAGTCGTGATGCATGGCCAGTCGTGGAGTCTTGTATTAGCACATGTCGATGGGAGACTGTCATTGCCTCCTAAGTGTTTTGGCAATACGGGATCTGCTGTCATGCCAGTGCAACTAATCTCAATCGAATTACATTGAGCTGGTATTGAGATGGTGAGAGAGGACAAGAGGCTGTGTACTTGACTAAGCTCCTCTCATGGCCAACAAGTGTTAGAGTGGTTGTTTTCTACAGTCCTTAAAATCAAAAATCATAAAAGCTACTTTTTCTCTAAACATGTTAAAGTGAGGTTCATTTAAATTGTCATTACTCACACACGTCATTTCAAACCTGTTTGACTTTCTTTTGCAGAACACAATCGAAGATATATTAAAGAATGTTTCAACTGTCCAAAACAACATTGGACCCCAGTGACTATCATTATATGAACCAAAAACATTTTTCACAATATCTTCTTTTGCGTTTCACTGAACAACAGGTTTATAACGTTATGAAGTGAGTAAATGATGACAGAATTTTCATTTTATGGTCAATTATCCCTTTAAATAACCATGCAAGGCTTTTATTTGATATTGCTGATAAAATATATTTAGGAATGATAGTTTGGCTCCTCTTTCTCTCTTCTGTCTGTTCCAAAAGTCTAATATGTCTAACCTCTGAACTCTTTTATTTAACCTACACCCTCTGGTCTATATTAGTCTCTGCAACTTTCTAGTAGGCCTACTGTCTCTTTCTCTCTCGTGGACATTTCTATCTCCTCCTCTCCCCTTGCAGTTGCCGTCAGGATTAAACAGTTATCTCGGAGGCCCTCTATTGCCCCTAAATACTGCGGATGATAAGACTCACTTGGATTTGTCAAATTGGGCACCATCGATTAACTGACCTTTCCTTACTCTCAGGCTCCCAGGCACTCTCCACACCGCCGACAAGCCAGATAGAGAGATAGATGGATATATATTGGTGTTATTATTGTGTACAAGTTTGTAGCTACCAGGGGTGCAGGAGAGGTGGACGAGATAGGAGGAAAGTAGAACACAGTGGGGAGGGAGAAAGGACAGAGCAGGAACTGGGAGGAAAGGAGAGAAATGCCTTTGCTTTACAAAGTAGTATAAAACTAAAAAAAAACATGTTTGCCTAAAGAACACAAAATGTGTATCTAAATTAACTGTAAATTAATAAATTTGTCTTTACAATATGTTATTATTCTAATGGTTACAAACACAAGATGGAAGCATCTTAAAGATAAAATACTGTATAACCATTTCAGCATTCAACTTGTGAGATACATATTTGAAACTATTTAATTTAAAAATGATTTTCACTGCAGGTGACAATATTTCAATTCTTACAAATGGAATAACAGATGCTGCGAAGAAAGCGTGCTTACTAAAGCCGTATGTTTGGCAACCTGTTGTGAACAAATTCACGATGCGAGTGAATATAAATGTGTGTTTCTCAGTAGTGTTGGCTATACAGCGCATCATTTATGTAGCAAAATAGGTGCGAGATGAAAAATGATGCGAGTGTTTCGTGCTATAACAGCAGACCCGTGTGTGTTTGTTTTCGGAGCTGAACTTACCGGCACTCCCAAGTGGCCTCGCCTCAGACGGAAACCAAGGGCCGGAGCCGGCACCGTGGCTGCTGGCTGTAGGATGGACCGAAAATCTCTGGGCTTTATCTGATCCAATTCGAAGAGCAAAGATTGTGCCGTTCCGTGCAGTATAATTGATGCGCTGAAACGGAAAAATATTTTGTTGATAAAAAAAAAAAAAAGTTTATAAAACGCGTTTTAATCATTTTCCACTTATCTTTTATTGATAAATTAGGCTGTTTTTCTTTGTTCTTTAACAAACATAGCAGCCTAGTTAAAATTGTAAGAGTAAGAATGATATGTTAAGCAGTGCTTCATTTCATAACATTAATCACTTCTTATGTGACAGCAGAGATTTGAAAAGCTCAATGGAAAGAGTAATTTTGTTCTGCAAATTTTATTCAATTTGTATAATTTTTTTACACCTTAAAACACAGATTCTCGAACATTTCGGATAAAAAGCGGTCGGGTAATGTGCAGAGTAAAACTTTGAATACGACTAAAATACAAAGCGCCATTGGCCTGAAGTCAGTTGCAGTAACCGCGTTCATCCAAAGAGGTCTAAAAGCGAAAATGACACGTGACGTTTGACATTAGACAAGAATAGGGGGGGGGGAAAAACATTTTTTTTCAGATTCGCTTTACATTAATTTTTTTTTTTTTTATAAAACTCAATATTTTGTTTGTTTTTTTTTAGTCAGAGAATCGGTGCGTTTATAACAGCAGCGCTCATACCTATCATTATAAATAAAAATGCAATCTTAAGAACTTTCAAGCATGGAGGATCAGAAAATAGCCTAAATAAAATGTGTGCCTATAAAATGTGTTTAATTTGAAAAGTATTTTTATCCTAACTAAAGAGTCTTTTTTTAAAAACAAGTTTCAGCCGTGACTTACCTAAAGTGTGAAGCTTCACAAATAAAAAAAATGACGAGCAGATATTTAACGATACAATAAAATATGAAGTTTTCTATATGAATGTTTACGAAATGCAAAAATAGGCTAGGCCTACTTCAAAATAGTTTAATTGTTATGAAGCTAATTATTTATTTTTAAAATGACTGAAGTTATTAGAATAGTTATGAGTAGTAGCCTAATAATAGTTTTATTACTATTACTATTCATTAATACTGGTTATAATATTGCCTATTATTATTAACACAATAATGACAGCCACATTATTACATTTACATATCATTATCTTCTACAGTGTCTTCTCTCAAATAATGGAGCATGAGACTCTAAACAAAGTTGGCCAGGTGAGCAGTTTCGGTATCGCGGACTAAGCAAAGGCAGTGCTGGGGGTGGAGGGAGGGGGGGAGTAACTGAGTGATGTGGACAGGAGAGATATCCCCAAATGCCATTTAATGTCGGAAATATTTCCTACAAATATTGACAGAGAGATAGAGACGCAGGAGAGAGACGCAGAGGAACGGCTCAGACGGGCAAGTGATTGAATTAATGGATGTTCTGGATATTGTCCAAATTCGTGGACTGACATCCTGCGGTTAATTACTTTGATTGAAATCAAATAATGTGAAAACACGTAAAGAATGCAGTGAACTCGGAAGATGCAATAGGCCCTATGTGTTTAAGGGCTGAGGCGGGAGTACGGCCTTAAAATGATAATTAGGGATATTTACATCAAGTGACAAAACAAAATCCCCGTGATTCTCAATCGGGTCTTTAATAGTCTTCACTTTCTTTCTTTTTCTTTTTTTCCCCCCAGTTATTTTTGCGGACTAATAATAATGATAATGATAATAGGCTAATAATAATAATAATATTTATTATTATTATTATTACACCTAGTACACAAAAATATTATTACTTATTAAGTGTATAATATTTGTAAGAGTTCACGAAAAAAACACAATTGCACAAAATTACTTATTAAAATTAAAATATTACTCTGACAGAATAGGCAGATGCGTATATTTTCAAAGCTAGCCTATTAAGCAAACTTTAAATTTAATAAATTAAACAAATTTCCAAAATTATCGACGAACCGTTTCTAAATAAAAAGCATGCTAAATATTATTACCCGAAAGCTTTATTTTATTAAATAAAATTTATTAAAACTAATATATAGTCTATAAAAAACTTAACTTTTCGTTTTCGTTTCTATTTAAAACCAAAGTTTAAAAAAATTGAATTCTTTGAACCATCACCTTGATTTATATTTTTACACTGTAATATTTTTGCATAGTCACATTCAAAGCATTTCTATGATTTTCTTCAACACTTTCAAGATTTAGTACAGTGCTGGAAGCTTCAAATGTTTACCAACGAACTTTAGAGATGAGATTCAGGGCTGTGAAGTAAACGCAAAAGAGCAAAAACAAAACCCGAGCAACCAGAGTTTTCAGAACTCGCAAGTTTTTAATAAATAATTTAACAAACAAAATATTTCGGTTGATTTAAAAAAAAAAAAAATCTAAAGATCAGTAGGCGTACATATAAAACTGTTAAATCTAAGTAGCTATCTGTTTATTGATTTATAAAGACTTATCAAAACATTGCGTGAGTAATAATTGATTAGATATGTAGCT
This sequence comes from Hypophthalmichthys molitrix, assembly GCA_037950675.1. Lineage (NCBI taxonomy): Eukaryota > Metazoa > Chordata > Actinopteri > Cypriniformes > Xenocyprididae > Hypophthalmichthys > Hypophthalmichthys molitrix. The sequence goes on along the minus strand of CM075507.1, from coordinate 24,555,537 downwards.
ATGCTCTGTTCTAACATGGATTTGCATCAAAGAGCGGCCGTGGTAGACATTTTGATGCAACTTTTTATAAACGAACTAACCGAATTATGGATCAAATACAGGCTCAGCCTATTCGAACTCTTATAACGGGGTACATATTGAACAGAATGTTTTAAAGTTTCCCTACAAAAACAGTTTTATAATGACATGTGCTGAATTTTTGCGCAGGTGCAAAAAAAAAAAAAGAAGGTTTTTAAGTCCCAGATTTCTGGGCCTAAACCTAAATTCTCCACACAAATTACAAGGATATTCAACATTAAACGCAACATGCCTAATATTATGAATCAAATATAAACATAGTACTCATTATGGCTCACTCTTCAAAGAATATTTCAATTATAATTAATATTCTAGCCTACATTTCCAAAACTCCAAAATTTCCCAGAACATAAGCTATCAAAACCCGCAACTAAGCAACGGAAAATGTATCTAAATAAATATGAGTAGAAAGTGAATATTGTCCTCTCGCTCGCACTTGACCAGTGGCCAACATGACAAGGATGAATGAATGGAGCAGCACACGTTATGCACTTGCGAGAGTAAATTGAGCTTGGTCATTTGGCTGATCGAATGGATACACGCACACCCGGCGCTTAGTCCACATTAAACGTCTCTAGTTGCTGTGAGAGTGACTGTTTAATTGACTGATTGATAGTGTGGCGTGTAGGTGAGGGCTCAACGAACAGCGTTAACAAATAGAGACACTTAACAGCTAATCCGACGTGGCACGGACCGCACGGCTCGCGAGATTGTTTGCGAGTGTGCACGCGGATGTCAGCGCTTTTCAAAATGACACAAAACTCAAAGGATTTGTCATACTGTAACATTTCCTTATAATATAATTTAATAAGATTGCATGAAAACACATCTTTATGCTAAATACACACACATGATCAAGAAACAATTCGTACTTAGGTTGAAATAGCCTATTTATAATACACCTAATAATAATAATAAACAAAACTTTAAAAAAATAAAATGAATCCATAAAATGAGTATTTTGTAAAACGACAAAAAAGTTCAAAAATTTTAAAAAAAAAAGTTTGTGAAATCATCTTATCATTTTTTAGAACACAGATGACATACCTCAGCCTTTCCTGATTGTGTTCTCCAACCGTCCAAAGTAGAAACTATCTAACCCGTGTGCGCTTTCACTCTCCTGGTGTGTGATCCGGGGGCGCGCGGAGCCGGGATCCGTGGAAGCACCTCTACACTAATAACCACGACCGAGGGAACTGAATGAGAGGGAGGGAGGGCGCTGAGGAGGTGTGCATCTCTCGGTAAGTAGTTAATTAGTAAATCCCCATTCGCTGTGCCTCGGGTCGGTTTGTTTTCCCCGGTCGACAAGCCGAGAGGAAAGAGAATTTGAAGTAGGATTCGACCCGTTTCCGCTCCTCTGTCTCGTATATGAAGTGCGTGTGTATGTGTGTGTGTGTGTGTGTGTTGTCCTCTCTCCCTCACTCCCACCCTCCCTTCTTCTTTCTCTCTCTCTCCCTCTCTCTCATTCTTTTCGCCAGAAAATCCCCTTTACTCTCGTCCTAACATTCTCGCATACACAATTGCCCGTTTCGCGATTCTCCAGATAGTGTCCATTTTGCTTCTGGACTAAATGTCCAATGTCCAGGCTAACTTTCAGCTTAACATTCAGCCACATGCACTATAAATACTCCATGTATCACATTCCCATCACCACCATTAAAAAAGAGTGATTTAGTTTTAGTTCTTAAAATGTAGCCTATTAAAACAACAACAAAAAGGATATTTTATCAACTCCTTAAGTCAAGTTGAGGCGCTACATTTGGTGAGCCTATACTGCTATTCCACCTAAAAACCTTTGCCTGGTGGTGCATGAAATGAAAGAGCGTGCTAAAATTTTAGAGCAATTTCAGGACTTGATCTTGATTGGGCCTATATAATTTACCTGTCAAAATGATAAAAACCTCAACGCTGGAAACCTTAAGAGCAAACTAAAGTTGATCTCACCGGCATGTAGACTATCCCGATTCTGTATTTCGAACAAAAGTAAACATCGCTTAAAGTCTTCACGGTCTTTTCCAAGCCATTGACTGCACCTAACAAACTTAAATGACTTAATTGATCGACTACGTAATAATCCATTAGGTAAACCTATGGAAACCATTGGGGTGTGGAAGGAGGCATTTGATGAAACTAGGAGAGGATGCATAAAGAGAATGAAATGAGAAAGATGGATTGAGTAGCGGTATACAAAGGTACTGCCAATTATACAGTCTCAAACAATATCAAACTGACTTGTACACAATACCATCATGGACCTCTTTATTGCCCCCTAGTGAACACAATGACTGCAGAGGGTCTCAAGTCCATTCTAGTGTGAATCAGAGTTACAAGCTCAGAAATAAAATAATGCTTATAAAAATGATTTTATAGTGATTACACTCAGCCTGGAAAGAGTTAGAAGTGTGTGTGTGTGTGTGTGTGTGTGTGTTTGTGAATTATGAGGACAAAAATTTGTATAATGACATGGCTATTACACTGGTATTACGACGTAAACATGAAATATCAGGGCATTTCATGAGTCCTCATATTTAAAATAGCTTTAAAAACATACTAAACAATGTTTTATTAAAAATTAAAAAATGCAGAATGTTTTCTGTGATGGGTAGGTTTAGGGGTAGGGGTAGTGTAGGGGGATAGAATGTACAGTTTGTACAGTATAAAAACCATTACGCCTATGGAATGTCCTCACTTTGAAACAAACCTGTGTGTGTGTGTTCTTGTATACATGGTTTATGAGGACACAAATGTGTATAATGGCATGGGTATTACAACGTAAAAATGGAAGTGTCCTTGTAAACCAAATGGCTTTAAAAACATACTAAATGGTGTTTTTTTTTAAATTCAAAAATGCAGACAGTTTCCTGTGATGGGTAGGTTTAGGGGTAGGGGTAGTGTAGGGGGATAGAATATACAGTCTGTACAGTATAAAAAAACATTACGTCTATGGTTAGTCCCTGTAAACCACATACACAAGTGTGTGTGTGTGTGTAGTTCAGGTATTTCCTACTTTGTGGGGACAAAATATCCCCACAAGGATGTCAATACCAAAAAATCATTGTGGGGACATTTTTTGGTCCCCATGAGGGAATCAGCTTATAAATCATATTATATTATGTTTTTTGAAAATGTAAAAATACAGAATGTTTTCTGTGATCAGTAGGTTTAGGTTCAGGGGATAGAATATACAAAAAAAAAATCCCATAAAACCCAACACAACATGCACACAAAGACACACACACTAGCAATGTCGACATCATGGGTTTGATTTCCAGGTAACACACAAACTGGTTACTCGGAATTAATTGTAAGTCGCATCATGCCAATTGTTCAATGAGAGGATGCGCATACGACCCCAGACACATGTAATAGACCTTAATGTCCTGTGTATTACAGGCCTCTCTGATGGCATTATGAATGCAAGGTGCGTGGTTTGCTCTAATGTCAGTGACTGTGGTGACAACTGATGGTGCATCTATTAGGTGGGAGGGGGAAGACTGACCTATCCCATTATCAGTGATTGAGGTTATTCGTATAGGTAGAGCAGAGATTTTTAAAGCTCACTTTGCACCATATGGATTTACTGTCCACTTCCTTACTGTATAGTTTATTACTTTACAATGTGGATCCGATTCACAACCACATCATGTTGGCAAAGGACGTATTGTGCTGCTGTTGTATAATCATACACAATTTAGGTCTCTTGGGATTTTTAGATTTTAAGTCTAAGCTAAAGTAGTTTGCTTTTGAATGAACATTTAAATAAAGAAATTTATATATTATTATTATTATTATTTTATTTTACATTTTGATAACTATGACATCATATGTACATCATACATATAAATAAAATAAATTGTTTATTTGCAGTAGGCAGAGAAAGAGAGAGGCCTCTTACAGAGATGAGATAGATACAAATGGATAGAACAAGGAACAACAAACAGAAAGAGAGACAGAAATAAAAGGAAAGAAAAGAGGAAGAACAGACAAGCTGTAAGAGAACTGAAGAGAGGGATGGGAAAACGAAGAGAAAAGGAGAGAGAAAGAGAGCAAGAAAGAGCTCCAGTCCCCAGTCTTAATCTGAGCAGGTCTGATCAATAGCCCATTTCCCATTGTTGCCAGAGCTCTTCGATCGCTACACCACCGAATTAACACACCCACTTTAATCTGAGGGGGAGACGGGCCCCATGGGTTGGGGGTGGGGTTGTTGTTAGGTGCTGGGGTTCAGACTGGTCTGTTCGAGGGGTTGGAGGACTATGGGGGGCAGGGGTAGCAGCTGTGGAGGCATCCTCAAATGAAATCAAATCTAATTGTTATCACTGTTGGGCCTGGTGTTATTACTACTACTGTTTACAATTATCTCTAACTGCATCGCCTTTTCTGGGCTGCCTCTCTCTCCAGCAACAGAGCATGAGGCAAACTGGACATTTATAAGCTCTATGAAAGTATTAGGCTGGTGATGATTATAATAATTGTTACCAATGGATGCTCTAGTGCTAGTAAAATAGCAATAGCTTAAACAGCTAAAAGTAAGATTAGTGCAACCAGATTGTGTGTATGAAGCATCAGAAGTCAATACATCACATTTGTTTTGTGATGTTCACTACTCCCACTGACCCAGCCTAACGAGGAATTTTAGATCGTACAATGTCATCGACTCATACAGTAAAAGTAGTTGTTTTGTCAGGCCATGGTTTCCTTTGGGAGTAGCTGAGTAAAGTGCATACAAATGTCTATTGCAAACACATTTTACTATGTGAATACAGGTGAGCACACAAGTGCAACAAACAACATCTCTCCCTCTCTCATTCATGTAAAAAAAAAATTTCAAACTGACAAAAGATATTCTAATTTAATGTATTGACGTCCTGAACTCTACATTTTAAGTATAAAATAATTTAAAAATATGAATAACTTGAGTATGAGGTGAGAGTCATTCACCTTCTTGAGAACAGAGAGACCTTTATTATCTCATCCAAAAACACTTTCTTTTCCTTCACAGCTTCTAACCTTTTTTTTAAGAAACATATTTTGTTAAGAAAGTCACCAAATTGATTCATTTCACATACAGGCTTCAACTGCATGATCTTGGTAATAAGAAATATATCATAAAAATAATGCATGTATAGAGTCTAGAGGTCTTTTGACTTGCTCCACCAAAACTCTGAAATGCATTACCTAGCTGAAAAGCTGCACATCAATCCATCTTCATTATAGACAAATAAATAAATCCAGTTTATTAGTTAATCATGTTAATCCAGCCCCAAAACTAATTGGGAGTAGTTTTTCTCAGTTTTTCAATTTTAAACTCCTATTACTTGATTGGACCAAAGTTTGTATATAGCACTAAAAGTGGTTCTTGGCTCGTAATCATAGGGGAACCACTTTTGGTGCTATATAGCACCATATCTTTAAAGGTGCTCTACAGCACCTTTGTCAAATGGTGCTATGTAGAACCCATACGAGAAGCCATATTGCATTTTATTTCGTCAACAAAAATGGTGCTAAACAGCACCAACAGTGGTTCTTTGACTCGTAAAGAACCTTTAAAGGGGCTTAACAGGTTCTTAGTATGGCAGTGGTGCTATATAGCACCTTAACCACCCCAAAGAACCACTGATAAACCGCTGAAGAACCATACAGGGGCTTAACAGGTTCTGTATACGGTAGCGGTGCTATATAGCACCTCAGTCATCCCAAAGAACCAGTGAAGAACCGCTGAAGAACCATTGAAGCACCAAGATTTACAGCACTTAAAGTGGTTCCCCTATGATCACGAGCCAAAGAACCACTTTTAGTACTATATAGCACCATACTATATACCTATATGTTAAACTGTTGTTTTGACATATAGCAAGATTGATTTTATTTGAATAAAATCAATCTCGCTATATGTCAAAACAACAGTCTTTCGAGCAATGCATTATTTGAAATTTGTTCGTATTTATGGTCCCAAGGCATGGCAACTACATCCCCTAAACTTACAATTCGTTCTTTGAGACCTCATAACTCAACACAGCTTATTTGTCCGGTCGAGCAGCCCACCAGAGTCTGTTCTCGTCACGCTTCCATGTGCACTATTTCATATCAAAGTAATTTTCTCGTTTGCTAAGTGATTTAATTGAGGGTAATTAGGCATGCTTCTCGAGTGGATAGAGCTGTGTGTGGCTAACTTGGGTTAAATTAGCTTCAGTTCAGCTGTGAAATATGGGGTTAAGTGGGAGTAAAAGAAGGGAGGTGGGGTGGACTGCAATGAAAGTGTTGTGCTATTACTTCGAACTTTAACATTGAAAATAAAGTTTTGTTATATAGTGGTTTTGCTCCACTCCTACACCTTGGTGTACATAATATTTTAATAAATAGTTGTAAACTGAAAACTTACTAGGTCTTAAACCTAACAACTGTATGGTAAGAGTCAGTCACCATTAGCAAAATATGTAATCTGTCATCAGATCAATTAAAGTGCCAAATCAGACAGTTTTAAGCCCACTGCACAGATATCACTTACAGCGCCCAGTTAAATAAAACCAGTATCCTGATTTTCGTTAACTCTTACTTAAACCTCTGGAAGCCCATAAATGTCTCAGAGCCATAAAGGGAATGAGGAATGATGTGGTCATTGACTGTAGAGCAGTGTGCTGTCATCACTGCAATGAATGGGGGAGAAGGGCATATTCAAGTAAAGCGTTATGAGTGTTTTATCCTCACTGGAGCAGTAATGAGTCTGTTATACTCCCCATAAATTTTGGCTTATAAGCTTAGCAGACATGCTTGTGTGTCTGAGCTGAACTCAGAGAGAACTTAAACTACATTTCCCATCATGCCTAACAAACATCCTCACAGGCACTTTTAATATTCTGCTTTTGAAGATGCCTATTTTCAGTCCTATTACCATTCAGAAAGAAGAAACACATTGTGTCATATACTTTTTGAATTTTTTTACATTGTTGAAGGCCTGACTACCAGACCTAGTGATATAAGTGAGAGAGAAAAAGTGTTTATAAACAGCATACTGGCCACGATTCAAGTGTATTGTTTACCTCCTAAAGCTGATTTGCAATATCTACTCAAAGCACAAAATATTCTGCACAAGATACGGGAAATAGAATATCAAATGAAGGTGCAAAATACTAAATGCTAAGCAACAGTGCTTTGATAAGTCTACAGTGTAGTCTAGTTATACTCTTAAACCTTGAATTAAGACGAATCCAACACAAACTTAAAACTTCAAAACAAAGCATGACACCGACCAATAAGCGCAAGGAATCATCACCATTAAAGCATTCGCTTCGCTTGTGCAGGTGTACAGAGCATCACCTTTCAATTCCCCTTCCTTTCTCACCCTTTCCCATAAGCGCCGTTACGCACCCCGCAGCTATAAAACACCACACGGCGTAATGTGACACGTTTTTCTAATCATTGTCATGAAAAGTAAAATGCTGTCTGCAACGGGGGCAAATTCACAGACACCCAAGTTGGCAGCATCCTGTCATGCTCTCTCAGTCACTCGCTACGGACAAGTTACTTTTCCTGTAAATGAACATTCTTTGTTTTGAAACAGAGTCTGCTCTCAGACATAGTCTACAAAGTAGAGAGTTTTACTCACCTGCCGCTGCGCATTCACATCGACTTAACACTTGGTTTTCCGGTGTCCCGTGGATAGCAATATCTGCAACCCACAACAGCGACTGAAAATCAACTTGTGCATTAAGTTGGTTTTTATCTCTCCGAATTATCGTTCACAATGAGGCAAAATATTGTGATAATGCTGATAAAGCAATAGCGCGACGAGTGAGCACGAGACAAAACACAAATGTAAACAAAACTGAGAAGGAAAAGAAAAAAAAAGAGTTTCCTTTAGGATCACGAATTTGGTAATGAAATAAAATGACGCCCACCCCATAGGTTTCTGTAGTCCCTCGCAAGCCCGCCTGCTAAGTGTGCAGGATGTGTTGAAAAGAGTGAGCTCAAACTGAACTGCACATGACGAGTCGCGCGCTAGTCGCAAGTGGAGCGCGCCGGTGAACAGAGGAGGAGAGAGGGGGACATGTCAGGGAGGACCAAGAAGACAGGTCAAGGGGGGATGGAGGAGGTAAAGAGTATGGGGTATATCCCCTAAAGCTAAGCTAATCGCGGTTTGGGAGCGTTCGCTTGTCTGCACCTGGTCTCGCGCTAAAGGGTCAGAAAATTGACCGGCGACTGAGAGCAAAAACGGAGACCGGCGCAGAAAATATATGTAGACAGTGGGCAGATAGGAGATCGATCGGGTTATAATTTTGTCCAAAGTCGGGGAAAATAAAGTTCATGGAGGAATGAAATTTGAAAACATACGGCGAATCCCATCGCCCTAAATAAGTTTCGATCTCTCGGAATAGAGTGTAGATAATATTTGGTTGGACGTTTGATGGAAAATGACGGATTTTTCATTTTGGACAGGTGGGGGTGAAGGAGAACTGGGCTGAGGGGTGAGCTCAAGTCAAAGAACGTGTTGCTTGCGTGGAATAGGCTGCTGCAGTACACGCTTAAGGAAGAAAACTTAACTTGCTATGCGAAAGAGAGCTCTTTTTTCCGTCTTTACCCCCTGTGCCCACTTTCTTTTGTACCACAAATGTCTAAATACCCCCCCCCCCCCCCCCCCCATCCCCCCTCTATACAAGGGGACGAGGGAGAGAGAGTGAAAGAGAGAAAACAAGAATACCAAATAAATGAGAAATTTTCGTACAGGCACCGCTTCCGTACGTTCCATGCTAGCAATAACAATTAAATATCGACCGCTTTCCTCGGCCGGAGAGAACCTGAGATACTCAGAGACTGCCAAGTACCAAGACCCCGCTCACCCCTCCCTCTATTTCTCCATCTACCGCACACATCTACACTCTCTTCTTTCTCCATCTCTTTCTTGAATGTAATCTGAATCCATCCCTATCTATCTGCCTTAACGTATTAGGCCTATATATTTTGTTTAATATTCATATTCATCTCCCAATCATTTTTATTTGACTAAACTGTTGTCAGTTTAATAAATGTTTGAAGACAATGTCATCTGTTATAATATCACCCCCCAAAATCTCTAACAGTGTAAAGTGTTAACGACATTAAATCTAAATGTTTAGTGGGCCTGCTTTTGATGAAGGAGTTCATTCCACATTTAACATCTGCTCCAGTCCAGAGTTTGGCCACAGATCACAAGCTTAATTGAATAATGGAGGACTGTAATAGGATAGAGTGGACATGGATGATCAATTGAAAGGTTTCCCCTCTCTGCCTGGTGGTATAAGCATAGAAACTTGTGACCTAAGATCCGTGACAACATTACAGCGATGAGAGGTGCAAGCCAACATTAAATATCTGTTTGACATATGAATCAAACCTATCTTCATGATGCACTCATAATCTTTTGCACCTGCCAAAATGACAGGCAACTTAAGCATCATGAAAGACAAAACTTTACACCATTATTCATATGTTGTGCTAGCAAAATATTCTGAAAACAAAACAGGAGGATTGCGAGATCATAAAATTATAGTGGATCTCTTTAATTTGAGAATAGGCTACATATTGTTTCGATTTTTATAGAGGTTATGAATCTCTTTGTATAAAACTTTTTTTAAATCTAGAAAAATGACTGAGTGCACCTTTAAGCACGTTTTCAAAGTGATGAAATCTAGTTCTCTTAGTTACATTCTCGTTGTCTTAAAGCTTACAAAAATACGTTGTAGCCTACTTTATAACTGGAAAAAACCTTGCAATGCATTGCAGTGATTGGATCTGAAATGGCCCATCTGTGGTAATCTGAGTGAGCCAACACATAAGAGGTGAGACTGGTGCCCTTAAAACAACTTTTCAGGCTGAACAACTATCAAAAGTTTCTCAATCAACGTCATCGCCTTTCACTCTCCTTATATATTTTTTTCCGCCTCAGAACTTCTTTCCCGAACTCAAACCATTCGATTTCTATTTATTTCCCCCCACCGTTCGCTCAGCCTTCTCATCCGATCTTACCATTTTCACACCTCCAAGCCTCAACTTCAGCTATTAAACCCATTCTTTGCGAGCGGTGCCCGAGTGGCCGTCACTCTCTTTCCTGTGGTGTTCTCCATCCCATCTCGTTTTCTCATCGTTTTGTATTTAATTAGTTAATGCATTAATTATTTACGCCCCAATACCTGCACTATTAACATCCCTTTCCCCCTAAACACCCCCAGCTCACCTGTCAGCTGTGGGTCTGTTTCCGTAAACGCTGAAAAAACCCGTTTCGCGGCTCTGTTTTTTTCCCTTTTACCCCATACCTCTTTTTCACTCTATATCTCGTTCTTCCCCTCTTTGCCCCCTACCTATTTCCCCACAGCCATCTCTTCTCCTTCTATCTTTCTTTTTGCCCCCCTTCGCCCCATACACTCTCTGCTTTTCTCAGTGCCTTGCAGTCGCCTCCGTCGGCTAGTCTCTCTCCCCGGCGTTGGAATTATGAAAAATGCGCCCATCGACAGAGCGCCTCAGCTTCGATTAGCCGAGATGGGACATGACAGGCCGCGATCAATACTTATACCGTCCTATAACGTGTCAACTAATGAATCAATCTCGGCTAAATTTTCCATTTTTCAAAAGCCGACGCGAGAGACTGGAATATCCTCTTTTGTAAAGATATTATTATCGATTTCGTCGGCAATTTGACATCGGGGGTAGTTAATTCCACTCTAGAATAAAATTGAAAACACTTGAGATTGAAGTGAGAGAGGTAGAGAGAGGGAGGGAGGCAAGGGCAGAACAGAGCGGGAGGGGGAGAGACGGTTGTTGACTTGATAAAAGAGGATGGGAAGGGATGGAAGAAGGGAAGAAGAGATACCAGGGGTTGCAAAGGAGAGAAAACAATATCTATCTATCTATAGATAGATGGATAGATGGATGGATGGATAGATGGATGGATGGATGTAGGACAAACAGGATAAATAGATAGATAG